>CM040179.1:28216291-29416291 GCA_022606695.1 Vaccinium macrocarpon
CAAAGCAGTTGAGGAAAAGGAGAGATAATGAGAACATGGGTTCATGATTGCAACGAGAGCATATACTTGTTGAATATGGAAACCAGGTAGACCCCTTCTCCAATCACAACTCAACTTCTTCTAGCTAACAAACTCGTTGGGGTTATATGGCATATTCCATTCTAGTACATTATGGCTATAAGCTTTGGTTATTAGCTTAGTACCAGTATCCCTACCTTTTGAGTGCCTGTAATTTTTCGGTCTCTTTACCTTCATGGATGCCTTTTCTGTTTATCATCAAGGACCATAGGCTGTTGCAAGATTCTAACCTAGGAGGCCAATAAAAAGGGTGGTTGAAATTAATATTCTAAAAAGCTTGGGATGCGTAATTATATAATCTCAACAATTTATATACTCCCTCCGCCCCATAAAAGTTTGATCCTCTGAATACTACGTAATTTTTCAAGCTAAAAAAAATAGCGTGCTTACAAAAATAATTTTTAGTCAATATGGTTCTCGTTTGATAGATCTCATCGAGAACTTTTATATGATGCAAAAAAAAAATTCAAAAATTATTTTTGGTAAATAGATTATTTTTCAGTTTGAAAATTGCACGTAGTTCTAGTGATCAAACTTTATGGGGACGGAGGAAGTAATATACCCACAATAAGACAAAGGGTTCTAAAAGATTTGGGAAGCAGGCCCTTGGTCTATCCTGCTCAGAATAAACAAGGAAGTACTTTTATAAGTTTCATCAAGGCAAAATAGAACATATACACTCATCTTCCACTTACAAAACTATCTGTGCATTACCATTTACCTGTTGCACTGCAAGCTCCATAAACACAAGAGTATCCTGTGACCTCTCCTCCCCGCATGAGTCCATCTGATAAAATAGAAAAGGGAGGTCAATTCATGCCTAAAACACTCTATTGCATGTGCAAATGTGCCAGCAAACAGACCACATGGAATTTTTCCTCATCATGCGCCAATGCTCAATCAATTCTAGCAAAGAAAGTGTTACAATAAGGCATTTTATATTGTCATAATTACTTGTGCATGAACTCTGCATATCTTTGCTTATAAATGGATGATCAATCTCATCTCAATCAATTGAGGAAACTCCAAAACTTATTGGTTCTCTAGAACAGCCTTTGTTTCTTAATCTTGATCACTAACTACAAACTCCACAAACAATATTGCGCCATCAAAGTAAGGATTCATGTTGTTTTTATCCTAGGAACATCTAAAGCTTTAACTATGAGCTAAAAGACCAAATAGCAGTCGTTTAATACTATGTTGATTCGAGTTTTTGGTAGTGAATGGATGGGCAAGTGGAGATAAAATTATATTCAAAAGTTGTTGAGGATGAAGACATTTTGATTTAAACTCTAATTCTCGAGTGGGTATGTAGCAGTAATTCACAATTTCTTGCAGGTTCCCAAGATCACTTCCTCTTCAATTCCTTTGACCAATATCTCCAAATAAGTTAAAGAGTAACTATGCTTGCTTTAATCCTATACTTAGAGCACCTCTATCCTTTTACTCATACTTTCACTCACGTTTGAGGAAAAGCTTCATTTGATATAACACTCCAACGGGGAAACCCAAATCAAAGCACAAATCTGAGTAAAAAGCCTCATTAATAGCATGGTAGGAGGGAAAAATAAGCTTGCAAACTTTGGGTCTTCCATAATTTGAACAAAACTCAATCTTTTGTTTCCGCATAGGTTTGAGTCAACGAGTGGTGTAGATTCCGCAGGGGGGGGGGAGATAATGCTCATGGAGAAGGTCGGAAAAGTGACCCAAATTCCGATAAGAAAAAACAAGATGCACTATAAAGTATGCAAATCACTGCTACCATTAAGGCATGAACCAGATCAAACAGGCAATAAATTAGTACTAAAAATCCTACATAGAACCACTTACATGCAGGAGCAGAATTGCAACCAAATCAGAGAAAATGGCCTTGGAGTTGGTTTACCCGTGGCAACTGTAAATGTGGTGGCCCTAGCAAAGAAAGGTGCGAACAAAGCTTTCCAGAGACCTAGAAAGAGAGAGAGAGAGAGGTGGCGAGGAGAGGGAAGGGAAGGGTTAGGGAAATCAATAATGATAGGTACACAACAGAAGGCCACAATGGCCCCAAAGCGGCGTTTTGGATTTCCCCCTTTCTTCATCAGTAGTAATAGGAAAGGATAGAGAGAAGAGCTCAACGAACCCACCCACCACCAACTCCAAGCCTGAAGAACTCTACCGCCACCGCGTCGATCACCTCCGAACACCACCACTACCTTACGACGACGCCATACCACCACCGCGGCCATTACTTGTACAGGTCAATGTTGTACTATTCAAAGAGGCACTATTTTGATTTCATCTTCATCCTCCAATAAAAATGGGGCTTTTCATTTTATATTCTTCTAGTATGTTTTGGGGCATAAATAGGGTTGGATCCAGTTAAATGAACTAAAAAACCCAAACTCCATTTTTTGGAATGGTTTGTTTTCTTGAGTACGAGGAAATGTAGAAGTATATGTAAAAGATTGGATGCTAGAATGATTCTTTGCTATAGTTATGTTTGCGTGTGTATGTCATAGTCTCAAGATCATATGATTAGTTCGTTCGAATGGATATTTAGAAGTTGATTTATGTTGTTGTTGACTCCTAAATCAGTCAGTTTTAAGAGGATTGGCGCCCTTGAGATCCTTCTTATTAGTCAAATAAGGATTTGGATTAAATGTGGCAGCATTACTTTGGGAGGAACCTCATTTGATTCAAATCCAACAACGAGGGCTTTTCCTCAGATTCAAACCCAAAGGACTTGGCTCATCAAGAGGATTGTATTAGGAAGGTGGGATGGGAAACTCATTATTTCCAGTGGTCCACTGCTCATAAATAGAAAAAGTCATGTAAAAAACAATATCCATTGCCACCGCATGAAAATAGAAGCCAATCTTTGACCATTAAAAATTCCTAAAGGCAATAATAAAATTCAATAAAAAAAAAATCTTAAAGCTGAACAAGTAAGATGGCAGCTGAGTTCAAAACCGATCTAATGCAAAATAACATTGATAAGCGTCATACTAAGGCATTCAACACCATATGAAGTGCTACTTGTTAAATGCTCCAGAACAACTGGATTATTCTAATTTTACAAACAGCCTCTCAATCTCCACAATGGCTAATGAAATCAACAAAATTACTATCGTCCCACTGGATCACATCGATGGTCCTTTTCTACACTTAAGCAACAACCCTCAACTTTTTTCTGCTAGCAAAGTAGGCAAGTCTATGCATAGAAAACCCAACTCCAGTTCAAATTTCAAATTCCTCCACCCCCTACTACAGATTTTTAGTTTTCGGACAGAAATTACAATGCAAATTATACCAAGTTGTAAAGCAAGCTTAAGTAGAAATCAAAATCAAGACCCAACACACAAGCATTAGCAAATTGTAAATGCACTTTCAAAGCTTCCATGACAAACCCATCTTATTTGCAGATTCAGCATTTAGGATTGTATACTGAAACTCTAAAAGGAACCCATCCATCATCAATTCTTCACCCATACCGTAAATACCACAAGGGGTTGGCCTGGTGCCTAAAAATTTGAGGAGTTGAAACATTTACCTTTCTATTCATTGACTACGAATGAGGACTTTTTCCTATTGTTAGAACATTCAAAATTTCATAGTTCGATTTTATAGTCTGGGTTTCTATACGTTACATCTGTCTAAGCGCCTAAGTGCTGAATTATAGCATCTACTTGTATAGCTATAAGTTATACATGGTAAATCACAGCAATGGCTAATGTCTTTTCTATTCAAACATCATAAATTTTAGCCATTAATAGAGCCTATATTGAAGTTCACGATTCACATCTTTCACACAAGATTTTCTCAAATAATCAGGACAATTACAAGTCTCTTTGAGGAATAATATCAAACACTTGGTGTGCTAGGGCTGATTTAGCTCTGTCCCATAAAATGGAGTTAGGGTTCTTTTTTTATTCCGGAAGGGGAGGGTGGACATAGGAGACTTACACGATGCTACGAAGGCGGACGACGGACAATGGGGTCCTTGAAGAGAAGCGGACGAAGTAGCGGTCGAGGCGGGCGGTGTACGGAAGTGGTGGTGGTCGGGGAGGCGAAGGCGGCGGCGGCGTTCGCTGGGTTGGAGTCGGTGGTTGTGGCGTTTGTCGAGCTTGGACGCCGTTCTTCGTCGCTCCTGTCTCTGTTCTACGACTGGAGCCAGAAACGAGGAATTGCCTAAAGCTCGTAGTGAAGTTCGTAGTGAAGTTAAAATTTTATTGATTAGTGAACTTGCTAGACTTGGTGGAATAGATTTTACTTTTGATATGTGATTTTGTATAAATAATCGTGGTTATATTTGTGTAATCACTCATTATACAGACTATTTGAATTTTGCGGAAAAAAAATTATTGATTTCTGTTTAGTGGTGTTTCCTCATGATGTTATCATATTTTGGAAAGTATTATGGGCTTTTAGGGATTATGAAGTTATTGATAAAGTTTTAGCATTACTTTTGACAAAAAGCCATACTGCTAATATTGCTACAATTCCATTGTTTAAAATAAATTTGACTCTTTTATTTTTTGGTGAGTCATTGATATTTGATGTGTGTGCCATGTCATTAACTTAGTTTTCTGAGATGGTTTTTGAAACATATAGCCTTGTACGTATACAAAAAAAATTAGAGTTGTTGTTCTTTTTATTAAGACTTTACATATAGGTAAATGAGAATTTGATAAATTCGTGCATCATATTTACAATGTGAAACTCAAACATATGAACTCCAATGTTCAAACTCGTTGGAATTCGACCTACCTTATGTTAAAGTCTTTTAGGAATTATAGTGATGTAATATCGACTTTTGTTAACCAGAGCTATCATGGTACTCCTTTAACTCCAACTGATTGGAAAATTGGTTTTGAGTTTATGAAATTTTTGAAAGTGTTTTATTGTGCTCCTGTAGCTTGTTCGGGTGTTCATTGTCCTACTTCGTGTATCTTGCTTAATCATTTGTTCAATATTAGTCTCAATTTTCGTAATCATAGGACACAATCAAATTTTGTAAATGCTTGTATAGATATGGAAGAAAAATTCAAAGCTATTACTGAAGAAATGCCACCAATATTTATATTAGGCTGCAATAATGGACCTTAGGATATAGTTAGCAAGTGTTGAAGTATTGTTAAGAGAGATTAATACGAATTTAGGGTTACTACTTTACCTTCTTCTACTGTTGTGACTGATTTATTGACTTCTATGTATGCTAAATATGAATCTAAGTTTAGTGTCAATACTTCCATCTCTTTGCTCCTTTAATATCTTGTTCAAATACCAATGATGCATCTTGGTTTCTGCTTAATTCAAGTTTAGGAATAAAAAGTAGCACTGTAACTTCACACTCTGAACTTTTTAAATATTGGACCTATAATCTGTTAGTGAGAATGACTTGATTAACTTTGATATATTAGCCTGGTGGGAAAAAAAAATAAAAGGACTTATCTCATTCTTTCAATCATGGCACGTGATCTACTAACACCTCTTGTGCCTTCAATGGCATCTGAATATGCTTTTAGTGCAGGTAAAAGTATTGGATGAGAAAAGGAGCGCAGGCAAGCTCTAGACATTTTTGGATTGTCTCATGTGCTTAAAAAGGTTGGGAGGATGCTGCCTTGGAATTGAAAAAAGGCTCAGGTAAAGATGAATTCATAGGTTATTTTGCAGGACTCTGATATAGATAGTAATTGATGACATTTGTTTTGTACCTATTATTCATTTTATTCATTTGGGTTTGTGTCTGTGGCTTATTCATTTAAGTATGTGGGTTGGAAGTGGGTTGTGGCAACTTATGAAGGCCTTAAATGGCAACATGATGTTGCCCCCACTTTAGTTGTGTGTGTGTTTGTTTGGGGCTTGGCACTCGATAGTGTGATAATGGTGGTGGTGGTGGTGGGTGTGTGTGTGTGTGTGTCCTTTTTAGTTTTGAAATGATGATAAGCCCCCAATGTTGTATATATCCGGGCTTATCTAGCTCATTTTGTTCACACACACACGCATTTTAATGCCTTATTCGATTGATGTTCTTTGAAGTGTATTTTTGGTAGTTCGGGGAAAACAAGTGCATTAGGCGCGTTTTGAAGTCCTTTAGGAAGCATCCCAATAATTCAAGGAGCAAAAGAGCCCCATGACATTCACCCATGTCGAGCCAAGAAATGAAAGATTTGGCTAAGGCTGGGGAAGTTTACAAGGCACAAGATCAAGGGAAGGCTAAAGGCGTGTCAGGGAGTGATTGAGCACTCATGAGACCAAGTGCTCCCCTTTTCCAAGCTTCATACGATGTTGGAAGTGTTTTGGAAGATGCCCGGTAGCACACAAGGCCAATGGATGGCGAAGAAAGAAGGAGAAACCTCAAAATGCCTTAGAATTAGTGCGGTATCAATACCTCCGAAGAAGAAGCTTCGCGAAGGAACCTTGGGTATTGATACCTTAAACCTTGGTATCAATACCTGGGCCTTTTCGGTAGCCTTTTAAATGCGGTATTGATGCGGTATTGATAGGTATCAATACCTAGCAATCGAAAAAGTGTTTTAACCACTTGTTGGACTTTTACTTATGGGAACTTTCACCTTTAGTGCTTTTAGGATATTTTTGGTGTGAGAGAAAGACTACTTGTATAATATCTCTTCCTCTCTCCTTCTCTTTTATCCTCACACACTTTAACTTAGATATTAGTTTTGCTCTTCCTTCTCTCTTCCATGGAAGTTAATTCCAAGTTCTCTCTCTAGATTTTCCCATGTAAGTATTGGACCTATGTTATTTTCATGTTTATTAATGTTATAGCTCTTGCTTAGTTCTACCTAGAAATCAAGTTTATTTTCAATTCCATTAAGTATTTAGTTTCCTTGTTTAACTTGCTATTTTCCTAGTTAACACTTGGTTTGAATGGTTGTTTGCTAGTTTCTTCAAGTATAAAGTGATAGGTTAAGTTAGTCTCTTCATTAAAATCAAGTTTAATTAGTTGCTTGTTATGTTTTTTATTTCCCTTAGGAAAATAGCCATGTTTTATGTAGTAATGAGCAGTAGTCGGTTTAGGCTCTCGGTTAAAGGGGTGACTAGCATCCCGTGACTTGGGTTGGTTCACTCTCCTGCAAATGTTGCAAACTTTGAATGTTAATCAAAGAGTTAGAATTAATTTTATGTATCAAAATTGCGATTAGTTAATCCCGTTGATCACGCGTAGCCAAGGGCGTGACCGTTTGGCACGTGTGATGCTTCGGGCTATGGCAATCAAAATGTTTGTATAAATGGCACAAGAATCCTACTCTTTGAGAAACACCACTTTTCTAGTAAATTGAGTTTAAGTACCAAATCTTCCGTTCGGGGTCGTTTAACGACGCCCCGAGCCGGTTATCTTAGGGGAGAGTGAATTGGCCTAAGGCATGGGTGTTGGAAACCCCGAAACCTTGCCTTCCTTTAATTAGTCTTTCTAATCTCAAGTCACTCACGTAGTTAAGTTAGTTCCACCCTCAAATCACCGAAGCCAAGTTTGCCGCTTTAAGGCTAAACCTTCATTCGCGAAACAAATACTCACGCTCAGCACATTTGGTCCCTGAGGACTCGACCCGGACTTCCGGTTACTATGCCACGCGTCACCTAAACCCTACGCTTGGGGAAAGCACATTGAGATACAATCCAAGGACGCAAGCAAATGAATAAGCCATAAACACAACCCTACACTGCATGTTCAAACTTAAAACAATAAAACTTAGATGAATTTTGATTTGCAACTTATGAGGGTCTTAAATGGCAATTTAATGTTGCATCCATCTAATATTTTGGCTATGATAAAAAATACCTGAGCCAAAAAATGTGTGAATTTGTTTCTTAGACTACTGATTATTGTCTATTGATTTTTACAATAAGGCCAATGATAGTTTAAACTTTAAACATCAAATTAAGTTAGGGTTTGTTAGTTTGAGTTGATGCTGGCCCTAGGTAGTAGAAAAAAAAAATGTTTATATTTTGTGTGTGTGTGTGTGCAGTACGTTGCATTACATGTATGGGCCATGACCAATGATGATGTAAGATGAGGCCAAGATGGTTTCTGTTTGAACAGTTTGATGTGGATTTTGGTATAGTGTGTGTGTGTGCGCGCGCTGCACCTTGTTACACTTGGGCATTTGGTACACCTGCAGCTACAACTCATTTTTGGCATTAGTAAGTTCCTATTCTAATGTCTGTTGTTTTTGTCATACCTGTTGATTAGCTAGTATTTGTTTCACCTGGGCATTTGTTTCTGTTGATTTTCTGACATACCTATTGTTATGTAAACTTGAACATGTGAAAGCATTTAAAACCATTTTTGGATTTTGGGCAATTTAAAACCATTTTTGAAAGCATGTAAACTAGCAGTTTCTAGATTCTAGATAGTTTAAAACCATTATTATGTGGAACGAAAGCTGTTTGAGATGAACCCATTTAATCTATGTGGATTCTAGGTTGAACACATGGAGTTTCTTGGATTCTGGGTTAGAAACTAGTTTTCTTGGTTTAAAACCAATTTTTTGGGTTCTAAACCATTTATTATGTGGTTTTTGGTTGGATGACATGGAGTTTTCTGAATTCTGGGCAGTTTCCCACCTATTTTCTTGGTTTTAAACTAGTTTTATGGGTTCAAAACCAGTTATTATGTGGATTATGGGTTGAACACATGTAATTTCTAGATTCAGGGCAGTTTGAAACCATTTTTCTGGGTTGTAACCCAGTTTTCTGGGTTTGAAACTAGTTATTATGTTGATTCTGGGCTGAATACATGCAATTTATGGATTCTGGGCAGTTTAAAACTAGTTTCCTAGGTTTAGGTCTATGTATCTGGTGGTATACACGATTTTTTTGCGATGATGACTCTAGAAATTGTTAATGCATGAAGTTACCTTGGTGGGGCAACCTTAATTGCAGCCATGAATAACCAGGTTTATAGTTCAATGTATATATTTATGTCTGAGCCAAACTAGCCCAATTTCAGTGACTATGTGTGTTTATTTTCATAGACCTAAACCCAAAAAACTGGTTTTAAACTGCCCATTGCCGAGAATGCTGAAACTGCATGTGTTCAACCCAGAATCCACATAATAACTGGTTTCAAACCTAGAAAACTGGTGGCATACATGATTTTTTGGTCATGTTGACTCTAAAAAAATGTGTGTGTGTGTGTGTGTTTATTTTCAATTATGGGCCCAATTTCAGAAATTCATTGCATATTGGCATGGCTGCCATGGCCCTGCTGAGGGCTACTTGTATCTGACTATCCGGTAGAAGTGTGGTAGTGTACAAGTGCAGGTGTTTCTTGTGATTTCTTAGTGCTAATGTTGATGGTTCCTCGTGGTGATGGTGATGGTTTCTTTTTTTCATTTAAATTAGATGGACTATGGTTTTGTAGCAGCTGATTAAGCCTTTCAATATGTATTTTGGAGACTTCACTCTTCAGTAACATTTTGTTTTGTATTGAGAGAGAATATATGATATGATATACATGATTTTTTGGCGATGATGATTGATAACTCAAAAAAATGTTAATGCATGAAGTTACCTTGGCAGGGCAACCTTAATTGCAACCATGAGTAACCATGTTTATAGCTCAATATATGTCTGAGCCAATTTCATTGATTGTTTGTGACTTTGTGTGAGTGTGTGTGTATATTTTCAATTTTGGTCCCAAATTCAGCGATTGACTAATTGCATTGCATGGCCATTCGGACAATACGGCACAACCACACGACACGACACATAAATGCACAAGTAAGTAAACGGTAAAACGTAAATGGGATGGCATATCATAAACGGGCGGCCAAGATAAAGCGGGCGACAAAGATAAGCGGGCGGCCAAAGACGATTAAAAAATCATGGCCGCGACATAGAAATGCGCGGCGCATGACACGATTAAAAAAATCACGGCATGACATATCATAAACGGGCCGGCACAGCACGATTAAAAAAATCATGGCACGACATATCGTAAACGGGCCTGCACAACACGACATGATACGATAAAAAAGGCAATGACATAGTTACTATACTTTATGCAATTTTTTTTTATTGAATCAGCTATGTCTTCATTTTTCACACTGAAGATTGACACAATGTAGCATCACTTTTTACCAACTGTCATGAACAAATCAATCATCAACAATATTCTCGTAAGCAAGTTGAGTGGTAGTCAAGTGGTAGACATGATGAACTCCAATGCATTTGACAGGGTTCAAAACTTACTAATTACAATTCACAATACTAACTTTTGCTTAGAAAAAAAAATCTTATAATTCCATGGTAACAACATATTTAAATTAATCAATTTCATAATTAACCCATTCAGTTACCGCCTCGCCAAAGACAACAGAACAATTAGGGGAATACTTAATGCACATTCCTCTTCTTCTTCTTTTTAGCACGCAAGAAATGTTAGTTGTTACCACTTGTTAGTATGTTGTTAATGAAGCTTGACTCTTAAGAAATATTATTGTTCCAACTTGATTACCACCGCACTTGCCATTCATATTCCTCTAGATGTCAACTTCTTTTATTCAAACAGTATCTTTGTCAACTACAAATATGACAATCTTCTTAGCTACGTCAAACTTAGTCCTTCCTCTGTCTTATATTGTTTGATTTGTAGCTCAACTTTTTGAGGGGCACACAATACAAGTAAAAAAAAAAAAAGTTTAATAAAATTTCGGACATTATTCTCAATTTTTAAAACTACTTTTAATCATTTATGAGGGTTAGGTTGTAAAAATGTACACATTTTCTTCTTTTACTTTTAGAAGAGACTTAAGAAATTGGGACATCCAAAAATAATAGAATACCAAGCAAAACAAGAGGCAGAGAGAGTGTGAGAAATTGAGAATACATGAAGGTACAAATCTTTAAAAGCAAAAGAATTTCTATATCCCTCATTGATACAAAAGGTGATATAACAAGAAGAAGAGAGAGACATTGAAGGAGTGGAGAATCAAAATCTTCTCAGGGATAATTGGGACCCAAAAGGTCTCATTTGCCGATCCAAACCATGCATTTTATAGGTCTTAATCTGCAAACGAATCACATTTGTCTTAAAAGAAATAGACCGTCTATTTCTCTTAAGACAATAAGATTCAATCAATCCTTTTAACGATGTTTGCTCAAAACATCATTTTCGCTATAAATATGTACACACAGAGCTATACTCAATAAACTGATTTGCAAACTCAAACAAAGCCGTGATGTGCTTCATTTTACGCCACTTGTGCACTCACATGAAAGATTGTCACATGAGGGGATATATCCCTAGTGGGCGTTGTGGAATGTGAAACCCAATTAAAAATGATTTGTATTCCCCTCCTCTCACTCCATGTATGAACTTGGCCATCTCAACCACCCCGCCCCTATGACATCAAAATGACAACTACTTGTGAGATATCCAGAATATGAAGTACTAAGTGGCACATTAATAAACAATCAAGTCTTTTAACTTCAATAAGAAATAGCTGCCTCTTTTGTTCAGTTTGGTAACTAACGAAATCTTCACAAAAACAAATGAATACAAATACGATTTCAAAACACGAAAATCTCAACTCACGCAACCAAACTTTGCCTGGCGGATGAGTTGCTCCATGGCAGGACGCAAGTCCTGGGTTCAACTTGCAAGTTGTATCAATATCACCGCGCATATTTTTATATAGACACAGTTGCATTATGGAATAAGTAGGGAATCTTACACACCTCTCATACTCATACATACATGTACATATGTACGGAGTTACGTTACAAAATGTATTTGAGTTATTCTCATACGGAAAGAATATATACTACTGCCACCACGGCTGTTGCTGCTGCTGCTGCTGCAATTACTACTACAACACAAGATCTAGGAAATTCTCATACCAAGTGTGGCCCTGTCCCTCCTTTGATTTTCACCCCTAATAGCAATACAATGCAAATTATGAATCCCAAGGACAATCCTATTGTTTTGAACTACATGATTGTCAATCTAAATATGAGCCATAAAATGGATTAGGAAAGGCTTAATCCTAAGAAAAATAGAAAAATAAATGACAAGTGTTCCGTTCCAAACACTTGGGGGACCTGCACTACCGGTTTAACAAACTAATTAGGCAAAACAAATACATGACAAGGAAAGCTGAGTGGCTTGACAGTTAGCAATGTGCACAGGAAAAAAATTCATATATTTCACGGATTAACTCAGAAGATGAGAATCAGACAATGCATAAGGGCTACAAATTGGAATCTGCCAAAATTATATAAATAGGAGAATTTGGCTTTAACAAAGAGGAATTACAGCCTGTTTGGACACAGGGATTTGATGAGAAAAGAAAGAATCAAGTTTTTTCATGGAATCACTCTATCTTTTGGGGAGACATAAGGGTTTTTTTTTTTTTTTTAATTTTAACAGTGGCATAAGTTATTTAATCTTTCAAACAAGCGGTAAGATTCTCCTCATTATTTATTTTCTCACCAAATCCCTTCCACCAAACAGAGTTTCATGTTTCCTGGCTTTTTACATTTCAAGTGGTAGATGAGGAACATACACGGAGATCTCTCCCAGACTTCTCATGGCCTAGAATTTCCTTGGAAAATGGTGTTCCACGATCCGACCATGCATTCAATACCTCCTTATAGTTCAATTTCAAGAGCAACTTGGGACGAGAATTCCCTTTTCGCGATTTTGTACTCTTTTCCACTGGTTTCTCAATCTTCTTTTTCTTCTTTTCTGTGGTTCCTTTGCTGAATTTGGGAGAGATGTCAAGAACATTTACAGGAGGAAATCTCCACCACTCTTCCTCATCAGTATGTCTTATTCCTTTAATATCCCTTCTCATCCAAAAACTCAAGTCCCAAATCCCACCAAATCCCAACCCCATTTGGGGACAACACCAAGTAAGTATTTGGCCACTACAACTAGCAACACTGGCCTCATCAGGTGATGCATTGTTGACACTTAGATTCCCCATGATACTGTCAACACCATCTTCAATTTCCTCATCTAGTATCGATTCTGTATCAAAATCCTCTTCATAGCCACCACACAACTTCAAGGAATCCACCTGGAAATCATTTTCCACCGGGCTATCGCAAGGCTTTTCACACTTCACAACTCTTGGTTCGATTTGGAAACTGGATTTTTCTTGGTCTGGTTGGTGGAGTAAGAAACCAGAATCGTCGATAACTCGAAAAGGTAGCAGCAACTCCGAGGGTTCGTTGAACAAAGCGTTGTTCGGCTTGGTGAATTTGCAAGGCTTTGTGAGGTTTTTGGTAGGGAAAATGTTTGGGCATGCTGCGGACAGAAGAGTTGCTGCTTCATTGTAGGCTTGATTCAGTCGTTTTCGAGGAGTCCGAGGTTTTCGGGTTGAGATTGCAAGTCGAGAATTTCTGGACTCTGAGATAGTTGATGAAGGAGAAGATGAATTTAAGGTCCTAGATGAAGTTGATGGAGATCTCAAAAATTCTATGTCAAAACTATATGTACGGCTGCCTCCAGTTAAACACAAAGACATTTGTAGATTAAAACTCAAGAAAATGTGAAGGGATTCAATACAAGGAAAGATATAGAAAACCTAGAACACAGCAGTACTAATGGAGATTCAAGTCAGAAGAAGCCATGACAAGAAAATTAAAACTCAAGCACATATCCAAGATTGAATTCAACAACAAGGATTTCATAACCATATGATGAACCATCAAATTTAATGAAATCTCAATAGACAGAATCTTAAAGGAGCTGAAATGGTAAAAAGACATGCAAACCCAAAAAAGCAGGCCAAAATTAGGGAACAGCAGCTAAATCATGGTGAGAACACAAGGCACAAAAGCTAAGACAGACATGAAGAATTTAAGCAAAATTTAAAGACAAGATTGGGACTGAAAGAGAAGCAATACCATGTGGAATCATCAACTTGGGATCGAAAAACCATAGAGAATTCCAATTGAATCAAAAACTGGTGAAAACTCCCAATACCCAGAACCATATTTCCAAGAAAATGCCAAAAAAAAACTGAGGTAACAGGCTTAAAACCCTAAACCCTACAAACTGGTACAAAAGTTGCTTTCTTTAAAAGAGAGTAAAAAGGCAAACACACAGTGTATATTAAGGAGACACCAAACCCTAAAAACTCATATTTAACCTCATCGAAACAAGCAAGTCCGTGCCTTTTTTCCAATTTCATGAAAAACCCTGAACAGATAATTATATTACACTAAAACCCCAGTGCGACTGTGCGAATTTCGTTCTATACGAGACAAATAGCTGTACACATGGAGTACACTGTGATGAAAACAGAGTCAACCCAGATTATCTGAAACGGATGGAAATAATTCCAAAATTTCAAACAAATTAGGACATGGGTTTTGGACAGAAAGGAGAGAAAGGTTTTAGAAATGAAAACTTATCCAATAAAGGGAATCGAAAGCCTCCAATAAGAATAGCAGCAGTGTCCTGCGTAGATGCAGAGCCAGCCAGAGAGACGAGATGACTGTTTTTTGTGCACAGTCAGTCACGGGACGAAGGAGGTGTGTAGAGGAAAAATAACTGTTGGTGTGATTCGATGTCGATTTTTTTTTGGTTTTATGAGCGGTAAAACGGAGGGCATTGACGTTGAGGAAGTCGCGGTGACGACGGAGAGGGACAATTGCAGTTATTTGGGGGAACCATCGTGTGCTGTTCAACAAACGGAGTAGTAAAAAATTGTACGTTGTTGGTGATATTCATTTTAAAAGATGGGGTAATTGTTCTAGGGTCTATAAGTGTGGGCTTATTATGTCGTTTAGTTAATATTAAAGTTTTACAAAGTTTAAGGTTCACCAATTTTTTTAAAAAAAATTTAGACATTTTTCAAAGGGTACCCTAGGATTTAGGTTTTACGGTGCACTCTCTCATTATAAGATTTTAGTAGTTTAGGCATTTACATAGGGTACACTAGTGTTTTATGTACTTTCATAGGATACCTTAAAATTTTAGGCACTTTTATAGGGTACCCTAAGATTTTAGGCACTTGTTTGGTGGATTAATGAAGTTACAAATTGTTTACATAGAATTTTTGAACAAGTTGCCCTTAAAAGATTGCACTCATGACTGTTCCCCTAATAAAAAACTGTTCTTTCCAAATATCAAGACAAATCATTCTCTCATAATACATTATATAAAAAACTGTAAAAAAAAACCAATTTTTTCAAAAAATAACCTTAGTAGAACACCCCGGTCAATCGTGGAGCATAAAACAAATTCTCCCAATACTACCGGTCTGCCGCACACGTGAATCCCAGGCAGGTTGTATTTCAAGGAGAAATGAGGGGTTTTTTTTTTTTTTTTTTGAAGGGCCGAAAAAAGAGTTTATGGGCTTTGAAATCATTTTTTTGGCCCGTTTGGCCGTCGGATCACATGGGTTGGTTATAGCAGGTGGTTTCCTCATTTGCTAAAATCAACCCATTAATTTTATGAGATTCTTATTTTATCAAATGAAAAACTAGATTAATAAAGTGAAACTCAACATGCAAGTATATCATGCACAGATGACTAAGGGACTCACTCTACGAGCAAGTGGTAGCTAGCTCATGAGGTAAAGCTTCTAAATGCCACAACTGCATCTCAGGATTGAGTCTTATCTTCATTCCTCGTGTAATAGATTAGGAGTGATGAATGACCAAAAAAAAGGATTCTACGCAAAGAAAACAAAGATCCAAACCGATTATTTTAATATAAATTTAAATTGATTTCTTGAGTGGCCCTGTAAAAAATCAGCTTAATAAATCATTGAAAGTTCTTGATCTAATTTTCAAACTTTTCATATAGGATTCTGAATGAAAAGTTTGAAGATTGGATCAAGAACGTAAAGTAATCCGATTAAACTGATTTTCCACTAGGGTACTAGAAAATTATTAAATTTTATGACGGATCAAATCATTTATTTGGGACCCTTAATTGGGCCCTACAAGTTGTCTATGCAAAGATCCGTGTACATTTGATTTGCGCAAGTAGTCGGGCTCGTTAATAAAAAAAGGCGATTTTTTTTTGCTTTATTCATTTTTATTTTTATTTTGCATTTGTTTGTTTTGCGTCAAATTTTTTGTAGATTAATAGTTTGTCTCGACAAGAGAAATCTAAAAGTAAAAAAATTACTACCCAAACTACTTTTTAATGGAGACAAAAAGTCTGTCTGTCTCTTATTATATTCGCTCTTAGTGACCTTCTTTCTTTTTTTTAAGATTTTGATCATTATTTTTTACTTTTTAGATTCCTTTCGATGAGCAATTAATTCATAAAAAAATCAACGCAAAAAAAAAAAAGCGAAGAAAATGAATAAGGATTAATAAAATCCAAATGTATAATTTCGGCCAAAATGGGCCTTTGCACATTACCTTAGACAAATTTAGAGGCCGGCCCTCTTTTTTTTTGGAAAATGCTATGAGTACACTATTTGTGCACTCCAAACGCACACCACCCTGATGTGCCAAATGAGGATATGCCTATTTTTTGGGTGAATCCCACATTGGGCTTCTTCTCATTTGCCACATCAAGGTCGTGTATATTTAAAGTGTACAATTAGTGTATTCCTAGCATTGTGCCTTTTTTGGACTCCGTGCCCAAATTAGGCCCCGTTCCGCTAAAAAAAAGAAGTTTAGTTTTAACTAAAAATTATCTTTTTCCACCAACAAAAAACCACTTAGTTTTTTTGCAAAACTAAACATGCAAAAAACTAGTTTAATAGAACAAGTTAATTTTTTGCAAAACTAAAAACCAAAAAACTAGTCAGTGGAACAAGTTAGTTTTTTTACAAAATTAAAACATCCCAAAAAACCAAAAAAAATACCAAATTAGTAGTTTTTTTGCAAAATTAAAACATCCCAAAAAACCAAAAAATACCAAATTAGTGGAACACCTCCTAGTCCCCTTCAATTATTTCCTTGCATTATTTCAAATATACCCTATTCTCACGTGAGTGTGCATCCCCAATCATGCATGTGCCAATTGCTCCACGGTTTTCCTTCGAAACTAGGGGTGTCCATGGATCGAATCCGGACGGATCAGATACGGATCCGATCCGCTCAGAGTGGATTATGGTTTTTAAGATTCAGAACCGAACCGAACATTCACAAATTGGATCTGGCGGATTTGACAGATTCAAGAAGAATTATTGAGAAGATCTGATCCGATTCGGATCTGGAACTGCCAGATAAGAAATTCTCGATCCGAAATTGAACCGAACATTCACGGATGGATCAACATATCATTCAGATTGGCAGATCGGATAATCCGTTGGACAGCCCTATTCGAAACTACTTCAACCTTTTGGATAATATATAGAGATTCCCCTTCTTCTCAGGGATTCCATACTTTGTCGTGAGAATCACCTTTCTTGATCAAATTCAACGATTTGAATCGTTCAATATGTTTAAAACGTGTTTTTAAGTAGCCACACAAGGAGCATGATCCGAGAAGTTCTCGATAAAAACCTTACATGTACAGTTTTATCGAAAACTGCTCGGATTAAGCCCTTTCCAATCATTTTTTTTATGATACCTTCCCTGGACTTTCAAAAATATATTTTAAACACACTGAACGGTTCGAATCATCAAAATTTGATTGAGAAAGTTGAGAATTCGGTGACTCCCATATTTTAAGCAAAGTGTAGGATCCCTCACGAGAAGTGGGGTGACAATACAAATATCCAAGTAATAATATATTGTTTAAATATCAAAACATCATATCTTTTATGTGGTAGATATCTAATTTTTTAAAATTATATTTTTAGAACCAAAGATCTACAAACATGATCCACATTGAATATGAAATTATGTAAATAAATAAAGTTACGGACAAATCCACTACTCACAAGCATTATTATCAACACCGAAATCAGAGGCAGTTGCACCATTGTCAAAGGGCAGTCACTTGAACACCCTTATGGGAAAAAAATTCATTTAAAAATACATGTAAAAATTTTAGTTTTTAATTTAGTATAGCCATTGTTAAACACTCTACTCACAAATATTTAAGCACAAATCAATTTTATGTAAACAACCAGTTAAAATCTAATGTGTTCCCATAGATTGCCAATGTACGCTTTAAAGTCTTTTATATTTTATTTTACAAGTGATACATTTTTATTGGGTTTTGTTTGAACATTTATACTATAAACACTAACCAATCCTAGTAATTAACAAAAGAATCCTTAATACACCAGTTCAAAATAAAGTGCACTCTTTACGACAAAAATTAGGAAAATCAAGAAAAAGGTATCTATAGTATTATATCATCCTATTGCTTCTCTCTCTGAACAACAATCAACTCTCTATATAAAATAAATAAATAAATATTCGTGCAAATCTATTTGGAACACAAATTTTTACACTATTCCACTTTCTCAAAAACCAAGACATGTCATTCTCTCACAATACATCACATAAAAAGGTGTGAATACAAAAATCAAGGCAGTTTTTTTTTAAAAAAAACTCCATTAGTGAAACCCCCTTAAATATTAGGGTATTTATCCACCGATTTAATTTTACTTGAACCAATGAATAGAATTCACCAACAAAATTTATGACATCTTATGTATTTTCATATCATTTGGCCTTATTATTCACACTAATATATGAAAAAATTGTATGTATATACTTGTTAGTAGACCAAGTAGAGTTAATGTAAATGTTGAACACATTGTCTAAAATTTCTGGAGCCGCCACCTACTAAAACGAACCATTCATGCATTAAAAGAAATTGGAAAATTACGTTAGAAATCCAAACATGACAATAACCAGGGGCAACACCACATAGGAGTTACATGGGTCAGCCGACCCCACAACGGAAAAAAAAATACTACTACTATGTTGGTTTTTTTTAAGAAATTTATAAATGAACCCCCATAAATTTAGGGTTGACACCACTCAATAATTCCCCAACTTTCATCCTCCCTCTTTGTGCGGTTTGTTTGAATCCTAGTTACTCGTTTTATTCTTTTGATATGGAAAAGTTGATCTGTCTTGGTAAGGAAGTACTCCTACTGTCCCAAATTGTTGCTCCTAGTTACTAAAAAAATTGTTCATATCGTCATATTTTTAATGATTTATATATCTAATATGGATGTTGTTTGATGGATCTCAATTAATTTTATCAAACACATATTTTAAAATCAAAGAAAAATTATAGATTATAAATATAGATAATTGTTTGAATAGTTCAAAAAGTGAAGCAAAAACAACAATTTGGGATGAAAGGATTATTTGATAGTACTCGAGACCACGTCAAATGCAATTGTAGAAGCTTATGTAAATTATTTTTATTTTTTTGTATGTGGTGAAAACTGTAAACAAAGAAAATTGTTTTATGTTTTTTGATGATATCTTCTGTTCATTAGGTTGAGCTTTAAATTTGATTTTTGTTGGAACAAAATTTTTAGGTTGCCATTACTGTGATATTTTCTTTGATTTATGATTAGTAAAGGTATTTGATGTTTATAATGACCCCCCACTTCCGAAGTCCTGGAGTTGCCACTTACAGTAACATTGCCACTAATGCATAAGCACAAACAAAAGATCACAAGGGGGAAAAAAATGATTGCTCATAAAACAAAGGGGATCAATCGTCGTCCTTGCCATAATTAATCTCTGCAGATGAATGTATTCACACTCACTATACAACGTGTTAACGTAGAAGACATCATAAACAATGCACACCTATTTTATCTGCAAAATATGTATGCTTTACAAACAGAAAAATGTACAACATTCAAAGAATAATCTTTTCCGACTCCAAACCCAAAAGATCACTTAAAAACGAATTTGAAATTGGCAAGAAGGGTAAAGAAATGGGATGCAGGTAGATTTCACTGAGATTTCTGACTTACACACTAACCACACTTATTTTATCTAAAATAGCATTGACCTCCATTGAGTTTTATATTTTAGTATCAAAAACACCCTTTTATTACTTGGCCGTCAGGGACAGTATCGGGAATTGATGAGGTAAGCCATTAACCATTGTTGAATTTTTAAAATAGCTCTTGAAACTAGTTTTAAATTACACTAATACAGTAAAAAAAAAATTCATTTTGCACATCACAACACCACAAGTAGCAGAATTTTGTACATCACAAATTTTTTAATGTATTAGTAGAAAATTCAGTACCAAAATGATGCAAAACAACTGAAAATGACTTACTTATACTCTTATTTGATGTATTTTTATGAACTAGGACACATCCATTTGTTAAACAAAAAATTGAATTAAAAGACATGTATATTTGGTAGCATTCCCATGTTTTGTTATTTTGGTTTCATTTTTCTTTTTCTTTTTCTTTTTTTGAACGAATTTTTTTTAATAGCAAAAGCCAAACGGGGAATTCATTTCATTTTTCTTTATAGAAATTTCGCACCAATAAATTATATTCTAAGTATTCATGCATGATCATTATTTAGAAGAAAAAAAAAGAGTCTTTTGCATTTAGATTTTAACTAGTGTCAAGGGCTATTTTGGAAATTCAACAAAGATTAATAGCTTACCTCATCAATTCCCGTTACTATCATTGACGGCCAAGTAATAGAAGAGTGTTTTTGATATTAAAATATAAAACTCAGGGGAGGTCAGTGCTATTTTAGTAACAGAATGGTGCTTTTGATATTAAAATATAAAACTCAAAGGAGGTCAGTGCTATTTCAGATGAAGTAGGGGTAGTCAGTGTACAAGTCAGAAACCTCAGGGAGGTCAGTGTAATTTACCCTATTGAAAAAGTAATTCTCTTTTTCCTTCTGCAACAGAGCTCAATATAGTGATTTCATTCAGCTTTAGCTCATCTTCTCCGGCAAATAAGATTGCAAATGTTTAGTTCCACAACACAAGGTGATAGATAACGATGGCGAAGATGAACCCAAAAAATGGGCTTCATGTTTTTGAAGCTTTGCTAGAATGTAGCCATTTTATTACTCTTGTCTTCCTTCTTTCCCTTGCACCTTCGCAATTGGTTTGCTTCAAAAATCAATAATGATGCATACACAAACGGATGGCTACGACGGAAGGCCACAACGGCCCTTCTCATTAAAAAAAACAAAAAATCCTCGAAACACGATGAATCTGAAACTCGGCCTCCCTCCTTTGATAACACAGAGACTCGGAGAGAGAGAGAGGGATAGGGGCGATTCCACCCCCACCGGCGACCACCGCACCACCCTAATTGTTTCCATCTCCGGCGGCTAGCACCACCGCGACCACCAAGACCCTTGACTAAAGAGAAGAAGGGCTCTCGCTGGAAAGCTTCGAACCAGATGAGTTTCAAACGCCCCCTCTCTTCAACCAGACGAGCTCTGAAGCAGACCCACCCCCAAGGTCGCTCTCTCTCTCTCTCTCTCTCTCTCTCTCTCTCTCTCTCTCTCTCTCTCTCTCAACTTGTTTCAATTCGTAGGTATAACCCATAATTGAAAAATAGGGTTCCAATTCCAGATACCCTAATTTGAAACCCCTTAATTGATACGTTTTCGTTTTGATTTTGGGGTGAGACATTCAATTTGGAACTATATTGTTTGTTGATGAATTTTAACATTGGAGGGCTGATTAATTTTCTGAGGATTTGTATTGCCTTTTACAGAAACAAATTTCTTGAAAGTAAGAACGGTATTGTATTGCCTTTTACTAGTATAGTGGTATGCACTGCTACTCATCTGATCCTTTGATGATCTTCTTTTAGGCTGTCGCAGTTAGCCATAATTTCGAACAAGCTCCATTGGTTCCTGCTTTGATTGATAAGCAGCACTTCTACATTTTGAGCTCGAGTACTTTGAAGATCATTGTACTTGGTTTCATGTGTTTTTCCTATTTTCTGCTTTGAGGGGGGTGAGTTATGGTTGTGGTTATGGTTTAGAGCTTAATTGGGAAACAACTTTCTGAATGGTAGAACGTTTTGTAATTGTCTCTGGGTAATTTTGGATTTCAAATCTTGACCATTTGCTTGCAATATATTTCTTATGTTGGTAAATTCTTCTTTGTGTCGCCCTTCTCTAGCATTCTGGACTGATGTTCCTTGTTTATATTGTCATGTGGAAAATAGGCAGGGGGGCCATTCTATCCACTCTTAACTGGCAGGAGGAACAGCAACAGATCTTAATTTGCCATAACAATGGCTGAGACACCCCCGCCTGATGCCAATATTTCAGAAACAATCCGGTTATTTTCACTCAAAGGGTTCAGTGCAAGGGAAACTGTCTATCTCTTTGGTATTCAATTTTCCTTAATAAGACACAATAAGTTCTTTTGAAATGAATTTTGCCACCTGTTGCCTAAACTGGACATTTGCTTGTGTTCCTTATGTGGGCATAACATTGGGAAGATAGGTTGCGACTTGCGAGTTTATCCAGCCTAGACTTCACAATTTCCATGGGACAGGACAACCAGACCCTACCATACCCTTTCATACAAAGCCATGACTCAAGATGAATATGATTTTCCATTGCTGTATATTTGACTGAAGTGTCACTATAATTGAAGGAATTCTAATTCATTTTCATGCATTGCAGGTGCACATGTGCTGTCCAAATTATCTCTAGGAAAAAGAAACTCAACCACCTCAAGAGAAGATTGATGGAATGGAAGAGAAGAAGAATATGAAGTGATTGAAAACAAAAAAAATTTTACAGGTTGTTGCATTTAGCACTTGATGATGTATTTTTATTTTTTTATGGAAGTTTGAATCCCTAATGTGAATGTCTGTATTGGATCAATTTTTGTAAACGAGGGAAGAACTTTTGGCATATGTCTTGAATATGATTGTTGTACATGGAGTTCATACATATACCAACACTTGCACTTGTTCAAAACTCTTGTTGTTGACTGTCTAATGACGTTGAGACATCGGGCTAGGCAAAAAAATAGGGGAAATGTTGTCAAATTTTTTCCAAACCTACTTACTTTTTAAACATGCAGAATGGAGAACTTGCCAGTTAGCACTTATACAGACACGAGATACGAATAGTATACAGACACAGGACACAGATACGATACAAACACAAGATATGGATAATGCTTTGGGGGATGACTTCTCTTTTGAGTCCTTTTGAATGATGAATGTGTCCTTGAAAAATGTTATCTTATTTTTTGAAAAATTTGACAACGTTTCCTTTGTTTTCGCTCTAGCCTAACGTCACAGCGTCCCAGTTTGTAGTCACCACATAGGAAATAACTGTTCAATAATAATTCAAACTCACACCGAGTCGCACATTGCAATTGAAACGAAAGTTTTTAAAACCAAAACAAGTAGAATAAAAAATACGGCATCCACTAATTTTGCCAACATGAATACATAATGTTTTTACATAAGAGGCATGAGCCGAACGTATACAAGCAAAATGTAAATAAATAAATAAAAGGAACGAAAAGAAAACTCCTCCTAAGTTTTGCTAGCATCTCGTTTTGCCTTTCTTGTCTGGCCGTCCCAAGAAACCTCTACATATCCAATTTTCTAAGTACTCGCTAACTGAAAAGGCATCTGCAAGGTGAGAAGACGTTCTGCATATCCCATTTGGTAAGTCAACCTTCCTCTTGTAAACATCCAAGCACTCCTGCTCTACTTGAAAAAGCATCTTGTCCCGTTCCTCAACAATCACACGAACCTCATTCAAGCACTCATACTTTCTTTTCTTTCCAAGATTGGCGAGAGCTACTACCTTACAAAGTCACAATATGGCTTGATCATCACAGTAAAATAAAACCTGCATGAAAAAGGAAAAAGATAGTAGAATTTATCAAAACTAAATGCACGAGCACGCAAGAACCGCAACACCCCTCAACAATCATCTCAAGAGGAAGTAGACACAACCATTCAGACATTTATGCAAGCAAATATGGTACAAGGCAGAAGTATCCTCCTATTTTCTCCAACTAACATACAAAGCATGCAATCAGGTTAACGGCTCTACAAAACAAGCAGGTTAACAAGTCCACTGTCCAACTCCCATGAGAGGCAAGGTCTGACTCCCTTTAAAGAACTGACACACAACCTCCAACTGCCAATCTTGCAATGGTCTAGTGAACAAATACTGCCAAACAAGTCCACTGTCCATATCACGTGGCCTTGAACAAATCAGCTGCAAAATCAATCTTCTTAAGCCTCAATAAGTATTAAACACCTTTGGAAAGGTCATGACACCAAATATCATTCCAAGATTGGATATTGCTACTGTAGAACTGGCCGAGTACAAAAGACACTTTGCAATAGCATGCTACTTTTGCATGCCAACGGTACCAGGTACACACCAAGTCGTACCCCATTCAAAATAGTATTCTCATTGAAACAGAGACAAGACTAGCTACTTTATGTAATATTTGGTCTATAACTACTATATGCAGTGACATTAAACTCTACTTTGTACGTTACTTTTGGTATTAAACTATGCTTCATAGGTTAGATCCATAGTGAACCTTAAACTATGCTTTCATGTGATTTTCAAATTGACACATATATGCGTTCCACCAAATTACAAATAGGTACATTTTACATGTATCTCTGTTGCATATGTACCCTACTATCAAGATGACTTCAACACGCGCGCGCGCACACACAGAGTTTGGACACAATTTGCACATTCGGACACACCACAAAACAGCTAAAAATTGAAGCTACAAAGTCCAGAATCCGTGCACAAATACATATGTAAAGAAACTGCAAAAGCCAGAAACAGATGATGGTAAAGAAACTTTTTTTTTTTTTTTTTGCAGTAGAAACAACGGTGCCTCTTTCCCTAAAAATTTCAAGGGGTCCCACATTCAACGTCAAATTGAAACCAAGTTTGCAGTAGATAATAGTTATACACCACATTTAACTCAAACAAAGAAGTCAATACAACGAATCTCGTATCCCTCTTCTGAGGGTTTCTCAAATAGGAATCCCACATTCAACGTCAAATTGAAACCAAGGAAGCAGTAGATAATAGTTATACACCACATTTAACTCAAACAAAGAAGTCAATACAATGAATCTCCCTCTTCTGAGGGTTTCTCAAATTCAAACTAAACCCTACTTTTTGTGCAAAAATGACTGAGAAGAAAGATAGCAGTGGGAGAGGGGGAGAGAAAGAGAGACCTTCAAAGCTATACTTGCGATTTGAAACTCTTCGGCGGAGGAGATCGTGGTCTCCCTCTGTCACGCTCGTCGGCAGTGGCAGTGGTGGGCTTATCCGGACTTGGAGTCGTTGTCGCCGGGCTTCGAGGTGGCGATCGTGGTCGCCTTCTCCGTATCTCTGTTACGCCCGAAGGAAAGAACGGGTTTCACACGATTTTGAATTTTTTTTTTAATGGGTAGGGCCCCAAAACGACGTCGTTTTGGGGCCGTTGTGGCCTTCTGTTGTGGCCATCCGTTGTGTATGTATCATTATGGTTGAAAAATCAAACTTCCAACAGAAGTATCAACCATTATGACATCATAAAGAAAGAGCAAATCTGTATGACACAATCACACAAGCCATGAATTAAGGCCCTAACAAACACTGATGCACACACAGGAGATGAAGGGATTAACAAACTAATGCTAACATACGTGGGAGATTTTAGAGAACACAGACACAAAATACGCCAACAAAGTTAGAGCAAAACAAATTAGGGCTTCGATTCCACCACCACCGAACTACATGTGACGTGGGAGCATACCTGATTGGAGAAGAGGTGGACTAAAACGTTCTCGACCACTAATTTCTCGATCAACTTCTTCAATGGAGAGAGTTATGGACCACTGATTTCTCAATCAACTTCTTCAATGGAGGGGTTGCAGATTCTATGGTTTTGCAGTACAGAAATGGAGAGGGAGAAGCCATTTAAAGAGAAGTTAGGACACATAATAACACACACACAACACCCACACAGGCACAGAATACCTCTTCACAAAGTTAGGGCTTAATAACAAGAACACATGAACAGACACCCACCCACACAGTTGCATAAGAAATCAGAGCTTCAATTCCCCAGCAATAAACTGAAGTACAAGTGACGTAGGACTGTAGGGGGATACCTGTTCGGAGAAGATGTGGACTAGTGACTACAATGTTCTTGAACACTGATTTCTCAAAACATCTTAATGGAGAGAGTGCTTCACTTCTGATTTCTCAATCAACTTCTTAACTGGAGGGGTTGCAGATTCTGGGGTTTTGCAGTACAGAAATGGAGAGGTAAAGGCCATTTACAGAGAAGCATGCTGCAAAGAACTTGATGGCCTCCAAAGACAAGTGTAATGCAATTGACATCTCTCTTGTACAAAACTTATAAATTGACATACCGTGAAATGAAACATAAATATCAATATTTCATAATGCTATATGCATTCTATCACGTCACTAAAAGAAATTTAACTTGCAGATTCAAAGAAGGGATGGAGCCTCAAACAAACTCTCCTTCTGTCCTCTTCATCAGGTTCATAGATGGTACAAATCCAGCAAATTGTCAAACCTGCTATATAATGAAGTATTCCAACAATGACTTCGCATAAAGGCAACTACTCAAGCTAAATCAGAAAATTGCTTAGTAGGTCAATGAAATTTTACACTTAATAATCAAAACTGGGGATTGATAAGTTGAAATTACAAATGATATTGGGGAAATGGAATTAACATTCCTACCCTACAGTTTTGCCGAATCCTTAAGTTGAACACAAAATGAAGAATATAGAAAAGCACAAACTCAAAGTGAAGGAACTTGGTTCCACCTATTCATCCCAAATCATGACAAGAAAAACAACTCGATTAGCAAATGTGAACTCTCGAAAATTACTAACAATGAACCAAATGGAAAATAGATTAAACTAACAAAATTCAAACTTAATCTCACTAAAATCAGCTTCCTGCGACGGAGAGCATTTGAAATGAATCACTTGGATTACTTGGTTTTACTTATTTTTCTTGGACTTGAGCTTGCTTGCCCCATGCTTTGACTTGCCAACTCCACCCTTCTTTGCTTCCTTCTCACCAAATTCTTCTCCCATAGAGACAGATTCCTTCAATCTTTTCTCTCCAATCTTCTTCTTCTTCGTCTTCATGACATCATCATCCCCACTCTTTTCCCCCTCCATGTTTGCCTTCTTACCAGATTTCTTCAACCTTTTCTCGCCAACCACTGATTCCCCTTTCTTCTTCCTCTTCTTACCCCCAAATTCAGAACGACCCACATCATCATCCTCACTCTCCTCCCCCTCAATATCTCCCAAATCATCCAAAAACTCATCTTCATAACCACCCACTTCACCATCCATGTACCTCACTTCATGAATTCTACCCTTCTTATTCTTCACCAACTTTTTCACCCCAACATTTTCCCTACCCAATTTTTCAACCGCCTTAACCTTAACCTCCCCTTCACAAATTTCCTTCACCCCTTCGATCTTCAACTTCACATCTGGAACCGCCTGATATACCGGCAATGCCAGAGACTCCGAAAACTTCACATGAAACGACCTCACACCACCCCATTTCTTCGGAACACACTCAACCACCCCATGAATAGCAGCCACCACATTCTCCACAAGCTCTACCGCCTCCATCGAAGCCTTTCCGACCCTCACAACGCTACAACTACCCAGCCTAAAATACAAAAGCCCTGATGAACAAGCTCCCTCGATCTGCTCCTTCCAGTTCTTATGGGTCAAGTCCACCGGCAAAGGTAACTTCTTCTTCTTAAAAAACTGCTTCCCCAGAAGCCTCGGGAGCAGCGGAATCACCCGTTTGTCAGCAAAAAACAAGTCATACGAATTGCACAGCTTTCTTTTAGCCTCGTAGGGTTTATAATCAGATTTCAATTTGGAGAGCTTAATGACTTTGCTTACCGGGATGTTTTCGGCTTTGAGCTTCATCTTGGCAGCATCGGAGGTGAGCTTCGAATTCGGTCGGTCGTCGATAATCAAGCAGAGCTCTGATGTGGGGGAGAAGAGAGCGTGGGGGAGAGGAATTTTATGGGCGTTCGTCCGAGGGTTTGTGGGGATTTTCTTTAGGGTTAGGATTAGGTAGATGAAATCTTCGTCGGCTAGGTCTAGGAGTTGGGGCTTTTGGGTTTTGACTTTGGAGAGTCTCCACTTGAGGAGAGCGTTTACTGCCTTTTGCACGGTTTCTGGTTTGATTCTGGAGGGGACGGCGGAAGAGGGTGGAGGAACGTTAGTATCCGGCGGCGCCATTAGAGAGAGAGAGAGAGAGAGAGAGAGAGAGAAGAAGAAGAAGAAGAAGAAGCAGGGAACAATCAACTAGGGTTTTACAAATTAGGGTTTTCCTCTTGTTTTTTCTTTTTAATACTTTAGGCCCTTCAATTGTTACCTGATATCACTTTACCTCGATCAGCTGAACATTATCAGAAATTCGTCCCCGCTCTACTAATTTTGTATCAAAATAGGCCTTCTAGCCTTGTTTGGTTGGGTTTTGCAAACTAGGTTTCGAGACCCAGCCCCTGTTTGGTTTTCCAAAACGGTTTTCTTCTTCTTTTCATTTTTTTAAATTTTTTTTAACCCGCCATACATATTTACGTTAAACCTAACTTTACTTTCTTCCTACCTACCGTATCTCTTCTTCAATCTCCGTCTTTCTGTCTCTCTCTCCTCCATAACTCCATCTTCCATACCCACCGGCTCATTGTCCTTCACTCTCTCAAAATCGATTGTCACTCCAGGCTAACTGGAAGGCTGCACATTCCATCAAATCTCATCCACTACCATTACACTATGGTAGATGGAGTCTTTATAAATCTACGTCCATACAGCCCCGGAATAAGATGCACACATGGCCCGGATGAAAAATCAAGGCGCGAAAACACATGGCAGCGGCGACGATTGAAAACATTGGTGTTAGGTGTGGGAAATGGGTTCTCCTATCCACGAAGAGCCGCATATGTAAAGGTAAGATTTCTCAAAGTGTTGAAATCAATAAACCAAACGTGCGACAAGGTATCAATAAAACAATGATATTGAAATCATACACACATGAGGGGGAGAGAGAGAGAGAGAGAGAGAGAGAGAGAGAGACCGACCTAGGTCAAAGTTGCTTCGAAAGAGGATTTGTATGTACTCCTCCCTCTGTCGTTCCAGGATCGCCGTCAGTGGCATTCGCCGGAGGTGAGGGGGTAGTGGAGGTGGTTGATTACTCGATTTGGAGAGACAGCGTTGAAGCCGTGAATGGCCTTTACCTTCAGTCGTATAAGGAGTTTTGTTTGATTTTTTATGCTTTTTTGTTTTTGTTTTTTTTAATGGGTTTATAGGTGGGAGGGACCCACCATGGCCTTTTTTTAGAAAACCTGTCTAGGAAACCAGTTCTGAAAACTGGGAACAAAAACCAAACTGAACATGGTGTCTGTTAGCCTAATAGACAAAAAACCCGAATGGAAAACAATAGTCCAGATTAAAGCCTTGTTTCCCATAAAATCAATTTGCTAAAAATAACCTATTTGATTTTATGGGATTCCCATAAAATTAAAGGGGAAATAAGACCTAAAAATTTTAAATTGGAAATTCGGTTAATGATAAAAATAAAATAAAAATTTGCACATTATTAGTACCCTTTTTTTTCCCCCTTTTCCTATAATGTAATATCTTTTATTTGATAAAAATAGTTGCATATTATTAAATTGTAGTAGTAACTAACATGGATGAGTACACGAAATTTTGGCCCATTGACCCCAAGGGGATGTCTTTGAGGTCTTGGGCCTCTTAACTTTTTTGTTTTATCATTTGTAATTCTTAATCTATTACATTAGGAGAGGCCGGAGGGGGGAATAGGATTCGATCCCGAGATGTAGTGTGTAGCATCCAATACCTCTACCGCATGAGCTAGCCACCACTTGCTTGGGCCTCATAGCTTGTGACTTAAAAAATTTGTTACCTCCTAAGATCTCAGGTTTGATTCTCTTTTTCAATGAGCCACCTTACTTCCACATTTTAGCATATGAAACTGTTGTGTGAGGGCTGTAGGGATTAGATTGGGGTATTTAAAAGCAGGCCCGAGACACTCTACGCTATAAATAAAAAATAAAAAATGGCCCTTCTATTGAGATTAGGAGAAAATTTGTAGAAATGAAAAGCTTATTATAAACTAATTCTTTCACATTCACCTACAAATAAAAACTTCCAATTTCTTTGCAGCCATGAGAGACTGAGAAAGAGAGGGTTTGAGAGGGGAGAGACAAAGGACTTTTTTCTTTTTTTAAATTATAGCTGTGTTCCGATCGTGGATGCCAGTTGTTATTGATAACCACAATGGAGGACGACTTATTCAACCACCTTAATGCCCCTGATTAGATTACAAGCTCTTGCGACTGAGCCCGGCGAGACAAAGGACTGAAGAAGAAGAATTATAGGAAATGGCTCTCATCAGCTAGGGTTTTTTCTTTTTCTTTTTCGTGTCACTTCGCCCCTTCAACTATTACATGGTGCCACTTTGCCCCAGTTAAGTAAAATACATCTACACTTTTGCCCATAATCTATTGTATCAATAATAGGCCATCTGTTAGCCGGTTGTTAAAGCCAAATATACGAAAATTCGCACGTCATTATTCTTTTAAAAAAAGGTTGCACATTTTTTTCTTTCATTAAATTTGAAATAATGTTAAAGCCACAAATTCTCCTAGGGTAGGAAACCGCAACTTCATTACTAGAAAATTCTTTTTTAACAGCAAAAAGATTTTATTAACCTTGATAAAGAGATACCAAAACAAAAGTAGGAGATATATGAAAAGAAAAGAAAAACCTAATATATGCACACTTTTTTGCTATATCTTGGCATGCATCTATCTCTACATCCATTTGGTTCATATTCAATTTGATGGACGATGTGATCCATCCTACGGGACCCATAATTTTATTTCATGGTTGTAGCGACTGAGAGGGATATATGTATAAGAACCTTTTTTTTTTCTTTTTTCTGGACAATATGATGTTAGGGTGGGGTGCACAAACACTGGATTGNGGCTAATACTAAATAGTACTAACAAGATTTATGTATTTCCAAAACCCGGCCCATTAATAATCGAGTTTCATTTAAAATTTCCAAGCCTAGCCCAATAAAAATTTTAATTTCTCAAGCCCATCCAACAAGCCATTTATTTTTCTAAAACATGTTATCACAAACATAAACTAATCAACCATAATGTTCAAGGAGGACCTCCAACCAAAAGATTAAGGAGATTAACAAGAAGAATAGTAAAAAACCTGTTGAAAAAAAGAGAGGAAATATTGAAGAGCAGACAAAAATAATCGTACTCTTGAATAAGAGATGAGATCTTATTGAATAAAGAGAGATGAGGAGATGCACATCTTCATCATGATAAACAAACCCTAAGCAGCTAGGTTCCAACGGTAACATAAAATATTAAAATAAAACTATTATTTAAATCGGACCGCACCTTGGAGGGATTTTCAAACCCGGAGCAAAAATCTCAACTCAACCCGGCCCTATGGGCCTAAATATTTTTCATAGACCCTGAAAAAACCGAGCTGGGTTGGGTGGGCTATCATGTCTGTGTGCACCCTAGTTGTTAGTAGTAGTTACAACAGGAGTCGGGCATCTTCTCCAAGGAAAACTCGAACTCAAGACCCCTCCCTTGGAAGCGAGAGTAAAGAACTAACCTTTGATCCAAGCCTCCGTGTGGTCTCTCAATTTAGGGACGGCAATTTTTCAAAACCCGATGGATACCTGATCCACTCCAAATATTTGGAGGTGGATATTACTCTTTTTTTTTATCCAATAGGAATGGGTATGGTAGAAGTTAAAGAATTCCTAGTAAAATATGGACCGGGTATAATTTTGTGATACCCATCTTCGAATACCCATACCCGCCCCGTTCTAAATTGGATAGATATATATATTTTTCAATGTATGTCTATATGCATTCATGTAGTATAGTATAAATGTATATGTATGTGTGTGTATATATGTATAATTTGCATACATTGCTCCAGATTAAAAGTTTCATAATGGTAGTTGTTGAAATTTTATATAATCTTGTTGGATTATATTTCTTTGTAACTTTGTATTCTATTTTGTTTTTTATTTTATTTGTTTTGGCTATTGTAGGACACATAAATTATTCTTGTGTAAATCTTATCACTCTTTTTTGTTCACTAGTTTGGATATAGATTACCCGAATATACCTGATCCTCAATAGGGGGCAGTTACAGTGGATTGTCCATTATTCCTTCTGGGTATGGAGGTGGGGATGGGAGAGAAATTTCTAATTGGAGATCGGGGTTAGAATTGGGTCTCAATCCATACCTTACCCGTTGTCATCCCTATGACTGTCATTAGTCCTTAACACTTTTATGGAAAATTGGTTTTTAGTAATTGGTGCTAAAAACAGTAAACTCAGCCCTATGAGTTGACAGGTTGGCCCTTTGGTTTCTTTGGGTTTTCAACTCCTATCCCTTCCATCTTACCCACAAAATGAAACCAAAATGGGGAAAAAGTTGCATTCTGTCATTCGTTCTTCCCATTCAGCTGCTCACAGGCTAATATTTTTATTTTTTCCATCAATAGCAACCTAAGGCCATCTGTAGTGGTGGTGTTAAATCCACAAAATAGTCACTCAATAACCCAGTTAGCTAGCTTTTCCCCTTTTTTGCTTGTAATAGTGTAGTTAAGGGGTGGTTAAAGTGTGTAAGAGTTGGAAAAAAATTAGCTCAGAAGTTAACTGGGACATGTGCTCTAGCTACAAGAGAAGAGAGGAGAGAGACAGAGAAAAGAAAAAAATTATACCTTTAGCTCGATCTGACACAACAGGAGAGAGAACGGCTGAAAGATAAAAGTAAGAGAGAGAGAACGGATGAAAGAGAGATGAGAGGAGATGACATGTCTGTTATTGGTGTACTTTTTAAAACTTTAACAACATTTTAACACCATCACTACAACACTCATTAACTTAACAACACATTTTGTCATAACAATACATAAATGGATCCCATTTTTTACACTTTTGTGTCATATAACAACACAAATTTAACTCCACCACTACGGATGGCCCAAGGGCATATCCAGTAATAGACTTTGTGTAAGAAATAAGGTAAGAAAGAGTCAAATTTCACCGGTTAACACCAAAAAAAACTTATTCTGGTACCCAACAGTGTTGCTTAGGTGTAGCTTGTGTCATAGAAAATAGTGGCAGTCTAGCAAACGTAAGGTCAGAACTATCTGTGTTGGTATGACAACTGAAATGGAGGAAGAAAAGAGAGAGCAAAGGGAGGAGGGAGGAGGGAGAGAGAAAAATGCGTGGTAACCTGTCAGACAAGAGGGGGGAGAGAGAGAGAGAGAGAGAGAGAGTGGGAGAAGAACCCCACCTATATCTATATACCATATATTTATGTACTTTTTTACACTCTAACAACATTATTCAGCACTCATTACTTTAACAATACATTTTGTCATATTTTATCATAACAAAACAAAAATAGGATTTATTTGTTTACACTTTTGTGTCATATAAAACCACATTTTTAACTCCACGACTGTGGATACCTTAAGAAGCCAGAAGCCTAACAATAAGATCTATCCTCCAAGATGACACAGAAAAAAATAAACAAGAGCGAAAACCACGAGCTGTTAATTAAATTTTGTTGATCAACTTCTTTTTTTTATTTTAAATTCAGTAAATTGACATTCTTTCGTTGGCCAGTTCCTTTCTAAAATGGTATGATCAATGATTAGGTAAAAGCAAGGCTTGTGGACATCGACCAATACCACCACCACCACTTCAGCCACCGCATCCTCCGCTATGAGAACTTCCACACTCGGTGCCACCCATGGCGGAGGCTGCGCTCACCACTGCAACAGCTACCCCAGCATCGACAACATGTTCTTATTGGTGTTAACCCCTAGTCACATAAACATAAAATATTGCTTTTGCCATTTGGTTCTGGCCTGCTTAAAAAGGTTCATGGGGCGGACACAACAGACTGCTATGCCCTCGACTTGGGCATTGTCTCGAGCTTTAAAATGTGAATTGAATGGTTCACTATTTGGATTTAAGCGTCAACAAAAAAAAATTTATAATCAAAATCAAGTTGATCAGGCAATAATAGCAAACTGGTCGGATCAAATGAACTTCCTATATATTTTTTACATTGTATTTGTTGTTCATTTGTGAAAAAACATGATTTGTTTACTGGGTTCTCGATGACTTACTGGATAGATTTTTTTATGGAGGTCACATTATTACAAAGTGACTGGCTATGTTCGGTTAACAGTTTTGGTCCTGTTTTAGTTTTGTTTACATTATCATTTCCCTCATTTCTCTCTCTCTCTCTCCCTCTCCAATTATTACATCTACTTACATCATCAAAACTAAACAGTACAAAATTAAATTTGTTAACCGAACAAGCCCACTATCATTCTCTACTGTAAAACCCAACTACGCTTATGTAAGGGGATATGGAGGCCCCATTGGGCCCAAGGCTTGCAGTGGGTTGTTGCACTCTCGAATCTCGATTAGGGCTTCGTGCCGGGATCAAAGGCAGTAAATATGTTAAACTGCTTTTTCACAATCTCTCCTAAAATCAATTGATGTTATTTTTAGAATAGTGGCAATGAGTTATATTGTGTAACCAAATTCATAGGAACAACCGGGCCGACCAATATCGACTATTCAATTATGACGGTCTTAAGTTGAGTGGTCGTTTTCTTAAGGTCACTGAATTTCAATATTTCTTATCAGACTATTTTTTTGTGATCGGGTACATGAAATTGCACTGTTCACCTTTTATGGTAAAAAAAAGTGCATACATGAAAGGGTGATTTCATAAATCTGTATATAAAAGTGCATACATTAAAGGGTGATTTCATAAATCTGTATATAAAAATACAATTTTAAATGAGATTGTGAAAATTATATCCTTTTATTGACTAAATAGTAGGAGTAATAATTAATGACAGTCACATTGGTGTAAGGGAAAAAAATTTGGGTACCGAATGGCTACCACTGGCCGAGCCTACATTGTACCCGAACATTGCATACTGTCCAAAAATGAATTGAATGGCCGAGATCGAAACCCTCTTTCTCCTCCTCTCCCTCCCCTTTCTCTCTCTTGCTTTTTTCTTCATAATCCGGACCGTTCAAAACCAAAATGGATGGCCGAGATCGAGCGCGTGAGTGCCACGTGGTACCCGCTAGGCACTGAAAAATTGCTTGGTGTAAGGTATTATTTTAATGACCATCTTAGTGATCATTACCAATTGCGAATCCGAGAATTGAACGTAGAGGGAAACTACACAAACGTATCATAACAATCTTCCCCCAAAAAAAAAAAAAAAAAAACGTTATGTTAAAAAAAAAGTGCATATATGAAAGGTTGATTTCATAAATCTGTATAAAAGTACAAAAGAGGTATAATTTTAAATAAGGAGATTGTGAAAATTATATCATTTTATTGACTAAACAATTTTAATTAATGAGAGTCAAATTGGTGTAAAGATACTTATTTTAATGACCAACTAGTGACCATTAGTAATTGTGGATCCGAGACATGAACGGAGAGGGAAACCATAAAAATGTAGTATAATAACTTACCGTTTCATCCATCAAAGAAATAATCAAGGACAACAGGGAACAACCAATATACTCCCCTCCGTCCCAAATTGAATGTCCATTTTTTAAACTCGTGCCATTTTCAATCGCTTATATATTTCAATATGAATCTAAAAAAATATTCAATATCGATCTTATTTGATAGTTTTGGATGAGTTCTATAATATAAAGTGTTTATAATTACGAAAAACATTATAAATTGAAAGATATAAAAATTGAAAAATGACACGAGTTTCAAAATCTCAAACTCGTGCCATTTTCAATCGCTTATATATTAAATATAGATCTTGTTTGATAGTTCTGGATAAGTTCTATAATATAAAGTGTTTATAATTACGAAAAACTTATAAATTGAAAGCTATAGCAATCGAAAAATGTCACGAGTTTCAAAATCTCAAACTTGTGCCATTTTTAATCGCTTATATATTTCAATATGAATTTCCAAAAATATTCAAAATGGATCTTGTTTGATATTTCTGGATGAGTTCTATAATATAAAGTGTTTATAATTACGAAAAACATTATAAATTGAAAGCTATAACAATTGAAAAATGACACGAGTTTCAAAATCTCATCTAAAAATATCAAATAAGATTCATATTGAATATTTTTTGAGATTCATATTGAAATATATAAGCGATTGAAAATAACAAGAGTTTAAAAAATGGACATCTAATTTGTGACAGAGGAAGAATATAATTTCCCAATCAATCAATCAACCCTAGGTGTTACACTTCCATCAATAACTGTGGGGGTCCGGTATTACCGAACACCTTGCTCAATCCGTGAGATACCTCTCTGTCAATCACCCAAAGGATTATATGAGAGGGACTCTTCGGATGCCTAGCTCAATGTTATCGAAAAGGCCATTGGGGTTTCAAACCCTCGGCTCGGATCCATCCGAGACTCGCTTTTATGTTTAACTCAATAACAAGTTTTCAGACGTTAATATCGGAGGATCTCGGGGCTTAACCGAGGGGTGACACAAACTAATTCTACGATGCTAACGGTATGCCGAGAAGTTCGCTGTTGAGTCAGCAATGCAGTTAATGCTTCACGTGCCCACAACAAACTGCGATCATGGCAGATGACGTCAACCGAACGGTTATGACACGCGTCAAGGCTTCATTGGAGGCATGCTTTCGAGATGCCTTCCCCGGGGCTCGTCATCGTGACGTCACCCGAGCGGTTATCTCACGTGTCGAGCACACTTAAACTTGGAGCTCAAGCCAGAAGTCCGCCTATATAAGGTAGAGATCATCTCCTTCGAGAGGTACGCGCGAAACTCTCTGAGAAACCCTAAATCTACATTGCTTTCTCTTCTCTTCCCCCTACTTACTAGACCGTCGGAGTGCCGTTCTGGACTCAACGGTCCAACCCGGTGCTAACGGTTTGCTTAAGTGTGCAGGCCCAGGTGCTATCTAGGACTGAACCATATCCCCGTCACCATTCACCGACGTGAAGAGCAACCAGAGAAAGAGGACTCCACAATAACTAACTATATAGATACAATTATATGAGTAGACGCGCGGACACATATAGATTTTGTATAAAATATTCCAGAATCCAACTCTACCGTAAAAACCTGATTTTGCACAAATTGACCCCATAATATTGGAAACAAATCTAATCGTAAAATGGAGGGGGGCGGTGGCAGAAAATTGGGGTTGTGGGTCAATTGACACAATTTCTAGAACAATACTGCAAATAAATTAAGAAATTAAGTAAAAAGTAAATTTATATTGACAAATGTAACTTTGCTTTTATAATAGATCTTGATGACGTTTAGTGTTTTTGAAAACAATGCATTACATTAATCTTATTTTTCAAACAACAGAGAGTGTTATAAGATGTAAGTAATCTAATTTTAGATTTTTTGTGCCTCATATGGAGGTTTGCATCTGATTTGCGCAACGAAAAAATGCTCAGAAATCTGGAATTTCCATGTACCACTCTAAAATTTCCTTGTTCCAATTCTTGGCTTAAACTCAAAACTGATTTATTGTGTTTTACGAGACAGGTCACACTCGTAATATATCAACTTAAAAATTGACCTAAGCTAATTCCTTGCTTAAGTTAGGAATTGGACAAAGTATTAACATGTTAATTTGGTCCGAGGTGAGTGCTATGCGTGGTGTTGTGCACCATGTTGTGCGGCAACACTACGTCGTTTACAACTCCAAAGCTTCCAAGGGCATTGTTTGGAGGAAGAAAAAAACCGCTAGAAAGTACCTAAACCTTAAACCCAAAGTGTCTAAACCCATTATACACTACCCCAGAAAGCCTAAATCTCATCTCCTAAAATTGAATCCCAAAATTGAATCCTAAAATTAACTCTCCAAACAAGGCCCTTGAAAGGTTTAGAAGTGTATCAAGAAAATGAACAAAATGACGTAGTTTTGTCACACAGCACCTCCCCGAATTCGGTAATTTGAAATAACTTGGGGCAAATTAAGAGTTTTAAAGTGGAATTAAAACAGTAAATTTTTCGTGTAAAACATAATTTTCCTGTTGAGATGAATAACGTGCATAATATTTGTGAATTTGCTATCGTGGAAGAAGAAACCTAGTTACGAAATGCTAATTGGTTCAAGAACGTAAGGTGACCCTGTAAAAAGGGGACAGAGGGGGACTGTTGTCCCTAGCAAGGGACAACACCTGCTGTACCTGGCGATTCTGGGGAGTTCCGGTCTCGTGTCGATGATTGGAAACGTTCACGTCGAAGAGCTCGCTGAGTAGAACAAGTGTACCAAAAATTAGCTTAATTGGATATGATCTAGTGTTTTGGATGCATTCCCTTCAAGATAAAAATGTTTCGATTAGGTACTACATGATATCTGATTGAGCTAATTTTTGGTACATTTGTTCTACTCGGAGAGCTCTTCAACGTGAACGTTTTCGATCATCAACACGAGACCAGAACTCCCCAAAATCGCTAGGGACAGTAGGTGTTGTCCCTAGTAAGGGACAACAGTGCCCCTCTGTCCGTAAAAAAGGGGCAGAGGAAAGAAGGGGTGATTTATTTTTTGAAGTAGCAAGTAGTGGAAAGCAATTCTTAATTGTTGCTATCAAAGAGAGAGTAGCTGATTCAGTAGCATGGGCTGCAATAAGGGCTCAATGTCATTATGTTAATAAAAAATGGCTTGGTGGTCTATAATTTGGGTGCAAATTGTAACTTAATTGCCCGGGTAGAAAATGAATAGCAGTATGGTCAACTGAACCCATTTGCATTTAAGTCGTTCTGCCACTAAGAGAGTGTGGAAAGAGACGAGTGCAGATGAGAGCACGGATATGGGAGAGATGAACACAGGGTGTTGTGTTTTACCTGTGGGGTTTGCTTCCTCGATGTAACCTTTCCAGACCTTTCTGGAGTGAGATGAAACGTTAGAGAGGTTGTTAGACCTCACTTGAGCCCTAGTGAGATTGCTTTAGAAGATGACTTCACAAGTAGCACTTAAGTTAGCGCCTAGCCCGGATGGTGGTGGTTCAGGAAGGCACTCCAATGGTTAAGTAAATAACAAAAATGTAGAAAGTAGCCAGAAATGTTGTGAGAGAGGGTGTGTGTGTGTGTGTGTGTGTGTGTGAGAGAGAGAGAGAGAGAGAGAGAGAGAGTGTGTGTGTGTGTGGAGAGAAGAATCCTGGATTAAGTGAATGACTCTCTCTTTTATAGGCAAAAGGAAACTTGCTTACTAAGTCACCCTTGATCCTTATCGCGTCGATTGTACCAGACACCTCACACAGGGAAATCATGAGTGCCTAAGGCATCTTCGCCGCTTCGACTGACGTCATGCCTTGACACGCCTGATAAGTCAACAAACCACCTCGTCACATGGTATATTAGACGCCACAGGCACGCCGTCTTGATGCCACCTGACACCACTTCAGTCACATCTGTCACTGGTCATTTCAATCAAATCCTTCCTCGGCAAAAGCTTTTGGAGCCCTAATTGTTTGGCATCACAATGAACATCTTGGACCCTCTGGCTCAGTGTCTAAAGTGTTCTCACCGAAGCCCATTGGCTCGGTAGAAACAAAATGTCTTAAACCCAGTAGCTCGGTGTCACTCAAGGTTTTGCCGATGTCTACTTGCTCAGCAAGTACCTTTGTGACGAAATCATGACCAGTTGTTTTCCCTTCGAGGATGTTAATGATTGAAAGGAGAGTACCATGACCATCCTTCGACAGCGGTCACTTCGGCTAAGCTTGACAACCGACTGGTGCTCTAGCCGAAGCGTGCACTTCCACCGAGGTATTGTGCCGCCCTTGGCACTCAGTGCTCGGCTAAAGTCTGAGCTGTGGCTCATGACCCTTGGCTACTCTAGGTCATACCGTCCATTGAGTTATTGAGAGAGGGGCTGAAAGTTGGACCCATTGACCCCCTGTGGGCCTCGACCTCTACATACACATTTTTTTTTGGATTGGTGTTATAGATTGAGATCAGTGGATTTAATTAAGAACAATTATTTACTATTGTGACAATACTAAATTTTACGAGGTCATTTGTCAATTCATAAAATAATTTCAGTATAACCATATATAGTGAGAAATAACTTCCTATGGGATCAGAAGACCCCACATATCAGAACGTGCCATCGTAAGTGTGGTGGTGGTGGTGGTGGTGGAGGAGGAGGGGAGTGTAGAGGATGAGAAAGGAGAAATAAGTGAGAGTGTGGGTACAAAAGGAAGAAAAAAATAAATGGTAATATAAGAAGCGATCACTGTTATTTATAGGTACAAGATTTTGTGAGTAAGAAACTTAAACGACTGTACAAACACATGCATAATAAAGAAACACAGACTAATAACTATGAAACATGAATAATAGCCTAATCTAAATAGGAAATACGATAAAACCTAAAACACATGGTAACATTATCCTTTGGGTAAAAAACTAAAAACCGGTTTTTAAAAAAACCATTTTGTCCTTATTCAATTTTTTTTGCATTTGTTAGTTTTGCGTCAAGATTTTGTGGTTTCTGGATTCCTCTCGACGAGACGAATCTAACAATTATAAATTTATAGTCAAAACTCAATTTTTTTTAATAAAGCCAAAATAGGTCATAAAATCTTGACACAAAACTAACGAATGCAAAAAAAAAATTGAATAAGGACAAAATGGTTTTTTTTAAAACCAGTTTTGGGTTTTTTACCCAAAGGAGGCCAGATATGTCGTTATATTATTCTAACATATTCCATGCAAACCACACAATAAAATCTTAATTAAACTTTTAAATTAATATTAAGGAAAAGATACCAAGCAATACGTAATCCCATTCTTTTCCGTTTTAAAAAAAAATAAGTATTTGAGCTTCTACATTTGCATTTGAGAAGATTTTATATTTTGGAATCTTAGCATGATAACCTCGTTATTAATAAAATACTATGAACACGGGCGTTGCGTGATCGTCAATTTTCTTATTAGAAATTTCTCAATATCACTGGCGGCTCCACCCTTTGGGGTGGATGGTCACATGACCACCCTAAAAAAAAAAATTGTACTAATAATATATGTAAAAATTTGTACAGATTCTAGGTTAGTTCATATCTTGAACACCCAGTCGAAATATGAATGAACACCCAGTGCAAAATAAAATGAACACCCACCAACAAATCAGTCTACTATGAACAACCTAAATTACATCCCGTTATAGCCTAATCATAGATGGCACCAGATATAAGAAAATGTGGTCAATTGAACATGCTTTTTTATTTTGTTGTTATATTGCATCTAGTAATTTTATCTAATATTTTATTTGAACACTTAGTCCTATACTATAAACAAAACACACTGCAATTCAAGTGATTTACAATTGAATACTTAATATACTATCTCAAAACAAGATAGACATCTTAATGACAAAAAAATGGAGAGGAAAAAATATCTATTGGTATCGTTATAGTTTAGTTTTTCTTAGAGCAGACATTCCAAAAATAAAAAACATATGTTTAAAGATCCGTGCAAATGTATTCGCTACAAATTTCCTTAAAAAAAAAGCATATTTATGCTCCTGTTTGATTTTGCTTTGATAAAAATATATAAAAAAAACTGAAAACAACTACAACGTGTTACGTGTTTTTGTATTTTTGAAGGCGCATTATACCCATTTGTATATGAAAATTTGTGAAGATACAGCTGATTGGTTAAGATAGTAGAGTTAAAGGTAATTTCTGAACACCCTGTTAAAAATTTCTAGAGCCGCCACTGCTCAATATTATATGAGTTGAACAAAAAGAAATCTGTTAGTATTGAACAATCAGCCTTGGTTTTATAATTATATTGACAAACTAGCGAAAGAAACAATCCTCCATCACATCGTGCGCAGAAGACAATAGTTCAACTGATGACAGTGGTGGGAGAGGTGGTGGCGTTCACAACCTCTACTATCAATTACTCCATAAACATCATCTCTCTCTCTATATATACAGTCTCAATCCAGTCAAGGATTCCGAATCCGGGACTCATAGTTTCAGATTAAATTTTTACGATCCGAATCGTCTAATGTGTTTAAAACGTGTTTTTAAGGATCCCCGCGAGGAATCATCAAAAAAAAAACCCGGAAAGACTTGATCTAAGCAGTTTTTCACAAAACTGTACTTATACAATTTTGTGAAAAACAGCTCTTATCAAGCCCTTCCTGATCGTTTTTTTTATGATTTCTCGCGTGGACCTTTTAAAACATGTTTTAAACACTTTTTTTTGCGCGGATGTTTTAAACACATTGGACGGTTTGGATTGTGCAAAAGGAATTTTTAAAAAGGAGAATTGATATTGGATCCACTATAACTATTTTCTAACACTTCTAGTCCACCTAATATTATCCTAACACATCTAGTCCACTCACACGTACCAATTACAAGAATACCCTAACTTCTTAGGATACCCGAAGATCCTAGGGTATCCTACCCTAAAAACCTAGGGTACCCTAAAATTCTAGGGTACCATACCCTAAAATTCTAGGGTACCCTACCCTAAAAACCTATGGCATCCTACCCTAAAATCTTAAGGTATCCTAAAACCCTAGGGTAACTTACCTTAAAATCCTAGGGTGTACCCTATAACAACTTACCTCATATCAAGAATCACCATATGTGGTTATCTACAAGAAGTGGTTATCTGGGCTCACAAGATGTGGTTATCTAGGCTAATGTTTTTTTTCAATCTGATCCTTATAGCAACTGGCCCCATATCTGAAATCAGCAGATGTGGTTATATGGGCTCACAATATGTGGTTATCTGGGCTCACAATATGTGGTTATCTGTGCCAGTGACTTTTCTAATCTAATCCTTATAACAACTTACCCCATATCAAGAATTACCATACGTGGTTATCTACAAGAAGTGGTTATCTGGGCTCACAAGATGTGATTATCTAGGCTGATGATTTTTCCAATCGGATCCCTATAACAATTGACCCCTTATTTGGAATCACCAAACGTGGTTATCTACAAGATGTGGTTATCTAGGCTGATGACTTTTCGAATATGATTCCTATAGCAACTAGCCCATATCTGGAATCACCAAACGTGGTTATCTACAAGATGTGGTTATCTGGGCTGATGGCTTTTCGAATATGATTCCTATAGCAACTAGATGATTCCTATAGCAACTAGCCCATATCTGGAATCACCAGATGTGGTTATCTGGGCTCACAAGATGTGATTATCTATGCTGGCGACTTTTCTAATTAGATCCTTATAGCAACTGGCCCCATATCTAGAATCACCAAATTTGGTTATCTACAAGATGTGGTTATCGAGGCTTACAAGATGTGGCTATCTGCGCTAATAACTTTTTCCATCTAATCCTTATAGCAACTGACCCTTATTTGGAATCACTAGATGTAGTTTTCTAGTCTCACAAGATGTGATTATCTGCGCCGGTGACTTTTCCAATCTATTCCCTACATCAATAGGCCCATATTTGGAATCATTAGATGACCACCTCTTTTGATTCCAGATATGGTTATCTACGCCGATGACTTTTCTGGAAAAGTCCAATTTTCGGCAACTTTCCGGCACTGGTGAACTTCCCGTCAGACTTGCGGCGTCGGTGACTTCCGGCGAATATCCGACGATGGTGTATTGCCTTTAAAAATCAATGTGAGGGTATATTTGTCTATTAAAAATAGAGAGAGGACCTTACACCTTAGAAAATTCAAAAAAAATGGATTATAGGTGTTATGAAAATATGAGGTGGACTAGAGATGTTATAAAAAGCTATAATGGACCTTAGAAAAATTCTTTATTTTTAAAACCTCAAAAACACCATTTTTCCTTCAATTTGGGATCCTTGATTGGATCATCGGTGTGTGTATGTGCGTGTGTGTATAAAATAAATAATTATGATACTAGTCTATTCCAAACAAACCACATATCAAAAGCTCAGTTAAACTTTTCAATTAATAAGTAACTATATGAGTTTCTCTTCTACATTTTGCATTTATTGAGATTTCATAGTTTGGAAATCGTTGCATGATAGGGTCAGTATTAGTATCACTACGCCAAATATTACTTTTACCGGCGATAATGAAAAATGTCGGTAAAGGGTGCTATTACTGGTATTGATGACAAATCGCCGGCAAAAACACTATTATTTGCGGATATTTATTGGTGGTAGTGAAAATGACGGTAAAGATGGTTATTACTGGCGGTAACATGACACTGCCGCAAAGATAACAATGAACGACGATGAATCCAAAAACTGTCGGTAATTATAGTGAGTTATAAATAAATATTATTTATTTCATATAAAACTAAAAGCTTTGTGGTGTAGTTGGGTGGTTAAGTGTCGGGACTTCATACGAAGGGTTGCAGGTTTCGAATCTAAGGACACAACTTGGCATTAATAAAATTGCCGGTAGTAGTATGAAGCTTTTACCTAGATTAACAAGATTGCCAGTGATAGAGGTTTTTCCTTCCTATCGACTATGCAGACGGTGGTCGCGAAGACTGCTAGTAAAAGTATTACTGGTTATTTTCATGCCTTTAACGACAGATTTTAACCGCCAATAATAGCATTTTTTTGACCTAGAAGCTATGTTATTGTGGGCTTGGATACAAGTTATCCTAGAAGCTATGTTTAATAGCATAATTTGGTTGAGCGTAAGCTATAGTAAATAGCCAAGGAGTGGACAGAGGAGATGCCTAGATGCATGCATGGATTTCATGTGTGCTGCAAGGGAGAATGTCACAGTGAGTGTGATGATCACTCCACAGATTCCAGATTCCACCGGCAAAGCCTATAGTATTAGCTATGGAGGGCTTTGACAATATTAGCTTCAAGTACATCTATCGTGAAACAAGCCACGCGTTGATGCCTTAATAAATAATGCTCCAATATTAGTGGGAGATGCACATTTTTATCTTAACATTCAGTTATGCATTGTTAACTTGTTACAACCAAACTATTAATAGGCCTTCCTCTAAATTTGTCTTCACAATCTAAAACTTTATTAAAATCTCCCATAATAACCCAAGGAGAGGAATTTGTACTATTTAAGTTAACAAGTTATCAACAGAGGCTACATTTAATAGCATAATCTGGTCGAACGTAAACTGTAGTAAATTTTCAAGGAGTAGATATGCTGATAGAGAGAATGTCATAGTGAGGGCAACGATCACCGTACAAAATCCAAATTCTACCAGAAAAGCCTATAGAATCAACTCTGAAGCACTTTGACAAGATTAGCTTCAAGCACATCTATCGTGAAGCAAGTCAATGTGCTGATGTCTTAACAAATGATGCTCCAATATCAGTTGACAAATAATGCTCCAATATCACTACGAGATACGCATATTTATGTTACGCATTGTTAACTTGTTACGCCCAGACTCTATTAGGATTCGATATCCCAAGGATGGACTCCTTTAATTTCGATTAATGCAGTTCCTATTTACCAAAAAAGGGTACAAAATGGTAAAGCAACATAAAAAGCGTGGATGACAAAAAAAGGGGGTGCGGATAGAGTTTCCCAGAACAGGGAGGAAGGCGGTGTGTTTTCCATTTCCGCATTTCTGCTGTACAGAATGTATGGTATCATGTCTTTTTCGAATTTTACTTAAAATTTCAGTTGTACCAACAAAACATAGTATAATGTCGTCTTACCAGCAAAACAACCCCATTTCAACTCTCTCTGTCTCTCTCTGAATCACCATGTCTGTGCCTCTTCAGATTCTAGCATCAAGCTCTCTTTCAGGTACGATGCTCCAAATCTCTCATCTGTCCTTCTCGAGCTTCAACTCATTGTACGGTTTCTGATCTATCAAAATTTCCCCTTTTTTCCTGTCCAAAATGGAAATGTGAGTATCGTTTATTTCCTCATTTGGGACATATGGGTTCTGATTTTCTTGGGATTCGAACGTTGAATGTGGAAATTACCCATTAACGTCTGTTCTTGGGCTTTAGATCTCTCACATTCACTTCCCAATTTTGAGTGTGTAAACTGGGTATGTGGGTTTTTCTTACTCAAGGTAGCCTCTTTCGCTGTTTAGATCTTGGAGGTTGAAAGTAGCGTTAACCATGTGAATCCGAATTTTAAGATTTTCTTTTCAGATTTTGATTGGTCAATCAGGGTTTATTTTGATTGCATTGTGCTCTTGAATGTTGTATCTGTTTGCATTTACCTTTGGGGTTTACCAGTAACAATTCGGCAGATTGTGGCTTTAAAAGGGATTTCCCAGCATTTCATGGTCTTCAGATTGAAATTTTAGTTTCTTGTTTTTCAGATCTATGTTAATTTTACAGTAACGCTTCTACTAATTATGTGATGACAATCAGTTGTCTTTTTCCCTATGAACTATTTGGGGGATTCTCAATTCTCATTCTTCTTCTGCAAATGTAGATTGGTTGATCAACACACGCCCCACACAAAAAAATGTACATTTATGGTTCCTGACTGATTGAAGCTTATAACTGTACCCGTAGCAGTGATATTTGTTTTTTTGATAATAGTACTTCCCATTGAACATAGTTTTGAATGGAGTTTTTTCTTTCAGACTTAAATCTAAAAAGACACTTGTTTTCTTGTGCAGTTGACAAGGTATGATGATATTCTGTTCCTGGATGCAGTAAGTTGAGCATTCTTCAGACTGGGTTTTTGACTAACATACTCGGGATTGAGTGGCGATTGCCCTGTTGCTGTGCGCACTCGTTGTTGTCTGGCTTCTATTGGAATCAAACAAGTTAACTTGATGGGTTCCCGATCCCGATCTCATCAGTTGAGCAATGGCCTTTACGTATCAGGCCGGCCTGAGCAAGCAAAAGAAAAGGCTCCCACAATGAGCTCAGTAGCCATGCCATACACAGGTGGAGATATTAAAAAGTCCGGAGAACTTGGAAAAATGTTTGATATTCCTACTGATGGCTCCAGGTCAAGGAAGTCTGGACCTATTAATAATGCCCCTTCAAGGACTGCATCCTTTGGTGGTGTTGGTTCGCTCTCTGGCCAATTGATGCCCAATTCTGCAAACCGTGGTTCTGTTTCTGCCACCGGGGTTGGCGGTTCCACTTCACTAAAGAAGACTAATTCTGGGCCTCTTAATAGACATGGAGAGCCGATGAAGAAGTCATCTGGTCCCCAAGGAGGAACTACATCTGTTTCGCGCCAAAATTCTGGCCCAATAGCCCCTCTTCTGCCCACCACTGGCCTCATTACTTCAGGACCCATTTCTTCGGGCCCACTGAACTCATCAGGGGCTCCTCGTAAGGTTTCTGGTTCATTGGATTCCACCGGCTCGCTCAAGTTACACAGTGCAACTATTGTTCACAATCAGGCTGTTACGAACCTTAGTCAAGAGGAAGAATACTCCTTCCGCCGGAGTTTCCCTAAGCCGATCCTTTGGGCAATGGGTTTGCTGTTTGTCATGGGATTTATCGCTGGAGGTTTTATTCTTGGGGCTGTTCACAATCCTATTCTTCTTGCTGTTGTTTTTGTTCTTTTTGTTGCTGTTGCTGCAGTGTTCACTTGGAATTCCTGTTGGGGAAGAAAAGCTATTACCGGTTTCATTGCCCGTTATCCGGACTCCGAGCTAAGGACTGCAAGGGATGGCCAATTTGTAAAGGTTTCGGGGGTATGGATCAACTTATAGAATGCATGAATATTCTTTTAAATATAAAGCATGAATATTCCTTTAAATATAATGCATGAATATTATTTTAACCCTCTATGCCTCTTTTGCATGGGGTGCCAGTAGAATGCCCCTACTCGCATGATTTTGCATGTTTTTTTATTATTAGTTGTTTCACAGGCTCCCAACTAATTTCGGCTGGTTAAAAATGGATAATCTTCCATTGTTGATTTCAGGGCTTGCTGTGACCGATCTTTTTTGTTCTTCTCCTTCTTTTTTTTGGCTAAATTAATTTGGGATTTTCAAAGGAAGTTCTAGGACAAGGAACTGATCTCAGATGAGATTTTAGAAGAATTAAACTGCTTGAGAAGTGGAATTAGGGAATTCCTTCTAGTTTTTTGAAAATAGCCATGTTTTGTTGGAAACTTGTATTTTCCGATAAGAGTGATACCCTACGTGAACGTTGCAGCATGTCAAGAGTCATGATTTATAACTTTTCTCTTTGATATATATGCCCTGCTGCGGCTTCCTTTTTCTTGAAAACAACATTTTTAGCTTTGTTAATGAAATTAGGATCTTATTTGCTGGAAAATTTCGTTGTGAGATCATGATATCTGGCGGTGAAAATCTTCCATCTGTTTTAGAGAGGGAAGAGGGTTATGAGGTGAAATTTGCTAGCGGGTAGAATAGGGAAGAGGGAACTTAGGCAAAAAATTGACTTTGTCGGAAGGCTATTAATTTGGATAATTACAAGTAAGCAAGTCCTCAGGGTTGATGTACCTGAGATCTCATCTTTGATATATACGAGACAAAATCAAGATGCAATGAACCAGTCTTTCCCTTTTTTTGCATGTGTCAATGACAATCGAGAAGAAAATGTCGTCAACGGCCTTTATATTTCGCCAGCATTTATTTTACGTTCCTATTATTTATTGAGCCCGGCTGGTCTTATGTATTTATACCCTAATTTTGTTACTGAGAGATGATGTTATTAAGATAATTTGTTAGGTAACTTTTGTAACAACTTCTTACCATTTTATCCACTTGTTTCTGTACCTATTCCATATGCACATTACCATTTTGACGAAGGTGATTATAATTTCTTGAAGGTGGTTACTTGTGGAAATGTTCCTCTGGAGTCATCATTCCAAAAGATTCCTAGATGCGTTTACACATCCACAAGTTTATATGAGTATCGAGGGTGGGATTCAAAAGCTGCGAACCCTACACATCGCCGCTTTACATGGGGTCTCCGATCAGTTGAGGTGAGAAAGATAATTGTCTTTGTACTTAAAAGGTGCTTGCATGGGTACAAGCTTTTAGTTAGCATCTGGGTAGAAGAAGGATTCCACAGTTTGATTAGTATTTGTTCTTTACTTCCCTGCAGCATTATGGTGTTTGTCCTCAGGATTCCTCAGTTGTTTTTGGCTCATTGGATAAATTACTACGTCATCCACGACGCTTTTTTATATGAAAGGAGTCAATATAAGCTGAAAATTTCCTTTCTGGGCCACCATTCTTTATTTGGTGGGGGCCACCATGTATAGTTTTGATATTTTAAAATATACTAGGATGATTATGGAAATTTTGAACCATGGGAAGCCCTGCCCCCCACAAGGACACCATTAGTAAAACTCCACTAACGGTACAAAATACAACTAAATAGAAAGTTTGTGAAACTTCACTAATCTAAGACAAATAGAAACTACAAAACTATTAGAAAGTAGAATGAGAAACCAAAAGTGTAATTTGTCCAAGAACATAGTCTATAATCCAAACCGATGCTCATGTTTCACTTGGTATCTTTAAAACTAGTTCGTATGAAGCTAAAAGGCAATAAGACTAATATAAACTCTGTTTAGCTATTGTGGACCTGCACCTCTAACTTTTTAACTATAATTTATTTCCTGTCAAAATTTGTCTTGCAAAAAGCACAGAAACTTACAGAAATATTTTTTCTTATATTAGCTTTGTTGATAAATTACTAGGTCATCCATTGCGCTGTTTTATATAGAAAGGAGTCAATAAAACCTCACCTGGTTTTTAGAGTAACAGCATCAACGGGCAATTAATGGGTTGCACAACTCGCATCAAAATCTTGAATTTTTGTTCTAAATATAAATTACTGTCGGAGCCTCTTGTTTTCAGCAGTGAAATCAACAGGCTACCTCTATTGTTCAAATCAAGTCAAATTTCTTGGGTTGAAACATGTCTAAAACAAAAATAACCTTATCACGCTCCAGATCTGAATTCTTCACTGTAGAGTATGTTCTTAAATCCTCATGCACAATTTTTAAGCTCATCATAGAGTATATACCTAAATGGGAACATAGTGTATGTTTGGGCTCCGAGCAACCACAAGGACTGAACAACTTCTTTTCAATCTCTCATACGGTTCTACAGGATGCATACACCTCTACAGTATCTTTCTTACTTGGATCTGGACTATGTTGTTGAAGAAGTATTCTTCGAACAAAAAATTTATTTGCATGTTTCACAACCATGCCTGATACAACTATTATTTTTGTGTACTTGCAGAAGCATGCGACTGATTTCTACATTTCCGACTTCCAGTCTGGGTTAAGGGCATTGGTTAAGGCAGGGTATGGTGCTAAGGTTACTCCATATGTTGATGACTCTGTTGTTGTTGACATCAATCAGTCAAACAGGGATATGTCCCCGGAATTCATCAGATGGCTGGGAGAAAGAAAGCTTTCAAGTGATGACCGGACAATGCGATTGAAAGAAGGGTAAAACTTCGACCTCTTCATGCACTTTTCAGTTTTTTTATGCCCAAGGCATGATCGTTTATGTCATTTTTTAGAGTGAAGGCACAGAGTTGCTTACAGCCTGATAAAAGAATAAAGAAAACGGTATTTTGCCTTGGTTGGTGGATAAGGGAAGTTTCTAACTAAGATGTCGTCTAAAAGACTTAACTGAGTTGATTTCTTCTGGACTTCTACCTTTTTCTTTTTGTTTATAGCTTGGATTGTTGATGTGCTGACGTATAGCGAAATACCATCTTTAGCAAATAATATTACTATTTTATGGACGTTTTTAAGTAGGAGAAGCTAATAAAGAAAAATTCGAGTCTAAATTGAGCCACTGTAGAAATTCTTTGAGCATATCTTTCAGTTGTGTGGAATTAGAGTAGTTGCAAGCCAGAAGTACTTGATAAATGCTTTCCGGTAGATGTTGGTTATTGGCAATGCAACTGTAGATTTTATACTTTCTGGTTTGCTTCCAAGCCTACCAGGCTGCCTTACTCTTGGTGTTTTTGCCTTTTGGTGATGAATGACAAATAGGTACATCAAAGAAGGAAGTGCTGTGAGTGTAATGGGTGTTGTCCAGCGGAACGATAATGTCATAATGATTGTTCCTCCGCCAGAGCCAATCCCTACCGGATGCCAGTGGCATAAATTTCTTCTTCCTGCCACCCTCGAGGGCCTGGTATTGAGATGCGAGGACAGTTCGAAGATCGATGTTATACCAGTGTAACTGTATTAGCATGCTGAAAACTCCAGTTCGCGGTTTTGCTGATTTGAGATCAAACTTGTTTGTTAGTTTTGATATGGTTTTGGTGGTGTCTTTTTCGTTCTTAACCGGTTGTATAGCTTCATGTGATTATTTTCATTTTATTGGCTCCATAGCTTTTGTAATGGGGTTTGTGTGTTTCCAGTAGAAGAGATGGGAACTGGGTAATAAGTGAATGTTTGTGGGGTTTTATGTCAAGAAATATTTGAATTTATTTTTGGGTAATTTAGGGTTTGTTGAATTTGTTCTTAATCCAGGTCTAATTATTCAGTGCTACCAAGCACGGCCAAGTGCTATTCTGAGACACTCCAACGCCACATATTTTTGTGTGAATTTGTGGTGTTGGAATGATTTGGAGCACCACTTGACCATGCTCGGGGAGAAGTCATCTTCTCAAGTTTTCTTATTTCGCTGATTTGAATATCTGAGTTTTTTAATTTGATGATTTTTGGATATCTTAAATGTATTCCAAAGGCTACTGTGAACTGAGACCTGAAGCCAAGTTGTACGATTGTTGCGGGACCCATAGTTTCGTGCTTTTCATCGAAATGGGTTTTTTTTTTTACTGTAGTTTGGTATTTTCATGAATTATTTTGCATAACGAATCCGTAAAAAGCGTGATTGATTTGAATATCCACTATGGTTCGAAATGGAGTGTTTTATGGTAATTTCATAGAAATAATCCATGAAAAATATGGTTGATTTGAATAAACGCTTAATTTTGCAAAATATTTCATGATAAGCAAGGTCGATTTGAGTACATGCATGAGTTTGTGTAGAAATATCTCATGATAATACTAGTATTGAAAATTATTCATGAATTTTGATTGTCGTTATTGAGCCTAGTTTTTTCTTAGAAATATGAAGAATAAATCATTATAAACATGGTCGATTTGAATATCCACCATGTTCCGAAATATGTTTAATGATAATTTTATCAACATAATCTATGAAAGATATGTATTATTTTAAAATTGATCACCCAAACATATCATATAACACGTGCCTATGCTTTCAATTAACCTTTTTAACCAATTGAAAAAGAAACTAATATTTTTTAGACAACAAATTATTAGTAATATCAATCTTTGAAGAAAAGTGAATGTTACTTTTTGGAAAATACACTAATGGTTACAACATAATAGAAAGTTTGTGAAACTTCACTAATCAGAGACAAATATGAGACTCTCATTCCAAAATATTTGTTCAATCCGCAACACAAGAACTTAAAAATAATATAAAAAACTTAAACATAATACATGTTTTTTCTGAAAACAATCAATTTTTTTTTATCTATTAAAAGATACTCCTATATTTTTTTTTTCTGAATCTCATTGACATCTACTACGTTGTTGATTTTTTTTTTCTTATAAAATTGCATGATTTTTAAGTTCCCGTGTTGCAGACCGAACAAATATTTTGGGACGGAGGTAGATAACAGTTTCGAATCTTCATGGGACTTCACAGCTTCTAATCCTAAAATTGTAAAGCTATTAGGAATGATAAACCAAACAGTATTTTGTTCAAGAACGTTATATCTATGATCCAAATTGAGGCTCATGTTTCACATTGTGTCCTGAAAATTAATTTGGTTGAAGCTAAAAGGCAATAAGAAAAAAAAGAGAGGGAAAGAATCAATGAAAATGAAAGATCTTCATTATAGAGATAATTAATTCATTGTCCTAAAATAAAATCACCCCTTATAAAAATGTAAAAAATGTTTTTTCAAATTGTAGGATGATCCGGCCGGTTGATTGCCGAATGGGTGGCCGAGAGAGCTCACTACACGTATGTAGTGAGTCCCCTCACTACAAAGCCCCCCCGGTTCCTACGCCACTACACCCGTAGTGACCTTAGTTGTGGGCTTTCTGAAATCTTTATTTAAGATCGAAACTATTCATTTTTGCAGGAACGTTGAACACACTATTATGGGAACAAAAAATTATGATCATCAGAGATTGATTGACATACAATTGAGACAAATTTGCCTTACATTTTATTCTCTAAATGATATCGGCCATCCATTTTCGTCAAATAAATGGTATCCAACTATATGGCTACCAATATGTAGTTAATTTGATTTTTTACATGAATGATCTACTTAACATTCCCGACAAAATTGGACGATTTTGATCTCAAATACAGATTATAGAGAACTTACAATTGAAGTCACTACAAAGTGCAGTGACTTTGGGACACCGCGGAGACCCCTATCTTTTTTTTTTTTCCTTTTATTACATCACCTCATATTAGTTGTTTTATTGGACTAATTTGCTCAATTGTACAAAATTGGGACACGAGCAACCTCCAATATAAGGAGTCCCCATCTATAGCGTCTATTTGCTGTAACTAATAGTTCGGTTTTGCTGATCGACTCTAGCAGATAAGAGAACTAGGGCCTAAAAAGCCCAAATCGTTCTAACTTTTAGAATATTCAAGCTCGTTTCATTAAATTTTTAAACAAACTCGTTCTAACTCAAACTCAAATTTAAAATTTGACGAGTTGAGCTTGAGCTTGGAATTTAAGGTTTGAGTGAAAGGGGAAACTCTAACTTGTTTCACATGAAATTTTAAGGAAAAAAAAAATATTAGATATTTATGGTTTAATATAAGTCTAGAACTTCAAAAAAAATCTATTTTGTACATAAATAAGTTCATACATGTATAAAATTACAAAAGCAAATTAGTAAAATTTAAGTTTATAATACTTTTATTGGTTTATACGAGTACAAGTTATAGTAGTATAAAATTTTCATTATGTATATGTAAAAGTTTATACATATCCAACGTTATATAAGAAATTCTTATGAGATATACATTTATTTAAAGTTACCAAGCTTAATCGAATTGAATATTATCAAGTTCAAATTTGGATAAATAAACCTAAAATTAAGGTTCCGATTCAGTTCATTTAGTATCAAATTGAGCTATTGATTTTATCAATACAGATGACAACTGTCTCGTCCCATCCAACGTTGGATGAGGATCCGGATCTTTGTATCCTTCCAGTTTTATCAAATACTGTAGTATCTATGAAGAGACGAGGATCCGGATTCACAAAAGAAAAAGGAAAATGGACAAAACTGGTCTGGAGGTTGACCGTTATCTACAAACTTCCTAATCTGAAACCACCCATTTGCTCGGTCAGCTTTGAGCTCACAGAAAAAACACTCAAAAGAAACTACCAAGAAGAAGAAGAAGAAGAAGAAGAAGAAGAAGAAGAAGAGTAGCCAAAATGCCCACTTTGAATCTGTTTACAAATGTTCCAGTTGATGCTGTGGTTTCCTCTGACATTCTCAAGGACGCCACTAAAGCTGTTGCCAAGATCATCGGCAAACCCGAGTCTGTTAAGTTCCCTTCAACCCTACCACATATCTATGAAATGCATAGGGAAACAGACACTGGCTTTTGTTTTTCCTTGTACTCGTGGGTGATTGTGATTGCTGGGTTTGTGTTCACTGTAATATCTGTCAACTGTTTGATAATATTACTCTGAAAGATTGCAGTTTTTTTTGCACCGGACAGCCATCCTTTGCCGAACCCCTCGTGGGTATCGCCTCATTATTTAACTATGACTCATTTTTTTGGGTCCCCTTACTGGGTTTTCTTAGTTTATTGTTTACTCATTAAATTGAAAATTTGTGAGTGTGAAAATATATGTTACTGCCTCTGAAAATTTTCAACCCGAAAATGCAAAAATAATTATGTACATATATTCGGATAGAGACACTGGCTTTTCCTTTCTTGTACTCAAAGGTGCTTTTGATTGCTGGTCTCGTGTTCACTGTAATGACTGTCAACTGTTTGACAATTTTGCTCTGAAATATTTCTTTTTGTTTTTCATCCTCCTTGCTGGGTTATTCTAGTGTATTGTTTGCCTATTAAATAGAAACGGTAACCGGGTGAATATATATCTTAATTCCCCTGAATCGGCTGTGTCATACTCCTGAATCCAGAGCTTACGAAGTTCTATATCCAGCAAAATCCAACCAACAATAACAACAATAACAATAATAATAACAATAACAATAACATAACCTATTTAGTCCCCAATAATTGGGGGTATGGGCGGGGGATGGATAGGAAACAGACTTAACCTTTGGCAATAAATGCACAAAGTGGCTGCTCCCAGAATACCACTGAAACAGATGGATTGGAGACAGACCTAACCTTTGGCAATAAATGCACAAAGTGGCTGCTCACAGAATACCACTGAAACAATGGTCCCCCAACTTACCAACCAAAACAACATAAAAATGCTTCGACCCATTTTGGGAAACAATGAAGGCTCTTCCACCACCAAAGCCTTCTCTTTAGGGATGGTGCTCGAGTGGGAAAATATTTTGTAGATTAACACCCCAATCTTTGGGGATCAGGGTAGTTGATTTGGTTATCCTGGAATGGCATCCTCAACACACCTGATGCACTTTTCTTAGAAACATGTATAGTCCCTAACCTTGGCCATCTCTTCCTTCTCTATGTGGTGTGGAGCCCAAGTAGTAAGTCTCTTGTTCAGGATGCTATGTTGCATCATGTTTTTCTTTCTCAACTAGATTGCAGTGTCCCATACAACTCTCGGATAAACCCCAAATACCCTACAGTTGAGTCGTTTACTGTGCCTGTTATCATTCCCTCATAATGATTCCAAGTACTCAAGGGTGCCATGGCAGGGTCTTGTTGTCATCATCTTCATCTTAATCGTGTACTCTATTTTGAATTCATCTAGTGCTAATTTAGGTGCATAGAAGGGACGGCATCCTTCCTTCTTATACTCCTGACCAAGTTTTTTGATAATCCTTCACTTGTTTGTGTTCTATTGCCTTGGGCACATTATACGAAATTTATAGATCAGGTGGACGTGCCATTTGGATCACAAAAGTTCTGGTATGTTGGTCGTAAGCATTTCCTTCTTCTTTTTTGCATGTCAGTGAGAAAGTTTAGTCGTTGGATGGTGATTTCCAAGTGGTTGCCATTGGGATTTGGGCCATCTAGCTAATTTTTTAAGCATACATGGATCCCATTATGAATGCAATATCTATAATGTTCGTCCTCTGCAAGAAAATGTCCATAAAAAGGATGCCACTTGAGAGATAATCTTTTGTGCAAGTCCTAGAGATTACAGTCATAGGAATTAAGATAGGATATGCAATATTTGTCTGCAGACATATATTCATGCTGTTTTTATGTATAGAAAAGATTACACAAAGTTCTTGCTAAAGATGTGTGTTTTATATAGTTCAGTACCAACATTAAATTCAATTTTTCATTTTTGAAGTATGTACTTTCACTCATAGACTTGTCTATATTTTTCGTCATTCTTCAGTATGTGATGATAGTGCTGAACGGAGCAGTGCCTATTGCATTTGCTGGTACAGAAGAGCCAGCTGCATATGGAGAATTGATATCCATTGGGGGCCTTGGACCAAGTGTTAATGGAAACTTGAGTTCAACAATAGCAGATATTCTTCAAACTAAACTTTCAATAGATAGTTCGCGGTTCTATATCAAATTTTATGATGTGCAGGTAACTATTGTACTTGTTCCTTTCTGATCTGTGTTTGGCTGCCTTTTTTACCATGGAATGTGTATAATATATATACCGTATATAAATGTTGGATGAGTGACATAGTAAAAGTATGCGTAGAAAAACTTCTTTTTTGATGTTTGTGGTTCTCTTCACCCCAGAATGAAGCAAGTAAACTCTCTTTTTCAATGGTTCCAATATTTTTTGTCTGCTGCTTCGTCTAATTAGATAACAGGCATTTACTTGATGTCTTGATCACTTTTCCGGTTGCTATCTTCTGCTTTGTAGTTTTGCAAGCATTTTGTTCCTAATTGTCTTAATTTGTTGCGGTGGTTGTGTGATTTATTATCATTGAGATAAATTACTGAACTCATCCAATATGTATTTGATTTTTGGCATATGACATTGAGAGAATGCACGGCTTTTCGTACACAATCGTAGGATCTTGAATCTGGCTTGAACATCTCCCTATTCTATACATACATAACCCGTTACAAATATATCAGCTGAAGAATCTATGATGAAGGCCATATAATGGCAGCAAGTGATATACTATTACATATCAGTATTATTTGCAATTGTCCCAAAAACCAAGTTTATAGATTTTAATCTGATGGATAATTTTATTACAGATTTGGATTCTTACATTCACAAATACCAGGAGGGTGGGTGACTGCGTGTTAGAAGGCCCAAGGGCGAGAATAGAAATAAGGTGGCCTGGATTTATGTTGTGTACTTGTGCAACTAAATCCTTCTTGGGATAGCCTTTGAAGTAAAATCTGCTTCTCTTTTTTTTTTCCTCCCGCTCATCAGAGAACACAATGTTCTTCACCATGCTATTCAGATTTTGAAGTTGAAAATTTGCACTAGAGCATATTAGAACCCTATGAGCCACGTTACAAGTACAAATAAGTACGGGTGTATTGATACAGCAAAACCTTGAAAAAGTAGGGTACCTCCATGCGGGTACGACTCAGATTACAGCTACACATATCTGTTTTTTTAATATTGAGGAGTTAATTATGTAGTAACTTCACTTAAAATGAAGAAAATATTTAGATGACTTCCATGATAAAAATTCAAAGCAGGGGTCACATTTTGATGCCATATTATGGTTCTTCCTTTGCAGCTTTATAGGTTTTTCTTTGGTGTCATTGTGGTATTTCTTCTGACTTTTTGATCTTTCTTTGGTGCAGCGCTCCTTCTTCGGTTTTAATGGCTCTACATTTTGAGGGCATTTGGTCCGAATAAATAGTACATAAGTGGAAGGTGAATTTAGAACCTATTGTGCCTAAATTACTAATAAGTCCTTGGTCGTGCTTAATTCTTCTCTGGAGAGAACAAAACTCCATGCATTTGCTGTTTCATTGATGGAAAATGTCTCTCATGTTAAGTGGAGCTTTGTGCTGTGTAGCCGTATGGGGCCCACCTCAGGTCTCATTGTTTGACCGGAACCATTCATTTTGTTTGTCTTGTCGAGAATGTAGTCCTTGTGAAAATTCAGGTTGATCAAACGTCGGTAACTATTTGATTGGTGACCCTTTAACGTTCGGTTTTGTGAAAAAAAATCACCAACATCCAGTTTCTTTAACTGGTTCATTTCTATGAAAAATGCAGTATGAAAACTTCATAACCGATATTCACTCAGCTTGAATTCTTACATGATATAAATACTTGATGAGACGAATAAAATGAACAGTTCGAATCAAACAACGGGGCCTGGGGTGAGCCCCATTCAACTGCACAACATGTGTGTTGTGCACCCGCGCACAGCACACACCCGCAGCCCCCTCTTTTTTGCATTTAAATTTATCCTTGGAAACAGAAACAATTCACTCCGACCCCTTGTGGTTTCGCCATGTGCGGATTGTACCCCCACTTTTAATTATCAAAAAACAAAACAATCATGTGGTCATTGGACTAATGTGTACGACTAACTCAGTTAACAACATTTATACAATATCCACAATACCTTTGTCTTTCTACTATCGTTAAATTTGAATTGATAGAAAAAGAAAAAAGAAGTTGGAGAGCGAAAATTAACGGAATCTGAAAAAATACACTCGCTTTACTTTCATGTAGCATTTATTGCCTATGAAGCAATTATCATGTGACACTGTTCGAAGATACGGTTCATATGTAATATTATTGTCCCATGAATATTTTTTCCTTGGTTGTTTCTAGACAAAATGGTGATCGTATATGTATGAATAAGAATATAATTGGTTCTCATGCCATTCTTATCATAGTTTTTCATTTTTGGTTAATTAAAAAAATGTGTTAAATCTTATGTGTGTGTATTTTTAAATATGCAAATTCCTCTATATACGTATACACGTATACATATGATACTTTACACTCCCTCCGTGCCATTTTTTGACTTTAAAAGAAAATGTATTTCAAAATATTTTTTTCCAAAAATTTTACACATTTCAAAAGTACTCGTTGAGATCTTTTGAATGGTGCAAAAAAAAAATTAAAAAGTAATTTTGAAAGTATTTTATTTTTTAAAGTCAAACTAGCCTGGTCTTCTGTAAAAGACATTTAAATTGTGGCGGAGGGAGTATTAAAAGTATATAGAGTTACCTGTGTGTAGAAAAATGTGTATATGAAAAGTGCATGCCGTGGTGGTAGGAATGGAATTGGTTTCTCTTTTTAGCAGTAAGTGTTGGTGGGAAACTTTTTCTTTTGAAGAAATTGTAAAAAGTATTTTAGTCTTTAGAACTTGAATTGGTAACCACCAATATGGCTGTGTCATTGTGTAGTTCTATTAGCATTATAATTGATACATGTTTTTTTAGCCTTATTCAGGTTTTATTAGAATCTAAAATTCTTACAAAGCATGCTAAGAAGCGTGACCAGACAATGATATCCATTCATTGTAGCTTTTGACAAGTCATTCAATGAGAAAACATTAACACATTACTACCCTCCGTCCTAATTTGTTTGCCCCTTTTGGGAAAATGAGTTTTTAAAGGGTGCAAAAACTTTGTAATATCTTTTTTGTTTTACCCCTAAATTCAGTCAATATTATTGTGACTTATTTTTTTGGGCCTATTTTTTATATGAAACTCAAAAGATATTTAATATAGATCTTGTTTGATAAGTTTATTATACAAAATTTTCAAAATTGTAAGAACCGTTATAAAATAAAAGATAACGGACAAGCAAATTGAGATGGAAAAAATACTTTTCAAGGGTAAAACTATAAAGGCCTTGTTCGGTTGGCAGCTTTGGCCTAGTTTTGGGTCACTCTTGGTTTTGTTGATATTATTATTTTTCTCACTTTTCTCTTTATCTCTCTCCATTTATTACACCTGCTTACATCATCAAAATTAAACTAAACTCCCTCAAAACTATGAACTGAACACAGCCAAAGTGACCCTGTTTTGATGGATATTTTTAGAAATGAGAGAAATATTTTAAGACATCCCAAAATAGAAAGAATGATTAGAAATTTGAGACGGAAGAAGTAGTAAATTAGCAAAATGTGGTAGAGCTTTTATGAACCTGTGCTGAAGAAATTGCACGTGTATTATCAAAATCATGGTCCCGCAAAACAGGGCAAGACAATTATAGTTTTTTTCTTTCTTTTTTCTCATAGATGTAACTCATATAAAGCGTGTTTTGGTAATCTTTTTTTTTTTAAGAGCGTGTTTTCCAAACAGTTTTCTTGGCCTTTTAGGATTAACTAAATTTTGTTGTTAATTCGTCTAAACCAAAGAAAGCGTGATTGCTAAGCACGACTTCACCTATAAAAGGCCAGATTTAATTAATAAAGTTATAGAAAAAACTCAAAACTGTTAATCGGCCGCATTTTCCGTGGGCTAAAAAAGTGGAGTTTTCTACTGCTTTGCTTTCCTGGGCGGTTGTCACCGCCAGGTGTATTTAAGCTCACAATTTCAAAAGCTCAGCGAAGGAACACCCAACTCCGGCTCATTAACCGATTTGCGTTTTATTTTTAATTTTATTACAAAAATTGTGTTTTTTTAACTTTATTTTCAAAGTACGTAAAAATGTGGTTAGGAAACACGCTTTCTTGAAAATGTAGTTTCAAAGTAGGTTAAGACGGATTAACCCAAAAATTAAATTAAATTAGCAAACACGCTTTCTAGAATTGGGTGCCCGGATCCGGTGACTAAACTGATTTGTGGCTTTTGTTTGTGATCTGTGATGGAGACTAGAATGAACAGAAAAAGCCTGATGCGGAAAAAACTCTTATCTTTTGAAAGCGTGCTTCACAATTACGCTTTTGCATCTTTAAAAGCGTGGTTTACAATTACGTATTCAGAAAACGTGTTTGCTAAAAACGTTTTCAATTAATCATTAACGGAAAGTTAATTACGCAATTAATTAGCATGTTTTGCAAACACGCTTTCTAGAAAGAAAGCGTGCTTAGCAAATGCGATTTAATGTACTTTCGGAATAAAAGTTTAAAAACACACTATTCATTAGAACTGTTGAACTAAATGAAGGTTGTAACTTCAAACTTGTAAGGTTGAGTGTTCATAAGGTCAGCAAAATTAGAACTCAAATTTCATTAAGGAATTGAATGAACTGCTTGATTGCTTGGCTTTAAGCGAGAACAGGTAACCATTCTTGGTGTTTGTAGATTGTTATGAGTGGATGGTTCTGGAATATTGCAATATGAGGATCTAATGTTTTGGCAAAAAAGCACAGAACTGGTTTTTTAGTTTTTCATTTTGTCTTTATTTAATTTTTTTTTCATTTGTCAGTTTTGCGTTAAGTTTTCGTGATTTATGGATTCGTCTCGACGAGACGAATAAAAAAAGTATAAAATTATGATCAAAACTAATAGGAGTATTTTTTTTAATAAAGCAAAAAATAAATCAATAAAACAAAAAGTTTAATACAAAACTAACAAATGTAAAAAAAAAAAAATTGAATAAGACAAAACCAAAAAACTATTTTTTACTTTTTTACCAAATCACCTTCCCGAGTCACGATCTTGTCATACAATTCCCTGAAATTTAACTTTCAACTTTTTGCTCAAAAAAAAAAAAAAAACTTCAACTTTTCTACTTGCCTTTGTGTTGAGTACGTAGGAGTCTACTTATGAACAGCAGATTTCCTCGCGTGTTTGGTGTCTGATTAAAAGGGGATGTTAACATGTGAACTTAAAGCATACGGATTTCCCAGGCTGTTTTCGTTTCCCAGGCTGTCTTCGTTTCCCAGTTTAGTTTAGTTTTCGTTTTGATAACATCATCATTACATTCATTTCTCTGTTTATCGCTCTCCAATCATTATACCTTTTTCAAAACTAAACTGAACTAAAACTATTAAACGAATAAGGCCCCTGTATCTCTGTTCAAATCAGTGGGTGTTAATACAATAGAAATTTAGGCAAAAAAACTCTCATAAGCTGAAAGTTTCATATCAGTTTACAATGACATTCAGAAAAAAAAAAGAAAGAAGAAGAAGTAAAGAAAAGGAAACCCATATACACATCTACATACAAATATACATATCTATACGTATAAAACTCCCAGAACAATCTCCAACTGAAAGTTACAACCCAGGAAATTGTTCTATACACAACTGATAAAAGGTGCAACAAGGTTTCACTACTCAGCTTGGGACAATTCACCCATCCCTGAGCAGTTCACCCGTGACATCTTTGTAGCTGACTCTCTTTTTCTTCTTCACAGTTTCTCCATTGTTATCATCTGGTGGCTTCCCTTCTTCAGCAGCAGCATCCATACAGTCAACTTTCTTCGTCCCAATGCTCGGTACCATATTTATCAGCATAGATTGAGCCGGACCGACCATAACTTCCAGCTTCTCACTGTCACGGGCTTTACTGCCACTTGCTGATTCAGTTCCCTGAGCTTTTTCAACCCATGCCCCTCGTTTGCTATCTTCTCCAACCTCTTGTCGGTTAACTGCTTGCCCGTCTATTAATGGATCAGTATCTTCAAATATCTGACTTCTGTTATCTCCTATTTCCATTTTATACTCTTCCGCGATGGCATTCTTTTTAGAAGATGCATTGACATCAATTTCATTTCATGTAGAGTGGCAGACTTGCTGGGACGTCCCCGTGATCTTTGAGGTTGGATGACATTGATTTTCCTTTTGTCTCTGCTCTTGCTTGTAGGTCTTCCTCTTTTCGTTTCTATATCTTTCTGGGGAGCACTCAAAGGTCTTGAAGAAGCTTTGGCTTTTCTCTGTTTTTCATCTTCGGTGAGGCGAGATGACATAGTCTGCTGTTCAACAGTATCTGTGCAAGACAGTTCACCTTTCCTAGGATCATGCTTTCTAGACAAGAAAACCATGGAACACTAGTTACACATTCAGATGTTACATGCTTCTGACTAAAACACACACACGCAAAGTAATAGATGGACACTATTGCCAGTTAATGGCACAATGAATCATCAGATTTCCAACAACAAATACCTCTCTTTAACATCTCACAAAGCAAGGAATTTTCACTATCAACCTCCAGGACATTCACGCGCATTTGATAACCATACAAACAAATTCTAGTGCGTGGACGTTTTGATACAAGATTATTGTGCAGTTCAGCAGAGATATATGGAAACATTAGTAGATGATAACAAACATCATCCTTAGTACAATCATTGGTGACCTTACGATAGACAACAAATAATATATCCATGGCAAACTATAGCATGAAGAACATATTACTGAGAAAGCATCACTTGAAACCAAACTAAGCTAGTTATATTGGCCTTGTTCGTTTGGGAGTTTTTGGCCGGTTTTGGCCCCTGTTTTAGTTTTGCTTACGTCATCATTTCTCTCTATCTCTCTCCACTTATTACACATGCTTACGTTATCAAAACTAAACTAAACCTACTAACCGAACAAGGCCGTTATAATTATATGTGTCTAACATATTACCAGATGATACAGGGAAAACCTTTACTTCCCTTTTTCCCCTCCCACACTACTAAAGCTCACTCTTGCTGGAAAATTCATTGAGAACTGCTAAACTGTCAGCCTCTATCTAATTGAAGGAAACGATCATTATTTAGCAATCTATAAGCATGACCTGTTGCTTAATAGGTTTCACACAAGGTAATTGGACTGACTTCAAGAATTGGGCAACTTGAAGTATGTAGTTTAACTACAATAGGAAATCAAATGTGAAGTCATTTGTGCCATTGTTTTATCTGTTAAGCTCTAATGCCCCTCACCTGGCCTTGATCTTATCACTTTACATTGCTTTTGTGGCTATATAATGCCACTCGTGTTCAAAGTTCAAACCACAATTCGAAAACATCTTCAATGAGGCATTTCTTTTGTGTCATACCACTAAAGAAAAACCATATTCATATTACCAATCTCCAGAGCTTGACCCTTCCAAGCTAGCTGGCTTCAAACTATATCCCTCCTCTTGCAATCTCTGATCCTCGTCGAAGCAGTCCTCCAACCATTGAGACCCAACAACATGCAAGATTCTTTCATGTAAAACATTTACCTCTGATGATGACAAACTGTACAATGAGCGAGGGAAAAGAACAAATATTATAGAAACATTATAAGATGGATTACGAAACCCTTTCACAGCAAAACAAGCTTATAAATCGGAACACCAATAAAAATCATAATCCATAAGCTGGAGTTCGACCACTGATCTTAATATTTTGTCCTCACGAGTCGAGACGTTGGCATTGACGCATTTTTTACCTTTACGTTTAGAAAATTCCCAAAATAATTAGAAGGTACAAAATATGTGTGAGAGAGAGAGAGAGAGAGAGAGTCATAACTGCTCACTAAAAGTTATAAAACCACCTCTAACCAAGAAATACAGATGTTGATATAAGTCAACGGTACAACAATTTTAACTAAAAAACAAAAAACCCAAATAGGTGCTCTCCCACTTCAAGCTAAGACACAGGTTGAGAGAGAGGGCGAGAGTGTGAAGATCTATGAGGCATGTTCCGAAAAGCATACCCCTGCCATTGAAATGCGTAAAACATGCAGAAGGTGCATCTTGTACAGATGCCCAAGGACAAGGCATAGGCTTTTGGAGTATACCAAAAAATTTCAAGGTACCTTTGGACAACCTAGCCTCGATACAAGCCTCAAATTAACCTTTGAGAACACTGATATAATTACGCCAATGCAGAAGAATAAACTTTTGAATACACAATGATGATCTGCTAATCTTAATACGTAATTTGAAGTTTGTGCGCAGAAATAATAAGGTTGTAATCCATCAGTAACAAACTGTAATTCATAACATCAACAAAAAGTGCAATCCAATATCTCGAGTTACACAAGTGCTGATCATATCAACATAAATATCCTGTTTCAGATGAACAAACTTCGAATACGTTTGAATAATCCTTAGTAACTCAATCCTTATAGTAGTCGATGGTTTTGGAATCTTCTGACCTATTTATGTTGCTTAAGAGCTGAAAAGGACAAAGTTCCACAGAAAAGGAAAAAGAAAATATACCTAGCAATTATTACAAGCTTTTTGAAGAGAGACACGATCTGATTTATTCAGCTAGAAAGCTGAAATTTTCAAAACCTTTTCCGAATTCCTTACTCTCTGCTCTTCCATTAGTGGGACAGGAAGTAATTTACAACCAAAACCCCATAAATAAAGATAAAGGTGGCCATTCCCCTTGTTAAGTCTACCAGTTTGAGGTCTTCAGTGTCGAGATTTGAGTAATAAGGGTCAAAGTTTTCATCGCGTTCTTGTTGCAACTTTTTTCCCGAAGAGTAGGAAAGGAAGAGGAAGTACCTTCAAGAGGAAGGCGAGAGTGGAAATATTTATATTCAAAGGTGAAAAATAAATAAAGGATAAGCCACGTCGAGGCCAGAGTAATGAATAATATTCTCTCGGCTGGCCTCAACATGGCTCATCCTTTTTCTTTCCTTCCTCATGTTCCAAACATAGCTTAACTTTGGCTGCAATGGGAGGAGCTTTTTCTACAAACGGCAATCCAAGAGCCAAGAGTAATGAATAATATCTCCACGAAGGATCGCCGCCTCAAATTTGATCCCTGAAATATTCATTTGAACAAGCATGATAAAGGAAAACCTTAAATGGCAGAAACAAAATCAGTATCTCCTCGTATATTTCTAAAAGAAATCTCCCCAAGAAACCTTGAAAAAGCAAGGTGTACCTTGGATTGAAATAGACAAGTTGCGTTTTTCCAGGGAATGTTTTAGACAGATTCTCCATTGATAATATATATATAAAAAGAATCGAAATGGTCTCATACACGGGAAGGACCAAAGAGCTACTACAATTTCCCTTTTCTACCTCTCACAGGAGGAATAAACAGCACGCTAAAAGTCTAGCAGGGAATTGTACGATCCTTTTCCCTATCATAACGAATGATAAAAATAAAAAAGGGTTAAGAGCTACGGGCGCCTATTTTGTGCCCCGTTCCTTCCTCTTTCAGCTTATAGGTTCCATTAGGCAGATTGACCAAAAACAAGCAGAAGCAAAAAAATGTGGAAATGGAAGTCCATGTATGAGAGAGAGAGAGAGAGAGAGAGAGAGAGAGAGAGAGAGAGAGAGCTTTAGGCCGTGTTAGGAAGAGTTCTTAAAACCTGGTTTTCACCTTTTCGACTGGGGACCCACGTGACAGACTTGTCATATCCCAATTTCTAGAAATTATACTATAGTGCATATCTTATGCGAGACGGGTTCGTGGGGTCCACTTTAAACACTCACACAAATGATCTAAGCTGTCTGTTAGTTCTAAAATTAATTTTTTGAGTCACTCCTAAAAAATTAGCTCATTCTAAAAATTATAAGTGGTTGATCCGTTATCTAATTGTGATTTACAATTTAGAATCTTGAATTTTGACTACAGTTTGAAAGAAATTTAGACAACTTGATCAAATACTTAAAGTTATACGATTGCCTTTTTTTTTTTTGAATGACTCAAAAAATTAATTTTAGAACTAATAGACGGCTTGGATCATTTGTGTGGGTGTTTGAAGTAGATCCCACGAACCCGTCTCGCACAAGATATGCACTATAGTATAATTTCTAGAAATTGGAATATGGAGTGAAAACCAGTTTTGAAGAACTCTTCCGAACATGGTGTTACATTCAGACGCAGTGCAGTGAGTAACTGAATTGTTCAAATTCATAGAGAAAGTTCCCCCATTCTCAGCTACCATTTTGTGCAAGGAATCCAGTGAAAGGGTTGGCGGCAAGTTGACAAAGCCTATAGACGTCAAGGAAGAAATAATACTAAATAAAACGCTTTAAAATCTAAAGGTGCCAAACTTATTCAGTGACAGCATAGCCCTGAATCGATCACATTTTGATATGTAAGTCATCATGGCATACGTAGCGTAGAAACGCCAAAATGTTCATCAGGTCAAGTTGATCTGGTCAACAAAAGCCTGTAAACAACTTATGCATATAGATGCACTAGTTATCGGTAAGGAATCTGTTGAACAAATGTACATTATAGTAACACAAAATGTTTTCATTCGTGATAAAGTCGGTATAACTTGTTCAGTCTCACGTTATGTTGAAAAAACAGAACTAAGAACTTTATTACAATTAATCAGATGATTGAGGTTACAAAACACCATGTCTAAAAACATCAAGGTCTCTTCAGTTATGTAAGAAACATCAGCCTGAACGAAATGAGGAGGAACAGCAGAAACACTTCTTCTTCTCTCCTTTCCGTGAGAATTTCGTGCCTCTTGGTTTAATGTTCTGCACCTCTCCATCACCAACCCCCCTTTTTGTGGTGCCATTGCCTGAATCCACCAATTCTAGAAAAGCTGCAATTGAGGAAATAAAGTAACCAACTGAAAACTTTTAAAAACAATCTTAACAGACAAAAAAGAACGAAAGAAAGGTGGCAACACGTACTCAAAACATTTGAGTTAAATTAAAAGGGTCAGTTATGGGCAGAATCATTATTGCAGTTTTCATCAGCTTACATTGCACCTCAAGACATTCATGCCAAGGCTTGTCTATCTCACTCTGTCTATAAGTGGATATCTCAAGTAATATGGTGCAGCAAATACCTGTAAAATGAAACAAATGTGACAGTGACTGTAACAAAACGTGATAGCTAAAGTTGAAAAATAAGCAAGTAACAAAACATGATATCAAACAACCAAGCTGTATGGAAACCAAACAAGCTTTCTATGACTGAATTAGAAATTTGTACGTAGTTAATAAGAACAGACGAATCAAATCCATCTTCTAAGCATGCCTCAGACCTAATTGTTCTAATATCACTGGTAATAGATAGAATAATTGATCTGTAAAACATTAAAAAAAAAAAAAGTAAAAAGAGAAAGAGGTTAGCAAAACCATCTTTTATGTAAGAATTTCTCAAACTCAAAACAGGAAAAAAAGAATCTAACTTTTCAGGGCTCTCAATCCAAACATCTGGTCTCTCTTTGGCGTTATTTGTTACTGCATAAAAGCTTGGTGGTGCCTTCTTTGGGTATTCATTTCTCCTGAAAAATTCAGTTTAATTTGGACTGTAATTGCCAATAGGATATGTCATGTTCATACACGTAGCAACAGATTTAACTCTTGAAAACATTTCCAATAATATTTCATTTTTTGACCATGTGATGGCTTCTTAAGGGTTTTTAAGTTGGAGTCAATTGTGCCAATGTGTTCGGTGCAGCTTCTTTTTAAACCATATGAGGGGAAATTTAGGTTCGATAAGCTGAAAAACAGCTGATTATCTTGAAGCTTTGGAGGTGGAATGTGTGTAGTGCTTATGGATCATTTCCAGCGATTGGCTAGTGTCAAGCACAAGTCGTGCCATGTCTTGCCTAGCCCGGTGACAAGCACATGCCATGCCATGCCTTGTCTTGTTTCCCGCGATTGCCCGGTGACAAGTACAAGTCATGCCATGCCATGTCTTGCCCTAGCCGGTGCAAAACTGGGGATACACGGTCACACTTAGCAACTATGACGCGCCCTTTAAACCCCCCGGGTGGCCCCCGTAGGATGAGTAAGGTCTCGTGAGGCTTTTCAGCAGTGACTACCACATAACACGTGTGAATTCCCTTTCCATTCCATATCAGCTCAACATGTCCACAAAAATTCAACTAGGCACCTTATAGAAGCTAACAAATGCACCACAACTATATAAAGAGTATACAAAGTTCAAGATACTTCCAACTCACAAGGTAATCCATTGACAACCATACTCGGCGTGTATGTGAATTAGCTAACATGGACACAATCCCAATATCAAAGCAAGTGATCACTCAAATTTCTATCAAGACCGTGCTTCAACTCAAATTTCACCAAGTTTTTGCACTCAACAAATGAAACTCTCAGAAACTTGTGCAATTATGTACTCTCACAAGTGTGCGTGGGGAGGTAATGCAAACAAGCCAAAATATTCGCACACAAGACCTTGTAAGACGCTAAAACAATAAAGACTTGTAGTCTCATGAATGGAACGCCAAACACCAGGAAATATATGACTACCACATTACAACTCCCTTCCATCATACACACAAGTCAAGCCATGCCACACCTAGGATCATTTAGGACTTCATTTCTGGTTGTAATGCAGGTTAGGGGTAAAGTGTTTCAAGGCTAGGGTTAGAAATAGTACAAGTCTGAGAATAGGCAAACAAGTAATACACGACAAGACTTTCGGGCTTAATTTTCAAAGGTTAGCGCCATTCTTTCATCTTGCCAACTCTTCCAACTCATCCCCCCAACTTCAATGACACTACCATTCAATTCATTTTAATTGCAACTTCCTTTACTCCACACACTTCGAGCAACAAACATTTGATTCCCCTAAATGATTGGGACATAAGGCTCGGTTTGGGAAAATGAGAACATGAAACACAAATATTCAACCAACCTCCCTTTTCTCTCAATTTAGCCTTTCAACTAATCAATTCTATGCCCATATTCTCAAGACATTTGGCCATGGAGCTTAACAAAGAATGACATTTTTTTAAGGCTTCAAAATGGCGAACTAGGTATAAGTGTATAAAGCAAAGACATGAACAAGGTTCAAATGACAAAGATGGCCTAAAATCATTTCCCAAGCGTGGCATCACCCTTCAAGTGCACAAAAGCTCAAGATAAGATGTGTAACGTGGCCTAAAGTGGTGCATTCCCGGCATTGAACCAAACAATCAAACAAATAACGAGACTAAGCAACAACAATGTGGGCTTCCAAGAAAGTTATGCAAGAGTAAATGTACAAATACCCTCCAAAGAAGAATGGCTCTAAAGCTCACCAAGGATTAAAGTCTCCACAAGAGAGAGAGAGAGAGAGAGAGAGAGAGAGAGAGAGAGAGAGAGAGAGAGAGAGAGAGAGAGAGAGAGAGAGAGAGAGTTGAGAGAAATCTGGGTTGTCCAAAACACTTTTGGACAGCCGAGATATGCACTCAGCACTACATGTACTTCAACTCACTTGGCACCCAAGTTTTTCTTGGTATAAAGGAACTTTGAAATCTGAGTACCAAGTTTTCTCGATATAAAGGAACTTGAAACTCTGAGTCAATAGGAGAAAATTTGATTTGGTATGTATTAAATAGCTTGATATACATTGTTAGACCAATTTTATAACAACTTGAGTTTTTGGGAGAGTTCATAACTTAAGAGTAGAGAGGTGGAGATTTATACAATGTGTTATCACACGTTACACAATCGATGGGATTGTTTGATTTTGAGATCTTTTTCTTACAAGTAAAGGTTTTTCTTTTTTGGTTCGTCTTGTCAGTGATAACTCGATCACTTTTAAATAATACTTGTAGGTAGAAGCAACACCTCTTTTTTTTTTTTTGAGCAAAGTAGATAGAAGCAAAAAAAATTTGCGCGTGATGAAAATTCATGTGTGAGGAAATGAGGAAATATGTTATGAACAACTTATTAAAGAATGGATGGCGATCTATTTTATTTTAGTTTTGTGCTTGTTTAAGCAACATGTATTCTTAGAGTTAACCAAATATATTTTTTCCAATTTTTCGTCAAAATATTTTGAATTAATCATTTGCCCGTGAAAATAATACTAAAAAAAAATGGACTAAAGTTGAAAAAATAAAATTAAAAAGAGACAATATTTTTCCATCTTTAGTGATTTTGTTACAAAATTTAATCATATGTTCTATTTTTTAAGCTTGTCAAAAAATTATTAATCTAAAATAATTGGCTAGAAATTTAGTAAATTTTTTTTTTAAAAAAAAAAGGACAAATCAACAGGACGGTAAAGGTAAACTACCCCTAATTAAACGACACTTTTACTCCATAGCAGATAGAAATTGTGAGGAAATTGTTATGTTAGTAATTGTGAAGAAATTGTTATGTTAACTACGTTTGACTGGGAGCATTTTGAATGGAGATGGAACCCAGACCCATTTCAATCCCTCCAACGGCCTGCAATTTGTGGGAGCCAAAGATGGCCCAAGCCATTTCTCCGGCCAAATTTGGCTGAATAATTCATTCACGTTGGCTTCCCCTCCATTTTCAACAACCAAAATCCCTCAACAAAACCAAATTTTTAACACACGCGACCCACCATACATGTTTGGCACCCCAAAAATGGCACAACCATTGAAGATGCTCTATGGGAAAATTAAAGGCACTATTTAATGTAGTAAATGTACATGTGGCATTCTTTTAGTGGATGAGTGCATCCACATATTACATTATGCATTGATGGGGTAATAACATATGTACTTACAATGTATTAGTTTGTAAGGTACTTAGTATCTCTAGCATTGCTCAATAACTAATTCATGGACCCACAATATTTTGTAATCCACCTTATCAAACATGGTTAGAGTAAGATGTGACTTTTAACCCATCTGGTTGCATTGCTCGGCTTCCAAGGGAAAGGTATGGGTTTGAGTCTGTGGAGAGACTTCAAACTCTTTTTTTTTTTTAATACAAAGAAGCAATCCTACAGCCAGGCCTTTTGGATCCAATTGAGCAACCCAAACCTCGAATTAGCTCAGCAACACACCGTCACGACCCCCCACTTAAATTATGGTATTCACCAAGTGGAGAATTGAACCCTAAACCTTGGGGAGTACTCCCAAAACTTGGCATCCGCCTAAACCACTAGGGCAAACCCTGGGTGTTTTGTTAACCCGCTAACTTTTCCATTAACCTCTTTGATGTATCGTGAGGCAAAAACAAAAACCAAAAACAAAAACATTGCTAAAAATGGATTGAGGGTAAAAAATGTTTATAAATAAAATGATATTGCTAAAACTGTTTTTATTAGTATCAAAATTTTAACATAAAACAGCCTTGACTTTGAGCAATTTTTCAATGTGCGAAGCGCTCATCTCAGCCATCCAAAAGTATTTTACACAGCCCAGATTTCTCCCACTCTCTCCTCTTTTTTTAATTTAAAATTTGGGAGGTTCAAGACATTTTTGAACGGCCTAGATGTGTGCTGGAACGCCATCTAAGGTGTGTCTGCTCGGCAGCGAAAAATTTCTCCTCCACTTGTAATAAGGCGAGTGGTTCTGTACTGGCATAAAACGGAGTACGAATTGAGAGAGAGAGAGAGAGAGAGAGGGAGAGGGAGAGCAGTGGGAGAGGGAGAGGGAGATTGAAAAAGAAGAAATGGCGGCAACAAGCGATGAAGAAATGGATTCGTTGCTTTCCTCTTTCGATCAGATATACAATGTAGGTATCGTGTTGCGTGATTCCGATGAATTCCGTTTCGTTCGCCATGACATCCAAAATCTAAATTTGAAAATAGTACCTAATTATACTGTTGTTTAGGATGTCAAGTATGGAATCACACAGATGCAAATGCTGCAATCAAACTGTAACGCCGAAGTCAAGAATCGAGAAGCTCTTCAACTCACTGCCAATAGCCTGAAATTAGGTCACTTCTTCCATCTCTCTATTTTCCAGTTAATCTGTTTGTGTAAAATAGTTTTTAGGTTAAGTAGATTTCATTTTTTTCGCAATCTTTCTTTGCGATCAGTGATGGATTGATAGTGCTGAATTGCTGGAAAATTAGTAGTATTTCATTCAAGGAAAATGCTAACCTCAGCCATGGGATAATGCATAGAAAGTGCATTGATATTCGAGAAAAAGTATATTGATATCCGTAAAAGTATATTAGTATCCGTGAAATGTGTATCAATACCTGAACTTGTTTGTCATCCTATGCATATTATCCTCCACTATTGGGTGGAGGTTACCAAGATGCTTCATTTAAAGCAGTTGAAGGTGGGACTTTTTTGCTCACACGGATGTGTAACTATGTGATTTAATTCCAGTGTTAAGTTCAATTGCTTGAGGAAATTTTGAAAAAAGAAAAGAAACGATAGTGTCTGTTTCTTATATTTGTTGTATCTGAGGCCCCAAATAACTGGAATAATTGTGAAAGTCTGAACTGTTTTTACACTTGTTGCTCTGTGCAATTGAGTGCTAAGCTTCACTTCATGATTTTTCCATACTGTTGTTCGGCATTGAAACATATTTCATGATTCAATAATAGGTTTATTAATGTAATTTCCGTCATGCACTAGATCTCTGAATAGATTATACTACGAATATTTTATTTCCCTATCGAGTGAATTCTATTTATGACATGTTTTTCATGAGGTTTTACATTTTGCGCTCTAGTCTTATTACAAATTTTGTTGACAAGTTTACTTGTTTTCTTTTTCAGTTCTTGAAAAACAATTTTATGAAACACGCATAGGACATAAAGATAGCAATCAGTAAAAAAACTCTCAGGAAAGATTATACGATTTTCATCTCACTTATGTCTTCCTGTCTCAAAAAATAAGCAAAGTATTAGAAATCTGTACCTTTAGTTAGTTCCAAAATTTTTGTTCTCAAACTATAGAACAATTGCCACTATCTCAATATCAAAAAAGTTTGGATACACGACCTAGAATATCTGAAACTTAGCAATTCACAAATTTGGATGCTACGGATACGATTGGGATACTTAAATGCAAGTATCCAAAGAGTGTAGTTATCCTATGGCATACGGATACGATTGGGATACAACACTCTTCTATAAGTATCCCTACTTCATGGAATGATGGGGGATACTGCGGATATGATTGGGATACTTATCTGCGAGCATCCAAAGAGTGTAGTTATCCCATGGCATACAGATACGATTGGGATATGACACTCTTCTCTAAGTATCCCTACTTCATGGCATGATGGGGGTTATGTGCAAATTACCATACCACAGGAGTTAAGTGAAAATTGCCCATATATATGCATACGTGTATAATTTCTGGAGTACTTCCTGTAGATATGTCTGTATATGTACACTGTAACACAGACTTGCAACTATGTTCATCTTCTTAGAGACTTCCTAGAATGCAACCGTTGTTGGATGTATTCCCTGGTAAGACCATCACATGTGCCCAAGTTTTAGTCATCTGGCTGTTTAGACTGTTTTTGTAAGCTGGACTATAAAGGCATGAAGTCTCTCTCTTCTGGTCATTGTCCTTCCCTTTCATTATATATGCATAGTTTTGTTACGCATAAAGTTTGGAATTTGAATAATGTCAATCCGTTTCAACCAACCAAGTTATATTTCATTGTAAAAATGAAGTGCCTCGACTAGTCCGAGATGAACCACAGCATTACTTAAAGCACCTAGATATATAGTTGTCAGTTGAGAAAGGAAGAAGATAAAAACGGGATATTTGATAGAGGTCTCATTTGCTGCTTGGAGAACTATGTTTTGGCGTGTGGGAGAATCAATCTTGCTTTAGTCATTCTGAGCAGATCTTTAATTTGGAGTATCAACACGTTTCTTTTTTTTTCTTTTTTCCCTGATTGTAATTGTAAACTGATATGAAAATTTCAGCTTATGAGAGCTTTTTTGCCCGGAATTCTGTCGTTTTAACACCCGCTGATTTGCACAGAGAAACAGGGAAATCCGTATGTTTTAAGTTCAACATGTTAACATCCCCTTTTGTTCAAGAAGTGTTTGCGAAGTTGCAAACTCTATTTCCTAATTTAAACAAAACTCTCAATCTTACACACAGATAATCAGAGGCTGACAAAGTTGTATACAGGATCTCTTAACAAATTGGCTGATCAGGTGCATCCCTTTTGTTGTCTTTAAGTCCACTGAATGAAAAATTCTGTCCCACTTGTCTTGACATTAAGCATATTTGGTTAAACATTCTGTCGATACAATTGGCTATATATAAACTACCATTGACCGTTGGTTGTATAGTTAGTCTAATTTTCTTCAGTTGTGATGGATTATTTTCATGGGGTAACAGCTTGAACGACGGACCAGTTGCCAGAGCTTGAAAGAAGAACTGGACAGAGTTAGAGGTGATCATCGTAGGATAGAAAATGTGAGTATTTGGTTTACAATGGAGGAATTACACGTATGCCTCTGTAAACAAATGAACAAAAAACACTGAGTGTCTTGACTTCTAATGTGTATTATATGGAGCAACGAAAAATAAAATTACAAAATAGGAAAAAGAAAACCCTTGGCATGTGGTTTACCAGTGCCTGATGTGGGTGAGATAATCTTCAGTTGTTCTTTGTTTCCCTAAACAAACTAACAGAGGTGGTAAATGTGGAAACAGGAACACAAGAATGCTATGGAATTGCTTCAACAAGACTACGCAAGAAAGATTCAAGATTTGGAGAATCAGATCAGGCGATTGTCTAATGCATAACAGCTTTTGTCAATTGTATAATTATATGTATGTCACTCGCTGATATTTGAGGTTTTCATATCAGAGTCTTTCTAGTCCAGAAGACAGCAGATGAGGGAACTATCAAGCAATTGCATGAAGATTTGGTTGTGCATAAAACTTATTCAGAGTCTCTAAATAGCAGGTTGAAACGAGTTCATCTTGATGTGGAAACCCAATGTGAGTACAGTAGGAAGCTAGTTTTTTTATTTTTATTTTTTGAAATTATAGACTCTTCTAATGATAAATGTCAATGGAACTGCTGTGAATTTTGTCAGACCATCACGAGATTCAGGATTTGAGGGATTGTCTTATGATGGAACAGGAAGAGAAGAATGATCTAAACAGAAAGCTCCAGATTTTGGAAAAAGAATGTGAGCTCATAATATGAGAAAAATGCAGTATTATCCCTATCATACCTTGGTCAATAAACTTTTTGGATTTCACATATATAATAGATGTATAGTGAACTTTATATAGATCAGTTCAAAAAGATATATTTTATGTTGTGCCTCTTGCTAAAAGCCTAAAACAATACTGAAGAGATATTCTGGTTTTTTATGTTCAATTTTATATAATGTACAAAAATGCTCTTATCTGTTTTTTTTTTTTTTGCAGTGATAATTAGCAGAACAAAGCTAGCTGATCATCACCGAGAGAGCACCTCAAATCGACATGTTGAAACACTGAAGCAGAAAATCATGAAACTGAGAAAGGAGAATGAAGTCCTCAAAAGACAAGTACATGGTTCTAAAGAGGGCTAAATGGTACATGGCTTCAAAATATCTCAGTTGTTGCCACTTACTCCACAAAGTATCTAGTGGTTTCGGTTCTGCAGTTTTCAAAAAGCTGTGCTGTCGCGGAAGGAACAAAAGATGTGTTGTTTTCGGCAGTAATTTTGTTCACAAGTGAATCCATATGCCCCGTTCAATAGCATGAATGATGATTAGAGTGAGGGAGACCGGAGTCTGCTGTCGAATATTTGTCTAGCTTTCACCGGTATGTAGTTACAACCTTTTGCATTAATAGCTAAAGAGGAGAAACTCTTAAACGTAATACATTTGGAGACATCAGCCTGTGATTGGGTGTACGGATGTGGAGGGATTTATCAAGGGAAAAAATTATGATTAGCAAATAATAAATCAGCTTTCTTCATGTCATTCGTACATGTCATTAATGAAACTTTCACTCAAATTTGTCCTCGGATTTGGGTTTGGAGTATTTCATACCAGAGTAGCTAAAACTCAAAACTTTACCCAAATTTGAGTAAAATATGCTCTAATATGCAATGAGGTGGAAGATAATCAATAGCTCAATGCCTATTTAGCACTCCAGCATTTAAGGTAGTAACTCTTTTGCAAAATGAACCTAATCCCGTAGTGCAAAACAGTCACTGAAAGTAATTTTAACCCAATAAAATGATTTGGATGGTTTAATTAAAAAATTAAAATTTAAGGGGCCAAATCCTAATTTCTTTTGTATATTCAAAATATTAAGCGGGCCAAATAGGAAGTTTCACTGATAAATAAATAAATAAAATTCAATAGCAAGTCATCGTTTTCAATAATTCACTCTCTTCTTCTGCTTTACCATTTGCTCAATGTACACTGGGAAGAAGTCATCATCACAATAGGGTCATTAATCTCCACCACCACCACACAAATGACACAATTTCATTGAATCTTTTTTTATCGTATTTTTTTTTTAACCGCAAAGAATTTTATTAATTTGATTTTTTTTTTTTATCGTTGGTTAACAAGCCGTTTGAATTTTTTGGGGTTTCTACTGTCCTTTTTTTGTTTTAGGGTAAGGGCTACTTTGGGTAAAAAACCAAAAAATGGTTTTTAAAAAAACTATTTTGCCCTTATTCAAATTTTTTTTGCATTCGTTAGTTTTGCATCAAGATTTTGTGGTTTCTGGATTCCTTTCGACGAGATGAATCTAACAAGTATAAAATTATGGTCAAAACTTATTTTTTTTTAATAAAGCCAAAATAGGTCTAATAATCCACCTATTTTGGCTTTATTAAAAAAAATTTGAGTTTTGATCATAATTTTATACTTGTTAGATTCGTCTTATTGAGAGGAATCCAGAAACCACAAAATTTTGATGTAAAACTAACGAATGCAAAAAAAATTTGAATAAATATATCAGTTATAAGATTTTCATTGCATATATAAACTGATATATGTCCAAGTTATATAAGTTTGTGCTTTATCAAGCTCACGAAGAATTTAGAATTATACGAATATACCTAAATTTGTGATTCTAATTGAGAAGAATATTGTCAAGTTCAATTGATGACTACCCTCGCCAAAATCCTTCAATCATTGTATTGTAACACGCCAAAATCGAGGCCTTCTCATTCATAACAGGAATATAGCCAATAGGAGATAATAACCACATCAATTACGCATTACGGCACTCTAAAAACAAATGTCGAAAAGAGTCTCAATCACTAAACAAGTTTTCTCCAATTGATGCATTTCCAAATGAAGTGGTTGACTTTATAATAGAATTTTCCTGATTTAATATTTGGTTAACAAAATCTGAGTTGAAATTTCACCAAATCTTACTTTTGGTTTGGGATGGACCAAGATTTTACCTACGAGAGCATAACACGAACAACAAGGCCAGCTATATGTGATAAGCTGGCCTTGTCCAACACACTGATCCTAGATAGCTATGTGGCTGCGGCAGAGCCGGCCCTGGGTAAGCTTCGAAAGCCTCCATGCTTGGATTGGACAATGCCCGGCAAAAGAAAAAAAAACTAAGATTGTATACAAATAAAAAAAAAGTTTCCAAATATCGTATAGCATATTATTTGCCTGGTGGTCGCGAGCTTCTTCCAAACTCACTCGTGTTCCGTGCCCCAAAAGCATTCCTTTATATATATATATATATATATATATACACACACACATATAAGTGGATTTTTTAGTCCACACCTCCCGGAAATAAGAAAAATATGGCTTCTTTTGTATTGCAAATTATTTTTGAAAAATCCGATCCGTCCAATGTGTTTAGAAAGTGTTTTCAAGAGTCCTTCTGAGAAATCTTCAAAAAAATACCAGAAAAAGCTTGATCCAAGCAATTTTCGCAAAAACTGTAAATATAAAAATTTTGCAAAAACTGTTTGGATCAAGCACTTACCGGTATTTTTTTTAAGATTTCTTGGGAGAACTTTTGAAAACACTTTCTAAACATATTGGACGGATCGGATCGTCAAAAAAATGTTTGAATCATGAGGTCCAGAAACGGAAAGACCGGACTAGAAGCTTTGCCTATATATATATATATATATATATATATATATATATATTGTCTCTATATACATCCATCAATCCATACTTGCATGATACGAAGCTTGCGCAAAATATGCAAAACAAGAAAAATATTGTCAGAGTCCAGAAACTGATTGGACAAAGGGGAAGGGAGAGAGAGATTACCCACCTAATCCATTACCCTCATCTTGGGTGCCAGTACCACTGCCCCGGTTGATGCGAGTCTCCACCTCCACCTCCGTCAGTGTAGTCGTCGTCTTTGGCCGCGCAAGTCTTGTAGATGGGGCTACAGTGTTCCTCCGAACTTCGGCTTCACCCTCAACATGGGTCAAAGTGTCTCCACCTAACCTACTTCCTTCGATGCGTGTGATCTCTACCACCACCTCCATCGGTGTAGTCATCACCGTCTCGGTTTGTTAGAATAATCACCACACGCATATAACAAAATACGAAAACAATAAAGAAAATTAACACATGAATTTACATGGTTCTCCAAGATCGGATACCTCCACGAGAGTGATGAGCAAGTCTGTATATTATGATCAAAATCGGCTAGGATTTTTACAATAGAGAGTATATATAGCCCTACTCTTATTTCAACCATAATAATTCCGTACCGTACCGCGAGGGTATGACACTACGGGCCACTCATGACTAGGGGCGTACATGGTCCAATTTGGACCGGTTTTGTTGAAATCCGGGAACCAAACCATATCTAATGGTTCCAAAGAATTTAGAACCATAACCAGACCGTTACACATATAAAATCAAACCACACCAAACCATTAGACTGGTCCGGTTTGGTTCGATTTCTGATTCTAAACCATGTTAGCATTCAAAATTTGCCAAAAAAAATTGTCCACAAAATTTTTGCAAATCCTTCGTAAAACTACTACCATTAAACCAAAGCACAAATAGATTAAGGAGTCCATCAGAAACTAAAGTAACTATTAAAATATCACTATTGATATAGATGGCAGATGCAACATTAAAACTTAAAACTAACAAAATTATTAAGCATGTGTTGGTATATAGGAGTGTATATATTACATTATATTGTATAACGGACCGGTTTGGTTCAAACCACGGTTCTTAATTTTGAAACCAGGGACCGAACCAAAATATCCGGTTTTCATTTTTTTAGAACCAAAACCAATCCATTAAACCATAGAACCAATCCAAATAGACCGGTTTGGTTTGGTCGGTCCGGTTTCACGGTTTTTTCGATTTTCTTGTACACCCCTACTCATGACAACAGTTGGACCCACGATGGGCCAGATGCCGTCACTCTGCTCTATTCTGCTTCAGCATCTGACATTTCATTAAAACTCTTTGGTACCTTCATATGAGTCACAAGTTCCAACACGGTTGGATTTTCCAGGGTCTTTGGCAGAGCAAGACCAGGGCCGGCCCAAGGAATTTGGGTGCCCTAGGCCCAGTCGTAAAACAATGCCCTGTATATGTTTACAGACTAACAATACTGGAATAATTTGTCTATATAATTATTTTAGTCCATTTGTCTGTACTTTATTTAACCATCTACCTACAACTATAATTTTAAAAAATTGGAAAACCGTGTACTTAATCTGTTTTTCATGGGAATTTACAACCTCATAATTATAATTTTCATAGATATTTGGGAAAAAAAATTCAATATTTTACAATGATCTGGCAAGACTATTAGACTAGTTCTAATTTTTCTCACATTGAGATCAACAATATATCTCATTTACAGCCAAAGGCCCATAAGGCAACATCAGGTATTTGTTTCATTCATAAGAGGAAGAAGGCCCAGAGGGGAAAACCTCGCATTTAGATTTTTAACATTCGATCAAACTTGTATTTGTATCGTTCCAATATCGTAGGCCATTTTGTAACTACTATTGGGTTTTTTTTCTTTATTTGGGTCAAAAAAGAGTCTTAGTATAGCCCAATTTAAAAAAAATGTTGGAGTGTCCCAAAAATCACCCTTTTTTCGAGTGCCCTAAACCCAAGCCTCATGGGCCGCCGGCCCTGCGCAAGTCGTGTAGATGGGGCTACGGTGTTCCTTTGAACTCCAGCTTCACCCTCAACTTGGGTCGAAGTGTCTCCACCTAACCTACTACCGTTGATGCGTGTGATTTCCACCTCCAACTTCGTCCCAGCCGTCTCGGTCGAAGTGTTAACCTCAGCTGGTAAATATGTCTCCGTCGGATGGGTAATCGTAGTGGCCAATGATTGCACAAGCATCGGCATTGGAGTGGCTCACCGTTGGCAATGTCACATTGCATTGCCTGAATGAAATGGACAACCTCGGCATGATCTGAGGCTGGCTGTTTGGTTTGATTTGGTTTACTTGTTTTTTTTTTTTAATCTGTAATTTAGCCAATTGGTTGGTTTTTGAGGGTAGAATAAGAAGCTATAAATCGCAGAAATATTGGCTAAAGAGCAATGAACAGATCCTTTTGTTTTGAGCAAGCTTGGATTTGGAGTTCACGCACATTAAATGTTTTTATATTGGACCTTTCCTTGAACCATGTTGAAAATCCATCAAAAACCCATTTATTTTTTTTGTAGTTGTGAGTTGTTGACTGTCTTGACTCAATTGCATTGATTCTCTTTGCAATTGCTGAAAAATTATGTCTTTGGCAGCTTGTGAGTTATTCAGAGTTGAATCATTGACCTTGTTTAGGCCAATTTAGTGGCTGTGAACTAGGTGAATTTTGTTGGAATGGTAGAGAGACTCTAATATTAGCGGAAGTGTCACAAACAAACGCATTCATACACAAGAATTTTTACGTGGTTCTCCAAAATCAGGTACGTTCACGGGAGGAGAGTATTTCACTATATGCGGTAGATACAAATACAATGGAGGGAGTTCTACTCAACCTCAACCTCAAATCATTTCACTCATGATTTGTTCTCTCCCACTGTGTGTGGGGAGAAACCCCCATTGGGGTTCTCTCAATCTCTCAAGAACACTTTAGTGTTCTTTTTCTCTCTACCACTCATACTTTCCAACACTCACAAGTACATTTTTATATGGGTGTGAACACTGGTGTGTGAAATCTATCAGCTGTCTTCAAATCCAACTTGAACTCTTCCTCTTCCAAAGTCTTCACAAAATCTTCCAATGCATATCCGATCTTTGACTTTGATATTCCCATGTGGGAAATACAAAACTCAAGCTTAATTAATTTTCAACAAATTTGAGGCACGTGGACACATGGATACTTGTGGAAAACGCGAAACTTAATTGGGTACTTGCAAAACACATGTCCATGGGACATGTGGGCACTCATTAGATGTACGGATGTATGAAAAATGTGTTGATTATATATAGAGTATTGGTTAGCGATGAACGGGGTTTCTCATACCTGAAATGTTTGTTGAGTAAGGAACGGGCTTCACATACCCGGTATATTTATTGAGAAATCTATGAAGTGTGTGACATCCGAAATGTTGGTCGATTCTAGAGAGAATATTAAAGTGAATCGTTGAGTCACCTAGATACTTATCGTAGGAAATTTCGTAGTTGGTAAAGTTAGTTTTAATGAATAGTATCAGATTCAATGGGTCTATTATCGAGAAAACTCTTAACAGTAAAGTTATAACTATGTTATGGCGAGTTATTATTTCTAGAATTATTACAGGATTTCACTCTTGAACAATGAAAGGGCATCTTTAAACACACTATGGGGTGGGTGTTGTGCACTTGGGTGCTATGCACTCCTCGGCCGTTCGATTTGGTTTTGGATGGTCCAGATGTGTTTTGATTTTTAACCGATAAAAGTAAATCAAAATTAAATTAAAATTGTTGAATGCATCCAGGCCAACCAAAACATAATCGGACGATCGAGAAGTGCACAGCATGGTGCATAGCACCCAAGTGCACAACACCCACCCCAAGTCCGCCTTATCTCTATTGTTTAACTTATCTCATAGATACGTATAAACTTGGATAAAGAAACCTCTACTAGGCGAAGTGAATACTCACCCCTTTTGTTTGTAGATATCAACCCTAGAGCATAAGTTGAAGTATTTGAAGTGCATGGATTCCTTTGAGATCATACGTGACAAGTTATCTGACTTAACTCGATCATGAACATCTTTTTTTGGAGATAAGCATGTAATGAAATTCATTTTGTTATCTTTGATCTTTAGAAGAATGTAATAACTTTATAGACATGGGTAACTAGTTTGGACTTAACGGATATATTGAAGCTTGTATGATGATTTGTAGCAAGGAATTTATGAGATTTATGTAACTACCTTGTGAGAAATGTTTATTTTATTTTGTTGAAAATCGTGGGCGTGACAGAATAAGAAGCTGTAAATCGCAGAAATATTAGTTAAAAGCAATGAACAGATCCTTTCCTTTACTTCCTTTACTTTGTTGTCATAAAGGCTCTATTTTTTGTTTTGGTTGTCAATTAGATCCTGTGTAAAATAGAACTGCGTAAAACAGAGCAGGAATAGGGGAGTCTACTGGCCGGTCTACCAGCGATCCACCAAATTTCTAAGTCATAATAATAAATACTATATAGGTCAGTTGTTTAACATCGAGCTTTACAGTAGTTAAGTGATAAGGCGTCTTGTGTTTAACTGGCAGATCACGTGTCCAAGGCTTTTTTACCCCATTTTTTTAAAGTCTTGACATTAAGAATATGCATAAAAAAATTGTCGACCATTGCAGTCAACGTGAATCTATTATTGTAAAAAAAAAAAAGAAAAAAATCTCTAAAATTGTAAACAAAATCAAGTTTGGTCTCTAAGGCAAATAATTTTACCTTGACCTTTAATTATTCCATAAAACGTAATCAAATATTCCCACGGTTGTATTCTAATTACCAAAAGAGAAATACAAAATTATTCATATGATGTAGTTTGTCAATCCAGGCTACAAATACTGTCCATTGTGGGAGTTTTTTCGAGTTGTTTTTTTTTTTTTTTCCTTATTATATAGATCTTTCATATGTCAGACAATTTTATTTTATTTTTCAATCGCATTTCATATGTCGCGGTGCTTGTTGAGCCTGCGATTATGTGTTGATGGACTTCCTTACAAGATTGATGGTCCATTTTGACATAGTTATTGTAACACTTTAAATAATCTTCTACCAATTGACAGGGAAAGAAAAACATTGGTATTTTAGGATTTGTCCATTTTCAACAGATGATATGGATCACATTTGTTTTCCTGGGAGTTGGCTACTGTTGTGGACAAAATTAATGACTTCCTACATGAATAAAGCTAAATTCCCATGGGCTGTCTTCTTTCCATGGGCCAAAATGCAGGCCCAAATATCTCAACTTGTGGGGCTGGGTTTTTTTTTTTTTTTTTTTGTGCGTACTATCCTATGACAACACCACAAAGATTTCGGAAAATTCCAAGCCGCCCCCACTTTTTGTGGAGGATTCCGTCCAAATCTCATTTTGCCTTTCACTCCTAAATAAGCCATGTGTGCTCGTGGGAGATTTTTTTCCATTCAATACATGCCGTGTGTCATGCTTCCATCACTCTCTTTATCTCTACTCTACTCTCTCTTTCTCGCTTTCTACACAGCAGCCTATGTCTGTCACACATGTGGAGACTTTTTCTCCTCTCTCCGTCCTTTCATCCTCTCTCTCTCTCTCTCTCTCTCTCTCTCTCTCTCAATTTTAGATTTAAAATAGAATAACTTTTATTATACACATGTATTTTTTATAAAAATTATATATTTGAAATCTACTTGATGAGATCTTTCTAACAAGATCCATTGTGAATTCATACATTTTCTAAATAATTCACAACCCCTAAAATAAAAAGAACTCACATCTTTCAAATACAGAATTCACATATCATAACTCACTCTGCAAAAAACACAATTCACACCCCATAAAAAGAATTCACATACCTAAATTGCAAAATTCGCACATCATAAGTTACTCTCCAACAAACCCAAAAAGAAAGTGTGCTATTAAGGGTGTGAATTGTTGCAGGAGCGTTAATTGTGTATTATTCGGGGTGTGAATTATTACAATGAGTGTGAATTATGAGCTATTTTAGTCGTGTGAATTGTTGCATGGGTGTGAATCGTGTGCATTTGCAGGTTGTGAATTATTTAGAAATGTGAATTCTGCATTAAGGGATGTGAATTCTTTTCTTTTTTTTTTTTTTTTTTTGTGTGGGTTTTGTGTATTTTGGAGACTAAGTTGTGACGTGTGAATTCTACATTTAAATTTTGTGAATTCTTTCATTTTTGGAGGGTGTAAATTGTTTAGAAAGAGTGTAAATTAGTATTAATTAATGGGTATAAAACAACTTTTTTTTACATGTACGAAATTTCATATTCAAATGAGATTTTATTTGAAAGATCTCATCAAGTAGATTCCAAATATATAATTTTTATAAAAAAATAATTATGTATAATAAAAGTTATTTTCTTTTCAAATATAAAATAAAATAGGAAAAATACTACTCTCTCCGTCTCATAAAGTTTGATCACTACGAAACTATGTGCAATTTTCAAGCTAAAAAAATAACGTGCTTACGAAAATAATTTTTTAGTCAATATGGATCTTTTTTGATAGATCTCATCGAGAACCTTTATACAATGCAAAAAAAAATCAAAAATTATTTTGGTAAATACATTATTTTTTAGTTTGAAAATTACACATAGTTTCGTAGTGTTCAAACTTTATGGGACGGAGAGAGTATTTATAAAAACAATCCCACTACGACGTCATCCATCATTTTAAACTAAAGGAAAATGTTCTGTACAATTTCCTCATGCAATTGTACACTGAAGTAGATTAGACCAAAGTCCATACTTTACCTGCCCCTTACAGTCTAAAAGTTAAAGAGAGAGAGATAGAGAGAAAGAAAGTGCAAGCAACGCACCAATGTCTCCCATGTGATTTGATGTGACAGCACCTACGCATTTATTATTGCCGAAAAGCTGAAACTTGTACTTAACTTCCGCACGTGTGAAAATGGGTTTAAGCGAAATGTGTTTGACTTGAGGTGAGTTTGGATGGAAAACTCTTGACAAAATATGGCCGGCCAATAAAAACTCCAAAGATTTTCAAGTCTGAAACATATCCTATTATTATCTTGACAAAACTATATTCGAAACCGTTATATGTACGTGTATTCCACACTAGGTAAATGGGATCCACAACTTGACACATTTGTGTTTTTCCGTCCTTGTCCGTAGAATTTGTCCCAGATAAAAGTAATTTAGCAGATTAATGTTGTTCTCAAGACCCATATTATATGTATTTTGAGTTCAATTTTTAGTACTCCTACCTGGGATAGGTGGTTACAACCTTGCATTTGGAAAGGAGAACTCTTCATGTTTTTTCTTCTTGGTTGACTTTCCATGATCTCTCTCTCTCTCTCTCAAACCGTAGAAGAAGTTGAAATTATTTTTTGGATTAAATTTAGCTTATGATATGATTATTGGTAATTCTGTATTCTAGAAATTTTAATTACCAATTAAATTTGAAATTGAAGATTCCATTCAAATAAAAAATGGTTTCATTCAAAACGATTTTGAATGAAATGGGTGAATTTTGAATTGAGGTGATTTCTCGTAGGACCCCTTTGAAAATTATTCTGAGATGAATCAACGGTTCGGATTACTCGTGTAGGACCCAAAAGTGGATCCCTCAATAGATCTGTGAAAAATCTTTGCGTCAGAATCTGTACCCTTAGCACTGCCCATTTCAATGTTACCCTTTCTGTTTGTAAATGGATGGAAACACAGAAAATGGCTAACGGTTGCTATGTTAAACACAATAGCTGGATTATGGCCCCCATCCTCCTTCACTTGGCATGTGATCCATTGTAAAAATTTACTTTAGACATTTTTTTTACTTTGCAATTTCTTTCAGATAAAAAAAAAAACTACTTCCATGCATAATTTTTATATTTTTTTGCACCAAATTAAACTACTATTAGAGATCTTTAATTCGATAAAAAAATTTAAAAGAAAAATTATATATTTTTGTATTTACATTTTTGGCTTGTTAGTTTGGCGAGTTGCTTTGCAATATCCTTCGGATAAAAAATAAAAGTACTTCCATGCATAATTTTTATTTTTATTTTTAAAAAATTAAACTACTAATTTGGATCCTTAATTCAATACGAAAAATACCAAAAATTATATGCTTTAGTATTTTACATTTTTGACTTGTTAAGTGCTTTGCAATATCCATCGGATCAAAAAATAAAGTACTCAATCGTTGATTAATCTCAATTGTTGAATGAGTTTTCCAAGACCGTTTCATGTACCCTTTTCATGAAACATATCATATCCTAAAATTTTAAGGGTTCAAAATTATCAAATAAGTTGCCCCATCGCTAGAGTAAAAGCGTTTTCAAATTTTAAGGGAAGAGGGGCCCAAATAAGTATCTGAAAAACCCGTGAAGTAAAAGCTTTCAAGTTAAAAGCCCAATAATGATAAGTCCAATAATGAGACATGGCCTTGAAATCAATATGGCCCAGTGAAAATGTGATGGCCCCGTAGTGAAGACTCACTGCCCATTAAAAGCTATAATACCCAATCCGGTCCAGTGGGTTTGTATTTATATTAATGAAAGCTTATAAAATTCCTAATGCACACAAGCGCATCAATAGTTTAAACCAACAACATTTATCTATTATTCGAACTAGTTTAAAACTCTGTGCACGCACGGACTGTTATGCTCATTGTGTGTGCGTGATTCACCAACTTGACATATTTTGTTGGTTTTCGGATTTGTTGGTGCTTTAGCGGCCCTTGTATTACGGTTCGCAAATTAAACTGCTAATAGAGATCTTTAATTCAATGTCAATGTATTTAATTTTTTAGTCCGAAAAATGGCACATTTTTTGGTAGTGGATTAATTTTATCGGATAGAGGAAGTACACGAATAAGAGCCTTATTTTGCATTGCAATTTTCTTCTGATAAAAAAATAAAGTACTTCCACCCATAATTTTTTTTTTTACACCAATTTATTCAATGTGACTTTTTTTTTTCTTTTATGGTGGATGCTATTTTTTCCAACAAATATTTGCCATAATTGCAAATTTCCCTTTTTTGAACTTGGGACAAAAAGATTACTCCTAATTCAAATTAAGCCTGCATGTTTCAAATTGTTAGACGAAAAATAAAAATGCAAGTGTGAGAATATTTTACATAATTTGATTGAAGAAAATCCACAACAATTTCATAGTACCATGATTAAATTTAGAGAGAGAGAGAGAGAGAGAGAGAGAGAGAGAGAGAGAGAGAGAGACGAAAAAATAGAGTGCCATGTTTTTTCTAGTTGCATTTGGAAGCCTGGCTGAGTAACACACTAGGAAGGCTGGCTATGTATCACGCATGGGAGGCCGACTGTGTATCACGCATGGGAGCCTGGTAGGTCTCCCACCCAAGTACCACATGTACTACACGACAACAAATTGCATCAGTGGGCTAAAACACTTTACTCAACAAATGATTCTACAGATATGGGCCAAAAGAATATACCAATCTTGATTGTGGCCCATCATGAAATATTATCCATCAAACTTGAACCTTGCCATTATGCCTGCACTTAGTAAATCATATTAGCCTTAACAAAAACTCCATTTAAGCAATATGCCTACCAATTATCAAATTGAACATAAAACATTTGTATCAACATAATTGAAATTCATTCTAACAAAATATAATCATCAAAATCAAATCCCTAACATGTACTTTTTTTGCTCAGTTAACACAAAATATGACTTTCTGTTCTTTTCAAGAATAAATAAATAAAAAAATCATGGAAAATAATTTTTCTATCCCGAAATGTTTCTCCTTCTTTCTCTTTTTAATATTCCAAAAAAAAAAATATTATACCTATTAAAAAATAATGGGTAAAAGTTGATTAGTTTACTTTTTCGCCTTTCACTTTTCAAATTCACTTTAACAAGTTAAATTCCCAAAATAGAACAATAAAGTGGGACAGAGGGCGTACTTGAGTTCGAATTTGTGTTCTTATGCTAAAAATTTGATATGCAAAATAATTTGGACATTTGTTTTTATTAAAATCGATAAGTTTTTAAATCATGCAAGCTATTTGATTATTTATTTATTTATTTAGTATCAAATAAGTACTGTTTCTATTTGTGTTGAATAGTGTTGTTTTCGCTTTTGTTTTTTTTTTTTTTCTGTCCCGAAAATGTTGCTTCTTCATTCTTTTTTTAATTGTTCCAAAATAAATGGCCTGTTGATACCCCATTTTTCTCCGTCGCTCCGGATTAATTCAAAATGCCCACAATTCAAAGTCCGATGAAGAAAGTCGGATAAAAATAAATTTCACACTTCAACTGCAGTGATCAACGGGTCAATCATCAAAAGAGACAATTTCAGACATGCATCGGCAACCTCGCCATTGTAATATATGCACCGCTACATAAAAAATGACATATCCCGGAATCCGATCGGACGACATTGACCGTTTTGGCAATTTAAAAATGTACACGGAGGAAAATGCAGTGCAATGAAGACCAAAGTATTAAACACCGAAAATTGGGAGCTGGAGTTCTTGAAATGAGGACCAAGGGAAAAGACCTATTAATGGTTTTCAAGTGACCCGTCGGCTAAGGAGACTTTGGGGAGATGCTCTGTAGAAGGGACGAAATATCCTTCAGCGAAGGGGGAGCCAGCAAAGAAAGAAGGGAGGAAAAGGGGAAAAGAAAGAGGAGAAGAAAAAGAAGAAAAGAAAAAAGAGGAAATGGAGGGGATTTTCTCTACTAATTTTTTTTGGTTCTTCTTTTACATCCTTCAGAGAGAGAGAGAGAGAGAGAGAGAGAGAGAGAGAGAGAGAGGCTGTCTTAGGAAGAGCACAAAGTGCAATTTCCTCCCAAGAATAGGAGTTCTACTCATGTAGGGAAGTTTTGAATAAAATCGTTTTTTGAATTGAATTTCCGTTTGTGTTCTTTTTATTTATTTATAATTATTAGTCCAGTGCAAAGGTCTCTCTTAAACTAGATGCTCAGGTCCGTTCCAAAAATAAAATGTTTCTAGTATAATTAGGAACTTCAGTTTTACAAAAAGAAATTCTCTTTTTGGTTTTTGATTTTTCCACTTCTAGTGAGGATAGAGATTGTTGAAAGCCAACATATTTCCAAGGGAGATTGGGAGAGTCAATGTCTGGCTCAGAAAAATTTTGTGTGCTTAGGTTTAAGCATAACTCGCAATAGTTAATTTGCTATTTCGATTTATGGTTTTACCAAGCAAAACATTGTCTTTCGACTTGTGATATATTGAGGCAAGGTAATGCAAATGCCAACTTTCAATTCAATTTATGTGTTGTTCATTTCAATTTATACAAGACACAAAAACCAAAAAAAAAAAAATGTAAATAACCTTCTCATAATAATAATGTCAGCATTTTGATATCAAAGCAAGATAGTGTTGCAATTGTCTCTTTAGATAGACCTCACTTGCCCAACATTCTTCAAATTTCTGACATTATTAATTTTAACATTGTAATAGTGTTAGTACTTTGATATGAAAGCAGGATTCGCATGTATAATCCACTGGGGATAATTTCTCAGTAGAAAGGCGTCCGCCTGCCCACCATTCTTCAAAGTGCCAACATTGTTATCTTTAATACAAGCACCTGTTTAGTTATTTTTGTATCGTTCATTTATTATTGCACATATTTTGTTCTCTGTTGTGGTCTTATTTATTTCAATATTATCTTCTCTGTTTGATCCAAGATGTGAATATCCATTTTTTTAATTTAAAATCTATTTGCATTGGATTGAGGATACCGACGCCATCGAATTAAGTACATTGTCGTCGATATTAAAAATGAGATTTGTACATATGTGCGAGTCTCATTTACCCAAGTCAATGCAAATTGGTTTTGATATAATTTATTCATGATTTAGTCACCTGAAATCTATTTGCAATGAATTGAGGACACCGACGTCGTCGAATTAAGTACACTGTCATCGGTATAAAAAATGAGATTTTTACTTATGTTCATGTCTCATTTAACCAATTCAATGCAAATCAATTTTGGCATGTGTGGTTGAATTGAATACACGCCAAAAGTAGGCTCTGCCATCTTGTCTTTTATACCCTCGGATTCACCTATCATTGTAAATACCGTTCATTTTAGTTGTTTATTTCCCCGGCCATGGATAATTTTAAAAAGGATTAATTTTGAAAAATAAGTACCGAAAGGGCAATGTAGGGTGCCTAACATCTTCCCAACTCGTAACAGTAAATCCCCGGACCCATCTCTGATTTCGCAGACCGCCAACTCAATGAAGTCATTTTTAATTGAAAAATAATTTTCTAAAGATGCTTTCGTTAGAGCACATCTTTAGGGGTGAGTTAACACACCTGAACTCTATGTTAAGTGGCGACTCTAATTTTCAATAAAAGTCACAACTGTCAAACTTTTTTTTCACAATATTGTCGCACAAAGTCTAGATCTTTTCTCACGCCGCATCGAGAAATTTTTGGGGCACGACATGGCTGTTATAAATAGTTAATAAATAAAATTTGGTACTTCTTGTTTGTTTTTTTTTTTTTTTTTTGATTTTTTGAAATGTAAAAAATTGAACTTCTTCAATTTATTTTTAACAAATAATAGTAACAAATTACCAAATATATGTATATTTGTACTCTATATCATGCAAGAAAATTAGACATATATGGTAGTCTATTGCAATCTGGCATTTGCTTCATGCAACTAACAACAGATTATCAAATATGTGTATATCTGTACTTTGCATCATGCTAGCAAAGCAGACAGATATTGTAGTTTATTGCAATCTAGCCTTTTGTTTCTTGACAATAACAGCAACAGAATACCAAATATGTATACATATGTACTCTGTATCATGCCAACATGGCAGACATATATGATAGTCTATTGCAATTTGACATCCGTTTCATGCTAATAACAACAGATTACCAAATATGTGTAGATCTATAAGCAGATTACCAAATATGTGTAGATCAATAAGCAGATCACCAAATATGTGTGGATCTATAATCTGTATCACGCCAATAAAGCAGACATATATGGTAATCTATTGCAATTTGACCTCTATTCCATGCCAATAATAGTAACAAATAATGTACTCTATATCATGCCATCAAAGCAGACATATATAGAGATCAAAAAAAAAGCAGACATATATGGTAGTCTGTTATAATCTGGCCTCTTCTTCTGTTATTAGGATAAACAAGTTACTAAATATGTCTATATTTTTACTTCTTCTCATGCCAGCAAAACCAATATGGTAATCGGTTCTTTGCATATTCCAAAAAAAACAAACAAATAAAGTTATTTTGACACCTTACATCAAGTTAGCAGAGCAGACATATATGATAGTCTGTTATAATCTAGCCTTTGTTTCATGCCAACAACAACAACATATTACTCCCTCCGTCCCAATTTGTTTGCTCAATACGAAACTACATGTAATTTTCAAACTAAAAAATAATTTACTTACAAAAATAATTTTCTAATCAATATGGATCTTGTTTAATGGATCTCATTGAGAACTTTAATACGGTGCAAAAAAAATTAAAAATTATTTTGATAAATACATTATTTTTTAGTTTGAAAATTGCATATAGTTTCGTAGTGAGCAAACAAATTCGGACAGAGGGAGTACTAAATATGTATAAATTTGTACTTTGCATCAAGCTAGCAAAGCAGACATATATTATAGTGTATTGCAATCTAGCCTTTGTTTCATGCCAATAACAGCTACAGATTACCAAATATGTGAAAAAAAAATGTGCTCTGTATCATGCTAGCAAAGTAGACATATATGGTAGTTTGTTGCAGCTTGGCCACTGTTTCATGCCAATAACAACAACAGATTACCATATATGTGAAGATATGTACTTTGTATCATGCCAGCAGAGCAAAAATATATGGTACTATGGCATATCGAACGATATGTAGCTGGAATCAGCTATCGCCTATTGCCGTCTTGAATTTTTTAAAATCATGAGCAACTCATGAAAAAGTGTGCTCCCTCTATCCCATTTTTAGTGTCCACTATGGGAATTTGTGCATTTTCAAATCCAAAAAAAAAAAATGTTTCGCTTTAGAATGTTTTTATATTTTTTACACCAAATTAAAGTGCTCGATGAACACTTTAATGTGGTGCGAAAATAAATTAAAATAATTGTGTGAAACTACATTTTTTTAGGTCTAAGAAAATACACGTTTTCCCAGTGGGACACTTTAAATTGGGATAGAGGGAGTATGTTACATGCTTTTTCCCCTCCTTGACTTAATTTATCACACTTTAGACCATCTTAGGACATATAGTAACACAATTTCTTTCAGTGGAAAGTATCCGTAGAATTTATTTTTTCATATTTAGTATGAATGTCAAGATATTTTAATGATGCTGCCTAATGCCTGAAAGAAAGATATTACACCTAGGGGTGCACACCGGTCTGAAATCCCGCCCAATTCACCCAACCCAATCCGGGTTTTTTAGGGCTTGGGATAAATATTTAGGCTCTATGGGCCGGACTGGATTGAGATTTTAAGCCCGTTTACTAAATAGGTTGGGTTTGAGAAATTCCTCTAAGGCCCAACCAAGCCCGGCCCGGCCCGATTTAAATAATATTTTATTTTAATACTCTATATAGAGATTGATGGAGTTGGAGAGTTCTATATTTTTTAGTACTTTAATTGCATTTTAATTTCTAGGTCTATTTTTAATATTTCTATAGTAACTTAGAACTTAAAGTATATTATTATGGTTGTGACTTGTAATTGTGATCGTTATGGTTGGTTAATTTATATTTGTGATGCCATGTTTTAAAAAAATAAATGTTATCTGGGTTGGGCTTGGGCATATTAAAGGAAACCCGATTATAAATGGGTTGGGCTTAGGAATGCACAAATCTCATTATTATCTAGTGTAAGTCCGGCCCAAACCCAGCCCAGCCCGGCATATATGCACCCCTAATTACACCTACAATGGATAACTCTTTTGGATAATTTTTCTACTACCAACTTGCGTGTTTTAACAAAAATTAATGATTAGTACAATCATGTACTATTTTATTTTCAATGTCTAAAAAAAATCAATAGAGAAATATTTATTTGCAATTTTTTGGGGGAAAAAAAAGAAGAAATATGGCCTACGACTTTGTATAATTTTAATAAAAATCAACAAATACATTTTAGGAGTACTTCTTATCTATTCTGTGTTTAAAAAAAAAAAAAAAGAATTAAGTGTGAGGGCAAAGACAAGGACCCACTTGCCACTATCACATGCCTCATGCAGTAGCCTAAGAGATAGCCCACTGTTTTTTCTTTGAAGTGGAAAGGAAATCGTACATGTAGTCATAAAATTGAATGTAACCTGTTCATTCACATGTGGTGCTCAATCAGTGAAATTTGGGAAGATCAACCAGACAACAAACCCCAGTTGTATGCTTTGGGGAAGAGCTGAGAAAAAAGGGGTGCACACGCGAGAGGGTATTAATTTTTGTCCCTTTATGGACTTCTTGCATTAACATTTTCACATTAATTGACTGTAGGCTTTATAAAAATGTAGCTTGGACCAAGAGCCGATTAGACTACTAATGTTGGCCTCTAGACCAAGCGTGCAGCAAGTTGCAATTTTGTTCAGAATTGTCCAAAATTGCTTGGTCTGGACCAAGGCTTCTTTGGTACGGACCAACCATGCTACAAACACCGGAATTGAGCCGAAATTCCAACACGATCGTCAGAAGTTCTATTTTTCTAATTTTGTTCTGTTAATGGTCATTTTCATATTTATTCTTCTGTTATAGCATACCAAGTAAACCCATAAAATGTCACAACAGCTTACCCAATATTATGAACAGATGTTAGTTTTGTCACTCTGATCCTATATGTACCTTAAATGGTTATGAATGATGCAAGAACCATAAGAAAGTTTCTTCCCATTTTTCTTGTACATGCATATGGACCTTTATTTTATTATAATGAATCATAAACAACCTTTATACATAAAGGAAAAGATGACCAGTTATTTTTCCTCTTATCCGTGTCATGTATTTGTATCCAATGAGGCCTTTCTTCATCTGTTTGCACTTTGGGCCGTACATTGATTTTAGATTCATAAAAATGATATTTTATGTAGGAAATGCAACTCAAATATATAAAAGGATATATTTTTCTTGGTCTTGCTATCAAATTTTCTGTCCTTGATAAATTTATGCATAGAAATCAAAGACAGATTTTTTGGAATGGTACTTGGAATCCGAATGCGATTTATCATAGACATTTATGAGTAATGTCATTGAAAACATTTTTCATTTCAAATCAACACATCCAAGATTACTCTACTTATCTTTGATAATATTTGCGTCACCATCGATCTTAGATGTGCTTTCTTACAGAAAATTGTTTACATATATATAATTTTCATCAGATGACACAAATTTACAGACACGAACAAATATTCATCATAAATTAAAATCCATTTTTTAGGGGTTAGGATTAGCTTTTTATTGATTAGATCTGGATTTGTTAAGGGGCAGAAAGGAAAATTGAAATATAAATGCATTATCATTTTTTTAGCATGAGAAAAATGATTTTTTTCTTGGCAAAGCCACACATTTCGTTTTGTTAAATGTTAAGCGAAATTGATAAACGTTCGGTAGTCACGAACTTGAATATTTCACAAGATTGGCAAAACCCTCAACAGAGAAACATAGATCAAAGACACACAGATTATAGGCATGCCTGAAACAATTCGATATGTATGGGTCACGTACATCAAACGATTCTCGACAAATTTGTTTTTGGATCAGTGTTCTCCATTTGTGGCCATAGCATTTTTGGAACTTCAGTCCTACACTTTATATTTAACGAAACAAATTGTGATTACGTCAGGACCCAACCCGAAGGTGTACATGACCAGCCGGTGAAACAAAATCACCCGAGGTTAACAAGTCACACTCGTAAAGTTTTCTTTAAAATAGATGATAAATTTAATTCAATCGACAGCGTGTTTTCAGAAATTCTTGCTATTTCTCTAAAAAATACTAGATTATAAATTAAAGAGTAGAAGCTTGTAAATAAATCAAAGTACATTCAAAGCTGCTATTGTGTATGAATAGTACATATATTCTCGCCCATTCGTGTTAACAACTATTGTGGATCAGTTGTTCTTAGCACCACCGAATCATAATGTGTGATAGCAATGACAACAAGATCACCAAGTAATTTCCAATCCACAATGATAGAGCGAACTTAACTTGGGCCTTGTTTGGTTTGGATTCTTAAAAACCGGTTCTCTAAATCATTATTCAATTATTACCCCTATTTTTAAATATTATTCTTATTTTTCTCTCTATCTCTCTCTAATCATTAATACCTATTTTTTAATTATTACCCCTATTTCTCTCTCTAATCATTACAAAAACCAAAACTCAAAACCAAACCAAACACAACCGCGGTGTCCTGAAACAGTTTCATAAACATAAAACCATTTCAGTGATAATTACGATATACAGAGGTTACACCATTAACATGGAAATAACATGATAAATATATTGCGTTTTCATAAGAGCAACTAAACGAGAGAGAGAGAGAGAGAGAGAGAGAGAGAGAGAGGAACGACCATTTATCATGGATGAGCACCGATTACTAATCTGGGGAGCGACCACTATAAGCAAGAAATGGTATCATTTCATAGGCTACCATGCTATATCCCCTCATATGGGTGTCAAAATCTCAACACCCAGATGGTACAGTACACATATTCATTTCTATCTTTCTTTTGAAATCAATCTCACGTTTATCTTCAAAATATCGTTATCTCAAGTTATGCTTACTATGCATTATGACGCTTCCATATAAAACTTCCATTTTTCAAACACCGTACAAAACGTCATTTTTTCAAACACCCAAAAATTTCCCATTAACGTATATTCGTAACTCATATTTATAGCTTGAACCGTACTAAAACCCCATGAACAACTCAGTGATTGCTACCATGACAACATGTTCGAACCGTAAGTACTTACCGCACGTACAATGTAATGATTGATACCATGACCTGCTCAATTTCCATAATTAGGCAACCATCAATGTTAAGTACCCAGAAAAGTTGCACATAATTTATCTAGAAAACAACATTTAGTGGCTGAAATTCACTCTCAAGTGAATATGAGCCACTCATTACTCTTTTCTGTTGTTTTGCAACAACTTTAATCAACTATTTCTCTTTATTTATTAACACAATTAATCTAACGGTACTGACTAATACAAAAACTATCGGTGCTTGATCTCATCCTAGATCCTCTGTGCTGAAAATCCTTGTGCCTCTGTGCCAAGGAATTTTGGGCCGTTGAGTTGTGAATTTTTTTTTAAATATTTCTGGGTGGTGATTCAACGCCTTAAAAACTGCTCGCACAGAATTACAAAGGTTTTTCGGTATAAAGGATTTAGACTTGCTTAGTCGGGTCTTCCAATGACTCTTATACAACCAAAATGGGGTGTACAAAGAAGTTTTAAAGGTGTTCAAGGAGTTGATAAGGTTGCCCATATCTACTCTTCAAATCATTTTAGAGAGAGAGAGAGAGAGGAGTTACAATGAGGAGAGAGATAGGGCTACGGTGAAACTGAGGGAGGTGTGAGATATTACAGTGACAGCCCGGAGGTGAGCTCTGGTGGTGGGTAGTGGCAGTAAAGGGTGGTGCTGGCGGTAGTAAGCGGTCGTGATAGTAAAAAGGGTGGAGTATTTTATAAAAGTAACGTTTTTTTTAAACAATTTAGGAATCTACTGTTGTTTTCAAACTATTTATAAAAATACCATTGTTTTGTACTTCTCATTTGGAACCTGAGATCTTTAACCACTTCTCAGTCTCAACCTTAGAAGTCTCCCAAAATTTCATCCGACGTGTAACAGTCCAGCGTGGATGTTTGGCCAGCGTGTCCATACATACTTCTCATGTCTAAAATGAGAAGTCGGTTTTATTTGAATTTCTCTAACTTGGAACATACTTCCTGTATACTAGTTGTCTACCATACATACTTTTCATATACTTATTGTCTACTATACATACTTCTCATTTCTAATTTGTATTGAGAACACTTATTTCTAAAATGAGAAGTCACTATAATTTGTATTGAGAACACTTATTTTTTGGGAGTATTTTAAACAATCCATTTTCGACTTTAGAAGTTATTTTACACATCTCATGTTGGACCTGAGAAGTTTAATTAAAGATCTCATTGTGGACCTAAGAAGTTAAACTATCTGTCAAACAGATTTTGTCTTATATTATCTAAGTACGTCTCATTTTGGACCTGAGAAGTATTTAGAGTATCTCTCATATTGGACTTGTGACTTTTTAACCCTCATTTTTACAAACTTCAATTGTCTTATTTAAAGTTTGGGGGATAGGCTATTAATATTTAAGTCTTTAAAAAAAATTGAAATATTTTGAAAATGTGATAAATGTTTTGAAATCTTTTCAATACATACTAATATTTTCAAATGTCTGAAGATGTTTTGTACATTTTATTTTATTTACTATTTTTTGTGGTTTATTTTGTAAAGTTTAAACAAGAAATAAAAAATGAGACCAAATATTTATTAAAAGAAAAACTTGTTATTTCTTTTTCGCTCTAGTAAAAATAAATAAATAAGTGTGGATTACATATTTAATTGGCATTTTTATGTGCTTCTTCCCGTAGAGGAGCAAATGGAGATTGATGCTTGCTTAACTAAACCACAAAAAATAATAGTTGGAGTTAAATCTTCAAGTTGCATTTAATGAGACTGAAGAAGCAAAGAAATCAGTGTCTTCAGAGGGAAGCAGAAAGGAACATTGCGAATGCATCATTTGAGAAGACAATGTTGGAGCTTCGACAAAGCTGTAATGTGCTTTTGTATATGTAACTTTATAGTTAAGTGTGCCATGAAATTGTTGAATACTTTGTAAATATAATATGTCGATCCTCTCTCTCCCTCTTTTCCTTTTCCTTTTCTCTTTGTCAAGAGTTATGGCTGTCTACAATTGAATCTGAAGCAATTGAAAATATATATTGTGTAATGAAGATGCAATGACATTTTAATGCCCAGACAAGAGGTATATCTGTGTGCTATAGTGAATAAAACCTCTAAAGAAGTGTTTTAAAATTTCAAGCTATGTGGCCAAGAAATATGGGAAGGGAAAAACACCCAATTCAAGTGAATTAGCAAAATATTTTCTTGTATTAAGAATCTTGCGTCCGCCATTGTGTGAAGAATCTTGCGTCCGTCATTGTGTGAATACATATAGTTTGACCTCCCATATTAAGAATCTTGCATCCGCCACTGTGTGAGACATTTTACAAGCATCTCAAAAGTGCCAGATTGGAACACTTATATCTAAATGGGTTCTTCCTTATTCTAATTCCAAGCCAAATGAGGAAGCAGCTTAGCGCAGCTTGAATTTCACGTTTGGATGGTGAGTAAATATTTCTAAAAGATTAGTTGGCACTATTTTTTTAGTATTTTTTCTTTTTTGAAATTAAGTGATACTTCAAACAGCCAATATATATTAGTTCTCTGACATCCCATGGATTTTATTTTCCCTTTTAATTTTTTTGTAAAAACCTCGAACTGTTATCTTAATTTGTATGTACATCACTTAACTAATTATATGGGTGTTTTTTGGGTAGGTTTATTGACCCATTAACCTACGGCGACTATCCACAAACAATGGCGTTCACTGTCGGAAAAAGGCTACCGGAATTCACTCGGGAGCAAGTTTCGCTGGTGAAAGGGTCCATTGATTTCATCGGATTAAATTACTACATATGTCATTTACTTGAACTTCACCCAGCTAAATACCCCAATCGAAACCCTAAGTACCCTAACTCTAATCACTAACCCTAAAGAGATTTAGAGAGAGAGACAAAGACGTACTGAGAGAGAGAGAGAGAGAGAGAGAGAGAGACATGAAGTGCATGCGTACCTTGGTGGAAGAAAGAGGAGCAAGATCAATGAAGAAGAAGCTCTCCGTTGGCTCCTCGTTCTTCTCTGCTTCAATCTTCCTGAGGATGCAAGTTTGAGAATGACAACTGTTTTCGTTGTAGAAGGGGAAAAAGGAAAGTTAAACGTACTTCTCAGGTTCAATATGAATTGTATAAAATATTTCTCAGGTTCAATACGAGAAGTATGTTCTCAATTAGTACACCCGAAATCTCTTATACTTCTTAGGTAAAAAATTCAAATAAAACCGACTTCTCATTTTAGACATGAGAAGTATGTATGGAGACTTCTAAGGTTGAGACTGAGAAGTGGTTAAAGATCTTAGGTTTCAAATGAGAAATACAAAACAACGGTATTTTTATAAATAGTTTGAAAACAACGGTAGATTCCTAAATTGTTTCGAAAACAATGGTACTTTTATAAAACACTCAAAAAGGGTGGCCATAGACATTACTATGCGGCGGTGATTGTAAAAAGGGGCTGGTACGGGTGAGTATAGGTGAGGGACGGAGGGTGGCAACGGTGGCAACTGGCGAGCAGCCATGGGTGGCACTAGGGAGTGATTACCAGATGAGGGAGCTCGCCGGATTGATTCATCGGAGTGAGGGTTTTACCGTGGAAGAAAAGGTGGGAGGATGTATTTCTGGTAATGATAAGAGAGACAGCTATGATGTGGAAAGGAGAAATTTTTCAGTGTTGAGCGGATATCACATTGTGTTTGAGCTGGTATCTGTAGTGTCCCATCACAGCCGTCCATCTCCATAATCTATAGAGAAATTTATTAAAATTCAGACCATCAATACATTTTTGGAAGACTAAGATGCGTGTCAAATACCGCCACTTGGTATCCGCTCGGCAATTAAAAATTTCTCAGTGCAAAGAGATTTGAAGAGAGGGATGAACCCCAGATTCCCAACTCTTACACGGATTTTAAATTTTACTAGTAATAACTGAATTCTTATCTCATAAGAATTAGGAGTATTTAATAGACAGAATTTATGGTGGATCGTTGGAGAAACAGTTCGCCTGTGCAAGGAGAAAATATCTCACTGACGGTGTGTAACCGGTCTCCAACGGGTTGCATCGGACCACATTCTAGGAAAAAAATATCAATAATTCACTGTTGACTCTAAAAATCATTTTAAGAATACCTGCGGCTTTAGAAATTCAAAATTTTGGCAAATGAATTTTAAAATTTTATGGAAAAAACGTTAGGATTATCACAAATTATGATGTCTATCGTCAATTTCAATTAATTATCTCGTATGACAAACTTTAAATCTACCACTCAAATTATAAGTAGAATTAGTTTTAATTTATTACATGAGTCCAGCTCCTCTCAAATGATTGGAAAGAATAACCTCTCCAATCCCGGCCAGAATAAATTGTTCACAATCGCCTTCAATGATTGTGACCGTTCATTTTGTTTAACCCTTTGAGAACATCAAGTGTATCAAAAATCAAGTTTATTAATTGGACATGTTTTGATATGATTTTGGGACACATTTGGCTTGCCAAAACAAGAATGCAACAATGGGAAAAAAAATCATTTCTACTGTTTTTGCAATATAAACATGTTTCAAAATCATATCAAACGATAATTGATCAACTTGATTTTTGGCATGCTTGATGCATTCAATGAGTTAAAAAATATCAACAATTCCGATTATTGAAATGAAATTGGAAAAACTTTTTCCGGGCCGAAATTCGAGAGGATGTTCTCTCCAATCCATTTTAAGGATTGGAGAGGAGTTGAACTCAAATCTTTTGATCCCTTCGTCCCATTTTAAGTGTTCTCCACAAGAAATTAAGTTTGTAGAGAAGTCAAAATTATTGCTTTAGATTTTCAAAATTAACATTCAAAACTGTGAGGTTAGTCAAATGTATTTAAATTATTTGTAACTTTCAATATGGAACTCAAAACACATGTAATATAGATCTTGTTTAATAGAGATCTATTAATTTTACTATACAAAGTTTTCAAAATCATGAAAATGTTATAGTAAAAGATAATGGATAAACCAATTGGGATGGAAAGAGTATTTTAAGGGTGAAATTGAAAGTTTGGTATGTTAGCGATCAAAAAGGTAAATAAACCACTTAAATTTGGAAAAAAAAAATTTAGTGTCGAGTGGGCACTAGGTGGCAAGGCCACGTGATACCCGTCGGCCCATCTGTGTTTTTGATAGCCCAGATCTGTTGGGGTTGTTTGGTGGCATTTTTGTAATTTTGGGAAGTAAATTTACCCCAAGGCTGTCCAAAACACGGATGGACGGCTCGAATGTGACGACACTGAAAAATTTCTCTTTAAATTCAGTGGGCTCAATGCCGCAAGTTTAGATGCTTAGTCACATTATCCTTCAAAGTGGCATTCGCTCTCGCTCTCAATCTTGGCTCTGCGCTCGCGCTCTCAATCCTCTCATCTACAAATTCTAGTGGTTTGGGAGGTTTTTGAAAGATGATTTCACCAGGCCCGACCCTGAGATTGTCGTGGCACAAAATGATAATGTAGACCAGGGCCCTATGTTTTTCTATAGAAAAAAATTACAGAACCAATATTTATTTCAAATGATAAATACCATGTTCCATATTTTGTCTTTTTTTGTAATTCGTGTTATCATGTTAATAAAAAATAGTTTTCAGTCAAAATTGTCTATTCTTGTTGCAAGAATTAGAAAATCAATTGAAATGGGCGAACATTTTATGAATGAACAATGATACATACACACCCACTCGGACACACTCTGCCACACCCCCTCTCACATGTGGGTGGGTCCCCTCACATGTGAGAGGGGGTGTGGCAGAGTGTGTCTGGGTGGGTGTGTATGTATCATTTTTGTTTATGAAAACACACGTAGTGTTTTATTTATTTATTTTCCCTAATTACTACACCATCAAGTTTTTTTAAAAAAATCATCAAATGATAACGGTGTAGTGGAAAAGGGGGAAAAAGGAAGAGATAGGTAGAAACTAACTGTGATAAGAAAAAAGAAAAGGGCAGAGATGATAGAAAGGAAAAGAAGGATCCATGAGAATTGAACTCTAACATTTACGAGGAAACACACAAATCTTTTCACTATGCCAAATGTTTCTTTATTTCTTGTAGCGCAAAATTATATATTTATTACTTGTTATAAAACATATATATGCCTAATTGTGGCCCTAAAAATGGGCTATTTTTGGTGGGCCCCAGACCCAGGCCTACCTAGCCTGCCCATTGGGCCCGCCCCAGATTTCACAGTCATGCTCCCACACCCGTACCCGCACTAATTGTGGCCTTAAAAGTGAGATATTTTGTGGGCCCCAGACTCGGGCCTACCTAGCCTGCCCTCATGGTGGGCCCTGGATTTCACGATCATGCTTCCACGATTAGTGCAAAAAGATTTGAAGAGAAGGATGAACCTCAGATTCCCAACTCTTACACGGATTTTAAATTTTAGGGTAAATTACACTGACCTCCCCTGAGATTTCTGACTTGTACACTGACCACCCCTACTTTATCTGAAATATCATTGACCTCCCCTGAGTTTTATATTTTAGTATAAAAAACACCCTTCTGTTACTGAAATAGCATTGACCACCCTTGAGTTTGATATTTTAGTATCAAAAGCGCCCTTCTATTACCTGGCCGTTAGTGACAGTAACAAGAATTGATAAGGTAAGCCATTAACTTTTGTCGAATTCCCAAAAGAGCCCTTGACACTAGTTGAAATACCTGGTGACTACAACTTATTGGCATTTTTCATGTGTGCAAACTTGTGTTTGTTGCTGGAGTGCATCTACTTTTGGTTGACCTCTTGTCAATCTTGTTCTCTTCCTTCTGGACCCGTGTGGGCACATGATTGTTGCTTGGGGGGGTGCCAACTTTGTTGGGATATCCCCTTGCGATGAGATGTTGTTTTATCGGTTCCTTTAATCTTTGTAAGTTCTCTTTCAAAGATTAATAAAGTCTTCTTTTGCCGTTCAAAAAAAAAAAATCTAAATGCAAAAGGCTCTTTTTTTTTCTAAATAATGATCATGCATGAATACTTAGAATATAATTTATTGGTGGGCAATTTCTATAAAGAAAAATGAAATGAATTCCCCGTTTGGCTTTTGTTGTTTAAAAAAAATGTCATTCAAAAAAAAAAAAAATGAAACCAAGATAACAAAACATGAGAATGCTACCAAATATACATGTCTTTTAATTCAATTTTTTGTTTAACAAATGGATGTGTCCTAGTTCATAAAATACATCAAATAAGAGTATAAGTAAGTCATTTTTAGTTGCTTTGCATCACTTAAGTATTGAATTTTCTACTAATACAGTAGAAAATTTGTGACGTAGAAAATTCTACTACTTATGGTGTTGTGATGTGCAAAATGACAAATTTTCTACTATATTAGTGTAATCCAAAACTAGTGTCAAGGCTATTTTGGAAATTCAACAAAGATTAATAGCTTATCTCATCAATTCCCAATACTGTCACTGACGGCCAAGTAACAGAAGAGTGCTTTCGATACTAAAATATAAAATTCAGGGGAGGTTAGTGCTATTTAAGTAACAAAAGGGTGCTTTTGATACTAAAATATAAGACTTAGGGGAGGTTAGTGTTATTTCAGATAAAGTAAGGGTGGTCAGTAAACAAGTTAGAAATCTCAAGAGAGGTCTGTGTAAATTATCCTAAATTTTAATAACTGAATTCTTATCTCATAATAATTAGGAGTATTTAATAGACATAATTTATAGCGGATCATTGGAGATACAGTTGACCTGAGCAAGGGGAAAATATCTCACCAAAGGTGTAACCTGTTTTCTAGTTTTTCGTTGTCTTTACTAAAAAAAAAATTCATTTGTTAGTTTTGTATCAAGATTTTATAGTTTTTGGATTCCTTTTGACGAGACGAATCTAACAAGTATAAATTTATGGTCAAACCAAATATTTTTTTTAATAAAATCGAAAATACTTGGATTATTAGATTAATTTTGGCTTTATTAAAAAAATTAATTTTTGATCATAATTTTATACTTGTTAGATTCATCTCGTCGAGAGAAATCCAGAAACTCTAAAATCTTGTCACAAAACTGATAAATACAAACAAAAAAAAATTACTCCCTCCGTCGCAATTTCTTGGCCTCTTATGGGGAAGCGGGTTTTTAAAGGGTGTGAAAACTTTGTATTGACTTTTCTATTTTACCCCTAAATCCAGTCAATATTACTATGACCAAATTTGTGAGGCTAATTTATTATATGAAAGTCAAAACATATTCAATATGAATCTTGTTTGATAAATATCAATTAGTTTTATTATATAAAATTTTCAAAGTCATAAAAACCGTTATAAAATAAAAGATAATAGACTAGCCAATTAAGATGGAGAAAATACTTTTTAAGGGTAAAATTGGAAAGTGACCCAATTTTGATGGATGTTTTTAGAAGTGGGACAAATATTTTGGGACATCGCAAAATGGAAAGAAGGACCAAGAAATTGGGACGAAGGGAGTAAATAAAAACAATAAATAATTCAATAATCCATAATGATTATGAATTACTCCATTTGCCAATGAGCTAGGGTACGTACTACAGTACTATTTTTCCTTTTTTTCTGAAAAAAGGGTATGTACTATATACATTTTTTTTTTGGTCAAAAGTTGAGAGATAGTATTCATCAAAGATTCCCATGGGGAAAGATTGGGAGTCCACAGATCGGACACTCCAACCACAACAGGTCACAGAAATACAACGAGAAAGCATATGACCAAACCAACGGAACACACCATACAAAATCCGGACAAAAACCGGCCTAAAGCCGGACATAACCGACCTAAAGCCGGACAAAACACAAAAGAAACGAGAAAAAAGATACACTCCCCTTCGTCGCTGAGCAGCCCATCTCTAGCCAAACCTCCAACCGGTCACGCGCCTCTACCGGAAGCCTAAGAAGCTGCCAGAACCCATAAGGTTGCAAAAGAGGAGCAAACGAATCGTAACGCCCAACAGGGCTGCGGAACGCCAAGTTCCAAGGATTGGTGAACGGAAGGCGGATATGGTGCAGAAGGGGAAGGGGAAACCAGATCTAGTAAGGGGATTAGTCCCTCCCCTCCCGCCGCCCAAAGGGTGTGCAATCCATGGAGGGGGAGGGGAAGGAGGGGTTGCAGTGGTGGGGTTGTGAAGAATTGAGATAGAGAGAGCGGCTCCTAGGGTTTTTTTGAAGTTACGATATACATAGTTGATGCATAGCTTGGGGTTTAGCCTATCCTATGGTCCAGAAAAAATAGGACGCCCTCTTGTCCTTACCTCGAATTGTCGTCATCAACTAGTAAACTGAGAACCTGTTTGGCCGGTTGTTTTTCCCAATTTTGCATTCTCTTTTTCCACTTTTGGGTGTTTGGGGCAAAACACCTAGAACACATTTTGGCATAACTCGTTTTCCAATTTTGTGTTTCTAAGCCAGAAGTGAAAAAGAGTTGAGGTGCTACTTTTCCATTTCTCATTCTCTTTTTCATTTTCTCCTCATTTCTCCCTCACAATCCTGCCCCTCTCCCCTTTGTATCCCTGAGCAACAAAAAACACCCCTTCTCATTTTATCTCTGGGAAAAACAAGAAGAAGAAAAGATCGACAGCGAAAACTTGAGCACCAACTAGAGATTTCAAATGGACAGAATTCCAATCTAACTTTGGGCGATTCAAAGTTTGAGTGTTGTAGAAAAAGGGAGAAGTGGAAGAAAAAAATAATCCATATGGGATTTCGGGCATGAATGGGTTTGGCATGGATTTTGATTAGTGTTCATCAAATTGAAGTACGGGAGAGAGATTGATTTGTGTTTATGGCAAAAAATTGATTTGAGTTCACTACTGGAAATTACACATTCAGTGACCAGATTCTGTGACTAACCGTGTTTTGGTCACTGAAAAAGACACAATTAGTGACCAACTGCATTTTGGCCACCGAAAATGATACAATTAGTGACCAAATATTATTTACTCACTAAATGTGAGACAATTAGTGATTAAACTTTTGTTTAATCACCAATGCCTAATTCTATAGTGACTAAATTTTTTGTAGTCACAAAAAGTATTGGCGCCACCGCCAAAATTTTGCACGAAAAAGTCAAAATAGTTTTGGTGAGTAGTATTTGGTCATTAAAAGTAGACTTTCGGTGATCAAATACTTTTGGACACCAAAGACATGGTTTCAATATTTCTAGTGAGCACTTGTTTAGTCACTGAAAAGTATCTGCTAGGAATTTGCATTACGATGAAAGGGCTTTCTAAACCCGATCAAGCCAAATATTCACATGAAAGATTCAATCAAGAAGCACAAAAACATGGCCGATTTTGATCATTACGATTGTGTTATGGTCGTGTGGCTATAGTACATTGAACTAGTGCAAAATATTACTTTACTATCAATCGCATCCCGATAAAGGGGTCTTGTAAACCCGATTAAGCCAATTTTTTGTATAAATCATTAAATGAACAAGCACAACAAAATCTACATTCCCGATCATCATAATTATATCAAGTTAAAAAAAGAAACTGGAAGTCATAAAAAATAATAATAATAATTAGAAAAAAAAAGTTACAATTTTTTAGAGAGAGAGAGAGAGAGAGAGAGAGAGAGAGAGAGAGAGAGAGAGAGAGAGATGGACAAAAAAAGAAAAAAATAAGGGAAAATAAAAATAAAAATTGAAATTTTTACTTAATACGACAAAAAAAAATTAAAATAAATTTAATTTAATTTCAAAAAAATGAGGAAAACTAAAAAATGAATTTTCGAATAATAAAAATGAAAATTTTGATTTTTGAATTGATAGGTGAAAATTAAATTTTTGTAATTACATAATATATCATAGAGAGAGAGAGAGAGAGGGGGGGAGAGAGAAGTTGAATTTTGACTTGCCATAATAAGGGGGAAAAATGAGGACAAATAAAAAATAAATTTTTGAATAATAATTAGAATTTAATAAATAGACTTGTCATAATAAGAAAAAAAATGAGGTAAAATAAAAATAAATTTTTGAATAATAATTAAAATTTAATAAATAGACTTTCCATAATAAGAAAAAAATGGGGGAAAATAAAATAAATTTTTGAATAAATTTTAATTAAATAAATAAACTTCGCATAAATAAATAAATACACAATAAATCAAAAATATATTTGTGTGGGTTGAAATTGAGTTTCCAAATGCCATAATAAGGAAAAAAAATGAGGGAAATTTAAATTGAATTTATGAATAACATAAATGAAAAAACTTAAGGGGGGAATAAAAATTATATTTTGATAACAAAAATATAAATTTTGAAAAATATTTTTATAAAAGAAAATAAATTTTATTTGAAAATGAGGACAAAATAAAAAATACATTTTTGAATAATTAAAATGAAATTTTTTATTTTTTAATTGATAGGTTAAAATTGAATTTTTCTAATTACATAATATATTAATATGTTATATTGTTATGTATAAAATTTTGATTCTATTATGTGCTAGACACACAATCGCAACACAATTATGACGATCCACACCGTTCACTTTGTTTGTCTTTCTATTTTAATCACCCTTGTCAAATTTGAAGTCCATCGGGTATTGAAAGCCCTTTCATCGGGGACGTTGATTTATTATCAACCGAGAATTTGTCTCCTTCGATCAAGTACGTAACAATAGTTAAATCAGTTCATTTTTTGTATGGGGGATATAATCACTCTCACTTACAATCTAGACGGTTCCAATTCGAAAAAAACCCCTCTGATGGCCGTCGAGTCATACATTATAGGTCATTATTGCTCTTAAATGCACCGAATGTGATCCGGTCAGGTGGTTGCCGACATTTGATTGTCACCGTTTCCAGGACAAATGATAGAATTGATAATATATGAAATCGTAACGATTTAGATCGAACATTCGAGAAATTGAGTCTGTACCTGCCTTTTAATCACACACATCGAACTAACTTGGTTATGAACTAAACTATTACGCTATAGGATAATATACGTTAGCCATACAATCTCAGCATAATTATGATGATCCAAACCGTTCACGTTATTTGTATTGTTGTTTTAATCGCTCTCGCCAAATTTGAAGTCTATCAGGTATTCAAATCATTTTCATCGGGACGTTGATTTATTGTAAACCAAAATTTTGTCTCATTCGATTAGGTACCTAATGATAATTAATTTGTTTGATTTTTTGCACAGAGGATATATTCACTCCCACGTAAAATGTAGACGGTTCTGATTTGAAGAAAAATATTCTGAAAACTCTCACGTAGTACAAATTTACGGCAATTTTTACCGTTGGATGTATAGATGAGACATATGCACTAGATTAGGATTATAGTATAAAAAAGCTATTTTACCTTCCTTCTATCCCTAAAAATGGCGGCAGACTTTCTCTTTTCTTCGGCACCAAAAATTGGAAGTTCAAAATTTGACAAAACGTTGGCCCCAAAAATTTCCAAATCACCGGCAAATTTGGACCCCTCCCTCTACATTCTACAATCTTTTCTCTCTCTCTCTATCTCTCTACCCTTCCATTCCTCAGCAGTCACCAACGTTCTCTCTCTCTCTCTCTCTCTCTCTCTCTCTCTCTCTCTCTCTCTCTCCCAAGTCACCGATCCTCCACCACCAGTGCCGCCCCCCTCTCGATGTACGACCACCACCACTGGGGCTTCTCTCTCGCTCGCTCACGAAGTTGGGGCTCTTGATCAGCTGCAGTTCCTGCCGATTAGGGCACGAATCTGGTACTCTCTCTCTATCTCCATACGTTCAGGCATCCGGTGGGAGAGAAAACTAAAGTTGAAGAGGCGCTGCCTTAGGTTTTTCTTCATAGGGTTGGTGATTTAGGAATGATAGTGGAGGGAAGGGCCCCGTAGGCAAAATTTTTCTCCTGTTGTGTTAATTTTAACTTAAGGCTTTCGGTTTTATGAAACAAAAACAAAACTCCAGCTTTGATTTGTATGCAATCAGTGTAGGGGAAATAGGAGCATTTGCAAGACTGAATATTATCTCTTCCAATTTCCGGTGTAAGTGAAAAAATTTCGTTTGGGGTATGCGGAAGATGCATTTGGGTATGCCATTTTGAAGTTGAAAGAGTAGTACTGCGTAGTTTACATTGTTCCTTGAGAAGCTGATAGAATACATTTCAGATTAGGCACCAATGATAGTGCTAATTTTTTTAAAGAAAAGAAAAGACATCTGAGTTCAACGCACTACCTGCTAATCTTTCCTTCACTAATGATTTTGTTGTGTAGATGGTGATCTTGTTATGATTCAAGGAAAAAAGGAACTAGTTTTCATTCAATGCCGCAGACCACGTAAGTAACATCAGTTACTCCAGTATCTTATCGGGTTCTGAATCTCTTGAGCCATGAAAAATGTGGGCTTGTTGAAATACGGACAACCCTCTTGCAATTTAAAAGTTTCTGGCTCCACTTTTTTTACTAGCCAGGTGTCTGGGCTAGTTTCCGGCTCAATTAAAATCATTCCAAATAGAAAGCCGGTGCACAAAAGAGGACCAGTAACAAAAAGGTGAACCTATCATCCTCTAGTTTTTCATTTAGGTTTTGTGTGGTCTCTTGCTATGTTCTCTTTGTTTAGCCGATGTCAGTTGTCTTAGTTGCGCGTCCCTGTTACGTACCGGTCCTGCTAACATGTTTGTGTCTGTCTTATAGTCCTGTTTTTGGATGGATGGTCTTAGGTTATGTTTGGTTTTTGATTAGTGGTGGTATATGTGGACATGGAGAAGTTAGGAGTTAGTTTGTATATCTTGTATACATATTTCCAATCCTTTCATTTTGATAAAAAAAAATTTAAAGGAAGAGAATCGATCGGAAAGTAATGCCTTCACCAACAGAGTTGTTTGTCCATCTCACATATATTTTGAAATCCAAACAGCCAACTGTAAAGCTTATATATAATAACACGGTCTTGCTAATAACCGTCCACTATGTAACAGATAATAGTAGCTATAATGCCAAATAAATTATGATTTCAACACACATTCAACGGATAACGATACACGTTTCTCGTATATTGAGATACTTTTTTACACATTATCCGGTGCCCTAAGGACCGGGGTTAGCATTTTCCGGTAATAATATACACATACAAGTATATATACATGCACACATACATATATTACCACTGTATTACAGAGTTCAGACCAATGACAATGCAATGAAAGTAGAAAATTTTCAAACCAATCTAAAACTGCCGAAAAAGTGAAGCATTAGAAGGTCAAACATCCAGGGTATCTCAGACACAAACTCACTATTTAGAGTAATCAGCTTTCTATGCTCTTGCTCTCAATTCTCTCTGTCATGAATTTGAACATCTCATTCTTGTTTAGTGCATTTACTTGTCCAAAATTCTAAAATATCACCAAAGAAAATTAGTTCATTCTTGTTTAGTCTAGGAAGCACAAGATTATTGTGAATTAGTTGGTTCTTGGACAAGGGTTGGATCAATTTGAGTAGTGCTTGATTCTAGATACCTACAAGGGGTAATGGATTTGTTTGTAACATTGTAAATGTGTCAAGTCAACTTTGATTTTAAGTTGCTATTTTTTAGATTGGACATTGGTTTTTGAGAAGCTAGAAGCTATATAAGAGGAATTCTTTGAAGTTATAGTACTGAAACCTTGAAGCAGTGTATCGTCAATAGTAACCTACAAAATTGATCTCTTTAGTTGTGTCTAAAAGTGTTCATAGCTTCATACCAATCTGCATATCAACTATTTAACCTATGTTATGCTGCATTGAACTTTATCTTGCACTTTGATGTCTAGAAAATCAATCTCTTTACCTACTATTTTTTTTTTCAGGTGCACCTTCAATAAGTCAGCGACTTGTGCGAGGGCCTATAGTAGGAAAAAGAGTTAGAGGGGAGATTGCTTCCCACAATGGGGAGAGGCTCCAAGTTTATGTGCTAACGTCAATGAGGGCTTTTTGTGGTAAGAATGCCAACATCATTATGGTACAGTTGGTACTTATATCTTCTTTTCGTCTATATGATATCTGCCATTACAATGACATTTGGATCTGCAACTACTCATTTTACTGGAAGTCTAGAACAGTGTTAGGTAATGCTTCAAACCATTGTAATTTCAATTATGTAAGCTGTAACTTACAGAAAATAAAATTTTCAATGAAATAAATTAATATAGCTTGAAATTGTCCAAAATTGATTAAATTGATTAAATTTGTTCTATTCTTTACTGCGGCTTTCTAGTATAGTTCTTGGTAGAATATGGGTCGCTCACTGGTCCAATGTAGGAAAAATATGTTGGCGTTTTTGTCTGCTTTGATTTGCTACATGTGCAGATTCTGGGGATTGTTTTGTTTTCACTTTGGCCTGTTTGAAAGATGAAATAGTTTACTCATCTCGCCAATTGTGTGATTACGTGCAAATTCTGTTTTCTATTGTTGAAAATGCCATTTAAGCCTGAAAATGTTACTGTATCCGCTGTTTAGATACAGAAAACTGGTTTTCGAAATGCCAGAATGAGTTTTGGGTTGTTAAAATTGCTGGTTGGTTGCTGGAAAACTGATTTAATTTGGATGCCGAAACTGCATCGTTGAGTGCTGAAACTGCACTTTTAAGTGTTGAATCTAACTTGTTAAGAGATGAAACTTGCTGGAATTAGAGCTTAGTTGCTGAAAGTGTTGTTTTTGTCTTGCAAATGACTTCCTTAGCTGCTGTAAATAGATATTCACCTTCTTGCAGGAAATACACACTTCATTGTCAAAAACTGAGTTTTAGGTGCAAGAGAATGGTTCTAAATGCCGAGATAAAGATCTAAGTGCAGGAATACCTGGTCATACTTGTTAGAAGTAGGAAATCAGATGCTATTGCCAATAGGAATTGACCTAATCGCTCATTTTTATAAGCATACAACATAAATACTTCTATGTGTGGATTTATGTACCTACTAGGTGAATTGATAGCCCAGAGCTCATGATTGAAATTAGAATATGATTGTATTTTTTGTGTCTATGTACAGATTGACCACGGTGAACTTCTACACAGCTTGAGTATACTTTTTGGCATACGGATCCTTTTTGTTGGGACGACGACTGTTCGGATATAAAGTACCCTCCATGTTACGTTGCAAAGAAGTATGCTTTTGGCATATGGATACTTTTTGTTGGGATGTTTGACTAGTTGGATTTAAACCTTACATATTATGTCTCAAGGATTTAAGCTATTTTGAGGGTATGTCTATAAAAGGTGATGTTTATTGCATTATGACTAGGCATATATGAATATTGTGTATTATGGTGACTGTAAGGACATCGTATGATTATTTTGGACTTCAATTGTTAAAGTTTAGATTGTGATCATTGGCTATTTAAATTTCATTCTTGAATGGTTTGGGGCATTAATTTGGAGATGGTATACATGTCTGAATGCATATATAGCTATATGGAATGCAAAGGTTTTGGAGATTTATTTGACCCTGTATGAATTCCATCACATGAGAAAGTACTCATTTTGTGACCATTCCGAAGTATAACTTTGGTCACTGAAGACAATTGTTTAGTGACCAATCTATTGGTAGGGAAAGGGTAGTAATTTCTCTTATGACCCCATTAGTGACCAATTAATTTGATTGCTGAAAACTGTTTTCAGTGACAATATAATTTGATCGCAAAAAATAGGCTTTTGGTGATCAAAGTTCGTTGACTAAAAAGTCAACAAATATCCAACAGTGACTGCTAGTTAGTCACAGAAAACAATCTTCAGTGACCAAAAGTTCTTGCTGCCAAACTTAGTTGGTCAGTGTAGGATACAAACAGTGACTAAATTTTAGTCACAGAAGAAATGTTTCAGTGACCAGATTAAAATTGATCACCAAAACCTTTCAGTGACCAGGGTTCTGTGACTAAGTTTTGGTTAGTCACTGTAGATTTTCGGTGACTAAATATGGACTTTTGGTGACTAAATTCTTGATCACTAAAAGTGTAATTTCCTGTAGTGGTTCATGGAAAACGTTTAATTTGGTTTGTGGTTGATTTCACAGTGTTGACGAGAGAGAGAGAGAGAGAGAGAGAGAGAGAGGGAATGTAGAAGAGGAAGAAGAATGATGTACTATTTTAATAGACAACGGTTTTAAAATTAAATTGCCTCGGTTTTTTGATTTTATATTTATATTAAGTGGGAGATTTCAATTAAAAAATAAAATTGAAGAGCAAAAATTTTATTCCAAAAAATAAATAAATAATTAGATGGGACACATCTACAAAAATATTTCCCAACATAATTTTAAAAAACTTTCTAAAAATAATATCCATACACATTTGGAATACAATAGTAAATAAACAAGGGCAAAATAGTAAACAACCACTCCAAAACTCATTGTCATCATTATTCTCCCAAACACTACACTTGTTGCAAAATGTATTCTCCATATTTCTTCCAAACACTTCTCTTAAATTGAAACACATTCTGATTATAATTCAGAAAGCCAAAAAGTTAAAAATGAAAAGTTGAAAAGTAAGTTCCCAAACACCCCCTGATTGATTTCAATTTTTCATCAGTATCACGGTTAGCTCTGTTTGGAAGTTAGGGAAAGAGAGAGAAAAGAAAAGAAAAATAATTAAGTAGAAAATTGGAGAAGAAATTGAAGGAAAAATGAGAGGAAAGTTAAATAGAAATTTGATTATTTTCCTTTCTCTTCTTTAAGAACCAAACAAAAGAAGAGAATTTTTTTTAATCTTCCCCTCCTTTCCATTTCTTTCCCCAACAACCAAACAGAGCCTAAGGAATTTTTTGTTAGACTCCCCGATTGAAAGATCAAGAACGTTTTCTTTTTAAAGTTCGTTGACAATAATCATGTTGATCATATATCGGTCAATATAATCTCGATCAACAAATAAATCGAAACTCATTTTTTCTCAAGATAAACGTGAACCAAAACTATATGTACATATATCACTTGAGAAGTCGATACCCAATAAATTTGTTTTTTTGAGAGTGTAGAAAGTTTTATGGTAATAATATATCCATAAGAAATGTGTAAAAGCTCCCCTTTTAAATTTGGGCATGAATTCTTACTGTAAATCAAATAAAATAATATTCCAAATTATTTGGTAAAAAATTAGTTCAATTGGGTAAGTGTAGGATTGGTCCAATTAATCTTTCAATTATTCAATCAGAATGTAAGATCATGTAATCTGAATGAAGAATTAAAAAATTGTTGGCACCTATACTTATCTGATAGAGTTGATTTTTTTGTCGCAAACTCAAAAAATAATTTTAAAATTATTGAATATCTCGGATATCTCATAAGAAATGTTTAAAAGCTCTCCTTTTAGAGTTGGGTATAAATTATTATTGTAAATCAATTAAAATAATATTTTAAATTATTAGGTTAAAAATAAGCTCAATCAGATAATTATAGGATTGATCCAATCTTTCTGTTATTCATTCAGAATGTAGGATCATTTAATCTAAATGAAAAATTAAAAGATTATTAGCACCTATACATATCTGAAAGAGTTGATTTTTTATATCGCAAACTCAAAAAATAATTTTAAAATTATTGAATGTGATATCTCATAAGAAATGTTTAAAAGCCCCCCTTTTAAAGTTGGGGTACTACTGTAAGTCAATTACAATAATATTTTAAATTATTAGGTAAAAAATCAGTTTAATCATATAATTGTAGGATTGATTCAATCATTCAATTATTCGTTCAGGATGTAGGATCCAGTAATCTGAATGAAAAATTAAAAGATTATTAGCACCTATACTTATCTGAATAAGTTGATTTTTTGGTCGAAAACTCAAAAAGAAAATATATATATATATATATATATATATATATATATATATATATATATATATATATATATATATATTGAATAGTCGAAATTATTCTCTTTATTTACAAAACTTTAAATTTGACTAATAATTTTATACTTTTTAAATTTCTCTTGTTGAGACAAGCTAAAAAACCAAAAAAAACGACCGAAAACCAAAAAATGCAAAAAAAAAAAAATGAATAAAAAAAAAACCAAAAAACTAGTTTTTTGAATTCACCCAAACCAACCCTAAAGGTCCCATTTGTGCTCCATGCCCCCATCCCTTCATTCGCCCCGGTACCACTAGTCGGACTATTGTCAAATCTGATAATATTTTGGTCTTTTCTAAAGGACAAAAATGTACCTGACGAGAGCAATAGCCAGACAACTTTACCCTTGTTGATTACTACAGTAAAAAAAAAAAATCAACCCGGCGCGTCTATGGGTACAGACCCACGTGTACATACTATGTACCGAGGTAATTTTCAATCAACCACTTAGATTTGTTGAATTATTGAATGAAACGAGAGAACTTTGAATGAACCACTTATGCATGTTGGATTGAGCTCATTTCTCGCAGGGCCAATTGGAAAAATGTTTTAAAATGAAGGTTCGGATCAATTGTGTAATATCCAAAAATGAGTCTTCAAGCATCTCCACAATCGATAGTTCAAATTCGCAGAAGCACTTTTAATCTTTCCGATAACAGTTACTAAATAGAGTATATTTAAACCATTGATTGCCAAATTAAATTACTAGAACAAGGATTCTACGCCATCCAGTGCGGATGTGATGCTACACGATTCCCTTTTTCAAAAAGAAAGGGAGATATATGTACCGTGTGCGAAAAAAGGTACATTAACCGGTCTACTATTTTGACATGCAAGAAGCTTCCTATAAATCGATTGGCTTGAGCCACCATTTGTAGGAATTCTTCAATAAATGCAAACAAAAAAATACCCAGAAGCACCATAGAGAGAGAGAGAGAGAGAGAGAGAGAATGTGTCTGCTGAATTTATGTGAGGAAGAGGAGAGAGAGTTGGGGAGAGAGCAAGCCCCAGGGGGATGCCCATCCTGTGGAGGAAAGGTGGAAGCAGTGGATGTGAAGAGAAAGTGGAGCTTTTGTTTTCTTCCCATTTGTTACCAGATCCAAAGGAAGTATTTATGTACTCTCTGTGCCAAACGTTTGGTTTCTTTGTATTCATAGACAAAAATCACAGTAATTAGCTTATTTAGACTCTAAAAGCCACTAGTTTTATATATTACTAGCTAGTAATTAATGAAGCCAGAATCGATTTTTAGTCGCGCTTCGTTGACTATTCGGGGTCCGACCCTGAAACCTGAACGGGGTAAGGTAGTAATTGGTGATGTAAACTCTAGATAATAAATATTTGTGGCGTAGCCGCCGATTTATCTGGCTATCTGTACTATCTCTTTATTCGAATTACGTAGTGGCACTGGTGTAGTGAGGTATGAATGTACTCAACATTCAAGTGAAGAATCACGTTAAAATTTAAGTGTCTTGCATTCTTATTTGTTGTTCTTGATTATAAATAAACCTGGAATTAAAACGTCAATCGATCAGAAAAATATCCATCTCCATAATTATCCTCTCTCTCTCTCTCTCTCTCTCTCTCTCTCTCTCTCTCTCTATCTTATGGTATGAAAATTTTGGAAGTTGGGGTGGCCGGTGCAACGACAACCCCCTACTTTCTCTAATAACTACTATAGAATATACCCTCAAAAAGTTTTTGAGAATTTTCTTTATAAATATACCAAATTACCTCTCAATCTTTGACCTCTCTTTATTCTCTCTCTACCTTATGGTATTCCTCCAAAAATATGGCATCACTCCACTTTCATATATTATATCTCATATAATTGTTTAATGATCACAGTTTTTGCTAGGGGTTTTGATCCCTTGATACATAAAATGTACCGACTGCGCGATTTCGGTAACCCACTTGTGGGTCTCAAACGAATAATGTGAACCGTTCATTCATCTTCACAATGTGGGGTCCCCGAAGGTGGTCTTACTGTCTTATGCAAGTTTGATTGAGCTGATTTCTCGCGCAGCCATTTGGAAAATCATTTTGAGTTGAATGCATAATTTGAATTGTTTGTGTAGGGCTCACAAGTAGGGTCCCCAAAGTCGGTCGATACTTTTTTTTGTACCAAGGGGTCGGTACCCCTCGACTTTATGATATTTGCTACATGAAATTTTTTTTCTTTATAAGTTGTCCTTGAGTTTCTTTACATTATTAATTTTATTTTGGCACCCTGAAGTTCGATTCCTGACTTCATAATTATGGACACCTGAGGTTCGATTCATGACTTCGTCCTGATAATTCTTGAATGGGCTCAGGATGGTTTTGAACCTTTTGGCAGCAGGTGAGAACTTTCATTGCTAGTAGGAGTAGGACTATAAACAAATCGAGTTGTTCGGGACTCGATTCGTTTATTAATCTAACCAAGCTCGAACTTAGTTTTAAGCTCGTTTAGTACATGAGTCAAGCCCAACACCCAAAAGTTCTGTTTGGCTCTCAAAAGCTCGGCTCATTTAGCCGACCTCAAGCTTAGATTTTAATTAAGGTTGTTTAGTTAACGAGCTCAACTGATCTTTCGTACCTAGCTCGGGTAGGAAATCCCCAATTCGATCCCTGTGGGGGTGTCTTTGCCGGAGTGAACTCTCCAACCTTCCTCCGGGAGTTGGATGGGCTCATGGAAAGTGTGGTGGTGTACGGTGAGGGACCTCGCACAAGTAGATAACCTGGCATACAAGCCCTGGACGGTGCACCGGGGAAGGCACTCCACGATCAAGTCAGCCACCGGAGGGAGGGAATGTGCTATAAATCTCAAGAAAGAACTGAAGTTATGAGGGTAGTAAATGAGAGAAATCCCTTTAGTGTAGTCGGGAGCGGGTATTTATAAGGCAGTAGAGTGTGCTGCTCACGCTACCGCCATTCGCTTCTGAATGACAGGGAGGGTGCCATCTTCCGCCCCCCGCCATTGCACGCCATATCCCGGCCGCCAAGATCGGCTCAAGTAGTCAAATCACCTTGAGACATTCCCCACAACCCACGCACGCAGGTGGCGCAAAGGACAGAAAGAAAGGATCGCCAAGATGACGCCCATCGGGAAACGCGGTGGGCTCCTCCGGCACGCCCCTCAACCAAGTGAACTCCTCGAGCCCTCACGATCCACAAGATTCCCTGGCCGAGTGACTCCAAAGACGCTGAAAGTGGCCTCCGCTCGTGAGACGCCGCAAGACGCCGGGACGGCGGAGGTCCCGAAGGTATGCCGAGAACCAAGAGGAGGATGCCACACCTCGGGCGCTTCTCTCTCGACAAAGATCGTTCAAATCCTTATTCGTCTAAAACCACGCACACGTGCTCCTCGCCGAGGGTGCCATTCGTTTAGCACCGTCGAAGCGGATCAAACCGCATTCAGTTTTGCTGATTTTGAGATAGTTGAACTTTTTCAGCTTTCTTGTAGTTTCGGGAGAGTGACTCTGCTGGCCTCCACGGATCCGGCCGCCACAATCCCCATGATCAGAAAACTAGATTCCCTTATTCATGCTTGCTCTACTGCCCCAGAGAGCATTCACAATTTTATTTTTCCACAATGTTTCCTATTTTGGAGTATATTATATATATATATTTTTTATAGATATCTATAAAATAATTATAAAATCTTGGCAATAATTAAAATATAAGAATAATTTTCATTCTGAAAACATAAATTAGGGTAAATTATGCCCTGCGATAATGACATGGCATTCGTCAAATGATATGACATTAATACTCGAGATTAATTTTTTCATTTATCAAAACCATCCCATAAAAACTCGAATAAGTGAATTTAGTCATGAAAAATCTTCAAACCAAAATTTCTTTCATAAATCGCCCCCTCCGATTTTGATTTCTGGCTCCGCCAATGCTCCTGTTCCAAACGTGCGTTCACAATTTTAATTTTGCCCGACAATATGATGATAATATGTGTGAGATCAGTATTCGCCAATGTTGTGCATTCACAATTTGAAGGAATAAACCAAACCAAACCAAATCAAATCAAGCCTTATTTGTTCATACTCAAAATCACATACTAATACACTTATTATTACAACGAAGTTCAAATCTCAACTCATACTAAAATTGCATAACAGATGATGAAATCATTGGAGAGAAGAATCTACTTTATCTACGGCTCTGGAAAAGACGAGGACATCATCTGGCTCTTCAGCAGCAGCTTTGTTATTATCGTCATCTCTGTCATCACCAGCTCCACCGATAATTGCTTCACGAATCACCTCCTTAGCCTTTTTCATTGGATCCTCCGCCATTTTCTCATCACTTTCCTTCTTCATCTTCCTCTCTCTCTCTACCTGCTCTTTCCTCTCATCGTGTGCTTCCATTTCCTCTCTCTCTCTCTCTCTCTCTCTATCTCTCTGTGTGTATTTAGACATAGCACATATGGAGCGTTACATATACTCCCTCTGTCTCTAAATACGCGTCGTGATCTTTAATTTGGTGTAGAGAAATTGAAAAAATTATGAATAAAAGTATTTTGTTTTTTTGTTTGGAAATGGGTAAATTAGACTGACCTCCCCTGAGGTTTCTGACTTGTACACTGACATCCCCTACTTTATCTGAAATAGCACTGACCTCCCTTGAGGTTTATATTTTCGTATCAAAAGCACCCTTCTACCCTTCCGACGGGTACCGACGGCGCCGGGGACCCCCTTGTGGGTTCCCAATGGTCGATCCGAGCCGTCCATTCATTCTAGAATCGAATTCCGAGTGGGTCTATGCGGGAATCACCTCAATCAGAAACCTCAGGGGAGGTCAGTGTAATTTACCCTTTGGAAATTGCACGTCTTGATATCTTAACCTGTTGAATAATCTTAAAGATACACGTGTTGTGTTTATACAAGGTTCGTGATTCTGGTACATGCATAAAGTTACACGTTGAGGTTATTTCGGGAAACAGAAATAGTAACTAAATAAAAAGCTTAATGAGGACTTATCACCAGCGCAACGTGGAAGTGGTACATAAACTAAAAAAATAATACTTCCTCGTATCATATACAAAAAAAAAAAAAACTTTTAACGTAAGGAGTACTTAAAATTATTTCATTGTTACAAAATGTTAATGATAATAAGTGTCGTTTTAATTTCTTAAAACGACGCAATTTTCGCAAGAGAATATGTAATATCCCGACATTGAAATCCGTCATTGGCTTGGATAAAAATGAATTCACCTTAGTTGTAATTATCTTCACATAATTTAATAAGGTGAATGGCTAATTTGAAACAAAACTATTATTGCAAGGGGATATATGCTCCCACGTGGATTACGTTAGGGATTTGCCTTACAAAAGTGGATAAATATATGGGAAAGCGATCAAGTACAAATGAGGAGTAAAACAATAGAGAAGTTAATAAATAAAGGACAAAGTGTCATTCATTTGAGCTTTTACTTAGGTGTGTAATCATTCGATTTCGTTATTTGGTTGAGTTAGACCGGTAAGGTAATCTTGAGAATTTGAGGTGTTACAAAATTTATATCAGAGCATAGACGGTAGATCTTGTATGGGATCAAGTGGGTGAATATCGTGTGCAGCTTAAGGGTGCAAGATGATCACTTAATTTCAGATTTCAGATTTTATGATTCCGTTGCTAAAATTGATTTTATGATGGTACCTTTAATTTTATTCAGTAAGATAGATATTGTATTGTCCTTGATTTTACTCAGTATTAGTCAGAGATGAAACTCTGATAACATCTTATAGTGCCCGGCATGGAGTTTGGGCCTTTGTGGCACGGAATTTGGAAGTTCCGATTGCATAATTTGCATGTTGCATCTGATATGAATCGTTTTATTGTCTAGTAAATCATGTGAGAGTGCATATTAATTCCTTATTCATGTTTTATTTGTTTGTGGATTGATTGGATGCTACATAATTTCTTGTGGACATTCCAGAGATGCATTATTTGGCATTAACCTAGTTAAGCTGTTGGGAATTTGATTTGGTGAGCTAAAACTTCTTTCTTGTGCATGTGGGGTCATGTGGGCTTTGTGCTTGATTATTGGAATTAAGTGTTGGGGTAGACTTAAGAAATGGGCTAAACCATGCCTAAATACCGGAAGACGTGTTTTTTTCTAAAAAAAAGTCGAAACGATATGACTTAGGATATCAAATCGAGGCAGAGTGAGAATATAAACCTATGGATGACTGAAGAACCAAAAGAGATGCTGGTATAATATGGAGTCTCCCCCTCCAACAGGGATCAAAAAAGGTTGTATTAAAGTTTCGATCGCTTAATAACATGATAATTGCCCCCTGCCAATACCGAAGTTAAAATAAAAAGTAGGAATGTTGTCACTAGAACGGACCACACAAACAAGGGTAATCTATGCAATCATGCTTATATGTGCTGAAAATATTAATTTTTGTGGTGGGGGTACTTATTGATAATTGTGGAAGGATATGAAATTGTGCTAAGTTTTGGTTGGTTATTGTGATTGGCTTGGAACTATAAAATAATATAGCCTTATTATTATTATTATTATTATTATTATTATTATTATTATTATTATTATTATTTTATTTTTTTTTGAACTGGAGGACATTTAATAATATGGCTTTATTGGCTTGAAAAATAATGCCTTTCGGGGCATGAATAACACTCATTGCCATAGTGGTGGTGGGGATAATATAGCCTTTGTGTTGTGAATAAATTGTCTGCATAACGTAGCTTTGGTTGCGTGACTTATGTGGTCGGATGTGTTGTATATTTGACTAAAATATATGTTGGTTTATTAATGTTAGTCATGCTCTGTTTGGATTGACTTTGTGAAATTTTACTAATAATTTTCAAGGATTTGTAGGGTGAGTAAATTGTAATATCCCCAAAGTATTGGAATAAGTTTATTAAAAGAAAATGTGTGAAGTAGTAACTCCTCAAAATGGTCGCTTGTACCGTATGATGGGATTGTGTCGGCAGTAAGAGTTTGTTGTGGAAAATAATAATAATAATAAAGTGCGTAGCGGAAGTACCCACGTGGATCATGTTAAGGATTTGCCTTGCAAAAGTAGATAAATAACATGGGAAAGGGATAAAGAACAAATGAGGAGTAAAACAATAGGGAAATTAATAAAAACGACAAGTGTCATTCATTTGAGCTGTTAGTTAGGTGAGTAATCATATTCTAAAAAAGGAAGTGAAATTAGGCGTAAAGTGCAAGGGTGTAAAGTCAATTTTACCCAATAACAGAGAATGGACTTCAAGAATGAATCTGCAAATTTCAAACAACATGCTTAAGTTATTTTGAATACCTGCATAGATTTAATTCAAGGCCACAATGGCTAAAATCTATAACCCAAAAAAGGAACAGAAGTTCAGTTACTATCATCTCAAAAACAACAAATAGGGAGCAACATCAAAACTTGAGCTTTGAATTACATCGGACACCGAAAAAGCCCACAGCTAGTTCATCCTCCTGAGGAGCTCATTGATGTTGTCTTCGCGATTCCCAGCATCGCCTCCTTCTACGTAGTGATTCCTCTTCTTTTTCAGACCACCGAGCGGTGCCTTGAGCTTGAAGGGCCATAAAAAGTTATTCGCTTCCTTGAAATGAGGTCCGACGGTCATGATCTCATGGATCAGATCTTCAACACAAATGATACCATACTTGCCCAAAGCCTGTCAAAGGCCAGGGGAGAGATCACATTGAAGAGAGCAGCAAAAATAACCACAAACTAATTAACTTGTAAAATTGTAATTGAACAAACCTGTTCAACGATGCCATTGTCGGTCAATGCAGTCCTCTGCTTGTTTAGTTTCCCATAGCCTCTCTTGTAAATCAACTCTCTAACACTTTTTAGATTTGGATACCTGAAGCATTTATGGTTTTATGTGAATACGTTTCTCTGACAAATTGCTAAACCAGGGGAAGTTCTAAAGTACATGTCGCGTGATAAAATTTGCATACCCATATGTCACGTAAGGCTCAACCCTATGCAACATGTTCACGGTGGCTTTGTTGACTTTCAGAAAGACACCATTAAATATCTGAAATCCAACAAATAACAAAAAAAAAATCACCACACATTATATGAATTTCTGTATTGACAGTAAATCACATTAGACAGCAAGACAGCACAAGGAAACAACTCCTTCAAAGCAAAAGAGAGAATATAAAAGCCGCACGTTCAAAAAATGAACAAGCTGATACTTGGCAAGAAAGGGAAAATTTATTCTTATTCTTATAAAAAAAATCCTTCACTTTTAAGCACTTTTGATAATTTAAAATATCAAATATAAAAGCGCGTTCATGGATCACCACTGCATGGTAAACAAAAGGCTGAACAAACTGATGAATAGAAGGCCTCGGGGGAAACCTACCCATCGTAGCAAGGTGCTTCTAACCCTTGATTTTATCCCTTGGTAAGGAGAGTTGATAAAATCTGTAGATTTTTTAGATTTTTCAATGCAAAAATTTACAGATTTTATCAACTCTCTTCTTCAATGGATAAATCAAGGGCTTGATTTTATCAAATTTTGATAAAAATCCATTGGAGAACTCGCCCCCAATTTGTTCAGTCATTACACAACACATCGGCACTCAGTTACATGATCCCATACATTAGGATCTGAAGAGTAAGCATACATAGTTGAAAAACTGGAAATGTGTCATCATTGCTGAGAATAAGAAAAGCAAACTAGTAACACATCTTCAGTACGAACCAAATGAAACGGCCAATATTAGGAGACCATCAACCAAACAAAAAAACCACTATTAAGAGACCATCCAAAGTGGAGTCACAAGTTGAATATAACTTAAGAAATATTACAAGCCTCGCGTCAACAAAATGTGGCCAGACAAAAGAAACTTGAGACGAAAGAAGATGAACTAGCTCCAAGCAGTACACTGTTGTCTCAGACCCAAATATTTCTTAGGTGAAGATGTGTGTGACTATTTACTCGTACATTCACAATGGAAAGAGGAATCAGTAGAATAGTGATCACGCAAAAAAATAGTGTTTGAGCACTAAAATCACAGGCTACCGCACTGATCAAAAAAAAAAAAGAAGCAGGCTACCTCAACGTATAGAGAAGACTATGATTCAATTAGAATGTTCTCCGGACTATCACTAATACTCCAAGGAAGTTCTACTTTTCTCTTTACGCGACTCCAACAGGTCCACCTCGAAGTCTCCAAACTTCAACGGAGAAAACACATGGCCAAAGACAACTTGAAAAAAAAAGAGGCGAAGGGATGATTTGTATTTGAGATACTTTAAGCTTTGTTTCAGCAGAACTACATGACATGTGGTGTGTTCTTATGTGTTATCCCTTTATAAGAATTTACATCGTTTATAACTACTCCATAAAAATAAAACATATGCATTATATATCTAATAGTTTTTTTAATTACTCCAAAGCAACAGTAAAAACTCCCTTGGCGCTCCCGAAGGACCAGATTTGGTTCCTCTACGCCCAAAAACTCAAACAGTTAACCACAGAAATCAAAAAGACACATCCAACTTTAGGTCGAGAACATTGGGACTATAATTTTATCCAATATGAAACATAAAACTGGCAGTTTCAGATCATATTTGTGATGGCAGCCGAGCTATCTATTTCCAACAAGTAATTTTAAGACAAAATGAAGCAACAAAGACAAAAGTCAACACTATACGCCTAACAGTTTATATACAGTAAAAGTATACCAATACGCGAGTGAATAATACAAGGATGGTAGCCATGCGATAGACATTTACAAATGCACATTCACAAGCATGGTAGCCTTCGGTACAGAAGGCGTGAATTTTAGCATCCAAAATTTTCATATTTATCTCCTTAAAGTTAACTTATGCAGGGGAAAGGAAACTAATGAAGTGAATTGAGGGACTGGGGAGCTTTGTGATGAAAAATCAAAGTTTGAACCCAATAACTTTACACAAACTCTCCTCTCCCACAGTCCGGGAACTAATCTCATTTGTCCATAATCATAACTGGGACGCATTGAATGCAAAAACCAATTGCTTCAAACTACTCCAAAAACCATATCCAACACAGACATAATCAGACCTCTACTCCATTAGCATGAAGTTCTATAATAATCCAAATACCAGCAACTATGAACAAACTCTGCACGTTCCTAAACAAAACAAAGTAAAGCATGGGATTTCCAAATACAAGTTTTAAAATAAGAACCAGATAACTCTTGGATAGTTATATTTTAGCTTTCCCAAGCAGCCTAAATATAGAACATATTCCAACTTTTTTACAGAAGTGGTTACCATAATGTTAATACAAGAGGTACAAAGTTCACAATGCTAACTGAATGGACGAACACACAGAAAAGAGTGCAAAAGTGAAATAATACCAGTGTTAGTCAATGCAGAAGTAACAACTAACAAGATACCATAGTTATTCAAGCCCAAACATATTTCTGGTCCATCAAGGACGAAAACATCTTACTGTCCTAGTAAAACCATATCTGGATAATTTCCTGTACTTAACACGTATCCAGTTAACAAATAAATTACCTGTCTCAATCGCAGAAGCTGCAGAATTTTTCTTGTCTTTGGGTCCATTGCATTGATCCTACACATTTAAAATCATATAGCATAAAGATAATCATAATCGCTTCTAGTTTCAAGACTGTAACAGACTAAGTAATCTCTTACCCACGGATTCTGACAATGAACAGCAGCTTGGCTTCTGGGCTGACATAGAATCCCCCCTTCAACCTTGCTTCACGCTTCAATCGAATCAGTTCCTTACCCTGGAAAGCAGAGATACAAACTGTTGATCAACTGGGACAAAATAAAAGAATGAAAAACTCAAGGTGTCTAGTTGAGAAGAAGAGTACATTCTCCTCATACTCCTTCGAGTATTGCTTTGCTCTGTTGAAGATCAACTTCCTATTCTCAGCATTCTTCTTCTTTGCAGCTTCAAGGTCTTGCTTCTTTGCAAGAGCCCATTCCTCATTCCTTTTCTGCTTCTTCAACACTGACTCCGGAACCACTGCACCTCCCTTAACTTCGTCACCCATCTCTGTTGAAAAGAATGGCAAATAGGAAGGAAATAACTATCAGTAGGTCAAGGAAGTCAGACCCCCAAAAAAAAACATGCCAGCACTCTGCAAAATGTGTTACAGCTAATACAGTCGTATCACGTATGCGGTATGCCAGTCAAAAGCATGCATTATACTTTATACCACTTCATTCCATGGACTACTAGTTTCTCACAACATAACAGATGTTTTACTCCAAAGGTGAAAAAAAAATTACGACCATATAAGGACGAAATCATTTCTAAGACTTCTAAAGGCACGACATGAATTGAGCATTTCCATCTTTCCAAATCTTTTTTGCAACTTTCATGATAATAAAGCTTCCATACAATACCATCTTTCGCACAACTATGCCCTAATCAAAATAATCAAGTCAACGAACCTAATCTGGAAACCATAAAAACAAGGACAGAGCTCAGTGTGGTTCAAAACACGCCATGCCTATCTCTATCTCACACCAAACTAAAAGATTAACAAAACGCTAACCCGTTGAAGAATTTACAAAGCCTTTATGCACTCCCATAACCCACAAAGCCAATGAACAGAGTGTTCAATATGGCTTCATGCAAAATACGCCGATTCATATATATTACACCAGGCGGATACTAACAAATTCTAACTATTTGAGGTTGGATCAGAAGGAAAGCAAAACAATGTCTCCTATAATTTGAGGGGCCAACTAAACTATTTTCCAAGAAAAACAGCTTGAATCTACGTAAACCAAAAAAGGGGGCAAGAATTTACACTAAAATTTAGCGGCCAAATAAACAGAAATAGAATCAACACTTGAATCATTTTGCATACACAATCTATTGTTCAAAAGACCCAAATGCTTCCAATTTTCCATCACTAAACAATTCAAATCATTCACTTCAGTGACAGATCAAGTAGAAAATGCACCGATTACAAGAACATTACTTAATATTCATCCTGCAATACATATCAACGTCTATGTAACCATTGACGTGATCTGCACAGAAACATATATGACAGAGAGAGAGAGAGAGAGAGAGAGAGAGAGAGAGAGAGAGAGAGAACCTTCGAAGTGGCTGGACGATCCTGGGTGAGGAGGTTTGCGATGGGTCTGAGAAGGGAAGGTTGTGACAGTGGATGCTCAGCTGCATATATAGGCAGACGATGACCCATATTAGGGTTTTGTAGAGGTAGTTCGATCAGAAGGGTGGGAAGGAGAAATCCGACGGCTCATATTTCAGTTACTTGAATAAGGAGAAATCTGAGCCATTGGTGGACGGATGTCTTATTATTAGTGCATCTCCAAGTATACATCGTTCCCAATTTCTTTGTCTATTTTTCGATGTTCGTGTCTATTTTTATAGTCTCATTTTGTTTGTCCCAATTTTATAGTTCAAAACATGAATCTCTGAAAATACACAAAGATTGGTCCTATTTGAAAATTCTCAATTACTACTTCTATTATATGCAAAGATTTTAAAATAATGAAGAATACTCCATTGTATAGTGAACGATATAAGCAATTTAAAATGATATGAATATTGATAATGAAAAAACGAATTTGTACATAAGAGTTTTTCCAGTATTCTAAAGAAAACGGTGAGAAAAAGCGACCATCGTAGCAACTCCCCATAAACATGTTCAGTTGAATCATAGCTATTGTCCAAGAGGAACTATTCTGACACTGATGCTACTAGCAAAAGCCACTCCAACCAACAATTCACAAAAGAGTGCAGAATTTGAAGAGCATTTTATATGATTTTTCAAATATAGTTTTTGAGATTCACATTGCCAATAAAAAGATTTTTAAAAAAAAACTTCACACTTTCAAAAAAATAATTCACTTGAATTAATTTTTTGTCCGTGTTCAAATTTTTTCGCATTTGTTAGTTTTGCATCGGGTTTTGTGGATTATTTGTTCGTCTCAACTAAAGCAGTGTTTTTTGTCAATCGGTAAAATTTATTAAACTCAACCCGAAAAAAGATCTAAAGAGGCTTCCATTTGAATCCAGCTTGGAATATCCCCAAGTCAGTTTCGAGTGGAATCCAAAGATAGGGCATACTTGGGTATCCTATTAGCCACCCTATAACAAATACGAGGAACATAGTGAAAAGAAACTGAAATCAAAGAACTAAAAAACACAATCGAGTCTCTAATGATAACTTCCAAATTTGCTTTAGGGACAGTCTTCTCCTGAAGCATGTTGATTACTCCTTGGGCATCCCCTTCCACGATATAACCCAGCTCGGCACACTCTTTAGCCGTGCATACAACCATCTGAAATCCCAATGCTTCCACCATTTCCGCTGAACGAATATTCTGGATTGGAGCGGCTATTGTCTTTTGAATATTCCCTTGGGCATCACGAATAACTAAGCCCACTCCACCTTTGTACGTGCGAGGATCAAAAGCTCTGTCCACATTAATCTTCAGCACATTCACATCCGGAGGAATCCATCTCCAGTTGCTAGCCTTATTCCCCCTTGATATTGCTTGCACTTTAGTTTGGTTAGCTTGACAGAACTCACGGAACTCTTCTATTGCTAACGCAGTAACACGTGTTTCATCCACCCACTCATTATGAAATACCCATGCATTCCTAACTTTCCAGATTTGCCAACAAATACTTGCAAAACCCCATATTAGTCCCTACATCCTGCCCCTTCCAAATATTCCCCAGATTACTCCACATTTCATCCAAATGTGCAATATTCATGGCCTCCGATCTAAACCAGAAAAGGGAAATAAGCCAACTTTTACAAGCCCTATCACAACTAAACAACATATGATCCACGGTCTCTGGGGACAAACCATGTAAAGGACAAATGATATCAACTGAAATTTTCCTTTGTACTGGAGCAGTATTAACAGGAGTAATATTATGCAAACATCTCCACAAGAAAAATTTAACCTTCATTGGAGAGTGAATGTGCCATATATGCTTCCATTTCCATTCATCTTGAGTTGTGCCACTAGTTTGCCCTTCCCCCACTGTATTCTCTCTCCTCCCTTGCAAAATTTGTTTAGCTCCCACATATATTGATTTGACCGAAAATTGACCACTCGAAGTTCTCAACCACACCCGTTTATCCACAAGACCCGAAGAGCTAATAGGGATTTGCAAAATCTGCTCTGCATCACGCTAATTAAAAACTTCCTCAACAAGATCACTCTTCCAAGTTTTTGAAGTCATATCAATAAAGTCCATTACCTTGTTCCAGTGGTTATCATTTGGTATAGGGGTTAAAATCTTAGGATACAAAGGATCACTTAACCATCGATCACTCCAAATATTGATCATCTCGCCATTGCCCACCCTCCATCTCCAATTCCTTTCCACCACCTCCCTACTCGCCATAATACTTTGCCATGCCCATGATGCAGATCACTTAGATTGTTCCTGTAAAAATGATGTATTTGGAAAGTATTTTGCCTTAAACACACAGTAGAACAAGGACTCATCACCATTGAGTAACCTCCACCCCTACTTTGCCAACATTGCAAGGTTAAAAGCTTCAAGATCACAAAATCCTAGATCCCTTTTACCCTTAACTTTTGTTAACTTCCCCTAGTTCAACCAGTGAATCTTTCTAACATCTGAAGTTCCATTCCAAAAAAACTTGGCTATAAGCGAGCAAAGTTTCTTACAAAGCCCCATCGGAAGTTTAACACACCCCATGACATACACTGGCAATGAAAACAATACCAATTTTGCAAGAACTTCTTTTCCAACGGGATTTAGAGTCACCCTATTCCTCCCTCAAATTCTTTTCATCACACTCTCCTTAACATAGCCCAAAGCCTCTTTTTTGATCTACCGATAATGTAGGGAAGGCCCAAATATTTACTACCAACCGGGCTGCTAATGAACCCCAAAGAATTTATACACTCCCTCTTCTCAATCGTAGTTGTATTGGAACTAAAAAAGATTGAGGATATACTAACATTGACCAATTGACCCAACGCTGCCTTATACTTGTCCATAATATCCAACAATATATCACACTTTGCTCGTGTAGCCCTGTAGAAGATCAACGATTCATCTGCAAAAAGTAAGTGAGAAATTGGGGGTGCATTACGAAAAATCTTAATTCCCCTGAGAACCCCTTGCCTTTCCTTTTGCCTTATAAGGCTTAAGAACCCCTCAGCACATAGTAGCAAAAGATACGGAGAGAGAGGATCTCCATGTTGGAGTCCCCTTGTTGGCTTAATGTACCCATACTGCTGCCCATTAACTTTAACAGAGTAGGAAATTGTAGAAATGCAATTCATTATTCATGTTATCCACCTAGCATCAAAGCCCATGTGCCTCATTACTTCCTCCAAGTATCCCCACTCCACCCGGTCATACGGTTTGGCTATATCAACCTTTAATGCCATAAGACCTATTGTTCCAGTTCTTTTTTGTGTCATGAAATGAATGACTTCATGTGCCACCAGAATATTGTCAACTATTTGTCTATTCTTTACAAATGCTCTTTGATATGAGCTAAGGAAATGGGGAAGCACTACTCTCGATCGGTTAGCCAAAGCTTTAGCGATAATTTTGTAAAGAACGTTACATAGTGAAATAGGTTTGAATTGTGATACCTGCTTCGGTGTCTTTACTTTGAGAATGAGCACGATATGAGTATGATTGAAACTTTTGAGGATATGGCCCGTCTGGAAGAATTTTTGTATATCCTTCACAATATCCTCACCCACCACTTCCCAATAATGTTGATAAAACCCAACAAGCCATACCATCCCCACCGGGGCTTTAGAAGGATCTATATCAAATAAAGCTTGTTTAATCTCTATATTGCTAAAACTTTTGGTAAGAGCTGCATTTATGCTATCAGTAATGTTGCTATCGATTGAGCCCACCACTTGATTCACATTAGCAATCCCTTCAGACTGGAAGAGGTTCTGAAAATAGTGCACAAATTCATTAGCCACCTCGGAGTTATCCATTTCCATTCCCCCTGGCTATTCTGAATACCCGAGATAGTATTTGTTCTCCTTCTCTGGAGCAACCTTGGCATGAAAAATGATGTATTACGGTCCCTTTTCACCATCCAAGCAGCGTGGTATTTCTGTCTCCAATAAATTTCCTCTTGTTCCCATAATTTTCCCAACTCTTTTTCTAGTGTTTTGACCTCTCCATTTATCCCCTGCCGTCTATCTTCCCCAACAGTTGCCAATTTTTGCTGAACCTCAGTGATTTTCCTTCTCGCATTGAAATTCTTAGCCTTGTTCCACTTCCTCAATTCTTGCCGACAGCCCCGAACTTTGTGAAAAACCTCACACATTTTACTGTTCCTCACAAGATCTTGCCAACTTTTCTTAACCACCTCGTACCTCTCTGGATCCGACATCCATCTACTATCAAAACAAAATGAGCGGAACCCTCTATTTTTGGGAGGGCTCGTGTCTAACAAAAACACCGCATGATCTGATCCCACCGAGAACAAATGTTGGACTAACCCCCGATCATACTTAATCCTCCATCTTGGTGAAACAAGGACTCTATCCAATCTCTCTTTAATCATCCCATTGCCAAATCTGCGATTAGCCCATATAAATGGGTATCCAGAGTACCCCAAATCTACAACTTCAATTTCAACAACAAAGTTTTAAAATGCACGAAATGACCACTCCTCACGTCTCCTACCCCCACTTTTTCATCTTCCCACAAAAGATCATTGAAATCGCCCCAGACCACCCAATCTCCAACATTACTTTGCCTATACTCCGCTAGCTCTCTCCACTGCTCACGACGATGCCCATCATTCGTACTCGCATACAAATTAATTAGACTCCACACAACACCAGTATCATCATCAGTAATACCAACTTCAATGAAAAAAATTACTATTACGAATGAAACTAACTTTCAAATCATGTTTCCATAGAACCGCTAAACCTCCAGCAATTCCAATAGGATCCACCACCCGAGAGTAGCCCATACCTACAAATCTCCGAATAAAATCAACTCTACAAAATTGGTTTTTCGTTTCGGAAAGAAAAACCAATTGGGGAGAGTGGAGTTTAAAAACTCCTTAAGTTGGTTTGCAGTCAGGGCTCCCCCCAATCCCTGACTCTTCCATGTGAGTAGCTTCATTGGACCCCGTGGGGCCAATCTCGGCTGGCTATGTCCACCGTATTAGACTTATTTTCATTACCTTCAGGAACATCCATTTTCTGTTTCTTGCCAAGACTTTGATCACATGCTGTGTCGATTTCAACATCCACCAAATCAGCCCCCTTCTTCCGTTTTTACGGCATCTCTTTACCTAATTCAACCCCAAAAACACTTCCTGCCTTTGAGATTTGCCTCTTAGACTGTATAATTCTGGAACTCCTACCTTTATACGTCTGAAATTCCGCCATTGCCTAAAAAATTATGATCCAAACTTTATTTTTTTTTTGTGAATAAAGACAAAAATAATATAATAATCCACAAAAAATTAGATTATTTTTGTCTTTAATGAACTTTTTAAAAAAATTGATCATAATTTTTTTTAGATTAATCTCGTTGAGACGAACCAATAATCCAAAAAAAACCTACGCAAAACTAACAAGTGGATTGATGATGGCATTAGATTGTTGGTGCCATATAATTGCTAAAGTACATTGATTTTCCTATTTAACTTTCCTCACTCTTTCTTTTCATTTTCCTGCCTTTTCTTTTCCTTTCTTTTCTTTTCTTTTCCAGGCTACCAAACATAGCATAAAAGTCTCTCTCCTCACTTTTTACAAGAGTAACTCTAGCTATATATATTTCTTTTTCGATATAAATAAAACTTTAGCTATTTTTCAATGAGCGAAACTATAAAATATAAACAAAGTAAGGTATAGGCTTGGTTTGGGTAAATTGAAAATTTTGGTTTTTTGGTTTTGTCCTTATTCAATTTTTTTTTTGCGCATTTGTTGGTTTCCGGTCGATTTTTTGTGGTTTCTTGGCTTGTCTCGAAGAAAGGAATCTAAAAAGTATAAAATTATTAGCCAAACTTAAAGTTTTGTGAATAAAGACGAAAAATAATTCAAAAAACCGGTTTTTTGGATGTCACCTTTGTCTTTATTGGATGTCACCTTTGTCTTTGTCACATCCAAAAAACCGGTTTTTTGAATTATTTTTCGTCTTTATTCACAAAACTATAAGTTTGGCTAATAATTTTATACTTTTTAGATTCCTCTCGTCGAGACAAGCCAAAAAATCATAAAAAATCAACTGAAAACTAACAATACAAAAAAAAATTGAATAAGGACAAAATCAAAAAAACCAAAAAACTAATTTTTTCAATTTACCCAAACCACCACATAGGGATTAATTCTGTAATATACAAAAAGTTGAGGGACCTACTGTGTGGTCTTATCACATCTCTATCACAATACATGGAAGAAAAAAAAAACCAAAAAAGCCACAAAAAAACCCAAAAGTAAAAAAAAAAAAACTTCGTGGAACACCCGGAAGATGGGGTACTAGTGGTTGCCCCTAGTGATCAAATCCAAACCGTTCAAAAGTGTTTTAGACAACACAGATTTTTCTCTTCCAACTGTTCCATGGAAAAACACGAACCGTCAATTGCCGAGATGGACAACACCGGTGCGATCACTAGCACCCCAGGTCTGAACACTCCCTAAGTCTTACCTTTGGTCCTCAAACAATTGCTGAAGTTTTTTTTGTCCTTAAAGTTTCAATCGGATCGATTTAGTCATTCAAGTGTTCAATATGTTTCTAATTAAGTCCTTTGTGTAATGATAAATTACTACTACTAAGACAAAAGTTTTGTAGTAAAATAGTGTAAAAGACCTTAAAGTTCTTAATTATCTAATAATAACTCAATTTGGTATTAAAGTTGCACAAATATTGAAATGCTACAATACATCACCATAGGAGAATTATTCTACAAAAACACAAATGAAATTTTTTACCATTAAGGAACTACGAGAAAAGTTATATATTTGAAATAGTCATAATAAGTTTATATTGCAAAAATATCAAGAATAATTAAATTGATTTCCTAGTCAAAAAAATATTTTATTACGTAGGATTACAATAAATACAAAAATCTAATTAAAGATAAAAAGCACTCTCTAACAATACCCTAAAATCAGGGTAAGCACAGCCCAACTTTCACAAAACCTCTTACAAGCACAAATCAGTAAAGAGTAAAATCACTTCACAGGAACACAATTGCAATGATGAAATATCGAATACAACTCTTCACATTCATGTTGGTCTCACACATATTTATCATGTGGAATTGACAAGTGTTGTGTTTGAATGAAAGCAAAATCACTTCACTGGAACACAATTACTCGGATACAATACCGAATACAACTCTTCACATACACGTTGGTCTCATATACATTTATTACATGGAATTCACGGGTGTTGTGTCTGAATGAAAGTAAAATCACTTCACAGGAACACAATAACACGAACACAACTCTTGACATACACATTGGTCTCATACACATTTATTACGCGAAATTCACGTGTATACGAGATGTTCTGTCTAATAAATAATTGTATTCGTATCCCCGCTCGTTAGCTTAAGTTACAATTTACAAATGGTGATTCTATTTGCAACCCTTTTTTTTCTCCATTCAACCCATTAAAATGTCCTCAATTTCCATTGTTGGCTAAAGACTTAAATGCCCCTACAAAAATCTTAACACCCAAACTCCTCTTCTTTTTCCCTGTTTCTTTCCCTCCTCACCGTTCCAAATTTTTGAAGGTCTCCTGTCACAGACAAAATCCCGCCACCTCTACCACCCCCACCCCCACCCCTTTTTCACCTGTAAACTTCTTGTTCTTCTCACTCTCAATGGAGAATGAAAGAGTAGACAACAAGTCAATGGTGAGTTCTTCTCGTTCCATAGGTCCATTTGAAGGTTTATATTCAATTGAAGAAACAACATAAATGCAATCAAATTTGTTGGCAGACAATACAATGGTGGAGAACCAAGTTATTGTGATGGACATTGTTCCTTTCGTGGAGCAAAAATGTTACGAAGAGGTAAGCATTTCCATTCGAACACCAAAATCAAATCTGGAAAACTGCATTTTTTTTTCCCGACATTCATACCCCGAAATAAGTAAATTTTTTCAACATATCGATGTTGAAACTTTTCACTTAACCGACATTATGCAAGACAAAGTTCAATAATAAATGGACGACTTGATTTACTTTTTTCAACATCATGATATCGAATTCTACGCATTACATCAACATTTGCATTCCGAAAAAGATACTACATAAATTTCATATGTTACAAGTTTCGACAAGATAATGTTTCAGAGAATATCTTATTTATGAATGCGGCGCAAACGAGGAGTTTGCACTGCGCGGATCTCGGTCGTCCATCCCGAGATCCAACAGCTCTGAGCCGTGCATAGTTTTTTTTTTGAATCTCCAGTGCATTTAAGGAGGAAAAGAGAGTAGGTACGGAAACGGGCCGTTAGATCTCGGGATGGGACGGTAGAGATCAAGCTACAAGAAACTTCCCATTTCGCCAAGATCCAGTAAATAAGATATTCTCGTGTTGAAATGATTATCTTATTTCGACATTTTAGATGCCAAAGTTTATACTTGTAAATTTTCGTAATTTGGTATTACAATGTGTTTCGACAATATAATGTTTTAGAAAGTTGATGTCTAAAGCGTTACATTTTTTCGACATGTTCAAACCGAAATAAAATACAGAATTTCACTGTTTTGCTACTTGTAGGGTTATGCGTCAACACATGGGAGTGACAAAGGCCTACCAACCTTGTACGATTATACTAAAAATTTTACGACAAACTCAGTGGGTGCTTTGAAAAGGTTAGTCATCTTTTCCAATTATGAATTTTTAAGATATATTGAATGCTTTTCTTGATCCATGTGTATGTAGGTGTTTTTGACCGAAGAAGGGACGAGACACACTGGGTTATTTTGTAAAACCCTAGACTTAAAACCCTAAAATCAACACCAGACTTGGAGCGCAGACCAAACACACCGTAAAATAATCGTCTCATTTTATGCTAGGAGCAAAGAACAGCGGAAGCACACAGACAAACCCTAATTACCAAACCCTATTAGTTTTTAAGCCTCGTCAGGTATTGCTAGCTGAGAGAACCACCAAGGTGACGACGATGAAGCAATGCAGCAGCAAAACCCTAACCCTAAATCCTGACCAGAAGGCCATTCTTCTCCAATCCGTTATTGGGTACCTCGATCGCAATGGCTTCTCTAAAGCTCTCAAACGTTTACTCGCCGAAGCTCAAATCGAGGTACTCTTGCCTGTCACTTTCGCCCCATATACTTACTTGTGTATACAGTATACAGATACGTTTGCTGCTGCTCAGGTTGAGTGTTTTGGTTCAGTACTTGTAATGTATACATGGGATGTAAGTGCTCAATTACTATACAGTTCATTTACAAAACGAACCGAGCCTATACTTGTAATGTATATATGGAGCTTTGCTCGTTTACTAAGCTACACGAGCCTAAAAATCGGCTTGATGGATGGATACCAGGGTATCCATTCGATACACTGTTTTCTTTTTCTAAGTAAGCAGGCTCTGCTCACATTGGAACCTTCCTCGGTGGATTTTGGGTCAGAATAGACTAGATCCTTAATCTCTTGTTTTGTTTGTTGTTGTTTTCAGGGTATCCATTCGATACTCTGTTTTCTTTTTCTAAGTAAGCAGGCTCTGCTCACATTGGAACCTTCCTCGGTGGATTTTGGGTCAGAATAAAGTAGATCCGTAATCTCTTGTTTTGTTTGTTGTTGTTTTCAGTTGTGAGGCTACTGCCGTGGGTGTGTTCCTTTTCTCTCTTGTATTGTTTTGCTGTGGTTTGGTCTATATAGTTGCTATTCAAAAAAAAAGAAAAAAGAAGAAGAAGTAAGCAGGCTGATGCTTCACATGTACTAAGCAGGCCAACCCATGTGTTGTTGTCAAAGAATGCAGATAGTGTATAGTTTTGGCATCTTAGTTCCACTCATTATTATTTTTTATGTCAAGAAATGGCAATGCCATCTTTGAGATAAGTTTAATCCAATGTTCACATTGTCACAAACTTGCATCTGTATGAGCTGAACTTGTCTGTTCAAAAGGATCCACCAGAAAAGACTAGACTCGATCAAGTCTTTTTTCATTCATTACTTATTTTCATTGCGTAGTTTAAGTTGTATTTGAGGTAGCGTGTTGGAAGTTTTGGAACTTATTTGAAGAGTTCACCGGAAGTGGATCAGTTTATTTTGTGGGAAGAAAGTTTGATCAATCCTAGTAGCTGAATCTTATTGATAATGTTTTCATCTAAGGAAACTCTGTTAGACGTTAAGACATGGAAATGTGAACTTGTACACCAGAGTTCACGTGGGCTCCATTTGGATGGAACAATTGTTAGTTCTGCAAAAACACAACCTGGTAGCAAGTTTTGTGATTGAACATTACTGTCTTAGATTGTTGATAGATTCTTTTTTGAATAAACATGCTTTCATGCATGTTGCATGCTTGAGATGCGTGCAGGAAGCAAAGTTGTCAAACTGACCCTTGTCCGAATCGTGAATCGTAATGATTTGGTCTAAATTTAAAAATACATTGGAAAATGTATCTATGCTCCTACATAATAAATATGCATTATAAAATTAAATATTTACGCTTAAATCAATATTTGAGTTTGTTTTCTGTTATTGATTGATGATCATGTGGTCTAATAGGAAAAAAACTTGTATATAATAGGAAAACAAATACGATAATAAAATGGAAATACACATGTTGATGTTACAGGTTAATTATAAAAATGAAAGCTTAGCCTTGACACAATAAAAGTTTGTAGCCTAATATGTGTGAAACTAGCTTATTTTGCAACATTATGTGGGTTGGTCTGAGGCTCTGAGCATTGCCCCGGATCAAAATAAATACTGATAACTATTAACCCATTTTGCATGGGAATAATGTTTGCCGTTCCTTAAAAGTATATACGATCTTACCTTATTGCTTTTCTACGAAAAAAAATCATACAAAACAAAAGTGGTTTCATATTGTTGAATTGTGATAAACATTGATCTACCTATGCATTCATATCATTTTTGGGTGAACCACGAATGGAATTGTGAATCGTACGATTCACCACTCACCTATAGATTCGTATCATTTTTTGCGTGAATCATGAATCGAATTGGGAATCGTGCAATTTTGACAACTATGGCAGTAGTATAGGATTTAACTAGATCAAATGGTTTTCTTGTCTTGTTCCATGTAGCCTTTTCATTGTGTGTGAAATTGATTGCAAGTAGAATGACCAATTCTTTCATCTTTTTGGATACATAAGAAAGTTGTCTCCTTGTGAAGTTTCTTTGCCGCACGTCTATGTTCGTACTTTACATGAGGATGTCACGTGCTAATCTGGAGATTGGATTGTTCAATTTAATTTTGTTGCACTCGGAAAATATAAATGCTTATGTTGGTTAACAATTTTCACCTCAACCTCCTGACAGGTTGAAAACTTGAAATTACATTGGATATTTTAAGTCAGTACCTTGGTTTTGTTTTTTAGGTGGCTAGGGTGAAGTTAAATGTTTGCATTGAGTTTATGGTGTGGATGTTTTGGAAAGAAAGGCTTGTCTTTATATTTTAAATCTGTTTTCTCTTATAACTCCCCCTTCTAGTTTTGGAAAGAAAGGCTTGTCACCATTTTTGTAAAGGCACATTTTATCAATCTCCTTGGTAAAAACTCTCCAAAGTTTCAAACAATTTTAACATTTAAACAAATCAGATAGTATTCGAATACAACATATCTGTAGCTTCTCTCTCTTTCTACACCTTAATATGCGGTATGGTTTTTTATTCTATAGGTTTATAATATTTGTTTAACGTGTAGCATGCGAGTGATCCTGAGATTCTTTTTCTGCAGACTGACAATTGGAAGGCATGTTCACTAAACTTGGAAGATTTGTACGGCAACTATTTGGGGACATGGTAGGACTAGAAGTGATTTATCCTTGAGTTTGTATATATAACAGATGCGTATGTCATTACAACTCCAGGATTTGTGAAGCTGATCCTTGAATTATAGTCCAACTGTTTATACTTCTCCAATCTGCCTTCGAGACTTAATTTTGCTTCTTTTGTCTGCACATGACAAGAAATTTAAAGATAAGTTTTTGCTTAGTTGCATCTTCCCAGAAATCATACATGATAGCGATCTATAGGGTGGGGACTAGGATGCTTGGGTAGGTTTTGGGTCTGAGGTGTGCAATGTAAATGGACTAAGACCTCTTACTTCCATCTTTGATTGTATTGCTAATGTAGTCTTTTGAGAGTTGGTGCATTCAGTACTCCTCTTTCTAGCACTCTCATTAGGGTGACAGGATATTATTTGTCTTTCGTGGCCATCAAATTTCATCTCCTTAGGGTCTGGTCATTTTAGATATAAATAAATCATCATGATTTAAAGTGTCATAATCATTGTTCTAAATTATAAATAACAGTAGAGTATGGTTTTGGTAATCTTTCTGGCACTTGTTGGGGGAGGGGCCGAAGAGCGTCATCTGACATCTGTCTGTCAGCTGCACCACCCTGGAAGTGTTAGTGAATCATAATTCATAAGTGTTCCAAGAAGTTTTTGCAGCACTTCGTTTCTTTTGCTTTTCTCAATTGTAACCTTATATCCCAATCTCCATTTTCATGACACTTGAGCTTCTGTGGTGTGCAGTACTCCTACGAAAACAATTCTTGACACTGACAAGGTCCAAGGTATACTATTCTAATGGAAGTTCTCTCTCTCTCTCTCTCTCGCGTAATATATGCACCGTCCAATCAATTTGCTGATATATGGACTAGATCTTTACACTAGTTCTTTGGAATTACAGAATTGCTTACTGATGAAACCAAGAAGAAATCTGGAGCTAGCCATAGTTTTGCCATTGAGCAAACTATTGGTAACAAGAAGAAAAAGAAAAGTAATAAAGGTGACAACAATGCTGTTGAAAATGGAATTGCTGAATCTTGTAAGAACTCTATGGAGATACTAGCGAAAGATTCTCTTGCCGATTCTTCTGTTGAGTTGAAAGAGAAGAAGAAAAGCAAAAAGGTTTCTGATTCTCATCAACAACCGGAACAAGTGAGTACGGAAGCATTGAAGAAATCAACTGCTGTTGCAGTTAGCGAGCTGCAAATAGATGAATCCCAGAAGAAACAGACGGATAAGAAGAAAAAAAAAAGCAAATCAATTTCTGAATCCCATGATTCTAATGTTGAACGAGAGCCAATGGATTCATTGCAAGTGGCGAATGAAGATAAATTTGACAATTCAAAACCTTCCTTAGGCGAAGTCAAAACTGATTCTGAGGCAGGAGGTAAGCCTAAAGATAAAAAGAAGAAGAAAAAGAAGCAGAGTGCGGATCCTCTCATTGAAAATGTTGAGAAACACAACTCTGCGTTGGAGAATGGGCAAGATGTTCCCTTGGAGGAGAAAAAAGTGGAATCTAGAAAACAGAAACGAAAGAAGGAGGGTTCAGTTTCTGATATGTTGTCCGGGGATGTGCCTAACAAAGAAGACCCCACGACAAGGGAGACAAAAAATAAGTCTTGTCAGACGCTAGAGGATGCAATTGGTATGGAGAAAAAGAGTTCAAAGAAAAGGAAAAGACTGGTTTCTGAAGAAAATGAATTACTCCCGGTAGAGAAAGTGAAAAGCGAGGAATCAAAACGCAGGAAAACTGAAACTTTGGAAGAAACAAAGATCTGTGAACAGATTACAGAAGTTAATGCAAATGCTGCTACACCCACAAATAGGAACTTCGAGAAAGATGGAGTGAAATCTGCTGCTCAGAAAACCAGGAGAAAGCAACATGAGGGGTCAGCAGAGGTATGCTCCCTGTGGTTTCTAATTAACTATTGTGTTGTGGAAGTTGAATTTACTGCTTGATAAGGTATGAAGTAGAGTTTCAGGTTGTGTTTTGTTTCCTCTGGTGTTTTCTTAAAAGTTATTTCATGAAAGCAGTGAATTTGTGTTTTGTGCCTTGTCATGTGGGTGGTAAGTTATTAGAAGAGTAAATGAAGTTACTTAAAAGAATAGACATGTGGGCTGAATCTTCTAGCATGAGCTACCTGCATTTTACAATAGGTGGTGCATGCAACTAGTGAACGGATCATCTGCTTGTGCATGAGTTAATTTTTCAAGTTCCACCTGGGTCCAAACTTGCATTAGGCCATATCAAAGTTGGACTTATTTAAATGACATGCTTTTCAGGTTACCAGAGGACAGTAATACCGAAATCGATGCATGCTCTCATACAACATTGATAAGTAAACTTCATTTAGGTTTGCCTAATCAGGTTTAGTTCCTGATGTCTGCTATTTTGTGGGAGGTGCTTTTCTTATCCATGACTAGTGTGTTAGACACTACAGGACAGGATGCTTTTGTGTGATCCCTGTTTTTCCAGTTGCATTGCTTTCAGTATCTGTTTGCATGAAAGGGTAACTTTACATCCTGGTTTGTATGGTTTTTAGTTTACCCGATGGGCTGTGGTTTTGGTTGGTAGGACCGTAGGATGTAATATAGGTACCTACATGATTAAAAACATTGGAGTTTAATGTGGGGGCGTGGGTGGGAGAGGCACTTTGGATTTTTAAGTTAGGTTTAAAGTCAAATTTGAGCATCTCTTTTATTTATTTCAAGTTAACATGCCTCTGGTTATGTTGGGCTACGATTTGTTTTTTCCTTGGAAAGTGATGGAGCATCTTTGTTCTTGGAGTGGAGATTGAGTGGGGAGAAAAGTTGGTGTTTGCTGCCTTCGACGTTAACATATATCTTGCAGGGAGAATGCAGTAGGAGAATTTCTAACGGCAGAGAAGAGCATAGTTTCTAAGCTAAATTGTTGTTAAGTTTCTTTCTTGGGTGCAATTGGTTTGTCTTTGAATTTATTTGTGAAACTTTGTACAGGCTATCAAATGGATTCCTGTATTGGAATTCTTTTTTGTAGACATTGCATGCGCTTACTTGGTCTCTCTTCTTAATAAGTTAATAATTCGTCTAGTTATATTTCAACGGAGGACGGTCTCTGGTCATTTTTATCAATTATTTATTAGGTTCTGAGAGTTTATTATATGTGGCAATTTAGGGATTGGGTGACATGATCTGAGGACCCTGAGGTGTTCATGGGTACAATTTCTGGTTCTGTTTGTTTTTGCAGGATTACTTATGATCTACGTCTAAAACTAGAAGGCAAAAGTTAAAAAATAGAGTATTGTTTATGTAGTTCTTGCTCTGTTGTAACTAGAGTTTTTGCACCTGAATATATTAATTGCTAAACCAGTTTCCTCGATTCACAAATCACAGTGATAAACAGTGACAAAGTACCATAAACATCATAATTCATCAGAAAGAGCCACTTGGAGATCCAAAAAGGAAAATACGTTTTATGTATCTCTAGATACACAATGGAGAACAACCACCAGCAAAGTTAATCAATTGATCAAACAGACCAAATATTTCTTCTATTAATAAAAGGCATAAGTTATGTAATACCCATACCGGGAAGGGTGATTATTAGCAAAGAAGGACGACCATAGACAGAGCAGCAAATCAAACTATGAATTAATGTAAATTGATTGTGAAGTAAACCACCTATGCAATGAGAAAAAACCAAACTATGAGAAGTAAACCAACCTATGCAAGATTCTAAGGGATTGAAAGTGGCAGTTATGTAGTTTCCCCCCCTTTCCCCCTTTCCAGTTATTTGGTCCGGAATGTAAAATATTGGTTTACAATTGGGGTTTTTCCTTATACAATTACAGAAATCAATAGTGTGAGCCAACTTCAAAAAGGAGTTGCACAAATTGGTGTTCTCGCTCTCTTTATTAGAATACATGAAGAGAAATTGAGTAGCTCAGTAGCTTTTGAAAGGTTGTGGATTCATTTTCTTTGTGAGAGTTGATTTGGTGTGATTTCATATACTATAATCATGCTTTTGGAAGTTAATTCAATCTTTGGATGAGTGAAGTCCAGTGTGATTTTATTGTTCCGTGAAAATAACTCACCGTTCTCTCTAATTTTTTTTTTATCGGATCTGTCACTTTTCTTTTGCGTCTGTTTTGGCTGGTAATCAAGTCATTGAAAACAAGCCTAGTTAGTCCCCAGGCAGCCCCTATTTCCTAAAATCCCGCTCTCTTATTTGCTCATCTTTTACCCTAACTTGTGGTCTGAAATTATGACTAGTTGCTGTCAGAAAGCACTGGTAAATTTTTTCTTGTAAATTCTTCGCTATGCGTGAAGGCAAATACAGGTAATTAGTCTATAATTTTTCCCACCTGTTTAAAAACTAAAGAACTCCTTTTTAGAAACTAAACGCTGGCCCAAATGTATATTTTAGTGAGTATAATTGAGCACTATTAGAAGTTTCCTTATGTCTTCCCTCGATGGGTTCAATGAGCATTAAGTGTTTACAAATAGAACATCCTTGGCTTCAGCAGAGATTGTTTGAGTCAATGTGTTGATTACTTTCTTCGTCCCTTTCTACCTGTCATGTATTCCCTCTTTTTCATTTTGATGATATAAATTTTTTTTGGGTATCATCACCTTGATGTCATCTTTGTTATTTAAGAATGTGGCCATAGTACAAGTGTACAACTGTCACCTCTATTTCTGATTCCTATTTTTTTTTATACTTTGTAGCCAACAACAGGAAAGGCATTCCAAAGGGTAAAAATTGATGAGGTGAAATTTGCTGATGAGAGGCTCCAAGATAATTCTTATTGGGCCAAGGTATGATTTTTTCCCTGTTATTTTGTTAAAATTTCATCATTGTTGTTTCTCATTTCTTCTGTTAGGCTGCAGTGCTCATTTATCTTATTTCCAAACTTCTTGCAGGCTGGTGCGGACATTGGATATGGAGCAAAAGCACAGGAAATATTGGGGCAGGTCAAAGGAAGGTATGTTTCATGATTATCCACATCATACCTCCCATTTATACTTTGTTGTTGTTCTTCTTCTTTTGTTTTTTAGTAAATCTGTTATTCTTCATATTGTCTGGAAAAACCAGAACTAGTTGATTTGGGCGTGGTCAAGAAGCAATTTCCTTAACTTATAAAAGCACATTTTAAGGTTAAAAAAGCCGTGGCAAGTAGACTGGTTGGTTGGCTATCTCTCTCTGTATTAGGTGATGAATGACCGAATAGAGAATGAACCGGTGACTGAACCAGTAACTTAGGTGAAGGATTAGTTGTATTTCTTTTAAGTATCTATTCAAAACTCTCTCATCCTTGGCTACTTCTAACAGTATCATGACTAAATTTTCCACTAGTATGTTTGCAAAATCCTATTTCTCTCTCCTTTGAGAATCGGAGGTTTTCCTTATTCGTGTTGCTATTATTATGATTTAGTCTGTCCTTCAAGGACTTCATGTTTCTTCTTCCTACTGACTTAACGTTCTCTGATTTAACTAAAGATATCAGGGGTGACATCTTGGATTCTTGTAAAATAGAGGAATAAAGCTAGCTCCCCTTTATGTTGCATTAGGCTGACTCAGGGTTTTAAATAAAGGCTGTTACGGATCGGAATTTCAGACCTCCGATAGTTATGTACTTGCGTATCCTGTCGGCCGATACGGTCCAATATCGGCCAATATACGGCTGTATCATTGATACTCTCATGTTTTCCGTACTTGTGTATTGTATTGGCCGATATGGTCTGATATCGGCCAATACACGCCCGTATCATTGATACTCTCATGTTTTCTGATAGCACAATTTAAAACCCCGAAAATTATTGATTTTCTATATGATCTGTATGGATTTTACCATTTGGTATTGTTTTTTTTTGGCTCTCTCTCTCTCTCTCTCTCCAGGGATTTCCGTCATGAAAAAACAAAGAAGAAGCGCGGTAGTTACAGAGGAGGGCAGATCGATCTGCAAGCCCACTCAGTGAAGTTCAATTATTCCGATGAGGATTGAGTCTGGCTTCTATTTGAGAGTGCCAAGTTCTCTCATTTTTGTTGTTATTTATGTGTGAAAACTATATATTCCCATTCTCTAAGCCAAATTTTGATTTTACTCAGTTGGTATTACATATAACGATGATACTTCCATCTTCTTTTTTTTTTTTTATCGGCAATACTTCATCTTAATTATTCAGCATTTTAAAAATTTAAGTTTTGACCTTGACCCTTCCCATCGGCTCAGTTTTGCGAGAGAATGGCCGAGTTAGTCGATTTATTGAATGTTTTTTCTAACCGTGTCACTAACTTGGCTTTTTAGCTTTTTTTAGTCACCACGCTATGGCTATGGCTATGGCTATGGCTAAACACGGGGATCCTTTCTCGGGCGGTTCGTAGAAGTAGCAGGGGACGGACGGATTACCGGATGGTCTTATGGCGATTCTTTGTGCAGCCACCCCAAATCCTCCTTTCCTACCCTTAACGACCATGCTATATCAACCGGATCTCTTATGTCAACCATAGTCATGCCATACCTAGGGTTTTGGATCATAACTATCCAGAGCCAGATCACTCTGATACAGTCCACCCTCAACATGATTCTCATAGTTTCCTTGGTTCATTATTCCCTACACTCCACAAATTTCTGCATACCAACCAGTAATGCTAACATTCGTTCTAGTTTCTCATGAAACGATATAAATCATCATGGGACTACCGTTACTTTAACATGCAATTAGATTTCTCAAAATAAGAAATGGTGTATTCTTGGACAAGGGTATGTCGGTCGTTGTGCATTTCGCAAGGGTAGAGCGGTAATTATTCATGTAATAAGTCACACAAAAGATTCACGATTAGGGGTCAAGCGATTGTCAAACGGTAGATACTCCTTTGGCTAAATTTAAAAACTGGTTTTTTGATTTTTTTCGTTGTCTTTATTTATTTATTTATTTATTTTTACATTTGTTAGTTTTGCGTCAAGATTTTGTCACACAAAAGATTCACGATTAGGGGTCAAGCGATCGTCAAACGGTAGATACTCGTTTGGCTAAATTTAAAAACTGGTTTTTTGATTTTTTTCGTTGTCTTTATTTATTTATTTATTTATTTTTACATTTGTTAGTTTTGCGTCAAGATTTTGTGGTTTCTAGATTTATCTTGTCGAGACGAATCCAGAGAGTATTAAATTATGGTCAAAAGTAATAATTTTTTTAATAAAACCGAAAATAAACCAAAATAAATAAATTTTTTTAATTTTTCGTCTTTATTCATTCTCTTTTGGAATGACAAATGGCTTCCTTCATCAAAAGATTTTAAGGTACATACTGCTAGACCCCCTGATTGTCCGCTGAAATTTGTTCACGATTTCATTGACCAACGGTCGAAATCTTGGAAGGAGGGTGCTATAAGTAGATGGGTTTCTAATGAGGAAGCTGATTCTATTCTAAGTATTTTCCTATTTCTCACAGCGACAAGAATGATTTTTTGGTTTGGCACCATGAACCAAAAGACCACTATACTGTTAAATTTGGGTATCATTTGGCTTTAATTCAGCTACAGATAGTCAAGGTTTCATCAGCAATTGTATTTATTTAGCGTGGCATATTTGGAAATCTCGCAATGACTGGGTTTTTAATCACATTCCAATGGATCCAGGAGAAACTATAAGAAGAGATTCCTTTGCTTGGGGTGAATTTCTTATGCACCAATCTGTCCAGAGTCTTCATCAACATCCTAATAGCACAAATCAGTATATCGCTATCGTTAATTGTACTTTTCCAGTTATAAACCCAATATTTTTAACTTAACAATGCAACCCTCCATATATCCTACTCAACTTATCATGCGTAGGCTGTCTAAGAGCATCCCTAATGATATACTCAAAAAGAAAAATACTCAATTTTTTGTATTTAGACATTCAAAAAGGGCTTAGAATGACATTTGGATAAATACTCAAAGTTAGCAACATTTTTTATAAATACTCAAATTTTGGCATTTAGATACTCAAAACTACCAACATTTTTCCAATAATCAAACTTGCATACTCAAAACTACTAACATTTTCCCCTCTTTTGATTATGGAGATAAATAAACCATTGTAGAGCTTCACATTGCTAACTTTAAAAACCATTAAATGAATACTCAAAAGATGATGTGACAACATTTGAGTATGCCATTAGTGATGCTCTAAGTTTTGACTTAAATTTTTTTTTTTTTTTTGCAACATGGTTCATCCTAATTAACATAGCATTTCATAATAAAATAATGAACTACTTAAATAATCATCCTCCAACCACCTTTAAATATGAGTTTCATCCTGTGGTCTTTTGGAGTTATGTTTTAATCATGGAATTCAAATGAACTCACTTTTACCCTTTATTATATACATAAATATTTATATTAGGAAATTAAGGTCTAAAACGAATGTTGCATATAGCTAAAAGTGTTTTTTATTTTTTTATTTTATGTTTCCATCCAAAATTCTTTATGTTTTCATCCAAAAAATCTTTACCCTATAGGCAAAGAATTTTGGGATGAAAACATAAAGAAAAATCTTTGCCCTATAGGGTAAAGATTTTTTGGATGAAAACATAAAAAAATAAAAAAGAACTTTTATCAGTAAAAGTTTTTTATTTTTTTTATAAATGTTTTCATCCAAAAAATCTTCCCCTATAGGGCAAAGATTTTTCTTTATGTTTACATCCCAAAACTCTTTGCCTATAGGGTTAAGATTTTTTGGATGAAAACATAAAAAATAAAAAAAAAACTATTATAGGTAAAAGTTTTTTATTTTTCCATCCAAAATTCTTTATGTTTTCATCCCAAATTTCTTTGCCTATAGGGTAAAGATTTTTAGGATGAAAACATAAATGACTTTTGCCGGAGTTATTTATGTTTTCATCCAAAAATCCTTGATCCAACAATCATGGTTAAATTTTTTAATGAGCCGCATGCGCAAGCCAAATTCATAAAGGAAAGTGAAATAAAAGTTTCACTATGATTCTTAAATATACCTGAGCAATCATGTTTCTTTTATTTTTTACCATGTTTCTTTTGTTTTTTACCATGTTTGCCAAATTAAAAAATAAGTAACTATTTTTGGAAGTCCTATTATTTTTTGGTTATATATATAATCAACAAAGAGTAATAATGGTAAATCACATTAAAAAAGGATAAAAACATAATCCCGAAAAGTAAGAAGGATGAAAATCTATTTAGTATCCAAAAAATGGATGAATATTTAATTACCTCCAAAATATAATTCATGGGGTAAATCACATCATAATAATTCATGAACTTACATGTATGGAATTAAAATCTTGAAGCATCAACATTGATGATTTACGATATCAGCCTTCAAAGAAACTTCGAAAAATCTTTTTGATTCAAAAGCAATAGCATAAAAAATTCTCCGTCTTAGATATATTGAAATCCACTTTCCTCTCTAAGTAATCTCTCTAACCCTGATGTGCAGAGGTGGTGATCATAGAGACATAAAGCATGCTACAACGAATCTCCTAATGCATCTCCCTAGTGGAGTTAACAAAATATGTGCATGCATTCCCAAAGATGTGCATATGAATAAGTCTCATTGCTGACACCATAAGCCTCAAGAGCATGCCCATTTTTTAAAAAATATCTATTTAAAAAAACAATTAACATATTTGAATGTTTTTGTATTTTTTTTTACCATATACTAAAACCAAATTATTTAAAAAAATTTAAATAGATAATGACAGACTAAAGAAAAAAATGTATATATGTCAACCAAGTGTGGGGCAAAAAAAAAAAACAACAAATAAAACTAATTATAAACCATAGTTCTAGGTACAAGATAACGAGCAAACCAACCTACTATGGACAAGAGACCTAGCCTCAAAAGGCAAGGTCAACTCCTCTAGATGATCCAATGTCATCTAGAGGTTTTGGTAAATAAACTCACTTGAAGTCTCAAGTCCGACTTCCTCACCCAAACAAGTCTAGTCTTGACCTCCTCAATTTTTCAACATTCTTGCCCAAATGGTTAGGATTCACATTCATATTGTTTTCAAAAGGAGTCACCTTATGTCTAGGCTTTTGAATTCTACCTTGATAATTAGTAGCATGGTAATATTGTGAGGGATCATTGGGGTATCCATGAAACTGAAAACAATTAGGTCTTAAAATAACTTTCAAAGGACCCAAAGATTTTTTTATTAAATTTACCAATAAGAGTGTATGGTAAATCCAAAAATAGTTACCTACTTTTTTTAGGTAGTTATGCATTTTTTGGTACTAATTTTGCATTTTTTTAAATGAAATATTCGATGCTAAAATAAGCATTATTCTAAAATAGAAGCCGTGTTATTTAATTTAACTTGCAATAGATGCCTATAAAACATTTTGAGGACTTCTCCTCGACTGGTAAATCCGTCATTTTTCTGAGCTCAAGAGGAACGATGGGCTATGAACAAGTATGGCTTTCCAACAACCAACTATTTAACCTCTTCTTCTTTTTATTCCTTTGCCAAGTCACTTGTTTTCATACCCAACTCTACACTCCAGAACAGAACTCTGCGCTGCTGCAACTTAAAGGAAGCTTTTCCTTGGATAAATTAGCTTCATAGTATTGTGATAATTATGAAAACACTTCTTTCCCAAAGATGGAGTCTTGGAAAAAAGGGTTCTGATTGTTGCTCGTGGGATGGGGTCAATTGTGACAGAGAGACGCGTCAAGTAATTGGACTCGACCTCAGCTGCCGCTGGCTCAAAGGTACCATACATCCTAATAGCACTCTCTTTCTCTCCTTTCCCAACCTTCAAAAGCTCAACCTCGCTTACAATGACTTTGCCATGTCTCCCATCTCACCAAAATTCACTCGATTCTCTGAATTGACACACCTCAACCTCTCTTTCTGCAATGTTTCTGGCAAAATCCCACCACGAGTCTCCTTCCTCAACAAACTAGTGTCACTTGATCTCTCTTATAATGATGGTTTGAGATTCGAAGGAGGGTTCGAGTCACTCATTCAAAATATGTCAAAAATAAGGGATCTTGAGGCTCTCACAGCAGTTGGTTTTATTTGCTAATGAGGCTCTCACAGGTTATTTACCCGATTTCATGAATTTGAGCTATCCTCTCCAATACTTGGGTCTCGGCCAGACAAGTTTCTCAGGAGTATTGCCTGAGTCAGTTGCTAATTTGCAGTCCTTGAAGTATTTGGTAGTCTATGGTTGCAAATTCCATGGATCCATTCCTACATCTCTCGGGAACCTCACACAAATTACCTTTTTGCACCTCTCGTTCAACAATTTCAGTGGTATCCTCCCATCTTCACTTTCAAACCTTAGAAATCTCAAATCTTTGTACCTTGACGGTAATAATTTCAATGGTGTCCTCCCATCAATTTCAAACCTTACAAATCTCAGGTATTTGCTCAAATCTCAGGTACCTTGACGGTAATAATTTCAGTGATTACCCGCACTCAGGTTCTTAGATCTCAGCCATAACAAACTGATTGGTCATACACTTGAGTTTCAGTCCACTTCGTTGGAGTCTATTGATTTGAGCTATAACAACCTCCATGGTACTGTTCCAAATTCAACCTTTGAACTCCCAAACCTTCATTTCCTGATTCTTTCTTCAAATAGCTTTTTTGGAACCATTCCTGAATCACATAAATTCAGTGAAGGTCTCGTTGTGCCTTATTTGCGGATGAATAACTTATCTGGCATCATTCATGATTCATTTAGCATGAGAAGTCGCTTGCAAACTATCAGTCTTAATGGCAATGGGTTTGAAGGGCCAATACCTGAGTCTCTGGCTAACTGTACAAACTTGGAAGTGCTAGATCTGGGAAGAAACAAGTTCTTCGACAAGTTCCCGCATTGGTTGGGAAATTTACCATATTTGTCTGTCCTAATCTTGCAATCTAACAAATTGCATGGATCCATCCTGACTTCCAGGACCAAATTTCCCTTCCCCATGTTGCGAGTTCTTGATTTGTCGAACAATCATTTCACAGGTCCGTTGCCTATAAAGTACTTCAAAAGTTTCAAAGCAATGATGAATGTGGATGAAGTAAATTTTCATTTGGAATACATGGCATATTCTGTTTATTATGGATCATATTATGATTCTTTGACTATAGTAATCAAAGGATCGCCCATTGCAATGCAAAAAATCCTTACAATTTTCGCAGCCATTGATTTATCCAGAAATGGGTTTGACGGTGAGATTCCTGAGATCATTGGTGGGATAAATTCTATCAGAGGGCTCAACTTATCTCACAACAGCCTTACAGGTCATGTACCAAAAACACTTGGTAATCTGACGAAGATTGAATGGTTAGACCTCTCATCAAACAAACTCACTGGGGAGATCCCTCAACAACTCACGAATTTAATCTCTCTCGGAACTCTCAACCTTTCGCAAAATCACCTAACAGGGCCAATACCTCGAGGCAAACAATTCGAAACATTTTCGAATGATTCTTACATCAACAACTTGGCCTTATGTGGACCTCCATTGTCAAATAAATGCGGCGATCCCGAGGCGACACAGCTACCACCGTCAACATTTGGAAAAGAGGTAGATTCAGAGCCCGGGAGTGGATTTTGTTGGGAAGTCATATTGCCAGGGTATGGATTTGGACTGGTAATCGGACTTGTCATGGGATATCTTATGTTCACTTTTGGAAAACCTGAATGGCTTGTGAAGATGGTTGAAGGTGTAGGAAACAGAAAGGGAAAGAGGCTGAAAAGCAATTCTCGAAGACATGGACGCAGAAGAAATTAGCAAAATGCAAATGGTACTGCTGTATGGTAACCGGTAAGTGTTGCCAATTACGATATCTTTCATCATCTTATGCCTAGTAAGTAACAAAAGAATAACCTTTATTTTTTTTTTCCAGATATTGTGGAGAAGGCATGGAACACTTGTAGGAGGTGGATCTGGTGGGAGATGGTAAAAAAACAGAGTGAGAAGCTTCATTTTTAGGGTGATTTCAGTTCATAACTACTTCGCTTTCTTTACAAACTTTCCCATTCATGTACTCCTTAAATCTTTTTGTATCCTCTTTTGGCCTTTCTGGTCTTGGAACGAACGTGAGAAATAACAGATCTACTGCTTTCTGGTTTCAGAATAAATGGATTCAAGCAATATATGTTGAAAAAAAATATGCTTGGTGTAATCATATTTACGAGTGAAATAAACCCTTTGAATTGGTTGTAATTTGTTTGTCCTACGTTGGATAAATAAATTGATCGAGTGGTTGGAATTAGTTGATTTACTCCGCGCGACACTGCACCGAGTCCTGCATCAGAAGGTAAAATGATGTGTTGTTTCGTTTTAGACTACGACGGACAGTACCACCTGTGCTAAGACCATTTCTAACAGTTCCATCATTTTTCTGGCACCACTCAGTATAGTGACCTTAACGGCTATATATATAAAGAACCCTCACATTCTTTCAAGTAACTTCAAAAAATCTGCCCCCTTACTGCATTACTGCTGCTCATACTGATCTATAATTATTCCTTTCGAGGTAGAGTTCAATACTCAATTTTGATTAAACCGACTTGTAGATTGTAGTGCTACTTCTACAAGGATAGATCTTTGTATCCTAGGAGAAGGGTACCGTTACTCCTAGCACTGTAGCAAGGGCGAAATTCGTCTTGAGGAGATTGTGTCAAACACATGCCTCGTTCTTAACGTTTCTGTTTCAATTTTCAGTTTCGTTCTTTTGGTTGCAGAAAATTCTTGAGAGTGAATTCTGTTCATATGCCGCGTCCAACATTCATCTAGGAAAACTCAACAAATACACAAATTTTGAAAAGGAGTCTAGTGCAACAAAGATGGAGTCAAGATTTGAATATGGAAGTAGCAAAATTAGTAGAAATCTATCACTAAGAATAAAAACTTTACATTTAAAATAGAACTCGACATTCTTTAAGATCCTAAAAATTGTCCAACATTAATTTAAAACGATTTCCCTTCCAATGTTGGAAGCGAAGTGTCCCAGGGAAAATCATCTTCCATTTTTTCCCTAGCAACCCAGCCTAGCTAATTTTGAATTTTAGTATCCGCAATGAGAAACTCTGGAGTCTAGACACTTGCCAACCCATCCAGGATGCTTCTGCATAATAACAACAAATGCAGTCATCTGCTCCAAAATAATAAAGTCAATCATTGAAGTATGATTGGACACAAACACCTGCTCAGATCATGGCAAGGGAAACTCAGATCCATGTTAAAAACAATAACAGAATACATGCACTGAAATAAATTTAGCCAAAAACTTGAAAAAATCAAGGCTTTTGGTAAGAAATACCTACTTATAAGGCCTCATGCTAGGGCGCAGTCCATGATACTTGACAACCCCAGTCCAAGATGCAACAAAAAAGCTGCAAATTAACTCCACCAGACCTCTCTGAGGAGAGAATACCAAGATAATGAATGCTCATCAGAAGGTCCAATAGAAGGACATAATCACACTTCTATGAAAAGCACAAGAAAAAATTAGATGCATCAGTTTACATCACATCACTTGACAAAAATTTACCAAAATAAACTGGGGCAGTATTCCTCTTGATTAATGCACCAACTAAATATAATTGGTTATCTTCCTTCATGTATGCAAGATACGTAATTACTGAAGCAAAACAAAAGTAAAACACAGGAAAGGGAGAAAAAAATCCTCTTCCAAAATATATAGCCAATAGAACTTAAAAATAATAATTAAGTTCCCTGCTTTGTTCTATTCCCTAGAGTCATATTTAAATACCCTACTACATTAACAAACACAATCATAGGACACAATTTCAAATGCCGCTCATACAAAGAGTAAACATAATATTGACCAAAACAATAGCAAGAAGTGCAACCTAATTAGCAAGGAAGCATACCTCAAGCTTTTTCCTCAACTTATCATGCCCTTTCAGAAGAACATGCACAGGGAAGTAGGCAGAAAGAAATACGATCCATCCGAGTGTCAAAACTAGAACCCTGCAGATTTAAAAGAGATGATTGACGATAACATAACAAATTATTGGTAACCATTAAAATGAAAACTCATGAAGATAAACATAAGATGTAATCACAAAGAACTCCCCACAAACACCTGGTAACCAAAAATAATACCCAAGTAAAATGCTGGGTCATTTGTTTTGTGATGAATGGTGATGTCACTGGGATACTCTATCCCTATGTCAAATTCAAAATAGACCACAAACGAGAACAACTCACTGAACACCTGTTCTCTGCAAGTAATATCTAAGTAGAATGACGGGTCATTTGTTTTGTAATGAATGGTGATGTCACCAGGTTACCCTAAACCTATGTCAAATTCAAAATAGACCACAAAAACTATAGACAACTTCACTTTGGAAATAGAAGCAGACTCCTTGTATTGTTAAAACATTAGCAATTTAAAGAGGTAAAATAGAATTATACAAATTGAGGTAGAAATCAAACTGAGACTGAAAACAAATGATGTCAAACTTTCTCAAACATAAGAACCATTCAAGCAGTACTCGCAAGTTTATTGGAACACTCCCCTAAAAAGTTAGTTATAAGTCTCTGCCTACCCTATAATGCAGTGATATTCGAATTCATGGGTTGGGCCTTGAGGATCAAAGAGAATATGAGGCCCTCAAATTACTTCTAATAAAACATTAAACCTTATGATGCTATAAAGAGTAACAGTTGGCATCTCCAACTTTCCAAAATAGAGTAAAACCATCAAAATGCAAACCGACATTGGTATTAGAAAATGTGCAACATCTGAGTGAGCCTTATCAACCTACGACAAAGTACGATGAAAATATTCACTAGACAATAGAATATGTCGTGAACATTTTCACATAGTAAGACATCATATATCTAAGCATTGTACATGAAAGAAGGAATGTTGCTTCAACATACTGCATTAGAGCTCCAATCGGGGTAGTTTTACTCCCAGAAGTTCGTTCATAATAGAAACCTACATATCAAGGATCTGTGAAGGACAATTTACTCTTCCAAACCCAATGCCAGAGGTATACCACTTTTGCAATAGGCTTTTGTACAATTTTCTCTTTGTTTCTTTGGATAACAGACTTCTGAAAGCAGTAAAATTGGAAAGAAATTCAATTTGCTGTTCAAGAGTGAAAGAACTAACCTTAGTGGGAAAAGAATCAGATATCTAACTCCCACTCCTAAACACCAAAGAGGAAACAAATACACATTCCAGTTCCACGGTTCTGGAGGAATTGACTTGAAACGTGTAAAAGAGTCCTGCTCAATAATCAAGGAAGTTTAACGGAGTCAAAAGGGAAACATTGCATTATAAGCATATCAGTGAGAATTATAATACTGCAAGGACCAAGCCAATAAAGGAAAAATAAATATGCAAAAGGAACTTAAAATAAACAAAAAATCTGCAACTAACATGACAGCAAACTTAACAATATTGGGGCCAACGACGTGCTGCTGAAGCTATGGGCTATAAATATATAATGGCAAGGGACAAGGGAGCATTCCACAATACTGCTAGTAAATGCAAGTCACTTCACCATTCTACTATTATTAAGTGAATTTACCAATTAAAGTGAAATATAAACATCGCTTTGTGGGAAAATTAGCACAATCAAATAGAAATGGGACAAACAAAAAAATGGATTAAGGAAGTGGAAAGATAGATATTTTGCCAAGAAACATAAAAACTTACATCAACAATGGCTCCAGCCGCTTCTGTCAAAGTTGGTGAAATGTCGAGTAAATCACGCCTGATCAAAATGTATGTTTATATGTATATAAACACACACACACACACACACACACACACAGAGAATTACAGGCAAAGCTTGCCGTGAGGTTCTTGAATGGATCCAAAGGGAGATAATCCTCGTTATTGAGCCTATCCAAGTCCAACTCAGAGCTTGAGGAGTTTAGTTTACTCATTTTAGGCCTCCCTGTAGCTTTCACTGTCAACTGAGTAAACAGAGACCATAGATTATAACAATGACAAAAGTGTCCCTCCAACAGGAAATCTAAATGTATGATTTCTTAATCAATGGAAAAAGTGCTACTTTTGGACAAGTTATACCCCCAAAACTAGTGCAAGTACAGATGCTACTCCTCAGAATCTAGGAAAACCACTCTCTCTCTGCTCATGAAGATATATACGAATAAATAAGATTCTAAATAAACATGGACCTTGTACTATGAAGCACTGACACTCCTAAATCCTAACTACTTGTTGCATCTATGTTGGACACTCCAGAGACACACGAGAACACAACATGCTCAAGACACACGAGGGCACGAATAGGACACACCACGAGGAGTGTCCAATAAATTCAATTATTTTTTGAGCAAGGGATACCTCGGTGACACCCGTGTCTCAAATTGGACATGGAGGGAAAAATGACGGGATCAATTTAAAAAATTCTAGTCTATTTCAGGGGTATGATATTTCAAAATTATGAGGAAAATGCATGAGCTAATGAATTATTTCTAAATAATACCCTTGTTCAACTTGTAATATTTAAAAAGGAAACAATAAGAGTTATAAAGATAGTATTAATTTTGTTATTTCCTGATTATAATTTATATGTTCATAGGAATAAAACTAAATATCTATCTATATATTATGTATGCAAGTTTCACAGTATCACCCGTTGTGTCCGTGTCCCCATTTATTAGATCATGAAACCTAGAACAAACTGAAAAACATAATGGTTAGGGTCAAGCTTTGTACCAAAAGAGGATACTGAGTAAACAACAAAATGGCATTTTTACTTCTTTTGAGTTCCAATCATTTCGCCCAAATTTACGGTTCTATAAATTCATCTAGGAGGGAATGAAGAAATAGAATAGGAACGAAAATAATACAAAGAATGTAAAACAAAGAGGAAATACAGTCTAAATTTTTTACTTTCCTTTATATAATCTATTCTTTACCCATCTAAAAGTAAATAAATAAAATCGGGGTATAACTCGAAACACCTAGATGGGTAAAAATATAGAGTGTATCACTTACTGTAGTTGTGCCCACTGTCTCTACTTATTTATATCTAGAAAGACCTGCAGCTACTCTGCCAAATGCACTAGAGAGAGAGAGAGAGGAACACCCCACACTCCCAATTTCTCACTGCTAAAAGGCCCCTCTGTTCACAACCTGGCGTATATTTGGTGTACATCAAATACTGTGGTCTCATTTCTCGACCTCGGCCCCTCTGCTAATGAACCATTACCGCTGAGTTTACTCATATATACCAGTATACATATTCATATTCATTAGAACATACGACGGAGAGAGAGGGAGAGATCGCAAGGACTCACAAGAGTGAGAGAAACGGCGGGTGAAAGAGAAATGGCCGGGGAGAATGGCGGAGCCGGCGGACGTCGGTGGCGAAAGAGATGATATGCGATTTCTCCAATTCTTTTTCTCGATCGGCAACAACTCCAGTTAAGTTAAGGAGGGTTTTTTTTTAAAAATAATAATAATTTCCACATCATGACATAGGTTCAACCTATGTCATGCCTCCAAAAACGACACCGTTTGTTAGTTCTAAACTCTTGGGTACTACAAGGACGATTTCTACCTACATCGACCAATATTTAATGATCCGAGACATTCTTCTTGTAGAAATGATTATAAACCATATGATGTACAAATGCTTAGTAAATAAAGTAAATATTGGTATTTAATCTAAATGAATTTCTATTTCTTAAAATGGCTTTGGATACATTGAATCATATTTCCTTCCATAGAAACGACTCTTAGGGGACTTTAAGCACACTTTTTATCTCTCTGAGCAATATTTTAATGATCCGAGACATTCAGATTGTAGAACACAAAAAAATACATATGATGTAGAAATTCCATAATAATCGAAGATGGATTAGTACTCGATCTTAATGAATTTATGTTTCTTAAAATAGGTTGGGTTATACTGAATCAAAACCACAATAACCCTTTTCAACATAATCTCGGGCTTGAGATCACCTGTCCCCGTTCCCTGTCCCCTCTCTCTGTCCCACTTGTAACGGAAGCCACCAGAATATTTTCCTCCTCCGTTCCACCTCGCCGGACCGAGTGAACTCGCCACCCTGTATCCCCTCCCTCCGAAAATTTCGCCACTCGGTTTTGCCTAATATCCCCTGTTTGATTTCAGGTAATAAAGTATCAGTATATAATGAAATCAGTTGATTTGAGGCTTGTGCTGTCTGGCATCAGTATATAATGAAATCGGTTGATTTATTCGTTGATTTAAATGAATCCAAAGAATATTCCTTTGATAAACGGAAAGAAACTGTATCAAGAGCATGAATTTATACAGTGTGATTCACGATGTACGGCTGCAAATATTATTTTTCCAAATGGTGCATGATTTATTTTACTACTCCCTCCGTCCCATAAAGTTTGATCACTGCGAAACTACGTTTAATTTTTAAGCTAAAAAATAATGTGCATACGAAAATAATTTTTTAGTCAATATGGATTTTGTCTGATAGATCTCATTGAGAACTTTTATTCGATGCAAAAAAAATTCAAAAATTATTTTGGTAAATACATTATTTTTTAGTTTGAAAATTGCACGTAGTTTCGTAGTGATCAAACTTTATGGGACGGAGGGAGTAGTTCTTTTGAAATTATATGAATGAGTGTCGCGATAAGTATGACTCTATCTGTTAAATTTTCACACATGCGACAAGTAACTATACGTGTAGAATCAATGTCTTTAACGGATTGATTATATACATTGAGATGCAAATTGTTGGGAGGATAGGCTGTTCATGTTGGGAATATAGTTAGGCAACATTACTTTTTCTTGTTATAGTCTAAGCTGTAATTAAGCGTTTTTGCATTTTTCTGCAATTAGTGATAGTCACCGATGAATTGGCTTTACATGTGAAGAACTAAAAAAAGCAAATGAAGATATGAAGGAGGCATTCAAGCAAAATGGGACTATTAGACTAATACTGGCTAGGCATCCGATTAATGGCCTTTATGTTAAGTACCTAATATAAGTACTGGATTGGCTCCTAACTTTCATGCTTATCTGCTACTTAAGACAAGTACTGGGATGTACCTTGTAAAGGCCAAGTGGACCCCGAAACAAATAGCAACTTGGGTTAAAGACATGATGCGCTTCACTATTTTATACGCTGTGGTTGATATCTTACTGAGCGTCATTCAGACATATTTCATGGTCTTCTCCTCTCCCGATAAGCACTAGCTAGAATTCCATCAAGCCATATCTTAATAATTATGAACATATATAGATTCACTTTTAAAAAGGAATCTTGGATAATGCTTATTCAATTTGTTCTACCTCCCATCTTTCTTGCTTTCAGAGAGTTTTTTGATTTGTGTATGTCTTGTGTGTGGTGAAAGTGTGGGAAAAAAAAGTCTTTGATGAGTACATTTACAGCACAGGCAATAAATGAAAGCTTTTAAATAACATAATTTTGAGCGAGTAAATTATGTTTCTATTGTCCTTGTTTAATTCGTGCTTTGTTGAACTGTATGTTACCGTAAATGACAAAGTATATTGAGGTGAACCCTGTTTAGGATCTTGATTGCTTAAGAACTGCAGTTTTGTGTATTGATGCATGGTTCTTCTTACTCTATGCTTGTGGTATTTTCAGCTTTTAGTGAAGTATTTTGTACGAATGATGTTCATCTTAGTTATATCTCTAATTTCCCAAATCTTGTGGTTATGAAATTAAGTAATAGAACCCGATCACTAGAACCCATTCTGTGTTGTTGGGAGAAATGAATAATCTAATTGTTTGATGTGTTTTTTCCCAAATCTTGAGACTTGAGCTAATCGCAACCACGATAACCCTATCATTTTGGTTGGGTAGGGATTCTTGTCTATTATTATTTCATCTTTGAGTCTTGGCTAAAATTTCTTTTCGACTTGAAGCTATTTAATCTTTAAATTTCGCTTTGACGGTTGATATATTTTGAAAAGATATCTGGGTATAGGGTTCAATGGAACCACAGCACCAGTAGCATTGTGATAGACAAACAAGCCTGAATCCAGTATAGTGGAATGCCTTGACAAAAATGATTATGTAGGTAAATGATTCAACTCCATGAGAAAAGAAAGGGAGAGAGTGGGTAGTTATTGTCCAAGCTGGCATGAAGTAAATCTTTCAATTTTTGGGTATGTGACTAGGATTTCTCCTACCTCACTACTGAAGTTGGAACTCCAAAACGTAGGACTAAGAAGAGATTCTAAAAAAACCTAGCCGTCTTCTCTCTTCCCTCCCTTCCCTTCCCTTCCCCTTGGGTTTTCATCACCCTAATGTGGCAGCGGGAGGGGAGGACTTTACCCTTGAAGGGTGTTTTCCTTCCTTCCAAGCGTTGACTGTTTTCTCGTTTTCAGTAACCCCTTCTTTCCAGTGAGGGTTTTTTTCTCTCAATCTCATATTTGAGATTTTTATTTTTATTTTTTATGTCTCCCCTCTTTGTCCTTTCTCTCGGCTTCTCCTCCAACATCGAGGTGCTATTTCAAGTTCTGGTAATGGTGATGGTGGTGATGGTCCTTTAACGAATAAGATCAACTAGTTTTGCCATGGACGTGATTAATGAATTTGAGGATACCCAACACCTCAAGTTTTTTTTTATCAATACAAGTTTTTCTTTTGCGCGTATGACTGTTGGTGGCCTATTTTGTAGCTATGAGAGGTAGTAGTTGTTTGGGTGTTTGTACCTGGTTACCCTCCTTGATAAAAAGGCTTAGATCATATGTGGTCAAATCTATTTTTATTATAAAAAAATTCACACAAATCATCTCAGATCATGCACTAATAAGAATTCATTTGGTCTAATAATCAACAAGATTTATCTTATTGACAAGATCAAAATGTTGAACAGTTTTGATCCGATTAATAATATTGGAATAAATCTCGAGTAATGATTTAAGTTCCATTTCAGTCGTAAGATCAAAATGACGTCGTTTATGGGTACATGACATATATGTTGAACCTATGTCAGGTACCCATAAATGACGTTGTTTCGTATAGCATCGCATCAAACTTGCTCCAAGGCGACATCGTTTTGTTCCGTCCCTCTTCTATCTCCTCCGGCTCCTCCTAACCCTCTTCTCTCAGCAACACCTCCTCCTCCTCCGACCGTCACCACCACAACTCACGAAATTGACATTGACCAATTCAGAATCAAAGCTGGATTGTTCATCAACAATACATAACGCAATTATCCAAGAGAGAGAGAGAGAGAGAGAAAACTGACCTTAATCTCGAAGTCGACATCACTGGAAGCCGCTTTATAAACAGTGTCCGCCACCTGTTTGAAAGAAGCCTTAAGAGAGAGTAACTGGTCGACCCAAACCTCGTTGGCGAACGACAACCTCAGGCCGCCACTGGGGCCGCCAATAGTACTTGATGCAAACTACCCATTTTTGTTTCAATGCTACTTTCTTTCAAAAGAAGCCTTAAGAGAGAGTTCAGTTGGGCTTGGGGTAACTAATGCTATCTTTATCCTTCTTTAACACTGGTTATCTGCTTCCTAGCTGGAATGCTATGTGCATTACTCTTGTTCCTAAAACTGCTTGCCCCTCTGGTCTTAAAGAATACAGGCCTATTTCTTGTCATAATGTTCTTTATAAATGCATTACTAATCTTAGCCATGAGATTGCAATCCATTCTTCCTGATCTTATTACCCAGTCTGTTGTGCAATTAAAATTGATTTCATGAAAGCACAATGAGATTTCATACTCTTTCCATCCCTTACTGTTTTCCTTTGGGGGAATTTCATACTCTTTCCATCCCTTACTGTTGGTCCCTTGGGGGAATTTCAACATGAGATTTCATACTCTTTATAAATGCATTACTAATCTTGGCCATGAGTTGTACATGTAACTACGTAAGCTTGTACACGTAACACATAACTACATAGTCTACACACACGTGCTTGTAAGAATCCCTTTCTCTCTATAGTTTTTGTTAGGGCCTCCACTCAACTTCCATTCCTTCTTGTTGGATTGGTCACTTAGGTTTTAAATTTTAAAGGTTTACGTGATTGAAAGCTAGGGAAACATGAACTGACCAACTTATTTAGGAAGAAAGGGAGATTGGATTAATTCAAGTGATCTTAACTTATCTGAGAGTGTTGCTTTACAACTGATTTATTATAGCATTCCAGTGGTGACTATTAAGGTTGTGATGCTCACAAAACCTATTTATTTGCTTTTATCAGAAAGATACAAGTTAGAATTAGGCACAAAAAAGGAGCAGGACAGGTTTTCTTGTTGCCTGTCCCTTTTAACTAGGAATCTTGAATCAATCAAACCACCCTATTAGAAGTCTCTGAAGTATGTTGAGCATAAGTGAAAAGCAGATCGCAAATTATGAAGAACATGGGTTACATGGTGTAAGGTTCAGGAATGTTGGAGAGCTTCTGCAGATTAAGGGAAATCCGGGGAAGCCATCTTTATGTAGGTCAACTCTTATACAGCCGTAATGCATTACCATTGTTGCATGGGCGCCAGAAATCTATTTGATTAGTCTTCTATAATGTCATCTCGTAAAATTTGGGAAATTAGATTAGATTTCTTCTTCTCTTCATGTTCTATTTGACGATCCTTTCTGATCCTTTTGGAAGTAATAGAACATGTTTTTTCTCTTTACAGATTCCAACAAACACTGCTGGTCTTACAGAGCATAAGGCACATCCTTTTTGGTCCCAGAAACACTACCCCTCTCATGAGCATGATGGGACTCCAAGGTGCTGTAGCTGTCAACGTTTGGAGATCAGTTTGAACAAAATAGAATTGAAACAGCAACTATTTCAGTTGTATTTGGTTGATGGGAAGGGGTTGTTTCTTCGTGATATTGGGATCAAATATTTCTTTCCTTCTTGTTACGAAATGTCTTCTGATGTTGGTTATCTTATTAGGAGGAGGTGTTATTGTGAATGTATAACTAAGTATAATGACCATATAAAGTGAGGCATTTGCAAACTGAATTTAGTACTCTTACATTTCTAATCTGCTTTTCTTATTTGTTTTACTTTGTCTTGCCATTTAATCAAGTCAACAAACAACTCATCAAATGATCTCAATTAGTTCTTGAAATCTACGTTTTTATATAAATTAGGAAATTTCAATTTTTTTGAGGTATCCGAAATAGTAGAAATAGGCAAACAAATTGAGATGGAGGGGGTAATTAATTTGTCAGGTTATCGATAGTAGTAATTACATGTACCAAACCAAGATAATGCTTTATTGTGTTTAAACTTCTATGATGGAACCAAAACCATATGCTTATTTTGTTTATAAACTTGTATGAAGGAAGGCATCACGGAGACGTCAACAATATGAACACAAACTGTTTACTGTTTCCCCATTATTGTAGACATCTAGCACTTAACTTTGGAGGCCAATCCCTAGATCCCATTCCCGACAACCAAATAGCCCCTTTGTGGTTCTTAGTTAAGTTTAATTGTCTATGTTTCCTCATGAAATGTTGATTAGTGGATCTTTGCTATTCTTATGAAGCCAAGGGAAACACAATATGCTGCCTTTGACAATGGTCGCAAGCTATGCCTAGAGTGTCTTGATTCTGCAATCATGGATACTAATGAGTGTCAACCCCTGTATGTTGACATTCAAGTTTTTTTATGAAGGGTTGAATATGAAAGTGGAGCAGCTGGTTCTGCTACAGTTGGTAGAGAGGCAAGCACTCAATGTAGCGACGGATGGGGAAAAGGGAGTAAGTCCGTACTGTTATAGTTCTGTACTGTTATAGTTATGCTCTAAAATTTCATAATCGAGACCCAAATTGCTCCAAATTTGCTCCATTTTGAAGCTCAAAATTGAGTTGTGTCTCCAAATATTAGGACTCTACCAAAAACTGGAGACTTGTCTCCATTTTTTTATCTAATCCTTTTTTATAAAGCTGATATTATTAAAAAGATGTCGACCATACATTTAAAAATTAAAATAAGACAACGTTAAATACATTCCATAAAAGTTGAAAAGCTTATAATTTGCAATTTGTGGTGGATGTTTGTGACATAGTTGAACTTAGAAAGATGGTGGAATTGGAAACACATATTTTGGACTAGAAATGATATTTTTAGTCTCTGTTCTCTAGATTCAATTGGAGATTCTCTCAGTTTAGCAATGTAGATTTTGCTCGGTATCCTTTTGATGATTTCCCCTAGTAAGGAAGAGAAACTAATACTTCTTTCTTACTTCTTTCTCATGGCTAGGGTCATCATCACATGCCCGAGACCAGAGGGCTATGCCTGCCGGAGGAACAAATTGTCAGGACTGTAAGCTTTTTCTTTTTTTTTTTTGATATCATTTCTGTTTCTTTTTTTTTTATTTATGGTTATTACGCTAGCTATGATTTCATTAGCTCATTGTTTGTGTCTCACTGCCTCATATATGGTCAATTATTCACAGAAAATGAGTCGCCTATTTTGTGGCACCAAACAGGGGTATAGGCTTTAGAACAGAACCCTATAAACTCACCCATCATTGTGAGGTGACTGGGATTCTGATTTTGTATGGCCTTCCTAGGTAATCTCTCTTTCTCTCTCACTCTCTGCTTTTAAGGTTATGTTAGAGGAAGGGCTTATGCGATTGGCAACTAATTTGTTCTGCATATCACGTAATTGTACCTTTATCACACACGTAATATGGGATACATTCATGTCCTAAAATTGGGCACTCAGTTGCATTGAGGTTAAAACCTTTTGTTTACTTCAAATTATGTCAATTTTAATTTTAGTTCTCTGAAACATGGCCCAAAGATAGTCTGTTTTACTTACACCGAGAGCCATTTGGTATGATTATGAAGATTTGAGAAGTTTAATTCGCTTAATATAGTTAAATGAATCAATAACAAAAGTGATCTACCATGCTCTTTTTCTGGGCATTGTAACATAGGATCTACTGCATCCGATCTTTGCACATTTTTTCCCCTATCTTTTCAAGTTTCCACAAATGCTATGATTTCTGAAACCTACTCAGTTTCCAAGCTACACCCTTAAAATCAATGGGGAGAAAAGGAACAAATGGACTCCATTGTATCCACTGATTGCGAAAAGGTTTACTATAAAGCTCCATTTTTCCTTCCTCTTGCGGCACAGTCTACATCAATGTTCTACAATGTATTTTATAGAAATTCATAGTCCCTTATATTTTATTAATTGGTTATCTCAAGTAAAATGTGCTTGGTTCGTGATAGTGAGTTAAAGAATCATGTATCCTTAAAATTGACAGTGTCTATGGACTCGTGATATTATCACAAGAGAGGCAAAGGGAAAATCCCAGATTCCTTGAAGATGCCATTTTATGGATCTAAAACTATACAAATGCATGGAAATGGTAGATATTAGATAACCTCAGTCCCATCGATAAGGAAGTATTATGTAAATCAATTACAGGGTTAGATTTTGAATTTGTTATCTTTACTACTGTGCTTCTCCCTTGGGATTTGTTTCCATTGACACAACACTCTTCCTACAGGTTGCTGACCGTGTCAATGTCAGCTGACGAGATGATGCATAAATGGCTTCGAATTAAAGGTGCTTCCCTATTCCATCGCCCATTACTATTCATCGTAATGCTCCATAGAAGCACCAGAAAGACTTTCGCAATTTTTGAACTCTACTTTTTCTCATAAATGTGTGAAACCCAAATTAGCTGTGTTTTTTCTCAAATGTTTCAGTGATTGTTTGGGATATCAAGAACAATTCCAAACAGGCTTTTAAAAACAAGGTTGACGAGTGTTGCATGTATAAATATACAAAAGAGAACCAGTGTTAAATGCTCTTTGTCACCGTATTTCGGGGGAATACCTGACATAATTCTCATTTGTTTGGAAAGGATATTGAACTCTGAGTCAAGATGTTGAAGAAGGTATATGTCAAGTTCTAGCCGACATGTGGTTAGAATCCCAGATTCTGTCCATGTTTGGTAGCAACGCTCCTTCAACCTCCTCCTCATCGTTAGCGGAGGGGTCAAGATCTCCACTTGAGAGGAAGCTTGGGGTATTCTTCAAACACCAGACTGAATCGGATACATCTCCGGTTTACGGAGACAGATACAGAGCTGGTAAACAAGCAATCCTCAAGTATGGCCTAACAAAAACCTGTGAACATATTAGGTTCACAAGGTATTTTCCTTGTTAGATTTGTTGGGAATTAATGATTTTTTCTTTTAGAGTGAAGAAGTGTAGCCTCAAAATATTGGTATAGAAATATTCAGATATAGAGAACAGAGAGGGAAGTTTTGATTCTTATACCTGTATACCTTGTAGATGTAGTCCTTTTTGTACATTGACTCAAAAAAGAAAAACAAAATTGAACTACGTATTTTTTAACTTCGTGTTTCAATGCCTTCCCTTGTTTTAGCTTTTTGCCAGCTTAAAAATCAAAATTGTCTACCTTTATAAACTTCTTTTAATCATTCCAATCTTTAATTCAATTTACACGCATCTTAAAAAATTTGAACTACGTATTTTTTAACTTCTTGTTTCAATGCCTTACCTTGTTTTAGCTTTTTGCCAACTTAAAAATCAAAACTTTCTACTTTATAATTTTTTTTTTTTATCATTCTAATCTTAAATTCAGTTTACACGCATCTTAACTGATGGATTAGCTAAACTCTTCCCTCAAATTGGCCTTGTTTCAGAAAATTGTCTTTTTTTTACCAAACTATCATTTCACACTCTACGAGACAAGTCGTTATCTCACAATACATCAACTCAAAATAAAAAGGACTGTAGAAGACAATTTGCTAGAGAGGACAGTTTTCTAAAAGAATCCGGCATGGTTTGCAGACGAATGGGGAGTCTGGACGGTTGCCAGCTTGTTGGAAAGGCCAATTATCCAATTTTCAAATGTTAAATAACGAGACAGGTCGTTATCTCACAATACATCAGATCTGTGAATGTTTTAGGGATTTCAAAAAATTTCAACTGGTTCACTGGGTAAGAGGAGAGAGAAGATGATGGTTAATGGATGGCTGAGATTAATACAAGAGATCCAATGGCCCAGAAAAATTGGGGGGGCCGGTGCCCCAATACCACTTTGGGGCACCACAATTGGATCCATTGGCCTTGAATCTTTCTATGGTTCCCCACTAAATTTGGACCATTGGAACTAAAATAAAAGAAGCTGGGACATGTTCCATATGAGTTGGTTGCGTAAGATTTGATAGCACTTAATTGTTTTGAGCCTAGGACTTGAAAGAGGCAGAAATCAAAGCCTTTAGTTTGAGGCATTGACCACCGGTCCAATCTCTTGCAGCCTATTTCCTTCTAGGATATGGGAGTCGGATATAGAAATTTGGGTGAGGGGATATTCAATGTTTGTGTAAATTTTTGCACTGGATAGGTTTTGACCCGGATAAGATAATCCCCTTGAAGGAGATAAATTTTGATGTCCAAAACATATTCGGTGCATGGATTACCAAAACACTCCTTGGAATATTTAACCTCAAATCGATTTTTAAAAAGACTTCTATTAAATCACAGAAAATAAACTTATATTTTTCAGACTTGAGATTATGGTCTCACTCACTTTTTCTGCTCCATTTGTAGACTTAAAATCTACTTTGTTTAAAGTTCTATGTGACTCATTTCGTTCTGTGTGAAATTAAATCCCAAAAAATACTTGTATTCTTTCTAGTTATATATGAAAACATTTATACACTATTAATACTTAATAGAAATAGTTACTGATAAAAAAAAAACTACTAGAAAATGATTTTTATAACATGGGCTCAAAACAACCATTAAATAGGGGCAAAAATGAAATTTGATACCATAGTATATTATTTAAGCCCTCATATTGTCCTTTAAAAACTTAACAAACCAAAGTAGCTTTTATTACCCCTTCTAAATTATTTCATTTTTCAATCACATCTACCTCTTTATTCTCTTACTATATCCCCTTATTCTGTCAAAAAATTTAACTGCTAACAAATAAGTTGTTGGGGTTCTCTTCACTACAATGGTGTGTTTGGTGTGACTTAGGGCGAGTTTAGTCTAACTTTTTGGGACTTTCTGGCATGGTCTTTTTTTAACTTTGGTCTATATTTTTATATTTTTCATTCATTTCCTCTCCTGTAGCTGAATAATGTGATGTTAAAGTTACTCACAAGTTTACTAAAAATTACTTAAGAGAGAACGAACAAAAAAACCATACAAGGCAATGAACAAGTTTTTCGTCCCAATATCTACACTTCCTAATTGTTACTATTCCCTATTCCAATCGTCTTTCCGCTCTGTAAGAACGAAAAAATTGATAGGCTGATGCAATTTAGAAGTAAAACATTATTGGTTGATCTTATAAAATTTACTGAGGGATGAAGGGTCCGGGGACCCTGTAGTGCCCAAAGTTGTAGTCCCCCAATCACAGCCGTCTGTTTAGCTATCAACAGTCCGGATTATTCTACAAGTAAATACTTACCTTTACGTGAATATAGCGTGAAGATAATCCGGACCGTTGATTGCCAAACAAACGGCTGTGATTGGGGGACTACAACCCTATAGTGTTTTGGGACTCTACAGGGTAACTGGATCCTATTTTTGAGGTGGGTGTGGGATGAGTAATGGAATGGGGTTATATACAAACCTACTATGGATACGCACACTCGCGTATGCCAAATGCACGCAACGCATCTTAACCGTCCATCACAAAAATCAATGGTCTGGATTTTAAATAAACTAATCGTGACGTTGAAAATGCTTTTGGACAGTTAAGATTCATCGTCCGTGCATTTGGTGTACGCGAGTGTGCGTAGTCATAGCATTTTTGGGTTACAAAATACTTGAACTCCAACCCAAATTCAAAAATAAATTGGGAGACCACATAGCGTCTCCAAATTTGGAGAAACTCACAAATTTTATTAATTATTGAATAAATAGTATATAAAGATTAAAGGAAAAAGAAAAACGGCATCACAATTGAGAGCATGCATCCAAACTAGGTTAGCACACAAGCCTCAGAAAATATGCCAACCAAATCCCAAAGACAAAGAAAAGGGTAGGCGAGAAGCCAACCGGAAAGAAGGAAGAATCCATAGCATAGATTTGCATATAATGAGATCATGACGGAACTAGAATTTTTTATATGGCCACAACATGAACAACAAGATTTTAAAAATGCAAAGTTCAGAGATCTAAAACACTTAAATGTCTAAAGAGTACCCAATACAAAATTCAATATCTAGGTGCTCTAAACAAACCAAAGGTGAGAGAACCAAGAGGTTATTTCTGAATGCAACCATGTTTTTCCAAAAGTCTAAGAACACAACTTTGGATACTAATGCATTTAGGATCGTTCGATGTAGCCGTCCACAAGCATTTAGGATCGTTCGATGCTACTTTGAGATTTATATGTTCCAGCATCTCTTCTCGGTCAGGAGTTTCCTTTTCAAGCACTACCCATTCCTCTCGGTCCAAATCATCTTCTGTTTAGGCTTAAGCTTGCAGTCTCCCACACCATTTCAATACGGCCTCCAAAGGTGGTGGCACTAACCGTTGTATACCCCACCATGCTACATCCTTTCTCCATAATTCCCATACTGGATTGCATTGCAAAAGGAAGTGATACATGGATTTGAGTTTCGAGCCTTGGCAAGACAGTACAATGAACTTACTGTGTCTTTATTAGAGTTGCATCCACTCCCCCAAGTATCTTAAGACTCAGCAAGTGGGTAAATGGACAGTTGTGATAATGTGCCTCCAAATGTTTGGAGCTCTTCCTAGAACTGTATGTTGCTCTGCGCGACCTACACAACATTTCATGCCAAATGCTAAATCTAGCTATTCTTTTTGAACTAGATAAAAATAATAGCTAGTTCTTTGGCTAAATCTAGCTATTCAATTGAGAAAACTATTGCAAGGAGCTTCTAATGTATTGCATCAAAAAAATAATAAATAAATCAGAAAGTCAAAGCCCGGCTTGGAGCTGGAGAGCATTGTTCCAGATTTGGGTAAATACCCAATACCATAAATGACCACGATCCAGTCGTGAAAGACGAACCAATCTGATGAATCTGTCGCCTATGGGTATTTCATTGAGCATACTTACCAATCTTAGTTGTATAATTGAGAAAAACCAACTCAAACAAGGGACGAACCCAAAATAGATCCTTGTTAAAAAGAGAGGGAAGGTGACAGATGACACTTAAAAATCATGTAAGAGTAGATAATGGTCTCTTTTCCAACAAAAAAAAAGGACATTTTAACGTTTCCCTTGCACACCCATTTGAAAACTGGATTCTAAAAGGACTATACTATATTTTGCCGATAAAAAAAAAAAAAAGATTGATGGAATTTTGCAAACCATTTGGACTATTTCATTTTCTGCAAGATTAAGATTCATTCAAATTGCAAATTTTTGTGGTCCTTGATGCAGAATGGAAATAAATGAAAGTAAGGATATGGTGGGTGGGAAACTTATCAAGGAAGCCTTTTTGGAAATGTAGCATTTGTTCCAACTTCCACACAGTATAACAAATTAGGAACAAACACATTCACAGACACAGACAAACACAGAGACATGCACAAAAATATGTTTGTATCCTCAGACGTGGGGTGCAGGCTACGGTGACGATGCCAAAATGAATTTAATAATCTTGTTCATCTAGATGTTTCCACACTAAGAGTAAAGAGTAAAGTACCAGATGATAAAACTCTTTACCTATCCGCATAGATGAGCCAATGTTGATATCACTCGCTCAAACCCGCAATATGGAAATTTAAAAGCAAAATGTGAAGAGCTATGCTTAAGACCTCAAACTGATTGACGTTGAAGATGAGACAAAATCGATGGGTGATGGAGAGGGATTGCAGATCGCCATGCGACAGACGATTCAGTATCGATTCCCACAATTCTTTAGGGAGTTTCTCAAAGCAAAAATTCAACAGTAAAAATCGTAGCTTTATACTTGAGTTGTGGTTTTGGTTTCCCAGAAGGAGAAGAAGGATTTGTGAATCTCAATTTCATTTTCATTTTATTCCTGCGCAAATTATATTCTCTACTGAAATGATTTTGATCCAGTGTATGCACATCTATTATCAGGAAAAAAAATTCACTTAAATTTTTTTTGATTATGTATCATTCATTAATCGATTCACATGATTCTTAACATGGTTAATCATCTTGACGAGCTCTAAAACATGAACTGATGAGATCGTATTAATAATATTGTAATGAATCACAATCGAGCAATTACTCTACCTAATTCGCATTTGGCATTATCCTTCATAAAAGGGATTGGATTGAATGTGGCAAAATCTATTTGTATATGAAAAAATTCACATTAATCATCTCCGATCATGCACTGATAATTGAGAAAAACCAACTCAAACAAGGGACGAACCCAAAATAGATCCTTGTTAAAAAGAGAGGGAAGGTGACAGATGACACTTAAAAATCATGTAAGAGTAGATAATGGTCTCTTTTCCAACAAAAAAAAAGGACATTTTAACGTTTCCCTTGCACACCCATTTGAAAACTGGATTCTAAAAGGACTATACTATATTTTGCCGATAAAAAAAAAAAAAAGATTGATGGAATTTTGCAAACCATTTGGACTATTTCATTTTCTGCAAGATTAAGATTCATTCAAATTGCAAATTTTTGTGGTCCTTGATGCAGAATGGAAATAAATGAAAGTAAGGATATGGTGGGTGGGAAACTTATCAAGGAAGCCTTTTTGGAAATGTAGCATTTGTTCCAACTTCCACACAGTATAACAAATTAGGAACAAACACATTCACAGACACAGACAAACACAGAGACATGCACAAAAATATGTTTGTATCCTCAGACGTGGGGTGCAGGCTACGGTGACGATGCCAAAATGAATTTAATAATCTTGTTCATCTAGATGTTTCCACACTAAGAGTAAAGAGTAAAGTACCAGATGATAAAACTCTTTACCTATCCGCATAGATGAGCCAATGTTGATATCACTCGCTCAAACCCGCAATATGGAAATTTAAAAGCAAAATGTGAAGAGCTATGCTTAAGACCTCAAACTGATTGACGTTGAAGATGAGACAAAATCGATGGGTGATGGAGAGGGATTGCAGATCGCCATGCGACAGACGATTCAGTATCGATTCCCACAATTCTTTAGGGAGTTTCTCAAAGCAAAAATTCAACAGTAAAAATCGTAGCTTTATACTTGAGTTGTGGTTTTGGTTTCCCAGAAGGAGAAGAAGGATTTGTGAATCTCAATTTCATTTTCATTTTATTCCTGCGCAAATTATATTCTCTACTGAAATGATTTTGATCCAGTGTATGCACATCTATTATCAGGAAAAAAAATTCACTTAAATTTTTTTTGATTATGTATCATTCATTAATCGATTCACATGATTCTTAACATGGTTAATCATCTTGACGAGCTCTAAAACATGAACTGATGAGATCGTATTAATAATATTGTAATGAATCACAATCGAGCAATTACTCTACCTAATTCGCATTTGGCATTATCCTTCATAAAAGGGATTGGATTGAATGTGGCAAAATCTATTTGTATATGAAAAAATTCACATTAATCATCTCCGATCATGCACTGATAAGAATTAATTTGGTCTAATAATTAACAAAATTAATCTTATTGAGAAGATCTAAATGTTGAACAATTTTGATCAGATTAATGATACCGGAATAAATCTCGAGTGACGAATTAAGTTGCATTTCCATTGGAAGATCAAAACGACGTCGTTTTGGGTACATGACATAGGTTGAACCTATGTCATGTACCAAAAACGACGTAGTTGCATATAACATCGCCTCAAACACTTATCCCAGGGCGACATCGTTTTGTTCCGTCCTTCTGTCTCCTCTGGCTCCTCCTAACCCTCTTCTCTCTCCTCCCGTCACCACCACCACCTCCTCCTCCTGCAACCACCACCACCACCACAACTCTGCGAAATTTACATAGAAAGTTTTCTTGATCTCATCTACCCCCAAGTTATTGAAAGCTCTGGGGATTGAAGTTCACATTTTCGAAGCTGCAATGCACAGATCATTTTGAGGTGAGATAATAAATTCAGGATCGAAGCTGCTTTGTTCATCAACAACTACAAGAAATACATAACACAATTATCTAAGAGGCATAAAACCAACCTTAGTCTGAAGACGTCACTGGAAGCCGTTTTATACACAGTGTCCACCACCTGTTTGAAAGAAGACTTAAGAGAGAGATTGGTTATGGAAGACCTTTGAATTCTATGGATGCGTTTTGGCATACCGAACGTTTCAGATGCCGTTCCTGAACCGACCAATACATGACTTAGAGCTAAAACGTTTTATGTCCTGTCTGATTCTTATCCAATGTCTCTTATTACTTCTTCTTCTAATGTATTGGCATGGAATTAGAATAACGGTGGTGAATAATGTTGATTTTTTTGTTCCGTTGTTTCCCATAGTTTTCTGTGTCTGGGGGTCATCCTTATCACCAGATTTGCTACAAGGAGCACTAGCACCCGAAATGTGAGGTTTGCCAACAATTTTCTGAGTATAAGATAATGTTAACTCTATCTTACACTTTGTAATTCTTTTGCTATTGTAAGCACAATGATATTTCATACTCTCCATCCCTTAATGTTGGTCCCTTGGGAAAATTTCAACTTTTAAAGGAGACATGCAATAAATGCGTTTCAACGTTGAATTATCAGTATTCATTGCCCATTTTACTACTATATATCAACTTTTATGTACATTTTTAGCTCTGTGTGGGTGAGTTTTGGAAAATAGTTAATGTTTTATCCTTCAAATTTCCAAAGAGGACTAAGAATCCCAAATTGGAAAGATGAACGATTTTGTTGTGGACAACATGTCAATATCATACTAAGGTGCTGCGGGATTCAGTGTTTTTACCTGAAGCATATATTGGTTGGTTGTAATATGACTTCTAACTTCTAATCCATGGAATGGTATCTAAAAATCTTATAGTATCAAATAATTAGAAATTTAGAATAATATAGCGCTTGGGTGTGCTGGTTTGTAGTTTGATCTAATTGTTGTTAGTCCGTATTCAACATCCTAGGGTGGCAGATTGGCGGTTCATGCTCTAGTTTGCGAATAGATGGTGAGATCAACCAAAGTTAACAGATTCTTTGAGCAGCTTGCTTTTGGGGGGACAAATTCAAGGTATTGTGAATATATTTTCATCAAGTGGCTCTACACTGGACACTACGCCTATATTTATGAAAAAACTCATGCTTTGCCCCTTAGGAGTATTTAAATAGTGACAATGTGCTAGAAATTTATAGATTCCCGGCACTTATCAGTTGTTTCCTGCATGTTACTTGTTTAGGTTTTTCTATTGTGCCATTTATCTTATGTACAATGTACAGATACATAATACATTTCGTTACCCCATAAAAGTTGTACATGTAACTACGTAAGCTTATAATTTTCTTAGGTATAGGTACGTAGTGTACACACATGTGCTTGTAAGAATCCCTTTCTCTCTATAGTTTTTGTTCGGGCCTCCACCCCGCTTCCGTTCTTGCTTGTTGGATTGGTCACTCAGGTTTTGAAATTTAGAGATTTATACGATAAAAAGCGAGGGAAACGTGAACTGACCAACTAATTTTGGAAGAAAGGGAGATTGGATTAAAACTGGTGACCTTACTTATCCGAGAGTGTTGTTTTATATCTGATTTATTATAGCATTGCAATGGTGACTATTAAGGTTGTGTTGCTCACAAAACCTATTTATTTGTGTTTATCATAAAGATACAAGTTAAACTCAGGCACAGAAAAGGAGTAGGACAGGTTTTCTTGCTGCCTGTCCCTTTAGCTAGGAATCTTGAAGCAATCAAACCACCCCTATTAGAAGTCTTTGAAGTATGTTGAGCATTAGCCACATCCTTTCATGGCCCAGGAATACTGCCCCTCTCATGAGCATGATGGGACTCTTGTAATGCCCCATATTCACCACGTTGATTGCTTTTTTATTTTGGACACCAAAACAAGCCATTTCTCAAGACCCTCATATCTATTATAGTTCCCGTTTCCTTCCCTCGGAACTTCGCCTTAACTTATTCAGCAACCTCCTTAGCCCTCCCAGAACATGCCTTTTCTTATTGTCTCCTCCTTCCTTCCTTTTTTTTAGAAAAATCTCCCTCTTTTATAAACCCCAATAACTCATCAGTCATCACCCTAATTTGTCTCATTATTGTTTAAATCGTATCTTTCTTTCTATGCTCATCTACTTAATCACATGCACACATAGCGCACCATCCCAGAGTTCCACGTGAACTCCTTGGCTCATTTTGTCTTGTTGTGCACATATTGTATACTAATAACTTAATTAAATGCTATAAAAAATGTGTATTACCACAATATTAACTCAAATAGGACATTACAATATCCCCTTCTTTTAGAAATTTCATCCCCAAAATTTATTGATCAAATTTAAGTAAATCCACTACACTGGGATAATAACGAAACATGGTGCACATATGGCACAAACAACGGGGAAATAGCAAAGAGAGTCTTGTCCAAAATCCTCAAAAAGCCTAGCTCTGATACCATGTTATAGCATCTAACAAAAAAGAGTAGACAGGCAATTTCGTTTAAGATTGATTGTAAATCAAATTTCAATTCCTGAAAAATCTTGATTCTAAACCAAATTTCAAAGCAATTTCCCTTTTTTAAGGTATGCAAGTGAAGTGTCCAGAAGAAAATTATCTTCCGTTTTTTTCTTAACCAAGTTTGACAATCTTCATGGCTCAAAATGATTGTTCTAGGTGAGTGTGGAAATGTGTCGAACTCGGATAGAGGAGAATGCGTGTGTAGAAGAGGGTAGGTGTGTGTTGTGTGAGCTGATTCTAAAATATACTTTGAATCTTATTGACAAGGTAGTATAAACATTATGAAACTTACTGAGGGTGGCTTCGCGCACCCTTGTTGCGGAGTGTGGACATTGGACAATCTTATTTTATGACTCTTGTAAGAAAAACTATGAAATCATGCAACACATTCTTTGAAAGTTTTTGCTTTGAGACTAAAGTGTTGGTTTTTTTGCAGTCCATCAACAATTTAAGAGTCAAGTCTTGCTTTTCCTTTTTATTGGCCAATTTGTAGCCAGAAGAAGGTTCCTAAAAGCAAGGTAGACGGGGGGCATTTATATGTGGTAAAAAAAAAATGTAAACAGGGGCAATTTCATTTAACACTCTCTTCCTTTGCCAACTCTCTTGCTTACATGCCCACCTCTGCACTCAACAACAAACCTCTACATTGCTGCAACTTAAAGGAACCTTTTCCTTCAATAAATCTGCTTCTCTATATTGGTATTGTGATGCTTATGGAATTACTTCTCCAAAGATGGAGTCTTGGAAAAACGGTTCTAATTGTTGCTCGTGGGATGGGGTCGATTGTGATGGAGAGACAAGAACTGGAGAGGATAGCTCAAATTCATGAAATTGGGTAAATAACCTGTGAGAGCCTCATTATAATATACAAACAACTCTTGTAGATGAGGTAAATGAAATATACCGCTGGGGAATTTTCCATGTAATCCAGTGGAGGTGAGATCGAGGGTTCTTAAAGAAGTCAAATTGAGCAAGGAATTTGGAACCACAGAAGAAATGTTTACATAGGCCAGATCAAGATCCCTTATCTTTGACATATTTTGAATGAGTGACTCGAATACGCCTTCTTCGAATCTCAAACTATAATTACGAGAGAGATCAAGTGACGTTAGTTTATTGAGGAAGGAGACTCTTGGTGGGACTTTGCCAGAAACATTGCAACGAGAGAGGTTGAGGTGTGTCAATTCGGAGAATCGAGTGAATTCTGGTGAGATGGGAGACATGGCAAAGTCATTGAAAGCGAGGTTGAGCTTTTGAAGGTTGGGAAAGGAGAGGAAGAGACTGCTATTAGGATGGATGGTGCCTTGGAGCTAGCCCTAGTTGAGGTCGAGTCCAATTACTTGACCCGTCTCTCTGTCACAATCGACCTCATCCCACGAGCAACAATTAGAACCCTTTTTCCAAGACTTCATCTTTGGAAAAGAAGTGTTTTCTTAAGAATCACAATACCAGTAAGCTGTTTTTTTCAAGGAAAAGCTTCCTTTAAGTTGTAGCAGCGCAGAGGTCTGTTGTGGAGTGCAGAGGTGGGCATGTAAGCAAGTGACTTGGCAAAGGAATAGAAAGAAGAAGAGGTTAAATAGTTGGTTGTTGGAAAGCCATCCTTGTTCATAGCCCATCTTTCCTCTTGAGCTAAAAAAAAAAGACGAGTTTACCAGTCGAGGAGCAGTACTTCAAATGTTTTATAGGCATCTGTTGCGAGCTAAATTAATGACATGGGTTCTATTTCCCCTCAATGCTTATTAATTATTGGGGATGGTATGGATATTCTATAAAAAATAATAATAAATAAATAAATAAAGGTTACCGGTTACGATAATTGTGGTAACCAAAAGAATTGACAAGTAACAAAAAAATGCACAATTAGTACTAAAAAAATGCATAACTACCTAAAAAGAGTACGTAACCTAATAAATAAATAAAAAATCTTTGGGTCCCGTAAAAGTTATTTTGGGAGACATAATGCTTGAAGCATTGTCTTTTAGAAGAACCAAGTTCAATCTTGTTTGTCCTACTATAATACCCCATGTTTGGAGGTAGAGAGTGTTTAGTCTCACATTGGATGTGATCTTGAGCATATAACAAACTATGTAAGAAACTATTAGTACCTTGGGCTTAAGCATTTTGGGTCATGTGGTGTGTCGGTTCAAATCGAGGTACTGGGCCAGTACATGGTATGTTACAAATGGTATCAAAGTCCTACCCTGGTTTAAGTGTTGGGTTGGATGCGTTTTGCCACCACAGACACCAGGGGAGGTTGTTAGGACTATGCAATGAGGATGTTGCGTCCCTAAGGAGAGGAAGATTACAATACCCTAGGTTTGGGGGTAAAGGTTCTTTAGTCCCACATTGGTTGGGAGCTAAAACCTCATGGGGTATATTAACACCTACTTTGGGCTACATGGTACCTTGTTAGGTATGCCTTTTCAGGCCAAGTGTTTGGGGCGAAAGGGGGTCCATGGTCAGCCGGGTCAATTCGTTACACCTACGGTCAATTAGGTAACGAGAAAAGATAGAGATACTAACACTTTGCACCAACAATTGCAAAGTGTTAGTGCCAATTAGGTAGCGATTGAGAAAAGATAGAGACATTAACACATTGCACCAACAATTACAAGGTAGCACATCAATCGGTAAAATAGTGTCTCTATCTTTTCTACTAGCTCTTCCAGTTAAGAAAATCAGTCTATGCTTAAAGTAGCTTCTTTTTACTTGTAAAATTTATTACTTTCTCAAGGGAATTTACTTTGCCGTCCATCTTAACAGAAATGTTATTAGTTGCACTTTTGTCGATAGTACAAGAACTGTAAGAGTTTACAAATGAAGTACAGGGGGTGTCTCTACAAATAGCTGAAATTACAATGGGTGTAAGTGCAAATTCTCCTTTTTTTAATTCGTCCCTCAAGTATCGATTGAACTCGTGTAGTCCCTGAATTATCTTATCAATATCGATTGATCTAGTCTAATTACTAACGCCATCAAAAATCCGTTGATAATTGGGGGGAAAATACAACAAAAATTGAGATTTTGCTTGATAACTTCTATACCAAATTGCTGATAAAAAAATCTTATACACCAAATCAATTGAGGTTAGCTCAGTTGGGAAAAACTCCTGCATTTCACTAGAAGGTCAGGAGTTCAAAACTCCCAACCTACGTTGGTGTAGGTGATATTCCCCTTGTACTTGTAGGGTTATCCCTCTTAATGGGGCTACTAGTTTGATTAGGTTTGTAATGACTGTAGATTTTGTTTCTAGTTTATTGGGTTCCCCTTAATGGGGTTCTTTTTTTCTTATCTTTTTTTGTCAATCGGTAAACATACTTAATGGGGTTATCGGGGGTGGACTTATATTAATTGTGAAACTTGTTTCCAATTTTATGTAATTCTTACTTTTATCCTCCTACCGTTTGACAAAAAATAAAACTTCTATACCAGCTTACTATAATGGTCTCAATTTGAATCGTGTCTCTTCATCTTGAATTGTTACTGTCAATAATAAGTCCAATCATTGATATACTTTTTAATTTTTTTGAATAAATCATCTGAACAACAAACCATGTGATATTAATCTCTCCCCGGCGGCCATCGCCGGCCGGCCCATCCCATTCTCTTCCACCTCTCTATCGCCCTCTTCTTCCCCTCTCTCGGTGACGATGCCAAAATGGCTTCGTGAGATTTCATAACAGAAAGGAGGCTATTTCAGCAGCGGTGAATATTAACCAACAATGGTACTGGGGTCTGAAATTGGTGGTTCACACTGCTAAATTTGGGGCTCAGAAACAATACACAAAGGCTACGAAGAAGAAGTGGATCTACAATGTGAAATCTCCAAAGCAAGCTGAGGATAAGCCTATATCTGATAAAGGAAAAGAGATATTTTATGAAGCCCAAGCTCAAGATAAACCAAATTATGGAAATCCTGAGCTTCAGATTTCCAGAGGAGCTGGGAAGGCCAACATTCATCACTATTTCAAAAAAATTCACCTTCATCCAACCAGGTCTGGCTGGTTAATGAGAAGCGCAGTGGCAAAAATTCGTATATTGCTATCTCCTAATGATTTACTTCAAGTCTTTAGGAAAGAAAACACTCCTGTTGAACAGATCAAAGCTATGGGTGGTAGGTATGTCATCATCACTTTTCCTAACTCAGCAATTAGGGATGAAACTATCAAGGAAAAATGGATGTCAATTTGGTTCGACAGTATTAATCCATGGTTAGGCGAATCTGCTAGGGAAGAAAGATTTGTTTGGCTATCCTGTTATGGCATGCCCTTAAATGGTTGGTCTTTCCCAAATTTTAAACTTATTGGAGATTCTTGGGGCGAATTCATTAAAATGGACGATGATACTCTTCATGTGAGATCTTTTGATAAAGGCAGGATACTTATTGTTACCGATCAAGTCCAACGGATTTCTGGAACCATTCACATGGAAATTTTGGGACGGAACTACTCGGTGAGAATTGAGGAAGATGCTTCTTTTCGAACTATTACATCTGATGCATACACCACATATCCTCAATCCCTTGAACCCAACACCAATCCTGGTAATGGGTTAGAAAATCCTGTTACTAGGAAGGATAATGATACTGGTCCTGAAGTGAAGAGAATGGATGAATCAAAAAATGACGATGGAGTGGTGAATACAGATGATGTGCAAGAAATGGAAGTAGTGGATGAAACCTCTGATTTACTCATTAATAAGGCAGTTGCTGATGTCCAAAACAAAGATGAGGTACGCCATTATGATGATAATAACCTGCAGATGGTGGTTTTCCAACCATCAATTATGTCTTGGAAACATATATTACAGTCACAAAATATGTTGGGAAACTCAAAAGTTGGAAGTCCTAAGGTCATACCTACCATTGAAAAGCATATCTCTAATCATCTATGCAACATTAACTCCATCAATGTTGTAGAAACAAGCAAAATTGATTCTCCCAAGACCAACAACCTGGCTGACAATTATGATGAAGATAATTTTTCAAGCTGGAGTGAATTACCTTTCAACAGCAAGCTGATAGAGCATTCTAAGAAAAAGGCAACTGCTGAAAAAATCAAGAAGAGAAAGAAAACAATTGAAGAACTGATTGGTTTTCCAAAATCCAAGAAAGGTGGCAGGAAAATAAAAAAAGGTGTGCTTGTAAGATCTGCGATTGCCTCTGCAGCCCTATCTATCTCCTCCGAAGGGTTCAGAAATAGAAATAGATTAATCCTAAATGAAGAAGAGGCTGCCTTGTCAGTCTCTAAAATCATTGGCGAAGATTTTTTGGGGGAAGATGATGAAGTTATTAGCAAATTGATGTCAAACAATCTCTAAATTCAGCCTTTGAAGTCCCTTATTTCAGAGCTGCATCATGAAAATCATGTCTTGGAATATCAGGGGTCTGGGAAGAAAGGAAAAAAGGAGCAAGTTAAAAAGACTGTTACGCGATAGAGGTGTGGACTTTTTACTACTCCAAGAATCCAAACTCAAGTCTGTCAATAATTTTTTCATCATTTCCATTTGGGGCCACGGTGAGTCTAATTTTTTAGAGGTTGAATCCAATGCTTCTGCTGGAGGGTTAATCTGCATTTGGAACTCAGATCTCTTTTGTCTCAAAGATGCATGCAGTAACAGGAATTTCCTGTTGATAAATGGAAGCATAGGTGACTTTAATTGTACCATTGTGAATGTTTATGGTCCTTGTGCTATCACTGACAGAAGAAAGCTTTGGAATACTCTCAGTTCCCTTAGATATCTGTACCCGGATCCATGGTGTTTGGGTGGTGATTTAAATGAAATCAGATGTACTGAAGAAAGACAAGGCTGCTCTGTAAGGGATAGAGGGATGAGGGATTTGAATGACTTCATTGAGGAGTTCGAATTTATGGATTTGCAGCTCTTAGGCAGAACCTTTACTTGGTCAAACTCACAGGTAAATGAAAAGTGGAGCAGGATTGACAGGTTTTTGGTTCACTCAGAATGGCTAGAAAAGTTTAACTTAAGACAATGGGGACTTCCTAGATCCCTATCCGATCACTGTCCCATCTTTGCTAATGGAAGATGAAAGAGATTGGGGGGCCAAGCCATTTAGGTTCTTCAATGCCTGGCTTGACCATAAAGATTGTATGAAGGTGATGGAAGATGCTTGGAGAATCAACCAAAATCACAGAAGAAATGCAATGAGGCTATGCATGAAATTAAAAGAATTAAAGGCTGTACTGAAAACATGGGCAAAGGATGTCTTTGGTAACACTCAAAGAAGAATAGAGGAAGTTGAACTGGAACTACACAATATGGATATCCAAGCAGAGGAGGGTAATATTTCTGGAAGTGAAGTAGCACTAAGGAAAACACTCAAGGAAGAATTGTGGAAGCTGAATAGAGTCGTTGAAAGTATGTGGTTACAAAAGTCTAGAATTAATTGGCAACTTCTGGGAGACAAAAACACCAAGTTTTTCCATTCTATGGCCTCTGCTAGGCAAAGGAAAAACCTCATAAACTCTTTATCAGTGAACGGCATTATGTCTGAGGATCCAGAGCAAATCAAATTGGCAGTCTTTAACCACTTCCAAACCTTATATGTGGAGACCTTGGCAGTCAGACCTTCAATTGGAGATAATTTGGGAGGATCAATTGATGATACTATGAGCAACCAACTAACAGCAGCATTCACTGAATTGGAAGTTTGGAACATCATCAAATCCTGCGATGGTAACAAAGCTCCTGGACCGGATGGATTCAACATTCTTTGCATCAAAAAATGCTGGAGTTTCATGAAAAAAGACATAATGGCTTTTATCAATGAATTCCACCGAAATGGGAAGCTTCCTAGAGGTATTAACTCATCCTTCATTGCCTTAATTCCAAAGACTGAAAATCCCATGATTCTTTCTGAGTACAGACCAATTAGCCTGATTGGTAGCATGTACAAAATTTTATCTAAAGTTCTGGCAGCTAGAATAAAAAACACTATCCCTTTTGTGGTTGGCGATGTGCAATCTGCATTTTCTGGAGGTAAAAACATTCAGGATGGTATTTTAATTGCCAACGAAGTGGTAGATGGCTGGAAAAAAGGAAGGAAAGAAGGTCTTATCATTAAAATTGACTTTGAAAAAGCTTTCGATAAGCTTAATTGGCAGTACCTGTGGAATATGATGAAGCTAATGAACTTCCCTAGGAAATGGATCTACTGGATGAAAGAGTGTTTATCGTCCGCTTGGATTTCTGTCCTTGTTAATGGTTCTCCTACCAAGGGTTTCAAGATGCATAAAGGTATCAGGCAAGGGGATCCCCTTTCCCCCTTTCTTTTTATAATTGCTGTTGAAGGTCTGAATTGCCTATTCAAAAGGGCTCTTAATCAAGGTACTTTCAGTGGTATTAAAATGGGAAATGAGGGTCTCTTTTTATCACACTTGCAGTTTGCTGATGACACCTTAGTCTTCTGTAAAGCAAGTCTGGAAGAGGTGCAAGTGGTTAAAAAGCTCTTAGAAGATTTTGAAGAAATTTCTGGCCTCAATATTAACTTCCACAAATCAACCTTATGTGGGGTGGGTGTGTCTGAGGAGAATATCCAAATCTTTGCTGAAACCATGGGCTGTCAAATGCAAAAGCTACCCATTAAATATTTGGGTATGCCTCTAGGGGCTAGTCCAAAGAGAAAATCTACATGGAAACCTGTTCTGGACAAATTCAAAAGCAAACTAGCTTCTTGGAAGAGGAGATACCTGTCTATTGGAGGTAGAATAGTACTCATAAAATCAGTGTTGTGCAGCTTACCAATATTCTGCATGTCTCTTTTCAAGATTCCTGAAGGTATTGTGAGTGCTCTTAATTCTATCCAAGCCAAATTCCTGTGGGGTGGAACTGACCTCAAAAGGAAACTTCATCTGGTTGCTTGGTCTAAAATCACCCAAGCTAGAAGCAATGGAGGGCTTGGGATCAGAAACATCAAGGAAATGAATGACTCCTTATTGCTCAAATGGTGGTGGAGATATGGGGTGGAAAAAGAATCTCTTTGGAAAAAAGTAATCTCATCCAAATACAAAGCCAAGTCTAGCTGCTGGTTTCCAAATTCAAATCTACCCAGCAATGTTTCATCCATCTGGAAGGATATCATCAATACCAGGGCCAGAAATCCTATTATGCACAGTCTACTTATGATTAACACCAAAATCAAAGTTGGAGATGGCAGACACACATTTTTTTGGATGGACCCATGGCTAGGTAATCTATCTCTTGCAGAAGCTTTCCCACCCATTTTTAACTTAATTAGCAATCAAGAGGAGTCAATCCATGAGGTACTGACTAGAAGAGCAAACAATCATTTTTGGGATTTTCCACTCAGGAGAAGACTCTTTGACTGGGAGAAAGAAATGTTTGATGAAATTTTATCTATTTTAGATGGATCTGACATTGTGTTGTCCGATGGCTCTGAAGATAAGCTCACTTGGTCAGAAAATTGCTCTACAACTTTTTCTATCAAATCCCTATATGATCTGGCTAATCCACCTTCCATTGATGCAAACTCTGATTTCGCACACATTTGGAGGAATTTGGCACCATACAGGGTCCAATGTCTCATCTGGCTTGTTGTTCATGGTAGAGTTAAAACTGCAAATTACCTCTTTAATCTTGGCATTATACATACTGTGGAGGATTCCTTATGCAAATTCTGCTCTACTCATATTGAATCCGTGGACCACCTATTTCTGCATTGCGATCCTGTTTGGTCTGTGTGGACCAACGCTCTCTCATGGTGGGGGGTTAAATGGGTAACTCCATCCTCTGCTAAAAACCTTCTCTCTTGGTGGAAAGATTGGAAACTAAAGAAAGTCAAAAGAAAGATTTGGGAACTCATTCCAATGGCTGTCATATGGACTGTATGGAAGCAAAGGAACGACTGTGTTTTTGAGAATGCAATCACAGATTGGGACTATACCACTGAACTTGTGAAGATCAGAGTTGCTTTCTGGGCAAAATCCAGTGCTGGAAATAGAGACTTCTCTGACGATTTCTTGTTCAGACTTGGGAGCATCTTGGACTCTCTTTAAACATCTGTTGCTCTGTTTTCTCTCCTTTGCTGAGATCATTGTTGTTTTTTGTTTTCTTTCCCTGTTGGTATCTTGCCAACTCCTGGGGTTGCTTTGGGAGTTTTAGTGAGGCTTGTTCCTCCTATTTGTGTTGTCTCCCATTCTTCCCTTTTAATCTTTGTATTCTCTCAAGGATTAATAAACTTTTTTTCCGTTCAAAAAAAAAAAAAACTATTCCAGATATATTATTGCGAGTGTAGTATGTTTCTAGTATCATTTCAAGTTGAAATCAGCATTAAAAGTATGTAAAAGTTACCCAAATAAATCCTTTCTTTTAATGTGTCTTGTGCCTAAATAGTTATCGGATTGTTAATGGCATCATTAATTAGACTGATTTGACGTAAATTGAATAAATGAAATGAGGGACTATATCTAATGTGAACGAAAAACATTTAGGATTGCGGTAGATAGGGAATGAGGGTTACATGTGTGGTGAATGATTCTGAGAAAAGTATGCAAAGGAAAGTCCTAACCATTTGGTAACCATTGATTTGACAAGAAATAATTTCAAAGGTGAGATTCCTGAGAACATTGGAACTTATAACCAACTTAATGTGAGAAATTTAAAAAGTGTAAAATTAGGACAATTTTTTTTAAGATAAAAGTAATCCAAAAACTTGTGTTAAATTATTTTCTTCTAAACTGAATTTTTTTTCAAACATAATTTTTTTTTTTTAAAATTTTCACTTAGCTAGACAAATCAATAATTCAAAAACAAATTAACGCACAACTAACAAGCTATTAAAAGCATTTAAAGTATTCTGAAAAAAAGTTAGACCTCCAGTCTCTATTTCATTAGCCATTAGGTGTGTTATTGTGTTTTGTTCTCTTTTTGGTGGTTCTAGCTTTTTGATTGGCTTGTTGCCTTCCTAGCTATTTGGGTCTTGGGTGACGTTTTTTTCGCCGGCGGCCCTTCTCCTTCTAATCTTTGGTTCTCTTCTTCAAAAATTGATAAATGTGCCTTTCTTGTATTGAGAGGACATATATTCTTTGGGTTTTTTTTTCAAAGCAGAAGAAATTTATTAAGCATTTTAGACAAACTCCATATATAGTCCATATTATGATTCGGTAGTGGAACGATTAGTTTTCTCAATTCTCAAGCCCAAAATTTTAAGACAAATGATAAATGTATAACAACCAACTCTAACAAGTCTCCAATATATTGAAGTGTGTGTGGGCTTCAAACACCATGTGAGTGTGTTGGAGAGTACTTGTTGGAATTTTTTGTTGTAAATGTATCATTGTTGAAATTTTTTTTGGGTATGAAGCTCGTGAGAAGTTTTTTTTTTTGGTACTGAAGCTCATGAGAAGATGAGGTGTCACATTTTTGGACATTTTGGATCAAAGTACCCAAGAAAAGACTATTCCAAGAAAGTATGTGTGGACATATTTTGGATCAAAAGTCTTCCACGCCCAAGCCATCTGAATGTGAAGGGCTTACCAATAACCAAGGCTTAGCATTTAATTCCTTGGAAATACAAGGGGTACCGACCCCTTTCTACGACCGTGCACAAACGGGGTCTTTTTGAATGAAATAGGGTGCTTTTGCATCGAGCTCATAGGGTCATCCGATTGCATTGATTCCTATGTAAAAGCATCCACAATGGTCTAACCAAAATTGGATAACCAAAAGTTGCCACATAAGCTTTTGGTTATCCATTTAGAAAAATTCTTAAAGTTAAGAATGTCGTTCCACATTGGTGTTTTTTGTCCATAACCAAAAATAATGGACACCCTCCATCACTTATTCAAATGATAAACAAAACTTGCCACATTACTTTTTCAAACTACAAAAAATAGTTTTGAAATTTTTTTTAAAAAATATTTTGAATTTTCTTTAAGTACAAAACGGTTTAAAAAAAACCGTTTTTAAAAATAAATTTTGAAAAAAAACAGTTTTTAAAAATAAACTTCTGAAAAAAACAGTTTTTAAAATGAACTTTTGAAAAAAAAAAACAGTTTTTTTTAAAATAACTTTTGAAAAAAAACAGTTTTTAATAGGAAGTTTTGAAAAAAAAAAACAGTTTTTTAAAATGAACTTTTGAAAAAAACAGTTTTTTAAAATAAACTTTTGAAAAAAACCAGTTTTTTAAAATAAACTTTTGAAAAAAAACAGTTTTTTAAAATAAACTTTTGAAAAAAACCAGTTTTTTAAAATTAAACTTTTGAAAAAGAAAAAAAAAATTTAAATTAAACTTTTGAAAACATTGTTAAGAGAGGAGAGAGAAGGTTTTTGTCATTTTGTGTAATGGTGGGTGTACTTGATTGGGTAGATGTGGGGTCCATTAAATTTGGTTATTGGCAAAAGGTTGCTAGTTTTGGTTATCCAAGTGACAAAATTTGGTTAGTTGCTAAGAGGTTGCTAAGTTTGGTTATTCTAATGTGATCACTTTTTTAAACAAGCATTGCTAACTTTAGAACTTTTTGGTTTTGGGTTATGCCAATGTGGATGCTCTAAGCCCACTTAGAATTTGATTTTGAGATGGATCAACGGTTCGGATTGATCGTTTGAGACCCACAACAAGGTCCCCGACACCGGTCGATGCGTGGTCTGTACCTGGAGAACGGTTCTTAAGTCCTTGGATGCCACGACCACAATATGTCTACAATTGAAAATGCCCTAGGTGTAACTCTGAAATTGAAGACATTGATCATTTATTTCGAAAATGCCGTAAAGCCCAGGACTTTTGGTCATTCTTTCGCAGCAGCCCATGGTTGTGTAATGGTTCGGAATGCCCCATTGTGGATTGGATTACTCGTAATCTTAAATCCAAAAAGGCCTCTGGTATAGGAAATGGTATACCTTGGAGTTGTGTTTTCTTGTCCATTCTTTGGCAAATTTGGAAAGATAGAAACAGGAAAAGTTTTGACAATATTGAGATTCCGGTGACTGTGAGTTTTAAAAATACCATTTCCTATGCTAAAGATATTGAGGAGGCATTCAAATTGTTACTCATCATGAGGCCTGTTAAAACTCCTTTAATACGTTGGTGCTCTCCATCTTCAGGTCTTAAGCTTAATACGGACGGATGTTGGTATGATACAACTCATAAAGCGGGATGTGGAGGGCTGTTTCGCAACAACGAAGGAGAATGGATTCTAGGCTACTATGGGAAGTTAATCTGGGAGACAAGCTTGGCGGCTGAACTTTGGGCAATCTATCGTGGATTAACTATCATTTTGGAGAAAAACATGCAGAATGTTACCATTGAATCTGATTCTCTCATGGCAGTGAATCTCATTAATACTGACTTTGATGGTTGTCACCCCCAAAGCAACATGATATTTGAGACTAAAGCTCTGAAGCAAAGAACAGGAGCTACCATATCACATGTGTCCCGGAGTGCAAACGAATGCGCTGATTATCTGGCACGGATAGGGGCTGATCAAGAAGAACATCTTGTGGTTTTGGATGTGATGCCGCCTTCGCTGAGAGAATTCTGGAATAGAGACCGATTGGGTCTTAGGAATGCGTTAGACTAATTTCTGTCTTGCTGGAGTTGTACCCTAACTTTCCTCCCTGATGGAGTGATCTTTGTTTCCTTTCTATTTATATTCCGTTTTACCCACACAAAAAAAAAAAAAAAACAATATGTCTACAATTCATCAAGTGCTAGAGTTTTTTTAAATTTTTTTTCTCTTTTTATTGTTTTTACGTCAAACACAGTATTTTAGTAATTCAAAGGAATATCAACTACTATAAGAGCAATCCCAGTGAGATAATCAAAACATCTAAATAACCAAAGTTAGCAATGTTTGTTCAAAAATTGACTCACATTGGCATAATCAAAGTTAACAACCTTTTAGCCAATAATCAAATTTTGACATTTGGATAATCAAAAGTAACAACATTTTCTCAATAACCAAAACTCAATATCCAAATTTTGGGTGCCACACTTTATTTATAAGTCTTTTAAATCTTTACCAATATTTTTAATAACCAAAATCTTTTTAAGTCTTTTTTTAATATTTATTTATTTTCTTTTTAATCTTTACCAGACTTTCTCTATAAAAAAAATTGAAATTATCAATTTTTAATCTTTATCAAAATATGTTCAGGATTTGTCTCATCTTAAAGGTATTGTGAATATTTTTTAAATGGTATTAATATTATAAAAGGTATATGTGCAAATTTAAAGTTGTGGTCATTTTATGAATACAAATAGAGTGAGTATTACTTTTTTTTATTATGGACACAAAATACCATTGTGACACTCCACATTGTTAACTTTGTAAACGTCTTTTATGCATAATCAAAGTCTGATGTGACAATTTTTGATCATCCACTTTTTGTTACACCATTTGTGACGCTCTAAGGGCAATGGATGATTAAGTGTCACATCCTTCCATAAGTTAATATTCAAATATAACGGGAGTTTTTTTTTACCATTGATGTGTTACCAAATTGACCGTAAGACAAACAACATTGAACATGGTTCTTGTAAAAGACAATGCTTCAAGCATTAATATGTCTCTCAAAATAACTTTCAAAGGACCCAAAGATTTTTTAATTAAATTTACCAATAACAGTGTATGGTAAATCCAAAAATAGTTACCTAATTTTTTTAGGTAGTTATGCATTTTTTGGTACTAATTTTGCATTTTTTTTATGGAATATTCGATGCTAAAATAAGCATTATTCTAGAATAGAAGCCGTGTTATTTAATTTAGCTTGCAATAGATGCCTATAAAACATTTCGAGGACTTCTCCTCGACTGGTAAACCCGTCATTTTTTTGAGCTCAAGAGGAACGATGGGCTATGAACAAGTATGGCTTTCCAACAACCAACTATTTAACCTCTTCTTCTTTCTATTCCTTTGCCAAGTCACTTGTTTTCATACCCAACTCTGCACTCCAGAACAGAACTCTGCGCTGCTGCAACTTAAAGGAAGCTTTTCTTTGGATAAATCAGCTTCATGGTATTGTGATAATTATGAAAACACTTCTTTCCCAAAGATGGAGTCTTGGAAAAAGGGTTCTGATTGTTGCTCGTGGGATGAGGTCGATTATGATAGAGAGACGCATCAAGTAATTGGACTCGATCTCAGCTGCAGCTGGCTCAAAGGTACCATCCATCCTAATAGCACTCTCTTCCTCTCCTTTCCCAACCTTCAAAAGCTCAACCTCGCTTACAATGACTTTGCCATGTCTCCCATCTCACCAGAATTCACTCGATTCTCTGAATTGACACACCTCAACCTCTCTTTCTGCAATGTTTCTGGAAAAATCTCACCACGAGTCTCCTTCCTCAACAAACTAGTGTCACTTGATCTCTCTTATAATGATGGTTTGAGATTCGAAGGAGGGTTCGAGTCACTCATTCAAAATATGTCAAAAATAAGGGATCTTGATCTTACCGGTGTAAACATGTCTTCTTCGGTGGTTCCAAATTCCTTGCTCAATTTGACTTCTTTAAGAACCCTTGGTCTCACCTCCACTGGATTACATGGAAATTTCCCTAGCGGAATATTTCAACTACCTCATCTACAGCAGTTGGTTTTATTTGCTAGTGAGGCTCTAACAGGTTATTTACCCGATTTCATGAATTTGAGCTATCCCCTCCAATACTTGGGTCTCGGCCAGACAAGTTTCTCAGGAGTATTGCCTGACTCAGTTGCTAATTTGCAGTCCTTGAAGTATTTGATAGTCTATGGTTGCAAATTCCATGGATCCATTCCTACATCTCTCGGGAACCTCACACAAATTACCTTTTTGCACCTCTCGTTCAACAATTTCAGTGGTATCCTCCCATCTTCACTTTCAAACCTTAGAAATCTCAAATCTTTGTACCTTGACGGTGATAATTTCAGTGGTGTCCTCCCATCAATTTCAAACCTTACAAATCTCAGTTATTTGTACCTTGACGGTAATAATTTCACAGGTCCCTTCTTTTCATTGGATACAAACTTGACAGAACTTTTGAGTTTCGATGTCTCAAACAATTCTCTCACTGGTCCTCTTCCTTCACAAGTAATTGTACCTCCAAAATCTATATTCTTTGAACGTAGGCCGAAACTTGATCAAAGGTACAATCCCATCATGGGTATTCGAATTACCCGCACTCAGGTTCTTAGATCTCAGCCATAACAAACCGATTGGTCATATACTTGAGTTTCAGTACACTTCATTGCAGAATATTGATTTGAGTTATAACAACCTCCATGGTACTGTTCCAAATTCAACCTTCGAACTCCCAATCCTTGAATTCCTGATTCTTTCTTCCAATAACTTTTCTGGAACCATTCCTGAACTACGGACAAACAACTTCTCTGGCAAAATCTCTATGTGCTTGAACTACGGACAAACAACTTCTCTGGCACAATTCATTATTCATTTACCATGAGGAATCGTTTGACAACTATCAATCTCAATGGCAATGGGTTTGAGGGGCCAATACCGGAGTCTCTGGTTAACTGTACAAACCTGAAAGTGCTAGATCTCCGAAGAAACAAGTTCTTCGACAAATTCTCACATTGGTTAGGAAATTTACCAAACTTGTCTGTCCTAATCTTGCAATCTAACAAATTGCATGGATCCATTCCGACTTCTAGGACCAAATTTCCCTTCCCCATGTTGCAAGTTCTTGATTTGTCGAACAATCATTTCACAGGTCTGTTGCCCATAAAGTACTTCAATAGTTTCAAAGCAATGATGAATGTGGATGAAGTAAATTTTCATTTGCAATACATGGCACTTTTTGGTAATGGTACTTCAACGTATTATAGTTCTTTGACTATGGTAATCAAAGGATCGACCACTGAAATGCAAAAAATCCTTACAATTTTCACAGCCATTGATTTATCGAGAAAAAATTTTGATGGTGAGATTCCTGAGATCATTGGTGGGCTAAATTCAATCCAAGGAATCAACCTATCACACAACAGCCTTACAGGTCATATACCAAAAAGACTTGATAATTTGATGAAGCTTGAATGGTTAGACCTCTCATCAAACAAGCTCACTGGAGAGATCCCTCAACAACTCACGAATCTAAACTCTCTTGGAACTCTTAAACTTTCACAAAACCGCCTAACAGGGCCAATACCTCGAGGCAAACAATTCGATACATTTTCGAATGATTCTTACATCAACAACTTGGCATTATGTGGACCTCCATTGTCAAATACATGCAGCGATCCCGAGGCGACACAGCCACCACCCTCAACGTTTGGAAAAGAGGTAGATTCAGAGCATGGGAGTTGATTTGTTGGGAAGTCATATTGCCAGGGTATGGATTTGGACTGGTAATCGGACTTGTCATGGGGTATCTAATGTTCTCTTTCGGAAAACCAGAATGGCTTGTGAAGATGGTTGAAGGTGTAGGAAGCAGAAAGGGAAAGAGGCTGAAAAGCAAAAGCAATGCTCGAAGGCATGGAGGCAGAAGAAATTAGCAAAATGCAAATGGTACTGCTATATGGTAACCGGTAAGTGTTGCGAATTACAATATCTTTCACCATCTTATGCCTACAAAGTAACAAAAGAAAAACCTTTATTTTTTTTCTCAGATATTGTGGAGAAGGCATGAAACACTTGTAGGAGGTGGATCTGGTGGGAGATGGACAAAAAAACAGAGTGAGAAGCTTAATTCTTAGGGTGATTTCAGTTCATAACTACTTCACTTTCTTTTTGTATCCTCTTATGTACTTAAATCTTTTTGTATCCTCTTTTGGCCTTTCCGGTCCTGGAACGAACATGAGAAATAACACATCTACTGCTTTCTGGTTTCAGAATAAATGGATTCAAGCAATAAATGTTGAAAAAAATATGCTTGGTGTAATCATATTTACGAGTGAACTAAACCCTTTGAATTGGTTGTAATTTGTTTGTCCTACGTAGGATAAATAAATTGATCGAGTGGTTGGAATTAGTTGATTTACTCCGCCCATCACTGCACCAAGTCCGGCATCAGAAGGTAAAATGATGTGTTGTTTCGGTTTAGACTACGACGGACAGTACCACCTGTGCTAAGACAATTTCTAACACTCATCTAGGAAAACTCAACAAATACCCAAAATTTGAAAAGGAGTCTAGTGCATCAAAGACGGAGTCAAGATTTGAATATGGAAGCAGCAAAATTAGCAGAAATCTGTCACTAAGAACAAAAACTTTACATTTAAAATAGAACTCAACATTCTTTAAGATCCTAAAAATTGTCTAACATTAATTTAAAGCGATTTCCCTTCCAATGTTGGAAGCAAAGTGTCCCAGGGAAAATCATCTTCCATTTTTTCCCTAGCAACCCAGCCTAGCTAGTTTGACAATCTTCATGGCTCAAAATGATGGTTTTAAGGGTGCGTAGGTGTGTCATCAAACGCTAAGAAGGAAGAGATGTATGCACATGTAGAAGGGTGTGAGATTCTCTCATGTATGAGCTAGTTCTAAAATAAATTTTTTTAAAAGAAAACAAACTTACGGTGACACATGCAACTCACCTATTTCGATAGGTCCGTCAGCGTTGTTATTTATGGACCAATCAAGTGAAGGACTAATGATTAATGATTAATATTCACTTGCCGCGCTCTCGTGAGATGACTCATGATATATGAGGGATGAGAAATAATTTCATGAAAGCAAAAAAAGAGTCCAAGAAAGTCTGTTTGGACATATTTTGGATCAAAGGTCTTGCACCCATGGTTAAAAAAAATTTACATGCAGCATTTCAGTGAAGCCAAGGGAAGCAACTAGCCAGCAACTGTTCCGGAGTCTCATCAACTAATCCTGCGGTATCTCAGACAAATCATTATTCCAGTAGAGAGAGAATGGGTGACGGGGAGTAACCTTGTACCGTTGAGATGGCTAACCAGGGATACTTGTGATTAACTTGGAAGAAACAAAGAACGTCTCATTTTTCCTCCAAGAACTTTGTTGCCTGCACAAATCACAATAACCAAAGTGCTAAGCTATCCTTTTCACCAAAAATATATGTATATGCATACAGAAGGAAGCATAACATCAGATCCAAGATAAAAACCCATCTTAACTTCAAAGATACTGTCAGCAGAATAGTTTACAATCATGAAAGTAATAAGTAAAAAAGAAAAATAGTTCATGGCAAGATAAAAAGCAGGCAGCTATAGAGTAACGTGGTTTTGTTGTAGCTAGTATCCCGCCAAGCATCCTATCTAGTGTTTGCTGTATGAAACGGTTGCTCCTCATCTTGTAAATATGCAACACTTACGTACTTCTTGTATCTTGGTGTAGTATCAGGAGATTGTGTTTTATTCTTTTATTTAATAAATAAAAAAAAAACCTAGTGTGGTAAGAAGTCCTTTGCTTTCTCTTCCTTCAGAGCAGAGGTGTTCTGAATCTTAACAATTAACAGGACTGCATTGAAATCTCTCATTCAACATGTTAAAATACAATGTTGCTGAAGACATGAGAACAAGGATTCTTCTTACTCAAGTTTACGGCAATGATGCATCTAAGATAGTCAGCCGCAATCATGCAATTCCCGTTCAACTCGCGCAATGTTCTCATTTACCATCAAACCGAATCCAGAATTGTTTCTGGGGAGCATACTTTTTAACCTCAGATCAGACATAGAAGAAACAAAGACACACAAAGACAAGCTTTGTTCAACTGGCTATATTCAATAACTTTACGGATGCACGCGGAGTCTATTGGAGCTATATCAACATCCGACTTCGATAGACACAGACCAAACAGCGTGATTTAAAGTGAAGGATTGCCTGCAAATACAATATGAAAATTGACTTGTTTGGTTACTACTACAAGGTCTATGAATATGCAATGTCCAGATAGAAGGGTGGGGGACGTAACCAAACAAGTAAACATGCATCTTCAGTGGATGCACAGCCCAACACCCACAGCTGGTCATACTACCGTAAACATTAAAAGCTTTTTTAAGTGGAGCTCTTACTTTCTACTGTTCCAAAAAGCATCCACGAAAATGTTGTTATACTTGATTGCTATTGGGCAAACAGTGCAGCCAAGCTCAAACGCTCCCTAACCATAGAAGAACAAGCATGAGTGAAATAGATAAAACCCCTAAGAAAATGAAGAAAAGTAGGAAACGGGTCAAGTGAAGAAACAATCACATCAATTTAATTTGCCACAAAAAGAAAATTCCCAGTTCCAATAAAAGATAGTCTCTTCTACACTTCTACTCTATATACAATGCCAAATGTAGATAGTTTTGTAGTGTGTCATTGAATATATGCTGCAATAGATGACTCCACAAATGTACCTTTTTAAACATTACAGTATAATGGTTATTCACACAAGTTCCTTCAGGGAATATAAGAAGGGGATTATTGTCAGCCCCATGAACGTGATCCCTCAACCTAGAAAGAAAAAAAAAAAAAAAAAGGTCATATTTTCAACACTCAATAATATTTAATAACAAACAATATATGTCCTTTCCACTAACACACACTTTTTTGCTACTACTTCCCTATCCTTTGCCTCTGAGCGATTGAACCAGATACATCCTACACTTTCCAAAATAGTGCTTTGCAACAATCCTGCGTAGACATAGACATAATGATTAGCTAAACTGGAAAATAAAGCCAACCTTTTGCTGGTCCATGTTGTTAACAAGTGTAATAAGGCCACACATTCTAATCTCGCAAAATCAACTGCCACTCTAAAGAGCCCCCTAATCTTAGGGATACTTTTACATAATCAGTACATTGGAATAAAAAGCGTGCCAATATAGCACTGCACCACCCTAGTACACCAAGTCCTTCAGACAAGGAGGTACACCAATGTAACTGAAGAAAAAGGACGAGGAGAAAAAGATCCATTTTGGTAAGTTATGGCCATAGATGATATGAGGAAAATGAAATGCGGGTACACACAGTTTATGGAAAGGATAACTGCCAAGAACAAAAGTACGAAGCTTAACGGACCCTAGTTTTCAGGAGATATCAATTGTATTGCTTTATGCAGAGAAAAAAAAGATAGACAACGACTGAATCCCACAAAAATATAGACATGAGAAAATCTGGAGTTTAGACACTTACCAACCCATCCAGGATGCTTCTGCATAATAACAGCAAATGCAGTCATCTGCTCCAAAATAATAAAGTCAATCATTGAAGTATGATTGGACACAAACACCGTCTCAGATCATGGCAAGGGAAACTCAGATCCATGTTAAAAACAATAACAGAATACATGCACTGAAATAAAGTTAGCCAAAAACTTGAAAAAATCAAGGCTTTTGGTGAGAAATACCTGCTTAGGCCTCATGCTAGGCTGCGGTCCATGATACTTGACAACCCCAGTCCAAGATGCAACAAAAAAGCTGCAAATTAACTCCACTAGACCTCTCTGAGAAGATAATGAATGCTCATCAGAAGGTCCAATAGAAGGACATAATCTCACTCTTATGAAAAGCACAAGAAAAAATTAGATGCATCAGTTTACATCACATCACTTGACAAAAATTTACCAAAATAAACTAGGGCAGTATTCCCCTTGATTAATGCACCAACTAAATATAATTGGTTATCTTCCTTCATGTACGCAAGATACGTAATTACTGAAGCAAAACAAAAGTAAAACACAGGAAAGGGAGAAAAAATCCTCTTCCAAAATTTATAGCCAATAGAACTTAAAAATAATAATTGAGTTCCCTGCTCTGTTCTATTCCCTAGAGTCATATTTAAATACCCGACAAAATTAACAAACACAATCATAGGACACAATTTCAAATGCCTCTGATACAAAGAGTAAACATAATATCGACCAAAACAATTGCAAGAAGCACAACCTAATTAGCAAGGAAGCATACCTCAAGCTTTTTCCTCAACTTATCATGCCCTTTCAGAAGAGCATGCACAGGGAAGTAGGCAGAAAGAAATACAATCCATCCGAGTGTCAAAACTAGAACCCTGCAGATTTAAAAGAGATGATTGACGATAAATTAACAAATTATTGGTAACCATTAAAATGCAAACTCATGAAGATAAACATAAGATCTAATCACAAAGAACTCCCCAAACACCTGGTCACCAAAAATAATACCTAAGTAAAATGCTGGGTCATTTGTTTTGTGATGAATGGTGATGTCACTGGGATACTCTATCCATATGTCAAATTCCAAATAGACCACAAACGAGAACAACTCACTGAACACCTGTTCTATAAATTTACGGTTCTATAAATTCATCTAGGAGGGATTGAAGAAATAGAATAGGAACGAAAATACAAAGAAATGTAAAGCAAAGAGGAAATACAGCCTAAATGTTTTACTTTCCTTTATATAATCTATTCTTTACCCATCTAAAAGTAAATAAATAAAATTGGGGTATACCTCGAAACACCTAGATGGGTAAAAATATGGAGTGTATCACTTACTGTAGTTATGCCCACTGTCTCTACTTACTTATATCTAGAAAGACCTGCAGCTACTCTGCCAAATGCACTAGAGAGAGAGGAACACCCCACACTCCCACTTTCTCACTGCTAAAAGGCCCCTCAATTCACAACCCAGTGTATGTTTGGTGTACATCAAATAGTGTGGTCTCATTTCTCGACCTCGGCCATGTTCAATTAGAACTAAATTAAGATCATCTTGATCTGTTGCCACTTAATTAGGATAATGTTAATGTAGAGGCAGTAAATTAGCATTCCATAACCTCATTACAACTGAATTAGCAATAAATTCAAGCTGAGTTTACATATATATACCAGTATACCTACTTACACGTATACATATGCATATTCATTAGAACATACGACGGAGAGAGAGAGAGAGAGAGAGAGAGAGAGAGAGATCACAGGGACTCACAAGAGTAAGAGAAACGGCAGGTGAAAGAGAGAGAGAAATGGCCGGGGAGAATGGCGGAGCCGGCGGACGACGGTGGCAAAAGAGATGATTTGCCATTTCTCCTGTTCTTTTTCTCTATCGGCAACAAGCCAACAACTCCATTTAAGGAGGGTTTTTCTTTAAAAAAATAAAATTAATTTCCAGGTCATGACATAGGTTCAACCTATGTCATGCCTCTGAAAACGACACCGTTTGTTAGATCTAAACTCTTGGGTGCTACAAGGACGATTTTTACCTATATCAACTAATTTTTAATAATCCGAGACATTCTTTTTGTATAAATTATTATAAAATATATGATGTACAAATGCTTAGTAAATAAAGTAAACTTTAGTATTTAATCTAAATGAATTTCTATTTCTCAAAATAGCTTTGGATACATTGAATCATATCTCTTTCCATAGCAACGACCCTCGGGGGACTTTAAGTACGCTTTCTATATATCTGAGTGATATTTTGATGATCCAAGACATTCAGATTATAGAACACAGAAAAATACATATCATGTAAAAATTTCATAATAATCGAAGATGAATTAGTACTTGATCTTAATGAATTTACGTTTCTTAAAATAGGTTGGGTTATACTGAATCAAAACCATAATAACCCGTTTCAACATAATCTCGGGCTTGAGATCACCTGTCCCCGTTCCCTGTAGCCTCAAATCGGTTAATTGGCCTGAAACTCTCCCGCTCTCCCATTTACCCTGTGTCGTTCCCCTCTGATCAGAATCATCTCCGACAACCGTAGTCCTCGGATCTTGCTACTGCTTGCTGATTGAACGTTGCTTCCCATTTCAAGGCGAAATGAACCGTTCACAAGCGTCAGAAAAGCCTCTGGCACCCTCAAGGACTCCACCAAGGTTGGCCTTGCAAAGGTCAATAGCGATTACAAGGTTTCTTTATACCCCAAAAGAAAAAATTACAAAATACTTTTATACATTGCCATTCCATTCCTCCAAAATCAATTAAAATTTTCATTGAATTCATTTCCTGTTTGTTGATCTTTCGATTTGTTGCAATGATGGGTATTTTTTTATTTTGGTTGATTTGAAATGGGTAGGATTTGGATATTGCGATTGTCAAAGCCACAAATCATGAAGACATTCCTCCAAAGGAACGCCATGTTATAAGTGAGTACATATTATCTTACCTCCTCATTCATTTTTTCTTGTTAATGGCTTTGAATATTTGTATAGATAATTGTTTGTGCCTTTTGAACGAAATTGTTTAAGTTTGTTCATCTATGCATGGACCACCTAACATGCCCTGCCTATGGTGTGATGGTCGTCAATTTGATCCAGCATGGGATTGATACGGCAATCTATTAAACCAGCCTCCCCTGGGAAGACAGCACTTCTGACTACGGCCAAAGCAAAGGCTGTAAAACGGCTCTTGTTCCAGTAATCCATACTGGTCTTGAAATACCCTCGTTAGAATGAAAACCTGCCTGGGCGGTGAAGTACTTTTATGAACTTTAACGAGCATTTGCTGGCACGGTTGATATATTTTGAAATGATATCTGGGTATAGGGTTCAATGGTAAGGACTTTTCTTTTGTTTTGTGAGTTCGAAGTCTAAATTGGAACCCCAACACCAGTAGCATTGTGATAGACAAACTAGCCTGAATCCAGATTTGCTGAATTTGAAGTTTCATCTGTAGCAGTGAGATGGAGAAATCCTAGCTGTCTGCCGAATAGTGGGATGTCTTAACGAAAATTTTTAATTAGGAAAATGACAACTCTTGAGAAAAAGAAAGGGAGAGGGTGGGTAGTTAATGTCCAAGCTGGCATGATGTAAACCTTTAAATTTTGGGTAGGCAACTAGGATTTCTCCTTCCTCACTGCTGAAGTTTGGAACTCGGAATTCAGCTCATCGAGTTTAACCCTTACCTGAATTGTAGTTAGTATGCTTACACATTCTGTTTGAGCTCGGTAAATTAGTGACTTCTTTATTTTGTGTTCCATTGACTTCATCTAAATTGATAATTTCCTACCTTAAAGAAGAAAATGTAAGGAAAAAAGTGAAGGATGAGTTGTAATGAAGAAAAAAATTATGAAATTAGTACCCTTGATGCAGAATAAAAGATGAATATCCTATGCCAATTGGATTTGCGATGGTAGAGGGTCTGGAAGCATATTTGAGACACTGCAATTGGGAAAACCTTTGATTGTTGTCGTCAATGAGGATTTGATGGATAATCATCAAAGCGAGTTAGCAAGAGGAATTTGCTCAAAGGAAACATTCACTGTGTGCTCGACCTCGAGTCCCTTCTCCTAATCAAACCCAGTTGCTTGAACATTTCAAAAGCTTTGCAAATGGTTTAGTTTTTGCACTATTACTGATGTAATTAGAAAGAGGAACTGCACATTGTTTGAGCATTTCAAAAGTTTCTAAAGTCGCGACTCTATTTGCCTGAGCGTTACGGGTCTGATTGTTAACTAGTGAACCAATTAATGAATCAGTTGTAACTAATTCTGTTTAGTTTTGTTTTAGTTGTAAATTCTGTTTTGTTGATTAGTTACGTGGCACGTGCTGTAGTTGGCACATGTGCAAGTGATTAAGTCGGTTTAAGTAGAAGCTAGTTGAACACAGTTAGTATATAGTATTGTACCAGACTTCATTTCATTTTTTTTAATGAGAATATCTTCTTCTTCTATTCTTCTCTGATTTTAAGAGAGAGAAACCCTTTTAGGGTTCTTCAATTCACCGATGTTTTCATGGTATCAGAGCGACATTTGACGTGAGTCATCTTCTGGTTCGATCTCAAGGTTTTATATAGCTGATCTACATCAAGATTGCAGAATCCTCTCAATTAGTAATCTCAAATGACGAGTGCTTCATCATCATCGTCTTCAACAGAGTATCTTCCTCCATCTCTCACTTTCTTAATCGCAAATTTTCAGTCGTTTGTGACTCTCAAGTTAGATTCATCAAACTATTTTGCTTGGAAGACACAAGTAGAAACTGCTTTGCGCGCAAACTCTCTATTTGATTATGTGAATGGATCTGTTACAATTCCTCCAAAGGAAACCCTAGATTCCTCTGGTAATCATATCCCTAATCCCTCTTATACAAAATGGGACACGATTGATCGAATGTTGTTGGCATATCTGATTGCTACATTAACACCATCCGTATTACCACACATTGTTGGTTCACTTCAAGCTCATGAGGTGTGGTCTAAGTTGGAAGAAAAAATTAGTGTACTGTCAAGAACTCATGTGATGGATCTCAAGAGAAGGCTGTATACACTCAAAAAAGTCGCACCAATGGAGCAATATTTGGATAACATCAAAGGCTTACTTCAGAAACTGGAAGCATCTGGATCTCATATGGATGAGGAAGATGTGATTTTTCATACCTTAAATAGCCTACCAGATGACGAGTACAGAACTTTTAAACAAGCTATTAGGACTAGATCAGAGATTACACCTCTTACATTTAGTGCCTTATACTCTATGTTGATGGCAGAAGATTTGTGTCATGAGCCATTGGAAACCACTACTATTCTGGTTACACAGCACCAAAATCCATCATCTTTAGTACAGTCATCTCTCTCTGGTCCCTCTTCTAGTGTTGCATCATCCTCTCCAATTCCATAGAATCAATCAACAGGTTTTCAATTTCCTGTTCAAGACACTCCTCAAGGACCTCAATTTAGTCAAGGAAATGCTTCTATTGGCTATAATGGATATAGGGGTAATAGGAACAATAGAGATAACAGGAGTGGCAGGTTTAGAGGACAGAAAAATAATGGTTTTTCTAATGATTTCTCACCTGGTAGTTGTCAAATCTGTGGGAAGTCAAATCACCAAGCTAATAGGTGCTACTATAGACAAGATCTGAATTATAGACCACCACAGTTTGGAAGGTCACAAGAGTATGGAGGATCACAGGTTGGTTCAGCTACACCTGTGGGCCAGTCTCACCACCAAGTTCAAGGTTTTGTTCAGGGCTTTGTTCCATCACAAGGGTATCTTGGTGCAAGTTACAATCATCCTCCACCACAGGCTCTCATGGCAACTACTGCCCTATCACCTTATCCCTACTTGCCTTATCCCCATGTGGTTCCCCACTATTCTGGTTCTCAGACTTATCCTACTACTCACCATCCATCTCATGGTACAATCAATGGTGTTTCCCATACTAGTATGTCAGGTGGTGTCCCAGGCCATGCATCCAATTCTCTGCCTTGGTTCTTTGATTCTGGGGCTACAGCTCATGTGACACGATGCTACCATGATTTCACGGGTTCCGGTTTTTCTACTCCATCAAGCATTCACATGGGCAATGGTCACAGTGTTCCTGTCTCAAACTCAGGTAAAGGCATTCTTCCATTGCCAAACCATAGCTTCCTTCTGAACCACATATTACATGTTCCTCAGATATCACACAATCTTCTTTCAGTCCATCAATTTGCTGTAGATAATAACTATAGAATTAGTTTTGATGCATCTGGTTACGTTATTCAGGACTTGAAGTCCAATCAGGTTCTTCATCAGGGACCCTGCCACCAGGGTCTCTATCCCCTTCAGCCTTTTTCTAAGGGTGTTGCTGATCCTATTGCACTACTTACCATTCCTTCTTCTGCTGAATTGTGGCATCGCCGTTTAGGTCATCCACATGGTGCACTTCTTCTTCATTTATCTCATAAATACCATTTGTCTATTCCATCTTCTTTTGATAGTCATATATGTTATGCTTGTAATAAAGGAAAAGGTCATCGAATGCCTTTTCTTGTCTCTCATACTCATACTTCATTCCCTTTTGAGATTCTTCATGCTGATGTATGAGGCCCCGCTCCTCTAGCTTCTTTTTCTGGATATAAATACTACTTGTTACTGGTTGATGACTTCACTAGGTATAGCTGGTTGTTTCCCTTACGTTTTAAGAGTGACGTTTCTTCTTGTATTCAGCATTTCAGAATATTTGTTTCCAATCAGTTCAACTTGTCTATCAAAACAATTAGATCTGATTGTGGTGGAGAGTTTCTGAATAAAGTCATGACTGCATCTTTTTTTATCAATTTGGTATTCTTCAAGAATCATCTTGTCTGTATACACCTCAACAAAATGGCTTGGTTGAAAGAAAACAAAACATGCTCATATAGTAGAAACAGCTATAACTCTTCTTCAACAAGCTAAAATGCCCATCAAATTCTGGCTTGAGGCTATTACTACTTCCTGGTATTTGATTAATAGGTTGCCACATTCCTCCTTACATTTTGAAGTTCCTTATCATAAGTTGTATGGTCATGCACCAGATTACCAAAGCCTTAAACCTTTTGGTTGTTGTTGCTTCCCTTGGTTAAGACCATATTCACACAATAAACTTGAACCTAGATCAACACCTTGCATTTTCTTGGGTTATTGTTCTGGCATCAAAGGATATAGATGCTTAGACCCAGTAACACAAAAGGTCTATATATCTAGACATGTTCGATTTCTTGAGCATGATTTCTCCTATTCTAGTCTTGTTTCCTCTTCTTCTCTGACTGCTACTTCTTCTGTTTCCCCTAATGTTCCTCCATCTTTTGCTCTTCCCTCTTCTTTCTCTACTCATATTCCTGTTGTATTACCTGTTATTTCCCCTACTTCTTCTTCTCATCTTAACACTACTCCTTTCACTACTTCTGAGCCTATTACAGCTTCTGATCCTGCTGTTTTAGTACCTTCTCCTTCTTTAGCCACTCAACATCCTATGGTCACTAGATCTAAGAGTGGTATTATTGTTCCTCCTTTCACTACTTCTGAGCCTGTACAGCTTCTGCTCCTGCTGTTTCAGCACCTTCTTCTTCTTTAGCCACTCAACATCCTATGGTCACTAGGTCTAAGAGTGGTATTACTGTTCCAAAAATTCCTTTCTCCCTTGTTGTTGGATCTCCTCCTCTTACTGAACCACAGTCTTTTAAAGAAGTTATGTCTTATCCTGAGTGGAGACAAGCTGTGACAGATGAGTACACTGCTTTGATGTCTCAAGGAACTTGGACCCTTGTGTCCCCTCCTCCTGATGCTCCTGTTATTAGGTGTAAATAACAGGTGTAAATGGATTTTCAGAATCAAGAGAAACTCAGATGGCACTATTTCTAGGTATAAAGCCAGATTAGTGGCACAGGGGCTTTAGCAAACTGAAGGTGTTGACTATTCAGAAACTTTTAGTCCTGTTATAAAACAGCCTACTATTAGAGTAGTGTTCTCTTTGGCTCTTCATTTTGGTTGGTCAATTCGTCAGCTAGACATATCAAATGCCTTTCTTCATGGTACACTTCAAGACAGGGTCTATATGAAACAACCACAGGGCTATGTTGATTCTCAATTTCCACATTATGTCTGCCATCTTCAGAAGGCTTTATATGGGCTGAAACAGGCCCTAGAGCATGGTATGAAATGCTCTCCTCAAAGCTTATTTCTCTTGGATTTCACAATAGTCTGGCAGATTCTTCACTTTTTGTTCTTCATACCAACACTGATCTAGTCTATGTGTTAGTCTATGTGGATGATTTGCTATTCACTGGAAGTAATCCTCAACTGATTGACTCTCTGATTACTCAATTGAGTGCTTCATTTGCTTTAAAAGATTTGGGTGAATTGCATTATTTCCTTGGTATAGAGGCAGTGCGAACATCTAAGGGAATGGTTTTGTCTCAACATAAATATGCAGTTGATCTTCTTGTTAAAGCTGGTATGATCAATTGTAGGCCATGTTCTACACCATCTTCCCTTCATCTTGAGCCAGAGGAAAATTCCTCACCCATGAGTAATCCTGAACACTATAGGTCTCTCGTTGGGTCTTTGCAATATTTGACTTTGACACGACCTAAAATTTCATATGCTGTGAACAGTGTTTGTCAACATATGCATATGCCTTTGGAGGCTCATTATACAGCTGTTAAACGTATTTTACGCTATATTAGAGGAAATCTGAATCAAGGTCTTATGTTTTCCAAGAGTCCTCTTTTGCTCTCTGCATTCTCTGATGCCGACTGGGCAGGTGATACAGTAGATCGCAGATCCACAGGGGGATACTGTGTTTTTTTGGGTTCGAATTTGATTTCCTGGTCAGCAAAGAAACAGGCCACAGTGGCACGATCCTCTATTGAAGCAGAGTACAAAGCTTTAGCTAATGCTGCTTCAGAGGTTCTTTGGTTACTGCAGTTGTTTAAAGATCTGCATATTTCAGAGTTTGCTACTCCTCCTCTATTGTGGTGTGATAATAATTCAGCCATATCCCTGGCTACTAATCCTGTTTTTCATGCACGAACAAAACATATTGAAGTTGACTTTCACTTTGTTCGTGAAAAGATTGGTCTTAAGCAGTTGCAGGTGAGACATGTCCCTTCTGCCTTGCAGGTTGCAGACATCTTCACCAAATCCCTTACTGTGGCTTGTTTTCTGCTGTTGAGAGACAAACTGAAGCTCACAAGCCTCCCAGCTTCAGTTTGTGGGGGCATGTTAACTAGTGAACCAATTAATGAATCAGTTGTAACTAATTCTGTTTAGTTTTGTATTAGTTGTTAATTCTGTTTTGTTGATTAGTTACGTGGCATGTGCTGTAGTTGGCACATGTGCAAGTGATTAAGTCGGTTTAAGTAGAAGCTAGTTGAACACAGTTAGTATATAGTATTGTACCAGACTTCATTTCATTTTTTTAATGAAAATATCTTCTTCTTCTATTCTTCTCTGATTTTAAGAGAGAGAAACCCTTTTAGGGTTCTTCAATTCATAGATGTTTTCACTGATTAGGAGGGAATTTGTGATTTTGCAACCCGGAAGCTGGAATTATATTTTGGAGCCATGTCCTGTCACGATGACTATCAAAGTTTGAAGATTTTGAGAGAATCAACAAAGACATTGTGGCAAATTCTGTTCAAACCCATGTTTTCTTCATGAGTGCATGTATAGTTTATCAATTTGGAACCCAGATTATGGCCCAGCTGTGGACATGCACCACATTTTGGTCATTTTATGTTTTGCCATATGTAATGCTTGTGGTAGTCCTTTTCCTCATTTTTTGGGACTCTGTGAATTTGCGGTGGACATGTCATGAGTTCAACAAAAAGTTCCCCCTATGTAGTTACCTTCTTGCACTCCATAGGCGACAAGTCCCTCCTCACACAAACCCCAGATTCAATTCGGGAATGAGAGGCAAAAAGGGGCGGGTGTAAAGTGAATGTAGAGGTCAAGGATGTGTTCTGGGGAGTTGTTGTGATGGGGTGGGGAGAAACCTAAATTGTAAATTCTCAAGGAAACCTTCACTTTTCAGACAGAAGCTCAACCGTTGGTCTAATTCACAAATTTGACAATGCTACAAGTCATTTTGTAACGTGTTAGGACATCCCATGAGTAAGCCAATCTGGAGCGGTTTATAAAGGGAAGCGAAATCTATTTCAGATGCTAAGGCTAACAAATAGAAGCAGATAACTATGAAATAAAGTTTTGATGCATACAATGTCATGGTGAAAAACCCACTAAATTAAGAAAAGAGAACACGGCTTGCAAATAAAATTATGTAATCACGAGTATTGTTCCTGTATCCTGGCTCAATTCTCTTCCCAACAGGTTCTTGCGTGCATTTCTCCAAACATTTATCAGCTGCAATAAACTTTACCAAGTAAGATCAACAACCCAAAAAGTATAACCAGAACTGTATTTGATGTGTTACGTAGGGGTATACATTTAGTCTGTATTGATTTTATTTGAAAATAACATAGAAATCGAGCTCTGTGCAACTATATCATAAGGGAGCACGGAAGGTTGTGGAACCACATGCCTAAGCCGTAATAAGGGGAGGCTAAAAGGCTTGCATCAATTTAGTTTGTTTCAATTTCTTTCATAATTTGGCCCCCTCCGACTTTGATTCCTAGCTCCGCCACTGGGGACAACCAAGAAATAGCAGTTCTTACCTACGGTGGGTATGGTTGTAAATCCACGAAAGAGTCCCGCTCCTATCACTTTTTTGAGTATTTTGTTGAGTATCTTAAGGAAAAATGATAGCATAGTAATGCTTTTGGACAAGTTTCAGTTGTGTTATGTCCAATACCAAGAAACTGAATGAACTAACTTTGAAGATTTGGTTTGGCACAAATTTGTAAGTGAAAACTAAATTGCTGAAACTATCGTATTGCTAACGGAGAGTAAGGCATTAGGTCCCTTGTTAATTGTAATCAGTTCAGATGAAATTACCATTGACGATAGTAGTAGAACAAAGTTTTCTTGTTAATTATAATCCAGGCATTAAGCCAGGTTATATTCCTTCTATTCTTTATGGTTTGGGAAATATTCTAATGTGTCCAAGACAAAAATATATGGTTTCGGAATGTTGTTTGGTACAAGCAGTTGGTATTTTGTTTGTAACTAGCAAAACAATAATGGGAGCGTCCTGTCATTCCTCGCATACTCTTATGCCAATATTTGAGCCCTTTTCTTATCACCTACCATTACTGATTTTAGGGGTTCGGTGGCTTATTGTTGTGGAGGCTGGCAGCAAGCGCGTAGAAGGGATTATAGCACTCAGTGATATCTAGAGATTCTTGCTCAGGGAGATGAAGAGTAACTCTCCAGTTCAAAAAAAGAAAAAGAAAAAAGATGAAGAGTAACTCTCGGCGATCTATTCAGATTCTTGTTCACAATATTTGGTGATTTGGTTTTATTTTTACAAACATACCATTGGATTGGCCTCTCGTATCGCGGCATGGTCTTTTAGGACCATTATGCAAAAGAGAAAGAGGTTGTAAATTACAAGGATGGGGATTTTTGTCCCTAGTCTATTTTTCTTTTCCTTACCCCAAACTGTTGTCAATGTATTTGCCAATTTTTCTGAATGGCATGGAAAAAGATGACACTTCTGTGCTGTTAATGGCACCAGAAGAGTGGAAAAAACACTAATGGATTTTTCCGAGGGCCACTGGCCAGGATCATTCTATTCATATTGTTGTGCTTGGCTTCGAGTCTGTCGATCTTTTCTTTTGGATATTTAGCTATTTTCGTTGATGGATTCAATTTTAAGGAAAAAACAAAAGGATAAATTTATCACAAAATCTGGTTAATTTGGCTTCCTGTCCAAGACAAATTTTCAGATATTTTCCTTCTTGTTTTTTGTTCTTCTGTAAGCTGTTGTTTGTTACTACTTTAGTTTGTCAACAAAAAAAAAAAAAATCTGTAACATTGAAGTTTAACTCCTTCTATGCCCATTTCCTGTTGTGCACCATGTGCAGCACCATATGGTGCGGGAATTTGGCTGTCCAGCTCAAATTTAATCCAAGTAATGGACGGTTCAAATTTACATGGAGTTCGGACTAAATACGAGTCGTGCATTTTCACATGGGATGGTCGGATGCCCTGCACCACACGATGCCGTGACTCCACTCCATGATTAGTAATGATATCATTCATGTCAGTAACAGACAGTGAATTAATCTTGTTAATTCATGTAAGACTCAATCAAATTCCTGTTCGTAAGAATCACACGTTTACTTGTCAAAGTAGTAGGCCAAATGCCTGGGTTGATCAAGGCTTACAATAAAGGTTTTTTGATCTGGCTCAAGTTTTTTTCTCCTTTGGGCAAAAAGAGAGGAATATACACAAAAAAAGCCAGGTGAAAACAGAGAGGGAGAGATGTCAGAAAGTTCAAACATGTTAAGGAAGATAATATCCATTGTCCTGTTTATTTCCAAATAACCATAGAGATATAAAAATGGAATAAAATCAACCATGCCTGTCCTTAATAGTTTTGTGGTGCAAAAGTAATGGAAAAATAAAACAATCATATACTGAAAAATAAAACAATTATTGCATGATACATACCCAGTACGCAATAGCTTGTTTGTCACCGTCGATCCCCATTGAAATCCAGGGGGAAGAGAAAAATATTGAAGCTAATCTCAGGAATCATCCAAAATTTAACAGCTTAAATGAGAGCCATGTCAACTCTACATTACAAATATACACACCCGTTGTAAAGGATCCGATCCTACAAAGGCTAGGTTGGTACGAGTGCCAGTATCTCAGCAGACACTGAAAGGTTCTGTGAGCAGCAAAGCTATAAACTAGTAACGGCAGAATCCAGTATCACGGCTACATCTAACAGTGGAAACTCTCGTTTTGTACGCTTCTGCAGTAGTTTAAAAATGCCCATTATGAACAAACGTTAGAAAGAAAAAAAAAATGGTAATAATCATATGATCTATCACAGGAAGAATTTATGTTGAGCTGAAATATAAGGGTCGTATGCATGAGCCAGAACTATTGTCTATTTTTCTTCTTTACGGATAAGTCCGCATGTGCACAAAATAGATGAGTAAATTGTTTGCCAAGAAGTGGAAATTTTGCTATGCTGTCATTCATCGTATCAAAACAACACAGTACATTGCAGCCTTTGCAGCAAATTCTTGGAAATCATTTTAGCATTTGATCACGTACTATGTAATATAGACTTAGAACTCATCTTCAAATTTACCTGAATCATGAGGAATGTACCCACACAGTGACTTATGAGTTCTGATGGGATTTGTGCTACATTTTTGTCCAACACGTTCTTCAAATCATGTCCCGTTGAATGCTATGAATTCGATGGGCAACAGGAAGTCAACAGATAATGAGAAGATGAACTTCCATGAAAAGCATCAGGGATTCAGCAGCGGTATGTCTCATGCCCAACAAGCAAGAATCATAGAATGAAAGCCGACTACTGAAATAGTCTATAGCGTCCTCAATCCTCTCAAAAGTATTTCCTCCTGCCTTCAAAGATGTTATTGCCTAAACAAATATTTAAGGGGAAGATCAAATCAGAACTAGCAAACCATATCAGAATTAAAAGCAAAAGCTCAATTAGTCAACATGATGAATGATTGCCTCACCACGCCACCAATTTCTAACTCAGTTTCTAAGGAAAACTATATTTGAATATGGTGTAGCATAACAAACAAAAGCATCAAAGACATTAGTTCGTTTCTCGGGTCAATATTAGGCTTCTGCAAAGTACCAATGCATCTCATTGCTTCCTTAAAAATTATGAAACCAGAGATCATAATCCCAATATTACCAGTAAATTATTTCAGAATCCCAACTAAAATGGCATCTCACCATATTGGAGATAAGTGCCTTGTGTTTTATAGCTACGGAAGCATTTGATGAATTTGTAAATCAGAATGATGTGATAGATGCAAAGTACAGAGATATAGGGAAAAAAGCTGGTGGGCATAAGGAGTCGCATTTCAAACTAGTTAGATATAGGGAAAAAACTTCCTTGCACCATGATGATGATTTAATCAGCACCAAGAAGGGTTGTCAAAATTGTACAATACCCATACGGGATAAGTATCATAAGATACGAATCATACTGTGAAGTAAAACAAGTCTCTCACATACATAGCTTTTTGGAAAAGAAATCACAATCTGATTCTGTATCATACGATATTTTGGCCTATTGTAGATGGAGGTTGGGGATGGCATTGATGAGATGAATGCCTTTTTGACATTGACTTGATGAATGAGGAGGTACTTGATCTTCACGATACACTCGATGTTTTCCTTGCTTTTTAGTTTCTTGTCAGCATGTAAGTGGCAAATGGTTATAACTTATAAAAAGTAATGAGGAATACATATTGTAAATGCCTAGTAATTGTATCTTTCCAACATGTTATATAGTTGAATGCTTGGAATTTCATATCCTCAAAGCTTCTTTTTCATACCTGAATAGATTTTTAATATTATGTTAGGTATGGTGACTTTTAACTTTTATATACCTTTGTAATATGCATATGAAGACGACACATGAAATGAGGAAAAGACGCATGATAAGCACTTTGATTTAACAAAATTGGTGCCAAGTGTCTGAAGAAACAGAAAAAAGGACAGAACATTCCATTCTGTACCTGCATAGCTGCATCTGCCATTGTCAAAGCTTTGGTTTTCGAACTGTGAAAAATGTCATGGACCTGAGGTCCTGATTCTTGGAGGTGATTTGCAGGCTGATCAAATGAGCTTAAAGGCCCACTTGAGTCCCCTAAGTTGGAAGTGGTCCTCGGCCTTGCAAATGGCGAGCTTCCTTGTTAGGTGTTCCATTGTCTCAAGCAATAAAGAGCAGAAGAAACCTGCCAATGAAGTTAATTGCCTTAACAAACTTCAAGGAAACATGCTCCCCCTCTGTCCTAGTTTGTTTGTCCCATTCTTGGTAGGTGTTCCAAAGTGGCGGGGTAGGCGCTCATTGCTGAGAGGTGGTGTCACAGGGTTGTCTTCACAAGATTCAACCTCTGGGCTCTGCAAAAGGCATGAAGTGCCTGTTAACACCATATAGTGACCTACAACATTATCCTGACTGAAATGACCCCTCCCATGAATTGGGATTAAATAGTTCTTGAATCCCTCTACGAATGAAGTCTGCAATACATATTATATAGAAGAAAGCATAAGGACATAACCAGGGGTGGTGCCAGAAAATGGTGTCAACGGGTTCAGTGGGGTAGCATGTTGACCAAAATCAAACACTCTCCTCACGTGCAATGCAATTGAGTGCATATATGTTTCCTTTCAACTATTAGATCAAACTAAGCTAATCCAATAACCAAAAATACATCAGAAATCTCTTGTATGTATGCATGATCGTCTCCATCAATAACCAAATCAAACCCTAGCTGCAGCTGATAACAAAAGGCTGAACATATATCTCCATGTCGGACCTTTCATAGATGTTGAAAATCTGTTCTTAGGGCAACTTGATTTATAACATACATAAGTAAAAAATCAACACCAATGATGGATGACTCAAATTACGAAATAAGATTGAAACTCCTTTTGAATCACCTACCACAAAGAGAGTGAACAACAACTTGAGTCCAGAAGATCAAAGAAAATAACCTGAGCTCTAAATGCCAATATAAAGATCATGAAACATAGAACAAAGGAAATGACAATGCCAAAACCATTTTTGTTTGTCCCAAAACTGTTGTGCATAAAAGGCTTGTACCTTGCACATGGTACAAGGTTTTCAAGCACTACAATTTTGGTGCAAAAAAAAAAAACGGTTTTGGCACAAACAAAAACTATTTTGGCATTAGCACCACCCTATAAGAAACTGAAAAACATAATGGTTAGGGTCAAGCCTTGTACCAAAAAAGGATACCAAGGAAACAACAAAATATCATTTTTACTTCTTTTGAGCTCCAATCATTTCCCCAAATTTACAGTTCTATAAATTCATCTAGGAGGGAATGAAGAAATAGAATAGGAATGAAAATACGAAGAAATGTAAATTTTTTAATTTCCTTTATACTAGATTACTAGAATCTATTTTTTATCCATCTACAAAAAAAAAAAAAAAAAACGGGGTATATCTTGAAACACCTAGATGGGTAAAAATATTGAGTGTATCACTTACTGTAGTTGTGCCCACTGTTCCCGACTTATTTATCTAGAAAGACTTGCGGCTACTCTGCCAAATGCACTAGAGAGAGAGAGAGAGGAACACCCCCCACTCCCAATTTCTCATTGCTAAAAGGCCCCTATGTTCACAACCTGGCGTATATTTGGTGTACATCAAATAGTGTGGTCTCATTCAATTAGAACTAAATTAAGATCATCTTGATCCATGGCCACTTTATTGGGATAATGACTATGTATTAGCACTAAATTAGCATTCCATAACCTAATTACACCTGAATTAGCAATAAATTCAAGCTTCTAATTAACCATTACCACTGAATTTACATATATACAAGTAAACATACATACAGTACACATCTACGTATTCAAGTACAATGTGATATATACCAACATACATGCACGTACAACTGTATATACATATACATAATTATATATGTACAACAATACATTGGACGAAGAGAGAGAGAGAGAGAGAGAGAGAGATCGCAGGGACTTACAATAGCGAGAGAAACAACGCGGGAGAGAGAGAGAGAGATGGACAGGGAGAACGGCGGACGACAGTGGCAAAAGAGGTGCTTCGTTTGAAACAGCGGGTGATTTCTGCACTTCATCTTCATTTGGCAACAACACCACTTATTGAGTTTTTTTATAAAAAAAATTTAATTTCCATGTCATGACATAGGTTCAAACTATGTCATGCCACCAAAAACGACTCCGTTTCGTTTGTTCTAAACTCTTGGGTATTACAAGGACAATTTTTTACCTATATTGATCATTATTTGATAATCCGAGACATTCATTTTGTAAAAATTATTACAACACATATGATGTATAAATATTTTGTAAATAAATTACATGTTATTACTTAATCTAAGTGAATTTCTATTTTTTAAAATAGATTGGGATACATTCAATCATATCATTTTCCATATCAACAACTTTTAGGAGATTTTAAGTACGTTTTCTATCTATCCCAGTGATGTTTTAATAATCTGAGACATTCAGATCGTAGAACACAGAAAAATACACAACATAATAAAATTTCATATTAATTAGATACCGATTGGTACTCGATCTGAATGAATTTATGTTTCTTAAAATAGGTTTTGCTATACTGAATCAAAAACCATATCCAGTCCACGTCAGCTCCTTCGCGCCAAAGCTCTTCTTCCCCTTCTCTCTTCCACGCCTACTCCGTCGTTACTTCCATCCCTTTTTGAGAATCTCTCAAACCATTTCTGATTGAATACCATGCGGAAGTGCAAAGATGGGAATTGTGAAGAATCAAGTGAGGGCTTCTTGTTCGTGTGTTTACTGAATCAAATCAATGGAGCCCTAGCTTCACACCTCTAGAAAGGTACTGCAATTTTAAAGATTTTCATACCATTTTTAGAGTTTGTATTGCGATCTGTATGGGTTTCCTTGACATGGGATCTGCGATTTGTATTGGTTGCCTTGTGATCGGTATTGGTTTAAATTTGGGGATTTTTGTAAGAACAAATGGTACCTATATTGTGGACTCAGTGATCAGTAAACCATTAACATAGCACTAGGTACTGAAACTACTGAAATCAGGGTGTGTGTGTGTGTGTGTGTGTGTGTGTGTGTGTGTGTGTGTGTGTGTGTGTATATATATATATATATATAGAGAGAGAGAGAGAGAGAGAGAGAGAGAGAGAGAGGGAGAGAGAGAGAGAGAGAGAGAGAGATCCACTCCTTCTCTGGTATACCATTTGCAATATTACTTACTCTTAGTGAATAAGGGCTTACCTCATCCTCGGATCTTGCTGGGCTTGGTGGAATGGTGTTCTGGCTGGAATCATTTTGCTACCAAGGACAGACTGAGAAAATGGGGCATTACCAAAGACTAAGATAGGTTACGACCTCGAGGGGAATTGATGTCGGTGGGTGGCTGGTGAACAGATGGCGATTCTACTGGGAAAGAATTACATGAGGAGAGGCGTGCAACAGTTCCAACTGCTACACTTGTGCAAGGATTTAGTTAATGATTTTCAGTTGCATTTCATTCTGATACCCACCCAATGTTGTTTTATAGGACGTTTCAGGAGATCTCCGGTGCTTCCTTGCTTCTCTGAAGTTTCTTAAGATTTCATTCTTGTCTTCAGCTTCTATGTTGCTTGGTTGTATTGTTATGTGTAAAACATCATCTGCAATGCTTGATGTCTTAGAATCGTGAACAGAGGATAAATAGAACATGGAAGCCAAGGAGGACAGTTTTTATGACTGTGGGAACAACTTGTTTTGATGCTCTTGTTCAAATAGTCGACACAGCTGAAGTTAAGGGAAGAGTTTTTCGGAAAGGTTACACGGACCTACTCATTCAAATGGGTCATGAATCCTATGTCCCCATGACGCTATTCACAAGCTTTTTTGTTGCCTTTTTGGTTTTGAGTTCTTGTGATTGGTTACCAGGTTAGCCATATAAAATGAATTGCTTACAAAGATTGAACAAATGCTTGAGCATATAAAAACTTACTTATGAAACAAAACTGGTTTGCTACTGAAACCAAGATTGAACAGAGTTATTGTAGTTTCCTTTTATAGGAAAATCAGGATGCTATGTTAATCTGGATTTGATATCCGAGTTTCAAATGGGAAACCTGAATCTAAGCGGGATGTCTGTGTCTACCATGGTTTCTTAGTTCTCGACTTCATACTTATATGTGCTTTGGTTAGAATTTTTCATATTCCCATACACTTTGGTGCTTGGCAAAATAGCCTGTATAGTCATGATTCAATTCAGAATAGCTTGTATAGTCACGATTCAATTCAGGATATCAGTTGAATCATGACCAAATCTACTATCTAATGTTGTTTTTTAGTTGTAAAAATAAAATTATAAGAATACAAATAAAATTGGAGGCATACAAGGGAGAAAATATAATTTCACATACACGTATAAGAATATATAAATATAATTATACATATATGTATGTCGGGGCGGGTATCTAGGCAGGGTGACCATACCCCTGCCCCTACCGGTCACCCAAAACAAATAGAAAAAACCCTACCCTATCGGGGCGTGGTACGGCTGGTTCGGGGTGGGGCGGGTTGAATTGCTATCCCTAAATGAACTTCAAGATTTCTATTCTAATGAAGAAAAAATACCATGAACCCACTAATCCAGTTCATCATTGCAACCGCAACTCTGAAAATAAACTTAGAAAGAACCAGGCCACTTAGAATTGCAATGGCCAAGACTATTCATCTCCACTTATGCATAACTAAGCTACATATAAGGAGTACCACAGTCACGACGAAGGGGAATAGCTGCACCAAGACCCATGGACTTTGAGTCTTTGACAGTATGTAGGTCTCCCCGAAATTGGTCAATGGATTCATTTACAAAATGTTCTTTCAAGGGTCATGCGTCCCAGTGGCGTAGAAAACTGACTTTTTCTGCATTTTCATGTGGATAGCTGGTGGTGGGGATCTTAGGTCCCGCAGCTTGCCTCCTGATGTTGTCGAGAACACCTGTGGGTTTGAAGTGCTGCGTATTCTAATTTAATGGTGCTCTAAGTGAGAACTCAATTTGCATATGTTTATTGACTATTTGAGGTTTCTTAAGTTAATGATTGTATTGCCCTGTTCTAGCGGACGGTGGTGGGATTGATCTCGAGGATTAGTTCAGGTCCGCTAAGCTTGTCTTAACACCTGAGTTACTAAGGAAAAAAAAAAAAAAAAAGTTAACGATTTTCTTGCTTGTTGGAAATGAAAGGAGAGGAAGCGGATCTTGAGTTTTTTCTTTGTTTTTTTGGTTGGTTATGTCGGCAAGTTCAGTTTAGGTTTTTGTGGAATTAGAAAGAAGAAGCAGGAATTTATTTGACAAATGCGACCTAGACCACTGTGGTGACCCAATCTTTGAAGTAATACCTGATGAAGGATTTCAAAGTTTCTCGCTGTAAGTTGAGACCTTTTACCATCATTGCCAGGTGCTTCCACAGGCACCTGGCTGTGATTAGCTAAATGATTTAATGATGGAACCATGCACTCTCATAGTATTATGGCAATTGTAGACGTTGTAGTTTGAGTGAGTTAGTTTAGCTTATCTTCGTCTTCTGGTGTAACAGTTTAGTTCACTTAAAGATCAATTGTCCTTTTTGTGCTGAAATTTACTGCTTAGAAATCCCAGTGCAAAATAAAACATGCTCTCAGTAAGGGGTATATCTTGGTACGTAAGAGGTCGAAGACTGGCTACATTTCTTTGTCAAAATACTGGTGAGTATACATGGAAAGCATAATTTGTGATCTAAAAGCATGGTTCTTGAAAATTGCTGGCTTATCCCAATTTTAATTTCCAAATGACATGATTGTACTTTTGAAGCATGTTCTTTGGTTAGTGCTGAAATTTACAGCTTAGAAATACTTTTGAAGCATGTTGGACGAGTGCTAGTAGGGAAGTGAGAAACACCCGTCAAAGCTAGTAAATGAGCCTAGGCAGCCTCTCCACTCCTTGCCAATTGGTTTTGAGGTGGATGCTTTAACAAGAATCATGCAATCTCATAGTATATCTATCCATGATATTGGACAGACATCTTTTTAGCAATCACAAATGCTACTTATTGGGTTCAGTCACCTATCAGATTCTTGATTAATCCATCTATAAAATGCCGCAATGAGTTTGCTCACCCGATGCTTTGAATATCTTCTCTCTCTCCTTTTTTTTTTGTATCCTCAATATATAACTTGCCATAGATTGGTCTAAAAGTCTCTCTTACATTTGGCCAGATAACGAATCCCAGTTGAAAGAGGATGAACAACTTGCCAAAGCTATACAAGACAGCTGGAATGTTGAATCTCCAACCCGTTATGGACATGGAAACCAACATCAACCCATACCTTCCCCCAACTCAACAGGGTACAAGTACAGGAGTCCTGCATGGCTATTGTAATTTACCTCCCAATTCTGCTCCCAATTTGTTTTAATCACATTCTGTATTTTATAGTATCTTATTGCATTGATCTAAAAACAGAAGTATCTCTTTGCATAGCAGATTACTTTTGTTTTTCGTTTATCTGTTCTTGTCCTCGTTTTCCCATTCTTTGTAAGCACAGGAGACATTGGAATTCATCACCTTAGGTTTAATTGATATTATTAGATCTCTAGTACTTTTTGCTTCTAAACCTGTTGTTTTCACCTTTACATCAAATCCATCAAACCTTGAAGGTACGTCTGGTTATTCAGTAAATGAGATTCTTAATGTTTATCCATTGTTTATTTTCAAAACCTTTCATTCTTGAAACTATTTGTATGCTCCTATAATGTTGCATCAACATGATTAGCTATTTGTGGTCATTCCTACCAATTGAAGGTAATCTGTAAGAGGTTTATATTTAACTGGTAGCGTCAGTCAGTTTGAACCAGAGATTCTCTTCTTGACAAAGCAAATTTGATTCTTTATGGTTTGTATGATGTTAACATGTGGAGTAATTTAGCAGAAAAGATTAATGGAATGAACTGTTAAAGGGAAAAATGTAGTTGACTGAAGCAATTTGTTTCCTGTGTTAGTTAGCTGTAGTTACAATATTTGGTGTAATATGCAGGCTCTTCCAATACCCGGCCCATGGAGAAGCTTTTGGAATCAACTTTTTCAGTAGCATTAGGTTTCTAATTACTGCTTTATTGATACCACTTTTGGATACAGATTGAATCACCCATTTAGAAGCACAATGGGAAAATTTTGATTCCTTGCTAATGTTTTTCGGTTGAAACTTGAAACACATGGTTTTATAATGTGTCAAAGAATGACGACAACCGTCTTCAATTTTGTATTTGGTCGGACTCTAATTCCTGAGTCCATGAACCTGAAAAAAGGTTTTTCTTTTTCCAGTACATCTTCCTCCACACTGAGGGCATCCCCGAAGAGATGGAATTTCCTGACATTTCTTGTAATGCCCCATGTAGACCACTAGCCCAGTACTTGATTTGATCCACAAGCCACCCCACATGGTCCAAAATGCTTAAGCCCAAGGTACTAGTAGTCTCTTACATTGTTTGTTGTATGCCCAAGATCACCCATGTAGACTTCCCATATGGGACTAAGCTCTCTACCCCCTAAATCTGGGGTATTACAATCTCCCCTCCTTTATGGCCTCACGCCCTCGCGAGGGGTTGAGCACTAGAGTCACCACTCTTTGGGTCCATTCTGTATTGACTAGAGTCACCTCGGCCTCTCCCGGGTCTTTTCTCTGATGCCATGACCACATGGTCGTGTACATGGGTCGCTCTGATACCATTTGTAATGCCCCATCGTAGACCACTAGCCTAATACCTTGATTTGATCCACAAGCCACACCACATGGCCCAAAATGCTTAAGCCCAAGGTTACTAGTAGTCTCTTACATGGTTTGTTGTTTGCCCAAGATAACCCATGTAGACTTCCCATGTGGGACTAAACACTCTCTACCCTCAAATCTGGGGTATTACATTTTTGATTGGTTGTCGTGTATTTTTAATAATTTGTTTGAAGCGTTGTCATGTTGAATCGTGTACAGAATACAATGGTTTAGATCATTCTTAACTGGATGATTATGTCATGATTTCACTATCAAAGTGGTGGACGCGACTAGAACAGTAAGAAAAATACCAATGACAGAGTCCCCTTGAATGGTTGAACAGGGTCGTTTTCCATTTATGATTTTTGTCTACAAATCAATAGTACTTGATGAAACTGTCTGAGGTGTGCACTAGTTGTCATTTTCACAGCAAGTCAACTTCAGGCTCTTTCAAGAAATGTAGAGCAGCATAATCACCATTTCTTTTTCATGTCTTTTATTAGGATATGCACTGGTTGTAACACCGAGATTGGTTATGGAAGACCTTTGAATTGTATGGGTGCGTTTTGGTATCCAGAATGTTTCAAATGCTGTGCTTGCAACCGACCAATACGTGACTTAGAGGTACAAGAACTACTTGTAATAAGGAGCTAAAACGTTTTAGGTCTTGTCTAATTCTTATCTAGTACCAATGTCTCGTATTACTTCTTCTACTTTGCTGGTGTGGAATTAGAATAACAGTGGTGAACAGTGCTGAGTTTCCGTTCTGTTGTTTTCCTGTAGTTTTCTATGTCTGGGGGTTATCCTTATCACCAATCTTGCTACAAGGAGCACCATCACCCAAAATGTGAGGTTTGCCAAAAATTTGTAAGTATAAGATAATGTTAACTCTACCTTGCATTATGTTATTCTATTGCTGTTGGAAGTACAATGATATTTCATACTTTCTCTATCCCTAATGTTGGTCCCTTGGGGAATTTCAACTTTTAAAAGGGGCATGCAATAAATGCATTCAACATTGAATTATGAGTATTCATTGCTCATTTTACTGCTTTATATCAACTTCTATGTATAGTTTTAGCTCTATGTGTGGATGAGTGTTGAAAAAGAGTTAAAAGTTTCATCCTTCGAATTTTCAAAGAGGACTAAGAATTCGGACCATCCGAAATTGGGAAGATGAACGGTTTTGTTATGGACAACACATGTCAATATCATAGTACAGGGTGGATGACTTAGTGGTTAGAATTTTGTCTTCTCGTAAAAGTAAATGATGAGGAATCATTGTTTTTACCTGAAGCATAAATTGGTGGGTTGTAATATGAGTTCTAACTTCTAATCCATGGTCTGGTATCTAAAAATCTCTTAGGGTCAAATAATTAGAAAAATATAGTGGTTGAGTGTGGTGGTTTGTAGTTTGAATTGAAGTGCCCTTAGTCAGTATTCAATATCATGGGGTGGCAGATTGGCGGTTCATGCTCTAGTTCGCAAATTTGCAAATAGATGGTGAGATCAGCCAAAGTTGACAAATTCTTTGAGCAGCTTGCTTTTGGGGGCACAAATCCAAGGTTTTGTTAATATCTTGTTGTCTAGTGGCTGTAAACTGCACACTGTGCCTGTTGTTACGAAAAAGCTCATGCTTTGCCCAGAGTATTTAAATAATGACAATGTGCAAGTAATTTGTAGACTCCCAGCACTTATCCACTGTTTCCTCTATATTAGATGTTTGGATTTTTCTATTGTGCCATTTATCTTATGAAATGTGCAGACACATTTTACATTTCGTTCCCCCATAGAAGTTGTACGCGTAAGCTTATAATTTTCTCAGGTATACATATACTTGTGTTTGCTCATGTGCTTGTAAGAATTCCCTTCTCTCTATAGTTTTGGACCTTTGGTTGGGGCCTCAGCCTACTTCCGTTCCTGCCTTTTGTATTGGTTACTTAGGTTTTAAATATTAAAGGTTTATACGATAGAAAGCTAGGGAAACATGAACTGACCAACTAATTTGGGAAGAAAGGGCGATTGGATGAAAATTTAAAAACGTTACTTATCCTAGAGTGCTGTTTTACGTCTGAGTTATTATAGCGTTCCAATGGTGACTATTAAGGTTGTGATGCTCACAAAACCTATTTATTTGCTTTTATCAGATTGATACAAGTTAAAATTAGGCACAGAAAGGAGTAGCACAGGTTTTCTTGCTGCCTGCACCTTTTAACTAGGAATCTTGAATCAATTAAAAAACCGCCCCTATTAGAAGTCTCTGAAGTATGTTGAGCATAAGTGAAAAGCGGATAGCAAATTATGAAGAACAGGGATTGGATGGTATAATGTTCAGGAATGTTGGAGAGCTTCTGCAGATTAGAGAAATCTGGGGAAGCCATCTTTACATAGGTCAACTCTTATACAGCTGTAATGCATACCATTGTTGCATTGGCACCAGAAATCTGTTGATGTAGATTAGATCTTCTATAATGTCATCTCGTGAAATTTGAGAAATTAGATTAGTTTTCTTCTTCTCTTCATGTTTTATTTGACAATCCTTTCTGGTCCTTTCAGAAGTAATAGAAGATGTTTTTTCTCTTTACAGATTCCAACAAACGCTGCCGGTTTTATTGAGTATAAGGCACATCCTTTCTGGGCCCAGAAATACTGCCCCTCTCATGAGCATGATGGGACTCCTAGGTGCTGTAGCTGTGAGCGTTTCAAGGTCAGTTTGAATAAAATAGAATTGAAATAGCAACTATTTCAGTTGTATTTGGTTGATGCGAAGGTGCATTTCCGTTTTTCCTTTGTGGTATTGGGATCAAATATTTCTTTCCTTCTTGGTATGAAATGTCTTCCGGCGGTGGTTATCTTATTAGGAGGAGGTGGTATTGTAAAGGTATAACTTAGTACAATGACAATATAAAGTGAGGCTTTTTCAAACTAAATATAGAACTCTTCCGTCCTAATATGTTTGTGTCGTTTCTGCTGGTCTTGCAACTCATTGAGAAAATTTTATAAACTATTTTCACTAAGCAAATGATCTCAATTAGTTCTTGTGAACAACGTTTTTATAATTACCTAGAGGAATAAATCAGGAAATTTAAATTTTTTTGGGATATCCGAAATAGTAGAAATAGATAAATTGAGACAGAGGAAGTAGTTGATAAATTTGGTGGAATATGCATGATCTCATCTTATTGTTAAGTTAAGATGCGATGTGTGTGTGAGCCTAAATAACCCAAGGAAATAGGCCCAGTCTACTTCAGCGAATGGGCCGAGGGGGCCCAGTTACTATCAAGGAAGAATACGGCTCAATTGGGATTACCCCAGGCCTGGTTCCCAAAGGGCTTTCATGCCCGAAGGCCTTTCCGAGCAGATAGGCCCGTTATCCGAGTGTATCGGGTACTGGTAAAACCCGAGCAACCTGAATAGGGGAGGCTCGGGTCATTCAAACAGCTCAAACCCAACAGAGGTCACGAGAAACTCCGTTGTAATAGAATGGACATGCGTCATGACTTGATTGGGTGCATGTGCTAGTATAATGATGCTCGGTTATGTATGTGATGATGTCACCCGAAGCAGTTATCGCGTGTAAAGTACACAGGCCTTGAGAATCAAGCCAAGTCCTACCTATAAATACAAAGCAAGGCCATGCGAAGGAGGTATGTTCTCACTTCATCTCTCTCAAATTAACCTAGATCTAAATTTCTTCCCTTTCTTCTTCGAGTTACTGACTTGATCGTCATAGTACCATTCCGGACTCCGCGGTCGGGTTGATGGCTAACGAGTTACTTAGTGTGCAAGAGCAAAGCTCGTGATGGAGAAGAACCTTCACCCCTTCACCATTTCCGTAGGAGCAACAGAGAGAATTTCATCCACCACAATTGGCAACTCTGCTAGGGATCTCAGCCAGCATCTCTATCTCGGTGGTTCTGTCTCCCCTATGTTCATTCTCCTACCATCATCTCAGATCTCTCTCACGGCAAAATGGGTGGCGAAGGAAATCACGGAGCGATCGACGGCGTCAACACCTCCACTCAGCCTAACACAACGCCAACGCCGCGCACCAGCGCCTCGATTCTACCAGGGACTCTGACCCCAAGCCCCACCGTGGCTTTAGAATTCTTTCAGAGGATGGAGGCTTAGATGGCCAGTTTGAGGGCTCAGCTGGAGCAGATGGCGAAGAGCATTCCTAAGCCACTAGGAACCTCCACCTTTCAGGCAGGACAGAGGCATCACAAGACGACACACCAAATGGATGCCTAGACGGGGCACACTGGTAGGCTCTCAGCTCATGCTCAGTTAACTAATCCACCGCTGGTGGTGGATCCGATGGGGAGGGCATTTGTTTTTAGGCAACAAACCCCTCCCCCTGAGCAACGATCAAGACGAGACTGAGCAATAACGATAGGATCAAGCCCCTCGGTGAATAGCTCACGCTTAACTGCAAGACACTCTGTTTCGCACATGGCAAGAAACACACGGAGTATGACCACAATGGGCAAGAGGTCCATCACTCAGTTTCTGAACGAGTTCGGGGAACCTCCCCGGCTAAGGAATGTGTGCACAACGACTAGGGCCGCCACAAAAGTTGCCACAATGACGTTCCCGAGGAGTATGTGTTTGACAATACCGGTGAATATATTACCATACGTGATTCCCGAACTGGAGAACTTAGAAGATTCAAAGTGGAGGGACCACCCGAGCAAGTCCATAAAAGGCCCATGACCACAACCTCGGGGAGGGATCTACACCCCCATCTGGAAGCCAAGAAGGCTCGAAGCGCTGCCCCCGAGGAAGAGATGGTTCTTCCCGAGCAACAGTTGGCAGATCCCCGACTGCACAAAATTCAGGAATCTCCTTTTGTTCGAGACATAAGGGATGTCCTGCCCCCGAAGAACTTTACCCTACCAAAATTCACAAAGTATGACGCCAAGACGGATGCCCTCACTCACCTAATTCACTACAGACAGCTGATGGATCTATACGGATACAACGAGGCAATGATGTGCAAAGCCTTCCCTGTCAGCCTTCATGGTGTGAGTCTGATATGTTACAACCAGATAAAGCCCAATTTCATTAGCTCCTTCCAACTGGAGCAAGCTTGTACTGCTTGTTTTGTCACCAACAATACTCAACCAAAAACCTTGGACGCGCTGGTCGGGTTACACCGACCACACGATGAGAACCTTCGGGATTATGCCTAGAGGTATTTCGACGTGTACAATTTAATAGAATACTGTGATCCGAAGGTGGCAGCAGCCTCTTTCAAGCTCGGATTGCATGAGACTTCGGCTCTGTTCGAAGAGCTCATGCTCCGGCCACCGAAGGATATGAGTGAGCTTATGATTGTAACATCTACTCATTGCTCTTTTATTCATGGAAATTAGAAATGTCTGCTCCGATTATGATTGTAATAAAGAGCTATCTTGTTTCTGAGCGCTTCAAGAGTGTACAAGGGTTGGACATGGACACGTTTACTTTTTGAGTATAGTTGACCATGACACTGATGTTGGTTGAATACAAAGCATAGGGAACTGTGTGGTGCACTAATTTACAGCCTCAGAATGAGTTGTCTATTCAATTTCGCTGTTTTTTTTTTTTAAAACAAAACTGTTTATGGAGCAAGAATTATGTATTTGGTTTCTTAGTTCTACCTAGTAGCACTTTTATATTACACGCACACCTGCCCCAGGCAGCTACAGGTAATCTGGCTGTGACTAGCTTAGATTAGATGTGTGCAGAATTTCTGTTCAACACATGTATTAGCATGTGTGTGGAGGCAAATGTTTTGATGTATGGATGGTATTGATCAGGTGTATTTTTCGTGGGTCCTTTGTTGCCTCAGGCAGCTGAGAAGCCACTACTAGCATGGCACCAACTGTGAATGAAATCCCCTAAATACCCTCCACACACGACGACAAAATTTTATACAAAAACGGGTCACAATGGGAAAAATCTAAAAAGTCTGGAAAGGCAGCCTTGTAAATAATCTCGTTGCATTTGACTAACGAACAATTATCTTTGTAGCTAAGCTCCATTTACATTTGTTTGCTGAACTGCATAAGCTATGCTCTCTGCCTTTTTCGCTTTTAGTTTTCTTGGGAATTAGTCTAATATTAAGCTATGTAAATCGTGTTACTTGCAAATCTTGGCGACAGATAAATACGTGCAAGGGTTTTCATTGCGATTATTTCACTCCAAACAGACCTTACAAATCTGCATTGTGGACTGAGGCTTGGACTAGCTAGTAAGTAGAAAAGTTAAGGTCTTTCTTAAACCTTCTCTCTTTAGATTGCATGTTTACTTGATCTATAGTCAATTTACAAGGTTTAGGAATTTGGTGGCCCAATTCAGCAACGACCGGTTGAAGATTTGGCCTTTGCAGTTGCCCGCTTCATTCAAAAGGGAGGCTCATTTGTGAATTACAACACAGTTAGTGTCAATCCCATGCTATTATGTTAAAACATCGTAGTATCTTTTTTGAAAAGAAAGGAGTTAAACGGGGACTAACTTCCTTTATTTGCTAAGAAAACATATCAGAAAAATGATCCTTAAAATCTCATTCTGCTGATATGGTGAGATATTTACCCAAACTTTATTAAGCAAGGTTGTGATCTTATTGTTTTTCGACAGTATCAGGGAGGGACCAAATTTGGAAGAACAGCAGGAGGCCCTTTCATTACTACTATCGATGACTAAGATGCTCCTATTGATGAATATGGTAAGAGAAAACTGAACACTTCTAATTCACAAAAAAGGAAACTCCTTTCGTAAATTTGCTTTCCGTAGCTAATTGCTTGATCCTTCAAAATGGGTAGGCTTGATTAGGCAACCTAAGTATGGCCATCTGAAGGAGCTGCATAGAGCTATTATGCTATGCGAGCGAGCTTTAGTTTCGACTGATCATACCATCACAATGTTAGGAAGTTATGAACAGGTTTGTCACCTTCTTCAATTACAAGGATGATTGTGTGAGCAACTTTGAGTGAGAATGGATTCCAATGAGGTGTTTGTATCACGCCTTCGTGTATGAAAAGGAATTAGATATGAAGATAATAAAGTTGAATTTATTTCATTGGATGCCCTATTACTTTCGGTTGCCGCCACCTCGAATCCTCGAGCCTTCCGATTACCCTTTCAGAAATCCACCGGAAGCAACTCAATTGTAAGGATTGAAAGTGATTCAAACTCCTTGGAGAATACTTGGAAGAGTATTGAGTGATTAAATCTCCAAGACACAAAGAACAAGAGGGGATGTGTTTCTCTCTCTCTCAAAGATGTCATCTGTTGTGGTTGCTCTCAAAAGACGTAAGTTGCTGTGTTGCCCTAACACGTTAATTTATAGAATTTTGGTAAACCCGCAGGATTGGCTCGAGCTGTCTCTCTGGCCGTGCAACAGAAACTCTGTAGATTGTATTTCTGACCGGGTATGAACATCTTTCAGGCACATGTATTTTCTTCCAACACAGGAGATTGTGCAGCTTTCCTATCCAACTATCATATCCAGACAGCTGCGAGGGTTAGATTTAATAACATTTACTATGATCTCCTGCCTTGGTCCATCGGCATTCTTACGGATTGCAAAAATGTTGTCTTTCAGATTGTAAAATTTTGATCTAAGATTCCAAAACAAAGTCTCTGCATATTTATCATGGGACAAACTTGAAACTTATGTGTATGCAATGCGAAACTGTTGCCTCTATTACTGTTTTCGTTATTGGGCCTTCTGTTTAGTCTATACCTGCCCTTGCAAGATGAACTTTCAGTAAGAGGAGAGCGTAGAACGGGCTAAACCAATCCATCAGGAATTGTCTTTTCGAGTCGTCAAGTCATGAAATCACTGGCACCAAAGGAAGAAAAAAGGCCATAGAACAGCTATTTTGGTACTCAGAATTTCTCCCTGCTGAGTCTTTTTAGATAATCACTGGATAACGTGATCTTAGTATGTATTTTTGCTGCAAAAGTAATATCAAGCTACGTGCTTCTAAGTGAGATGGCAAAGACTTAGGCAGACAATATTGGTTAGTATACAAATTATTACTTTAAACTAAATTATATTCTTGCATTATTGTTTAGATTGCTCACTACACTGTGACCTAACAGAAAAAATAAGAAATAAATTGAATATGGTTTTCAAGTTGTGAGAATTTGTGGATTCCCAAAAATTCCAAAATAAATATAAAATAATGGTAACCTGCCACCTGAATAACCCATTTTTGTAAAGGGTGGCCATATATTGTAGTAAATATGGTCATATACATAATACATGTGATCATACTAAATGACATGTAAAACCAGTTTTTATGGTAAGCAAAAAATTGCAATTTTTTACTGGAAAATCGTAAAACCATCTTGATTTTAGCAAATTCACAGTACCTTTTGCTCCTTAGCAGGGCCGGCCCTGGGGTAATCCGAGCAAGCCTCCGGACTTGGGCAACCCACCCTGGCCAGGGCAACCAAAAAAAAAAAAAATCGTAAGTTATATAGAAATAAAAAATGTTTCAATTAAATCACAAGATGTTAGTTTGGGCTGATGGTTAGTTGTAGTGACAAGCCCCTTGATGGGCTGAGTTCATATCCCAGAGGCATCATTTTTAATGGTACTTTGTTTCGCAGGCTCTAGCCTTCTTTCTTTTTCTTTTTTAGTTTTTGTTTTAACACTTTTAAATGTACTTTGTTTCGCAGGCTCTAGCCTTCTTTCTTTTTCTTTTTTAGTTTTTGTTTTAATACTATTTTTTTGGTACTTTCTGTTGCTCCCTAGTGTAGCTTTCTTTCTTTCTTTCTTTCGGGAGTAGTTTTTATTTTAATATTAGTAGGATTCCTTTCACTTTTTCCTCTACCCTTTGTTTTTTCCTAACAAGTCTAGATCACATTCAAAATATACACTCAAATATACAAGCACTCTTATAAATGTATGTGATCACCCAAACACATGGTGTCATATGAGTCAGCCCCACATATTTATGCATGTATTTGTGTAAATGTACGTGCATTTGAATGTGGTTCTAGACTTTTTGTCTTTCTTTCTCAATCCAAAATATTACGAAATCATATAACTCAATTACATTGTTAGAAATTTAGCTTTTAATATACACAACAAATAATATACATGTGATATGTTCTTACATTTAATTTTAAAAAGTAAACCCAGTGGTGGAAAATTGAAAACAAATCGAGTGAGCTAACACAATTTATAAGTTTTTTTTATAACAAATCATAGTTAAAATATGAGGATACTTTCTTATTTTCTTCAAAAAAAAGTCTTATAATTATATTATTTTTTGAATTTATCTTTTATAATTGTATCCTTTTAGTTTGAAGTTTCGTAATCGTAATTTTTTAAAATTATTAAAAGAACTCCTGACGATGTAGGGGGCGCAATATTGAGAGTTTGCTTTGGGCCCCTAAAATAACTTTTCAATTTTTGTAATTTTTATTTTGATTTTTTTAATAATTTAATATTAAGTGGGCAACCAAATCAATGTTGGGCTTGGGCAACCCAAACGTTAGGGCCAGCCCTGCTACTTAGTTTTGATTTAATGGTTGAGATTTAACTATTTCTCAATCTAATGGTCCATATTTAATGGGGGCATCATGCCCCAAAACTAATATGGGGCATGGTAGAAAAAAATTCAAAATGGATTGGAGTTATTTGTAGTATGGCTTTAATGTTTTGAACATGGGCTTTGTTTGTCGTTTGAGTTCTAGACTGTGCAGTCCAGTCAGTTTTTTCATTGTTTCCAGTCAATTTTAATGATTAGATTCATTCATATTATAGAAAAATAAATAAAATTTAATCAGATACAGAGAAATATCTAATGGAAGCACGTTTATATATTGAAACAAAATGAGTTGGGCACACTGACGTACAATTTGAAGGACGCATTTTTTTTCTCAACCTAAACAAGCGGTACCTAGTGCAATGCACGACAACTGATTATATTTATTATTTTGTGAATATGTTCAAAATTTCAGTAATTTTGTCTGAAATTTTCAAAGTTTTCTACAGATTGAACATAGTTTCTTAGATTTTTTTTGTTGGGAATCGACTCTGGACAATGTTAGACTGCACAGTGTTGTTGCAAACCATGGGACCCACCAAGACACTATTTTAATAATCCAAACCATTTATATTGTAGACTCAATGAGTAGGTAAATTAAGAGAAAAAAAACCTTAGCCCCATGACTTTAAAGGAAAAAAATCATAGAACCGATGTGTAAGGTTTGTGATTTTCGGATAATACTTTGTTTGAAAAAATGGTTTGTTTGGAAATGTCGACGTTTTGTAGGGCTTTTCAAAATTAAAATTTTGGTGAAAATGAGAAAAATCTTTAAGAATGTCATGTACGAAAGAGAGATAACAAGAATCCTTCATTTTAGTTTGGGTAAATTACACTGACCTCCCCTATGGCTTCTGACTTGTACACTGACCACCCTTACTTTATCTGAAATAGCACTGATCTCCCCTGAGTTTTATATTTTAATATCAAAAGCACCCTTCAATAGTACTGACTGTGCCAAGGACCCTCTTGTGGGTCTCCAACAGTCGATCCAAGCCGTCCATTCATTCCAGAATCAAATTCCAAGTGAGTCTACGCGGGAATCACCTTAATCGGACAGTCCTAAGTGCTCGGTCCAAAATCACTCCATTTCGTTCAAAAATTTTGGATCGAGCACTTAGGACTGTCCGATTGAGGTGATTCACGCGTGGACCCACTTGGAATTCAATTTTGGAATGAACAGACGGCTCGGATCGACCGTTGGGGAAGGGCCACAAGTGGGGTCTCCGGCGCGCCGTCGAACCCGCCTCGATACTATTGAAAGTGGTGTTTTGATACTAAAAAATATAAAACTCGTGGGAGGTCAATGCTATTTCAAATAAAATAGAGTGGTCAGGTGTACAAAAAACGAGGGGGTCAGTGTAATTTACCCTTTTAGTTTTGAAAACTTTAGTGTAAAATGTAAACGACTTGATCCCGCCTTGCATGATCATCCAAGAAGTCTATGGGGATTTCACAGCCAAAGCTAAATCAATATGGAATACTTGCCAGTTCTGCGAATATATAGCATTGTTTAATAATTGTGTCATGTCTGTAAATTTGGCCCTAGGCCCCACCTGACACTACGGGTAGGGCTTAAGTTAGAGGTTTCAAAGCCCGGCCCTACCCGAACTCGGGTCCGTTGGGCTACCCAATTGGCCCGTCCTAAGCCCAAATAATTTAGACCTAAAAAAGCCAAGTTCATGCCCGATTTCGTTTTATTTCTTCTTTTTTTTATTCTTTGTTTTTGGTGCTTATTGCCATTCGTGTGTTTAAAAAGAAAAAAGTGAGGAATGGAACCTTTTTTCAATTCAATATTTGATGGTACAATACTGCTAAGTCTACAAGTGAGGACAAATCTGTCTGATACTAAAAAAGAGTGAGGACCAATTTGAGCATACTTTGACAATTTGAGCCTACCCAGGGGTCCAATTGCTAATTTGACACTTCATAAATATATAACAATAGTCACTTGGACACTTTGAGAACGTGTTAGTATTTATTTTTAATTAGGGAAATTATTGGAAATGGACTATGTAAGTTTTTATGCGATTCCTGTAGTTAACAAATACTACCTTTCATTTTCTAGTAGTTAAACAACTCAAAAATTAATTTTACTTTTAGAAATGAAAGTTCAAAGAAAAAGGCCCTAAATATCCCGAGCCCGTAGCCCAAGTATGTTAGAGGGGGGGAGGAGGTGTTGTCTTGTGATCAACAATGCGTGGTGTTGTCTTACAAGACCCCGGGGATTGGATCGAGATTTTGGGCCGAGCCGGATGTGTTTTGATTTTTATCGAAAAAAAAATCAAAATTAAAAAATTGTCGAATGCATCCAGTAGCCATCCAAAATCCGATCCAAGAAGTTAGAAAAAATGCAACAACACCTTACTCAAAGACGATCACAAGACAACACCTCCCCCGAGGGCCACGCTGCATCTTGGGCTTTAAATTTTTAACATTGGGTAGGGACCTCTACCAAGATGGGGGCTGAGGGGCTTGGGGGCCAGAGACCGCGCCAATCCAAATTCTATTATTTATGGGCCGGGCCAAATTATCTCCCCTAGTCATGTGTCACATTTAAAATATTATCACAACGTTCCGATTTAGGAATCATTGCTTGCAATTGCTGATTCTCGCTTGTTTTGGCCTAAAAGTCGCTTTGACTTATTTTTTTCGTCTTTATTTTTTTGTTAGTATTGCATCTTTTTTTTTATTATTATTATTAGTTCGTCTCGACGAAAGGAATCCAAAAAGATAAAAGATTATAATTAGAACTCTCAATTTTTTTGAATAAAATCGAAAAAAGTGTAAAAATTTGTCTTTTTGACTTACTTTTGTGTTTATTCAAAAAATTTAAGCTTCGATCATAATTTTTTACTTTTTTTTATTCCTTTCGCCGAGACGAATCAATAATACACAAAAATCTGATGCAAAATTAACAAACGCGAAAAAAAATCAAATAAAGACGAAAAACCAAATGACTTTTTAGGCCAAAACACACTTTAGTTTATTTTACTATAGTAGTGGTACTACACTTTAAACTGACACCAAAATAACAGAAATTCATAGTTAAAAGTAGGGCCGGTCTCGATATTTAAGTTGTTCAAGTCCGCTCCCAAGTTTGATTCTCCACTTACTATTAAGTTATAAAAATAAAAAAATTCAAGATTACATTGTGCTTTTAGCTTGAATTTCATAAGGAATAAAATGTAACCCTAGTTATAATGATTTATGATTAGCACGATCTGATTCAAAGAAAATAATTTTCTCATTGCATTTTTTAAATCAAATTCTTCTTGGTTTTTACTATATCTGCGATGGGTAAGTTCCCTTTCTCTCGATTATCAGTTCTTCCCAAGTATGTTGGGATGGAGGCGGAATTCACATTCTTAGATCAAAAAATCAAAATCGGAACCCGAAAGAGCCCAAACAACTAAGAAATATACCCCCGTCTATCTCTAAAAATCTAAGTACGGATAAATGACTTTTTGAAACTCTCTCTTTACGGAATAAAAGGTTCCGGTATTTGATCCATAGATTTTGCCAAGAGTAACCGCACCTTTGCCTGGTTTCGGCGTGAAGAGTGTATTTGAAACCATCACTTTCAAAAAACAATGGGCAGTTTATGTTTTATACACTAAAACTAAAAATCTAGATTTTGATATGATTAGAATTATGATTTTCTGGCATTGTCTTTGAATTCAACTGGGGATAAGCTAAAGTAATTAAAGCAAAAAGTAAGAATAATGTGGTCTTAAGCAGTGATGAGCTAATGTGCGGGATAAGAAGGTGGACGCGTCTTTCACACTTGGATTTTACCCCCCCTTTTTTTTTTTTTTTGTTGCCCATTTTAAAGGTTACTATATATAATAAAATTATCTACTTTTTGACAATAGATATGCTTGGTCTAGTTGGCCAAGCGCGGTCCTTCCTCCATAGTATGGCCAGTTCGAGTCCTGGCAGTTATTGTTATCATGTTTTTTTCTTTCCTTCTATTGTGCTTTTTTTTCCCCTTCTATTTCCAAATGGGACAAGAAAATGAGTAAATTTATTCATCACTATTTTACTAATTTTAAAATAAAAAATTGAAAAAAAAAACTTAAGGATCATTACTATAATTAATTTAATTTTTTGTCATAAGAATTTTTTCAATTTTTTGTCTAATAGTTAAACTAGTTTTCATTATTCTATAATTTCTTCAAAAAAATGAACTCAAAATAAAGTCTTTAAGCTAGCGCTGACAACATAAAAAGTAATATGTTTTTATAGGATTAGTAATGAAACAATTACCAGATGAAAAATTAAAACTTGTCGATGTCAATTGTAAATAAAAGCACCAACAAATATTTATTTATTTATTTTGCTTATGCTTAGAGGTGTTTTAAAATATTATGTCATGGTGCCCTCACTCACATGAAATCCTGGCTACGCCACTGGTCTTAAGTTCTATTTATGAAACATGACACACTTTTTAAGTATCGCATTAGAGTACTCATCTACCCAATAATTTCGAGAGCAATTTTGTTCACCCTCCTTAAAAGAGGATGAACAAAACTCCCTCTCTTATTGATTGAAACATGTGAGTCCCACATGCTTACATCAAAGTGATGTTATACTTACCAAAAGTGTATTGCAGAAATAAGCATGATATTATTTTATGGTGGGCCCACACCAATTCTCAACCAATATGAGAGTTTTGTTCACCCTCTTTAAAAGAGGGTGAACAAAATTACACTCAATAATTTCTCAATACCTTAACACAAAATGTGTGAGCCATGTTTTTATCCTACTTGTTGAAACTTGTGGCTCGTATGATGAGATACTGAGAAGTTTTAGTAAAGACCAGATGCGAGTATAATCTGAAATTTTTAATAGGTCACACATAACATGTCATCATCTAGGGGTCAAGCTATTGTAACAGGGTACAACGCAAACTACACTAACACAGCATGGGTCTCAGGAAATCCCGTCCGAGGTCGAGTTTGCGGCCACACAGTTGAAAGTTGCTTAGCCAACTTTATCAAGGAAGAAGATTAATTGTAGGAAGCACCGATATTAACTTTCCCACACTTTTTTTCTTTTTTTTTTTTTTTTGCTAGACAAAAGATTCTCTTTCAAAATCAATTTTGTTCCATCTGCTTAGAGTTTGAAGAATTCCTAAAGGGCAGGGCAACCATAAGGATTCAGACCCTCAACAGGTTTTCACGCGGGATCAAAGAGTCATAGCCTCTACCACGCGCTCCCACTAAGGACTAGTGGAGTACAACCGAACTTCACAGGAGGCCAACATTTTCAAGAGTCGTCAATCGCAGGATCCGAATCCTTGAAAAAAGAGAAGTACGCCCTTATAATAATAATTCATGGTCGATTTTTTCTCCCAACTTAATATTAAAAGATGGTGGTGGTGGTCACTTTCATCACCGAAAGGTGAGAGAGACATCCATAGAAAACACCTTCCTAAGAAAACATAGTAGTTATTCAGTAGTTCCAGAGCACAGTTACGTAGTGATTCGGATCACTCAAACACTTCATATTTAGGTGTAATCCATTCACTTAGTTGTGAATCCTACAAGAGTGTGTGGTGCCGGAGTAATCCAGAGCACGACTCGGCTGTGCTCCGAGACTACTAAATAATTAGTCCATTCCCCGTATCTAACCTACGGATTTTTCCAGCCAAAATCAGGGTGTCTTAAGCCTATATTAATCAGACCATGCCAAGGCAAAAACATCACCATACCCATAGAATTGACTCTCTTTTGAAATATATACCCCCTACTCTAGGCTCCAGCAGCAACCTCATAAGACAAAAACATGCCATGGCCAAAGATAAGGTATTTCTGGAAATGAATGCATTAAGCATGATTCCATGGGTGCCATCTCTCCTGCGACAATCACAAGATCATGCAGTCCTTTCTGTTGACGGCAACGCTACGGTTGCTGCAACGACGGATTCCAAGCAACACTCGTCCTTGGGTTGCGACGAAAAGCCAGGCCTGGGGGCCATTTCCGTTGCAAATGTACGAGTTGAGCTTCTTCGACCACTTAGATGGCGTCGCCGACACCAAGGATGCTTCAGTCGACCCGGCTAGAAAGCAAACGGTTGGATCGGGGCGGTAGTAGTAGGTTTTAGTACCAGATTGAAGTACTTCAAATCTCGAGCTAAACAGAAATGGTCGAGTTTTGGAGTCCATGGCAAGAATTATTGTAATCGTTCATTTTGGTGGCTATTTTCTTTTTTGCCTACTTTGTATGAAGACATACGAAGTCCATGAAACTCTCTCTCTCTCTCTCTCTCTCTCTCTCTCTCTCTCTCTCTCTCTCTCTCTCTCTCTCTCTCTCTCTCTCTCTCTCTCTCTCTCTCTCTCTCCCCTGTGCTTTTCTCTTTTTTCTCAAACCGTGCATTTGACGTCTGACCACCCACCACTACAAACTACAATCGACAACCTCTATAGCCTCTCGATGTGTATTCTCTATCCTCGCCGGACTCAACAACGGTGATGACGAAATTTTTTCTGGTGACGTACACCACCACAAAATAGCTGTTGGAAATCTAAGTAAATTTTTGGTTCTCCCTCAATTTGGGTAACGATTTGAGTAAAATTTGATTTGGTATGAGTTTGATTCAAAGATTAGAGGTGAGTTATGGGTGTTTTACTCAAATTTCAAAATTCGTTTTGATTTTGAGGAAGGGTTGGAGTTGCTCTTACAATAGCAGAAATTGCAACGGGAACTATATGATGCTTGGGCCGAGTACGGGCTTCTGATCCACATAAACTCTCCTTAAGAGAGTCTCCAACCCACCCTCCATTTTCCCAACGCATGGGAATGCAAGATTTGACCTTGGCAAAATACTACTTACAGATCACTCGTAGTATTGGGCTAGAAGCTCAGTCAGCCTCAAATTAATTAAGACAACAAACTTTAACCTTGAAATGTTAAATGTTAAATGTCAAGCCCACACAAAGGATAGAGATGTTTGGGAGGGAATATAAAGATGGTAAGAACAACCAATTCGTAGGATAAAACAAGAGAGAGAGAGAGAGAGAGAGAGAGAGAGAGTCGAAACTGTAACATTATGAGGATGAAGAAAAAAAATGCTTCTTGGTAAACACAGTATCGAATGGTTATATACAAAACTAATATTGGCAGAGTATAATTGCAGGAATGGGGGTGAAAATGCGGAAAATGGAAAGTTTGGTTTCACCTGGGAATTTACATTAAGGAGAGAGCGGTCACCTTATAAGGTTTTCATAAAGCAGGCAGTGGAAGTGGTGCATGGCTTTCTCCACAGATGGAGCATACCTGCCAGTACAGTATGCTGGTGATTCGAGGCCCCTCTGAACAGATTCACACAGCATGATATCCTCCATCTGGTCAAATGCAAACCACATTAGGGGAAAAGGAGATAAAAGGAATTTTGAATCTTCGATAGATCCCACAAGGGCCTTCTAACATGCATTTGTAACATACCTGCACTCTCTCACTGTCTGCTAGACTTCTGTCTATGAAAGCTTTGTCATCCTGAAGGTAAATAGATGGCAAAAGAACAGGAAAAGTATGAGCGCTAAGGTTCAGTTTAGCTAAGACTACTTTAGCTTAGACCCCGGTGGCAAAGTAAATTGGGTGCATACGTAACCTTTGGCAATGCATGTAAAGTGGTTTCCCATGGAAAAAATCCAAAAATAGGTTCTGTTTTTTCTTATTATTTTTACTACTTTTGGTTTAATTCTGGAAGGGCTGGGTATGAAGGTTGGGGTTTACACGAGGGAGATTATGGTTATGGACTTATGGTCTGTCCTTAATTAAAGCTTCGAATCGGGATAAAAAAGAATACCTCAAGAGAAGGATCAAGAAAATAGTCAAATATAACTTGGCATTTTCTAGGTCCTAGTGGAACTACAAGATTGGTGTCCATCCAAGGTCCATACCTGCAAGTAGGAAAAGGAAACACAACTAAAGACGCCATATTGTTGTGGTATCAATTCATACGTATAAATAAACCAACATGTTTTCCAATGAGCACTTACCGATTAATCATGAAATTTGGATAAACGAAAGCATATAGTGCTTCAGATCCAAGTCGATCATTCTTATCTTCAGTTTCCGCTGAACTGCCACCACATCGTTGGATGCTAACTTTCTCAAATATCTTTCGTATTGGAGGCAATGAGTAAGAGATTGTAATGACAAATGTCAGAAGTATGCTATAAAAAGCAAATATTAGAAGTGACAGAATCTCTAAATATAACTCAGACAAGCAATTAGCAAAGTACATATAAGGTCTCTCAGACTAAATAACGCATGTTATCTTATTTAGAATACGGAATGTACAAATTTCAGAAAGATGAACTTGGTGAACATACTGTGGTAGAATAGGAGTCGAGCTTAAGACCAGATGCAAGACCCTTGTGTGCATATGGTACATGATAACCACCATCCAAGTAGTTGTCACAAAAAACCTGCAACATGGTTTACAAAATCATCAGCGATCCATGGAGATACAAAAAGTACACATCACTGATGATATTTATGGCTGCTGGAGTGTGGGTTGCTTGTTTCTTAATGGAGAGACAAATTAATGAGTAAAAGATACAGACCCGGACATTGAACTGGGTTTTTAAAAAAACATCTTGTTCCCTCTTACGGACTAGTCAAAAACCATTAATTTTTAACTGCTTGTGAAGAAAATCAACACACAAAATAACCATATAAGCACCAGGTAGCCAAACAATTTTCCTTATATGTAGTTTGCTTATTGATTATTTCCAGAAATAGCAAATAGTTAATGTGAACCAAATACATAACAACAGAACGGGTCACCCTTCATCGAATGTAGGGTAGGGTAATCAACAAAAACAATCAAAGCAACGAAATTTTTTCCGAGAAAAATGAAACCTTCCAGTTACATTCAATTGTGTATTCTCGTCTGCAAATGTAACTCAGGGAAGAGTCGACTCCATTTGTACTCAGTATCTCTGACGAGCTACCAAGCCATTCATTTCCTATAGCTTTTCCACTAGCTCCTTGTTGAGGAGAACTTTGTTCCACGTTGAGAAGAACAAATGGTCCCCAAATAGCTACTTTCAGCGGGATAAGTCCAAATTCCTGCACTCCATGGCCCAACAAGTTCAAATTCCTATAGTACATGATTAGGAATGAGAATTGAGGTTTCTTCTTAATGAAATTGCATACATTTACATCAAAGTTCTGTATTCCTGTTATTCTAGTTGCCTTTAGAAGTGCTCCATCCAGCCCGTAAGTCCAAGCCTACAGAAAAGAACAAATCAGTCACAGGGTTATTAATTAATCAACAAATAATTAACAGAGGCACCAAAAATAAATAAAAACACCCAATCATTAAAAAATTCCTTCTTTCTTTCCAATTTCAGTTAGAGTCCTAAATATCTAAGCACCTGAGGGATCAGACTGTGGGCAATATGAAACGCAAAGATGTAAATTTAAGGACATCAGCCAGGTGCTTGTGACCACAAAATTTTGACATTTCCTTCACTGTTTACCGAAAGTCTTCAATTTCTCCTGACCAGCCTGTTTAGCAACGACAGAAACGGCAGTATCATCCTAAATGTGCATCACGATAGAATGGCTCAAACGAACAATGGACAGCTATGAGATACAGCTTATAAACTTAAGAATTGACAAACACTATGTTCTTTTAAGGCTTTTACTAGAAAACAATTAACATAACAGAGAAACATAAGTAACTACACATACTATGAATTTGAAATTTAGGTAACTATAAAATGTGTCCATCAAAATCTAGTTAGTTGCCTACAAATAGAGTATCCATATTAACTAACTCTACAAAAGTTGCCAATTAAAAATAAAATAAAATAAAAAACTCTCCATTAGTAAAATATATCGTCTGTAAAACATGCTGGGCAACCCTTGGAAATCTACCATATCAATGCACTGTGCCATAAAGACCCATCCTGTATATCATAATCAGATCCTTAGCTGTAGGATCCGCCTACTAGGAGTAAGATTTCACCCTAAAACCTTGTTCCCACGCTCCAAAGCAACTATGTTCTTTTGTTGTGCGTGTGGTCTCAAAAACCAACAAAATTTGCAGCAATAAGATACTAAATCAAGAATAAACTCAAATTTACACTTGACACTTAGGATTAATATAATATGTTTCTATATGTAGAAAACTAATGCCTGGCTTCGATATGAAAATCTCAAATATTCATTTACATAACACCACACAACTAAAAAATGTATCTTTTAGAATATTAATTGTTTATTTGACAAATTAGTGAGATCCAGTTGATGCTCCCAACCTTAGGAGCTTCTACTCCCGCTTCTTGCTATGGTAAGTAAGCTCACATGTGATTTCTTATCCAACCATTACTTCAATACATCACCAACATCATGGAGCAACTCCATGGATAGATTAGATATACCCAACAGGCAGTCAATTTAACAAACCGTACAAGAAGACAACATGAAATGGAAAAGAGAGAAGAGACAGAAGAGTACTTGAGCTCATTTAGTAATTTTTACATGTTCCTTGTTATTTTTTGTGATCAAATCTAACGTACAGTACGAAAAGGGTAAGAGTGGAATTGAGTGCTGTAATTATATGCCATCTGTCATTGGATACATGACAAGGACTCAAAACCATTAGCTTAATCTGGTTTATTTTTTTATCTAGAAAGAAGAATTCTTTCAATATACTTGTTTGTTGCCAATCATTTTCATGCTATGAGAAATATGGCATCCTAAGTAGTAAGATCTTGGATGAGAACGTTTCTGGAAGCTTTCACACCCTCAACCTTGATACCAGCTTATGAGTAGATCATGCAGTCTAACACAAAATGAATTGAGTAGATGCTCTACATGAGGCTTATGGAAGCGTTCACATCCTCAACCTTGATACCAGCTTATGAGTAGATCATGTAGTCTAACACAAAATGAATCGAGTAGATGCTCTACATGAGGCTACACAGGAACTTACATGATAGGGGCACACAAAGCAAGATTTTTTCCCACTTCCAAAGGCAAGAAGAGAGGCATGATGCCGACATACATTGTGAAAGGCATGAACATCACCATTGTCACCCCGGCATACCACATATTCTACATTTCCCAACCTGGCACACTACAGTATTTAGGCACCTTCAAATCGCCCATTCACGCATGATTAAAAAAAAGGGAACAATGTCAAGTTCACAAAAAGTACCTGCCAGTGAAAAAACTACCAGATTCTTTTATCTGACCCGTACATCCTAACAACAATGATCAAAAGGTACAAATAATCAAGTGTTCCATTAAAAGCCAATACGCAAAAGCCAATCAAATACCCATGAGCGCAAATATGATCCAATGTTGCCATATGCAGCACATAATATGGATCTCAAAGGTCATAGCAATACTCAATTTGATAGCTCTGAGGAAGAATACAATTCATGTATTCCTTTTTCATTTTATATTTACCACCCCAAGATGGAGAAAGGAGGATTTTCAGTTCTTAGGCTCAGTTAGGATGGAAAGGATGTCGATGATAATGGGAACGTGATTCCAGGTCTCCATTGATCTCAACACTTGCAAAGGGCTATTCCGAACAGGAAACTGATTCGTTATTACCAACCAAACCAGAATCAAATTCCCAATTCGGCTAGTAAGACGATCCCCACAATCTCAGATAGTAACATCAGATTACAGGATCAATCCTGGGACTCTAATAACAAAATTTTGACACCTTCAAATGCACACTCCAACCAATATGTCAAACATGTATACATTTATTATTATTATTATTATTATTATTATTATTATTATTATTATTATTATTATTATTATTATTATTATTATCATCATCATCAAATTTTGGCCAAGATTGAGGTTTCTCATTTATCAAAGAAAAAAATGTGACATACATGCCAAATTCTTCCACGCCACGTTAAATTTGACACCTTAAGCGACAAAATAAGCATAACAAAAGAAAAAATAGCTAAAGAACATACTTAAGGAGAGAAGGGGTATATATGTATGTACCGACAGCCTGCCAGCCTCGGAAGAAGACGCGATCGAATTCAAGAGAGAGAAAAGAAGGGTGGGTGTACCAGGAACTGGGTGGCGTGAGGGCTTCCTGGAGTGGGATTTTGGGATCGAATTTGTGGACCAGTCTTCGAGCTTCGTTGAGAGCTTCAACTGAAGAAGAAGAAGAAGAAGAAGAGGAAGAATGGGGATTGTAGGAAGAGGAAGTGAAGATTCGATTGGGAGATTGACGGGGAGCAAAGCTTGGATTGAGTAATCGGCTGTTTGGGTTACTGGGTTTCTTGGATTCAAGCAGGTGGAAAGTGTTGGGTTTCAGTGTCATCGCCATGGCAAATGTGATGATCGACCAAAGAGGTGAGGCTTTGTTTGGAAGTTGAGGGAAAGAAGTGGAAAAGATTGGTTTCCAAATAGAAAGGAAAAGGAAAAGGAAGAGAAAGGAAAAAGAAGAGGAAATTAACTACTTTTTTCTCTCCTAGCAAATTTTTCTCTAATCTTTTTTAAACCAAACAAAAGAAAGTAACAAGTTTTTTCCCCATATCTTTTTCATTTCTCCATTTTTATTTTCTCTTCTCTTCCACAACTTCCAAACACAGCCTGAGTAATCGGCTATTTTGGTTTTCTTTTGTTCTGTTTGCTTGGAGCATGGGAATGTTGTAAGAAAGCAGGGGCGGAGTGTTAATTTTAATAGGCAATTGAGAAAATTTAAATGACAAATGTAAAATTACTAACTATAGCAAATTGAAGCTATTTAGATTATCAGAAATTTATATATAGTAGTTATATATAACTGATAGTCCTATCACAAGCAACATTTGTAAAATCTTGAAATGTGGGTGGATTCAGCCTTATACTCTACTATGGTAACAATGTGTGTAGCATTCAAAGATTACTCTTTGGCTTTTAGACTCGTTTGGGTAACTTCACCCTTTCAAGTGACAGGGGTGGTGATCTCACATATGAAAGAAAGTCTCAACATCGCGTTGATATACAGTTCTGCCATTAAGTAGTTGTGGTGAAGTAATGCTAGTGATAGTAGATGTTATGGTTTTAGTGGTTGTTGGAGAAGTTGAAGTGTATGGCCTCATTTACAGTCTCTATCCTCACATTTATAAGATAAAAAATTACACCCCCCCCCCAAAAAAAAAAAAAAAAAAAAAAAAAAAAGAGGAAGGGAGAAAAGGAATATTTCCTTTTTGGGATAGCAAAATACTTACTTCCAACCAATTAATCTGGTATAATATACAGTAATAGATTATTTTCTTACAATATGATTTGAAGACAAAAGATGGAGCCTTTAGAATAGAATAAATTATTTTCTTGGAGTATGGTTGGAAGACAAAAGATGGGCCCTTCGAAAAGAAAAACTAATGATTTATTTGGAATATGGTTTGAAGATAAAAGATGGGCCATTTGGAAGAAAAAACTAATAGTAATTTACTTGCAGTATGACTTGAAGACAAAAGCTAAACTGTCTGGAAGGAATAACTATTCATTATTTTAGTATAATGCCACGTGAAGTCTTATGTCATTTTACCTCTACATATCAATGTGTTACTTAAATTTAGTGTTGAGCCACACATCAATTTGTTAGTTGAAGCTGATCCAAAAAAAAAAATGTGTTAGTTGAAGAGTTTGGAGCACAATGTGATGATGCTCTAGAAATATCGTATAACTGTCTCTTTAGATACCAAAAATTGTCTACTTAAACCCTTTTCCGTCTTCAACTCCATTCAGTAGTTCAGAGTATGTGCAAGAAATGTATTCTCAAGAGAAGAGAAGTGAAATAAAAGAAAAGAAAGTTAATTTTCCAATGAGTATTCTGTTGACTTATGTTGTAAGAAACTAAAGTTCGCAATACTATTTTGCCAGAAAACATTTGCCATTGGTAAATTGAAACTGTGAAACTCACAAACAACTTTCTTTAGTAACCGAACACTGAGAGAGTTAAAAAGAAAATATATTTTCCTATTCTTTCCATACATTGAACACCTAAGTGAATTTTTTTAACTTTTGGGTCATGGTGTTTGTACCTTCTTTTTAACAAAAAACAATACTATAATCAAGGAGAACTTAATTGTTGGTCATAGTTAGACGGTTGTAATATCAACACCCTAGTAAATTAATTATTGTCATTTGATTTTCTCCAATAACAAAACCAAATTTTTTGTTGAAAGTTGAAACACACCCTACCAGTGTTGCTTTCACTTATCCCTTGAAATGCATTCCTAAACCAAGCCCCAATGCCATCGCATAAAGCACTAGAAGAGTTATCCAACGATGGTAATGAAAGTAAGAGGATAACGCAAAGGTATCCCCAGAGAGATTCATTTTGCTCATGAATAATTTCCTCACTGCAGAAGAGCAGAACATTAGAGAGACGAGCAGAACATTAGAGAGACGAGCAGAACTTTAGAGAGATGAGCTCATCTCGTTTACTGCATGAGCCTCAAACTCAAGCTCTAACTCGGCTCTGTTACTAAACGAGTCGAGTTGAGTCCTTCAAAACAAGCCTCAAGCTGCTCATGAGTAGCTCGGTTCGTTTGCAGACCAACACAAAATGGCTTTCTATATAGATGCAGAACAAATCTTCTGTTACCATTTCGTAAACCACGTTTCATAACAAGCCACATATTTGTAGAATGTCGGTGTGCGCCGTATGCACCCATTAGTTATACTTACCGTAATACGTAACTAACACCGCCCCCAATAGAACGTAACAAAAATCCACAAAAATGCATAACAAATGAACTACAAGGTCCATAATGAATCAAGAACAAACTTAAAACGAGAAGAAAGTTGAACGATATTCTTTGAAGGCTTTTAATAGTAAACATCTATATGCATAAGGAAAAATACAATTCGAAGAAAAACAAGAATATTGTTACCAGTATCATGATTGGCGAATAGCAAAGCAGCACAGCAAGCACAAAATCAACATCAAATTGGTAACAAAGTTGAGTATATACTCAAAACTGGTGAAAATTGTGAGAAAATTGTTTCGTGATGTGTAAATCCTGTTCTGTAACATCGAAAAGCAACAAAAACTTTGGATATAACATAGTAAACCTATTCTATGAAATGAAGCAATGTAGGGTATCAAATATGGACATACTTTACATGCCCTTTGAATTGTGAGAAAAGAGCAGGAACTAAAGAAAAGAGTATCCTATCATTGGGTAGGAAAACTAAAAGAGGTGAAAAATAACAAATATGAGAAACGAAGAAAAAAAGAGGTTCTTCTTTTGTCCACTTTTTTCTCACCAAATCACAATCCCGAAACGATCCAGGAAGATCAAGTCTGTAGGAAGTTCAAGAGGCATGTCTGATTACCTTTAAACGCGGCATAGATTCATGCATTCGTGTGTGATAAGGAATTGCAATCCAATAAAATGTTAGTGAAATATTTGGTTAAGGATTATATACAGTTCTATGTCCTCAGGAGAACTAGCAATTTCAACGAGAAGAATTAGCAAGAATGCAAGACGTTCACCTTTGCAACCTTAGTAAACACCCAGCCACTTTTTTACTCAATCCATTTCATTGATTGCACTAATTGCAATCAGTGACTTCAGATTCTCTTCTACTCGTGTTTCTATCACCCAGAACAGAAACAGAAACAGAAATAGCCTATGACTTTCTCATCCTATTGCTTCTATGTTCTATCCGACTTTTAGAAGATACGCTTCAAAACGCAATATCCTTATCACTCCATATATCAGAAAATTCTTCACCTCTTGTATATCCCTTGAATGGTGACATGCAATTATGCAAATCAAATTCACGACCATTCTAATGCTCGTATCATGCAATTGTAGTTTGCACTTTGCTTTCTAATTTGCCTTATTCGGCCTAAACCTCAAGTAGACTCAATTTCGTACTACCTAAGAACCACAAAGGCACAAACATTAGCCAGGTTACATGGACATTCAGGCATGTCAGCTGTCTAAATAAGGTCCCAGAAAAGTTGAATGAAACATGTAAACTGCTGTATATGTATGTGTTCTGAATTTAATAAACAGCAACATATTTCAATCAGATTAGAGATAAAAACATCAAAATGTGCCATTATCAAATGTCAAAGTAACCAAACCACTATGTTCAAGAAATTAATCAAAATGCAAACAAGTATTTTACAAAAGAACAAGAAATCTAGTTGTTAGCTATTGAAAAATTATTCTCTTCCTCCTCGGTGTCCAACCTTTCCTCCTCGCCACCATTTCTCTTCCACTTTCTTCTCCATCTTGCCCAAGGCTTCTGATGAATAAATCCAACAAAAAGGCCTATATTTTATTTTGTTCAATTTTTAGGTTGGTTATCACTTTTCTCACCGAGGCCCACCAGTGTTTTCCAATCTTCATGAGGCCGGACAATACGATGTGTCCCCAAGTTGTAAGGATAGGTTTCAGCATGTCACAGAAAAAAATTCAGCCACGTTTTATGAGTTCCTAACATGAATCCAAGTCCCAGACAGTCAACACTTGAAGCAAACAAAAGTCTGTGGTTCATAGCCTACTAGTCGCACACATCTTTTGTCTCCGTTCTAAATCCTTGGCACAATCAAAAGGATCACATAACCTATGTTACATTGACTCAGGTTACAAATGCCAGGTGTCGGTATGCGTCTGTCTATCCAATTCAAGTAAATTTCATTTCAAGGATACAGGGACACACCATGATATTCAACATCTAATTTCTATTATATACCTTAAATGGTGTTTACTGCTTGTATTAGAGCTTTCAATGCATGTTATAAAAGTCTGCATAACTCGTGAGAATATGAGTTAGAAAACACACATGCGACGTTATTGACCAACTTTGCATGTCCACGCCAATCACATACCCTTATCCATGTGTTAAGTGTCCAACACAAGCACTTTATACATTTTGAAGGATCCATGTAACATGGCGCATTGTAGACACTACAAAAGAATCAATCTTGTTTATATTAAGAAATGGTAGGCCTCACAGAACATGCTCATTTCCTGAATTATAGGCAATGCTTTAGGTTTTCAAACAGGTGTTGCAGAACAAGATTAGTGAGAGAGAGAGAGAGAGAGAGAGAGAGAGAGAGAGAAGGAAATAAAACCCCAAAACATCCAGGCAGGCTGCAGGGTGCGGTGGAATGGAAGGTAGAGCAATTAACAGATTAAAAACTTTCCCATCTCAATCAGCAGTAAACCCCCAATTGAGTTAAGTCAACCATCATGAAAACGACATTGCATTTTATTTACATTTCATCCGTCTCACTGCCAAATAGAACCCTGAATCCAATTTCTGATAATTTGTTCATATTCCTCAGCTAACAGACAGTTATACAGTAAAAATATGCCCTGCATGAAATCAAATTTCATTTCACCAGCTACCCGATATAAGCAGGCATGAAAGATTTATGGAATCCATGAAGCTCATGATTTTAATCCACAAGAATCCCATAAATGCAATTCCAAAACCTTTATCCTACACAACATCACCCATACATAATATGAGGACAATTTTCCATGTCCCTAGGGACCCATTCATAAGCCAGAATTAAAATTTCCAGAATCCATAAAGCTTAAGGTCTAATCAAGAACAAACCCTTAAAATTCACATCCAAAATGGCAAAATCTATTTGAAACCTAATCCTACTTCTGTTTATTACCGCAGTTTTGGCAACCACTACCCATACTGCCATACATAATACGAAGTCACATTTCCATGTCCGTAGCGACCAATTTATAATAATGAATCAAAATTCGCAGAATCCATAAAGCTCAAGGTCTACTCAAGAACATACCCCTAAAACCCACTTGAAAAAAAAACCCAAAAAACAACTTTCATAAATAAACTCCCGCAGAAAGGTACTTAAGAAAAGAAACCCACAAGATAAATTCACCGTAAATAAGCAGGGATCTTAATACGCAGAAAGAGCATACTCATCACATAACCAATCACAATGGACGCCACCCCAGCCGAAGCAAACGACACCTTCACACTCCTCGCCCGGTTCCGATCCATCGCAAGATCCAGCAACACGATCCCCATCCCACCAAGAACAAACATAAACCCGGACGAAAGCCCTTCAATAATGTACTGCCCGTTGACCCGACCCGGGAGGAAGACGACTGGTTTGACGGCGCCGGTGTGCGGGTCCTGGGTGGACCCGATGCCCGGTGGCTCGACGATGACGTCGTAGACGATTCCTGAGATGATGATGAAGTAGGAGAGGAGGAGGAGAGAGAAGACGGTGAAGGGGGAAGGGAGGGTTAGGGAGGGGAGTTTCAGGCGGAGGCGGGGCGGGCGGAGGAAAGAGTACGGGAGGAGAGAGAGGATGTGGAAGAGTGGGTCGATGGAGGAGGAATCTGTGGTGGTGCCGGTTTGGTCTGAGGTGGGTTGGGGATCTGGTTTTGGTGCCATTTTTGTGGGGTTGATTCAGCTCAGATTCAGTTTTAGAGAGAGAGAGAGAGAGAGTTCTTTCTCTCGGACTGTACTGGTTTTGATCCCTCCCTCGTGCATCGAGGACTTCTATCGCATGACGCGCTCTTAAGGCGGTGTTCCACTGATTGGTTTTTTAATTTTTTAGTTTTTTTTTATCTTTAATTTTTCAAAAAAATCAACTAGTTCCACTAACAAGTTTTTGGTTTTTGGTCTTTTAGTTGTGTTATGAAATTATAAATCTACCCTTCTAACCAAACAACTATTGCTCTTTTTTTTTTAAGGGAGGGTAGATTCGTAATTTTACATAATTAAAGTACATGTACTTGATTGTGCAATGATTTAGTTTTTTTTAAGTTAATAGAATGAAGTGATTTTTTTGTTGATTTTTTGTGGGGTTTTGTTTAGTGGAATGAAGTAATTTTTGATTTAAAACAAAACTAGTTTTTTGTTAGTGGAACATGGCCTAAGTCTCAGTTCACCCACTCGGGCCCTCAATGCTTGCTCTCGGATTTTTTTTTTTTGTTTCGGGTTTGATCGTAGCTAGGGCTTCAAACGAGTTGAACCGAGTCGAGATTTATCGTGCTCAAATTTTTTTATTAAGTTTTTAACAAATTCGAGCTCAAGCAGAGCTGACCTAGACTTGTCTCGAGCTTATATGCTCATATAAACTTAAGACGACAAAGAAAGTTCCACTTGTGCATGTATATATGTTCTATATTTATCTATTCTACAAGAAAAAAAGTTTCAATTTCAAAATAATAGTAAAATTCCGTATTAAGTTAGTGCATTAAGATATCAAATTAGAATAAGAAGCATATTATTTTATTCCTCTAAAAAGTATATGAGCATTATCGAGCCGAGTTTTGTCATGTTCAAGTTTGTTTATTAAGGTTTTTAACAAACTTGAGCTTGAGCAGAGCTTGAATAAAAACTTAACAAACCAAGTTCGAACAAGCTCTTTTCAAGTCAAGCTCACGAACGGTTTAGTTCATTTGCAACCCTAGGAAAGACAAACAATTGACTCTTAATCAAGAGCCAAGAAGAGTAGGGGTAAAAACCGTGAACAAAACCATGGTTCGTGAATTGCTTTTGTTTGGTACGTGAGACTATTTGTCCGGATAGGGTTATTATTTTCTAAAAACTATGAGCAATGGACTCCTATTAAACCGATCAATTCAGACCATGTGCACCCCTGGGAAATTTCAATAATATAGGATGTTTTTGAAAGGCATTTTCACGCTTGTACTCCCGCTCTCGCACATGCATCGCACACAATATGTCAATTAGATCAAGACTCATTTTTTTCTTCAGCTAGAGGATCGAAAGGTCTCTCTCTCTCTAAGAATTTATTTCCTTTTTTTCTTTCTTTTTTCTTCAGCTAGGGTTTCCTTCGGGAGGTGGGGCTGCCCCCCCTAACTGGTCACTCGCCTTCCCCTCTCTGCCAGAGTCATACCTAAATAGGGATGGCAACAGGTCGGATCGGGACCAGATTTTGCTAACTCCAGACCCAAACCCGAATGGGTTAGGTACCTCCGAACCCGCTCCAATCCCCGACCGGGGATTTTTTTAGGATCCTTAAACCCGCCCCTAACGGATATCGGATTACCTGATTGGCTCCGAAAATTCAAATGCAACGTGGGTAATGGGTTTCTTTAACTACATTTGATGCAAGAAAACCGAGAATTACAAACAAGTAAACAACAATACAAGTAAACAAATGGTTGAGAGAGGAGTGAAAAGTTAAAAGTTAAAAGCAAAGTGGGTGGGTGGAGTAAAAACCCTATCTTTTCATATATATATATATATATATATATATATATATATATACAATTACCTTCACATAAGGGTCCCTTATGGGAGCAAATATGCGGACCTCGTTTGTAAGCCGTTGGATTTCATCCAACGGCCCTGGTAAGAGAGACCATTTAAGTGCCACGCGGGTCGGAATCCGGGTTAAAAAATACTCGCGGGGCATCTAATCCGGGTTACTACTTAACTGGACCTAACCCATTCCTCCTCATTTTTTCACGTTCAAAGTTGAGAGAAGCAGATCAAAAACTCAGCGACGAGTTACGACATCCACCGGCCGATCGAGCACCAAGGTCTCTCTCTCTCTCTCTCTCTCTCTCTCTCTCTCTCTCTCTCTCGATTTCTCTCTCTCTCTCAATCTCTCTGTCTCTATTTCTGTGGCTTGTTCACAAACGATTTCGAATTCTAGGGTTTCGGCAGATCGAAAACTCATCGACGAAGTATTTTTCCACCGGCCGATCGAGACCGGTCCCTCTCTCTCGAACACCAAGGTTGGAAGAGGGTGACAACTGTTATAAAGGCTTCTCTCAGCGCCATCAAACAGTATAACAATCAACATGTTTTGGTTAAATTTATTACGTGCAATCTCTTCGGTTCTTGAATTGATTTTCACCTGAGTATATATAGACATCTGTATGCCTGATTACATGAGTTATTGTGCATTGTTTTGTGGAAACTATTATGGGACACGAGTCCCACAATATTATATCATACTTGCATTTGAATATAGCAACCAATATATTCTGTTCTTGTTTTTTTTTTTTCTTTTTCACAATTCTTAACTCGAGTTATTGTGCTTGATATTTGTTTGCCTCAAAGTGGTTCCGTTGATTCCATTGAAGCTTGATATTTGGTACTCAAATCTATATATTGTTGCTGAATTGTTTCTCAGGCTTAAAGGCTGGCAATTTGACATATATAGTAACGTGCTAATTAAACTCTATAATTTTTTTGGGTCATTATAATTTTTGTCACTCATCTTGATTAATTTAAATCTTTGTTTGTAGTTGTACTTGTCTTATAGATGTTTTCTATTTTTTGTTATTTAGAATGCAGGATTTGCGAGATGTACTCTACTTAGCATCTCCAATACAACCTTGTGCATCATCTGGAGCTTCTTCTGAAGCTCTTTACACTCCTCAAGTGAGGAACGACTTGACACCAACGATTGGACAAATGTTTGGTTGTTTGGAAGAGGCTCACAACTTTTACAACAATTATGCAAGAGAAGCTGGATTTGGGGTTCGAATCCATTCAAGCAAGTTGGGAAAGGGCGGTGTAACTATTAGGAAAGAATTTGTTTGTCACAAACAAGGGGAGAGGGCGAAAAAGTATACGCAAAATGTTGCTGAAAACACTATACGGAAACGGGGGTTAACTAGAGAGAATTGTGGTGCAAAAGTGACTGTTGTGAAACGGGGTGAGGGGTTTGCTGTTACACAATTTGTTGCCAATCACAACCACACACTTGCGACACCAAAGAAGGTGCATTTATTACGATCTCATCGCAAATTGTCAGTTGCCCAAAGAGCTTTGACAGACCAACTTACCGATGCAAATGTGCCGACCCACCAACAAATGAGTATTTTGGAGTTGCAAGCAGGAGGTCTTCAAAATGTAGGATGTTCTCAACAAGATCTTTATAATGCTCAAAGAGATAAAAGGAAAATGGTAGACGGACATGACGCTAGTTTGTTGGTTGAGTATTTTGAGGCCCAACAAGAAAAGAATCCCAGTTTTACTTTCTCAGTCTTGCCAGATGGTGAGGGGAGTTTGTATCATTGTTTTTGGGCCGATGCAACCATGAGAAAGTCATACCAATACTTTGGGGATGTGGTGGTGTTTGATACAACTTATCAGACAAACAAATATTCATTGATCTTCTCACCTATCGTAGGAGTTAATCACCACAGGCGGCATAACAATTTTTGGTGTGCTTTTCTTAAGTGGCTTAAAAGGCCGATGCATTCAAATTGGCTTTTCAATTCATGGTTGACTAAATAATCGTTTAGGCCAAAAATGATCATAACTGATCAGGATCCAGCAATGACAAAAGCAATCGCGACTTTTCTTCCACATACAGTCCACAGGTATTGCATTTGGCAAATTGTTATGAAATTTTCAGAAAAAATAAGTGCTATATGCTATAAACAATATTATGATGAGTTCCGTAACTGCATATGGAACTCCGAGACCCCCGAAGAGTTTGAAGGCAGCTGGGTAAAGCTTGTAGAGAAAGCTAATTTGGAGACCAACGAATGGTTAGATCATTTGTATCAAATTCGTGAGAGATGGGTTCCAGCATATACGAGACACATATTTTCTGCCCACATGACTAGTAGTCAAAGAGCTGAAGGCTGTCATGCGTTCTTCAAGCGGTATGTGTCTGAAAAAAATTCTCTGATGGATTTTGTGACAAGGTTTGGTAGGGCACTTTCACATATAAGGCACAATGAATTAGATTCAGATCATAAAGATGTGAATGAGAAGCCACTCCTTGTAACAAAAACACTCATGGAGTTGACAATGCGTGAAGTGTACACACACAGTGTTTTTTACAAGTTCCAACATGAACTTTTAGATAGTGTGGCGTATGTTGTAAAGAGTACATTTAAAGATGAACACTGCGCTAAGTACAATGTGATGAGGACAACTCAGTCTCAAAGTGATTCGAAGGGCCGTGAGCTTTTGTTAGACAAGTCATCAAACTTCGTTAAATGCAGTTGTAAGAAGTTTGAGTCTGATGGAATTCCATGTCGGCACTTGTTGGCTTACTTCACTAAAAAGCAGATTATGCAATTACCTGACCAATACATTTTACGGAGGTGGACTAAATCAGCAAAAGCAAGCAGGGTTATGGATGACGGGAGCTTTAATGAAATATGTGACACTCCTATGTTACTGAAGAGAAATAGGCTTTTCCAATTAGCCAGCAGAGTTATTGATGCATGTTTGTTAAGTGAACAGGAGACTAAAGACTTTGAAGAATATTTGCAATCAACTGAAAAGCGGCTTGCATCCAACATGAATGACTTGAGTATTCGCGAAGAGAGTAGTATCCAAAAGCCTATTTCTCGGGGAAAGGAACCTATGCTCAAAGATCCACAACCAGTTAGGTCAAAGGGTTGTGGTAAAAGGTTGAAGGGAGGAAAAGAGAAGGCCATGAAGAAGCTTAGGCGTTGCAATGGTTGTGGTAAATTGGCGACGCATGATAAAATGAATTGTCCAGTACTTCTTGGAATGTAGGTTTTTTCTTGTAAATATGTTCCTTTATAATTTATATGGTTATATATTGAAAGTTTAATTGATTTTTGTAGGCCTTCCGGAGATGCTAGGTTGAATGATGATGGAGATGACGATGATGATGACGACGACGATGAGCAGGAGGACATAGATATGGAATATGACTCGGAATGTAAGTGAAATGATTGTTGCAAATTTAATTGATTTTTGTGTTTTTTCCTTCATGTATGAATTGATAATGCTATTTTTTGTTACAGAAGTTGAAGGGCGAAGTTGGACAAAAAATGACTGGATTTGGAGACTCGTAGAAGCCAAATTTACAGCTTTTTAGATTTGGAGACTTGTACAAGCAAATGTTACTGTCTCTTGCTTCCAAATGTTGTTTTCTTAGACTTGTGGTGACTGGATTTGGTGACTGTATTTTTTACTTAGTTATATCCGGTGGGATCACTTGATTTACAGACTTGCTTGCAAATGGTGTTTTAGTTTTTTGGAAATGGTGTTTTAGTTATATCCGGTGGGATCACTGTATTTTTTACTTAGTTATTCCAAATGTTGTTTTCTTAGACTTGTTGTTTTCGTGCGTTGATTTGGTGACTAGATTCCGCCCAGCTAGTTACTCTTTCTGTGCAAGGTTGGTAAGTCATTCAGGAGTCATTGCAATTTAGTTCAAAATCTTGTGTTGAGTAGGCAACCATGGTTTTAAGAATTGTAACCCTTTGTCTGAAATTGAATAAGCGGCTACCAATTGAGTAATTGACGAACTTCTAGTCTGACATTAACTAGAGAGCATGTGTGTTGGAAACTGGTAGTAGGTTATCACACATCAGTAGCAGGTTATCGTAGCGGTAGGGTAAATATTCATTTCTGTATCATCAGACATGATCTTCAACAAGAAAAAATAAAACAGCAAAAAGGACACCACGGTCCCGGCAAAAAAAGAAGGCCCGAAACACTTGTAAGAACAAACCACAACTGCAATTGAGTTCCACAGGATCGCTGAGCAATCATAAAGGGGAAATAGAGGTAAAGAACATTATTTCCATCATATATACATGCCTTCCATAGCCCTTTAGTTTTCCATCATATATTCCATAGCCCTGATGTTAGATGTTAACAAGGGAAATTAAACAACCCTAATTTCCCAATGGCAGCACTAGCACAGCAGTAGCAAAATAAGCATTAATCTGAATTAGTGCAAACATTAATGTAAAGTAGTTCAAACATTAATCTAAAGTAGTTCAAACACTACTAATACTTAACAAGTCTAACTAGCAAAGCTAGAGCAATAAACAACATTAATACATTCACTCTATATTTCAAACTCTCCACTACGACTTGCATGGCTTGAACACGTTCTCCGATCTTCTTCAGATTCACCTCATTCAAACCCTCATCACTTTCTGGATGATACCCAATTGGATTGCACCACTTCCAATAGTTGCATCTTCCTTCGTCTTTCATCTCCTTTGGACACCCATAGTAGAGCCTTCCAGGATTTTGTTGTGATTCTGAGATCCTCACAGCAGCTCTCATGCCACACCAACAAGTCTTGTTTCGAAATCTGAGGTAGTCATTTGGCATGGTACATCCTTTGTTTGAAGTAGACATGATAAGCAAGTTGGATTTTTTTACGAGATTATAAACTGCCACAACAAAAGTGGACACAAGAATACTTAACAGGATGAAAATTTGATCATTTCATACCCATCAATTCTCACAAGACAAAAAATTGATCTGCTTGTAAATTAGTGCAAAGAACAGTTTCAGCGTACAACTACAACCTTGATCACATCATCAATGCCCCATCAAAAAATAAAAAACATCGCATCATAAGATGGAACTCTGGAATTACCACGTGGGACAATCTTAATGGTGTCATTCATTGACACCAAATACAATTTGGAAGAGGAAAGATTTAGGAAGAAAATTAACATAATGGTATGTGTTTTCAAAAAGCAAACTCAAACGGGAAAATTGGAACCATAGATAGGATAAGGTGCACACGCCTAGCTTGTGCCGACCTATGAGTTGTACAACAAAAATAGGTCTACTCTCGTCTAATGATAAAGGAAAGAAACAAAGAACAAGGTTACTGTGTTTCAGATAAGACTTTAGCTTGGTTTTTTGGACTTCCTCAAGCTTTGTTGTAAATGTTTCCTAGATGGGAAAAGTAACTTGCTACAAATATAGTGAACACATTAGACTTGGGAAAAGTAACTTGCTACAAATATAGTGAACACATTAGACTTGGGAAAAGTATCTTGCTACAAATACAGTGACTCACCCTCTCTCTCTGCGTGACCTCGTCAATTCCTTTCAAAACACCTACCCTCTAATTTCTTCAATTGAAAATGGTGGAGTCCAGCTGTACAAACGTTAACCGCGTGCACACACACTCGTTGCTGAGTTTTTGATCTGCTTCTCTCAACTTTGAACGTGAAAAAATGAGGAGGAATGGGTTAGGTCCAGTTAAGTAGTAACCCGGATTAGATGCCCCGCGAGTATTTTTTAACCCGGATTCCGACCCGCGTGGCACTTAAATGGTCTCTCTTACCAGGCCCGTTGGATGAAATCCAACGGCTTACAAACGAGGTCCGCATATTTGCTCCCATAAGGGACCCTTATGTGAAGGTAATTGTATGTATATATATATATATATATATATAGTTGGGGTTAAGTGTAATATAGTGTATCTCTTGGGTAGAACTGTAATAATGTATAACTAAATATTTTGGGTTCGAGTTCAGGGCGGATGTTTACAAAACCGAACCTGAACCCGAACCCGAATCCGATTTTTTTAAAAATTTCCCTCCGAATCGGACCCGAAATCCGAATTTTAGAACGGATACCCGCCCCGCTCTGATCGGGTCCGGGGCGGAGGCGGATCGGATCGGTCCTAAATGCCATCCCTATACCTAAACCCGAAAATCAGATCTCCTTTCCGCGGTCATTTCTCCTTTCTTTCACCTCCATCACCTCCACCCATCACACCCTACTCCCCTCTCCGCCTTCCCTCTTCCCCTTTTTCTATCCTTCCGCCGCCTTTCCCCTCTTTTTTGGGTTTTAGGGACTGGATCTGATGACGAGGTGAATCCGGGTGATTCGGGCCACCTCCGGCGACTAAAGTTCTCCAATACCATCGGCGGCGGCTATGGAGTGCTATGGGTCTTCCCGGAGAAGCAACTCGTCCTTACTCAGTAAAATCTATGTGACTCGGGGTAACTCGATTGACTCGGTTTTGTTGAGACGACAAGTTGTTTTCGGTTTTTGTGTACAGTTTGTTATCTTGTGAGTATCTGGATTCCATCGGCTTACGATTCGTAAGGAGCATATCCTCCTTCCTACTAGACTCACACTAAACCCGACTTTGGTTCGGTTGACTTGCGTTTTCGATTTGTTTACGCCTTGCAATATGTGTTAGATGAGTAAAGACTCTTGTTTAATTAGTAGATTGAAGTTGCTATCTTACTCTAGTGTTTTATTGATTATTATCTGTAGATTTATGGGTTTTTTCCTAGATTTTTTCAGTGTATTTCAGATGAAATTCGTTGTAAGTGTCGTTGGGCTTTATAGGAATGCAAAAGATTTTCTCCTACTCAAAAAAAAAAAAAATAGATCAAGACTCGAGACCTTTGGACTTTGGAGTTATGGGAGTGTTTGGTTGAAAGACTTTGGAGGGATTTCCATTTTCATGGAATTCCAGTATTCCCGAATTTGGGAAAAAAATAGTGGGTGGTGATGCACCGGTGTCCCAACACCCTTTCTCAACTTACATTGTATGAGAAACATGTTATTCACTTAGGGTTGGTCATTTCCTCCGACCCGTTTAAATCCGATCTCCGATCCGAACAGATCAGCAATATGGAGATCTATTTGGAGATTGGATAGGATTTGAGGATTTTTTTTTTGAAAATGTTTGGGGATTGGGTAGGGGGTAGAGATAGGCATGTCCCCGCCTCGAATCCGCTCTGAATCCGTTCCCCGATCCATCCCGCCCCGCTCGGCCACATCCCCGATCCACCCCGTCCCAAATCCCCGAATATAGGGGTCTATTCATTAGTTATGAAATTTTTGGGTCCCACTAAATTTTCTCCAAACATTTTATTATAATTGAACTTTGTAATACAATAAATGTGATTAAATAAGAAATACATCATTATAATTTGAATACATCCCAACTACGTTGACATCTACTCAACTATCAATCATATGCATTCCTTAAAATAAACACAAAAAATGCAAAATAAAAACAATATTTTTCCAATTGAGCCGTTGATTTTGTTGTTCCTACTAATGAAATCAATTGTGTAAACTTTCTTCTCGATTGGGACCCAATTTGTGTTTTTTTAATGATACTTTTCATCCAATTAAATGCCTATTGGTATGCGATCCAATTAATTTTTTCGACGACTGATGGATACCATAATATGCTATCTTGCTTGTGGTTTGTAAAGATCCGTAATTTTTCATAATTTTTCCGGAATAATGTTGGGTAAATGTGAGGAATTGAATTTTGATTAAGAGAGGTCAATGTGATAGTGGTAGAATGCATTGGGTGTTTAAAGTACATTTGGAAGTTTAGGGGTGAAAGTTTAAAGGGTATGGACATATATATATGACTTATTCTTTCATTTTTGCAAAAAAATCGGCCTCTCTCTCTTCTTCATCAGCCATAGCCCTCTCTCTCTCTCTCTCTCTCTCTCTCTCTCTCTCTCTCTCTCTCTCTCTCTCTCTCTCTCTCTCTCTCTCCTCCATTTCTCTTGCTCAAAGCTCTAAAAACTCACACACCCTTCAAGTCCCCTTCAAGACCTACACCTAAAATCACCTCATCTACGCGTATTGAAGCTCGTATTGCATTCGTTTCACACCAAAAGCTCATATTTCGGGTTGGAGCTCATTGGAGGCTAGGGCTTTCATTTTCTCACTCAATTCAAGCTCAAATCTTGAGGTAGGAAGACAAATTCTACTCCCTCTAGTTATATCTATGTGATGTATAGCATATATCTTGTTTTTGTTACTCAAATCCATCTAATTCATCATTTGCTCTTAAAAATGGGTTTTTTTGAGTTTGATTTGGTAATCTATGGATTGAGAACTTGTTTAATGCAATTGATGGTTGATTTCCACTCCTTTGATGTCCATTGTTGCTCTACATATCCAATTTTTGGCCTATACAATCATATATGCACTTGGGGTCTATTTTCACCTTTTTGCTTGTCTGTGAGGCCTACCCTCTGCCCAAGCCGCTCGGGCAGGATTGGGGGCTGCCCGAGTGGAAAATCCAGCAGCTCACACAATTTTTGTTTTGTCCCGGTTTGTTCCTCGATGCCAGTTTGGCCTCCAATTGTCCGTTTTTTCGTGTTTTTGACCCATTTAACCATTTTGAACATCGAATTCACCTTGATATCACAAATTTAATCCTTGGAAATGTGATTTAACAAACTTCTTAGTTTTATAACTCAAACACACGTTGGTTGACGCTTTTTGGCGAAAACACTGAACTTTTGGAATAAATGAGACTTTTGAGAACTTTTGAAAATCAAATTGTTTTGAGATGATATTATTGGATAAAATGAACACTAGGAATCACTCATTTGGTGTCCCTAGCCATGAGTGCACGGAGCTCACAAAATCTGGCAGGGGTGCACGGAGCCCACAAAATCCGGCAAGGGGATACTTCCCTATTAAAATTGATGAATGTTTTCTTATGAAATTTTGGTTATGATGTATTTGGATTAATTTGGCGTATTTGGAAAAAAAAAATGGCTTTCAATATAAGAAAATGAGTGTTTTGATAAATACTTGGACTTTGGTTGGAAACTTAAAATTGTTTTGAGACACTTGGACACATTTTGGATACTTGGATACACTTTGGTTATTTCATGGTCGAATTATAGCCTTCTATTCACTTTAACCTTATATATTGGTCGTGTTCATCCTCATACTCACTCATTATGCATGTATCAAGTTTGTACACCTAGTATTAGTAGAATAGTTTTCCTACTAGGCTAACGAGCTCAACCTATCAATTTTTTGGTACACGGCATAAAGCATGAAGTTGGATTCTTGTCGATTGACACTTACATGGAGCTTATACATGCATGAAGTTATTTTCCTATCTTTATATTATATTTTTGGAAAGATGATTTTGTAACATTTAAAGCTTATCTTTTTTACTATTTGGCAATGTAATAACTTTTAAACAATGTGCTTATGCATTCGGGTTATGGACGCTAGTGGATAGAACTTGTTTATTCGGTATGGTTTGGAATGGTGGGATCATTTTATGTTGACTTTGACTATTCACAGGGAAATTGTGAGACCTTGATTTGTTCCATTTTTATTTACTCTGGGTTATTGAATTTGAGGGTGTGACATGGTTCCTTTAGTTTTCTAATTAGAAATCTAGTTTATACGTGATACAACTTGAATTGAAACTGACAAATAGTTACACTTACACATGAATACCGTACCGTACCATGCCAACAATAAACGTACCGTGCCCGTGTCAACCCAGCCCATTCAACACCTCTACTTGTAACTTGATTTTAGCATTTAATTTGTAATTGAGATTCTAGATTTTTAGTAATCTTTTTTTTAAACAAAAATGATTTGATCCCCGAATCTCCGTGGGGGATCTCTGTTCCCCATTTAGAATGGGGATGGAGGATATTAATAAAGCTCCGTTGGGGATCAGGTAGGGGATGGATATGGAGAAAGGGTTAGGAAATTGGGAGTGGAGATAGTACTCTCTGACCCCGATCCGTCCCCATGCCCATCCCTATATAACATCTTACTAATTTTTTTGGTCGCCGGAAGTGGTCGGCTAAAGGTGGGGTGGAGATTGATTTTAAATTTTTAAAAAATTAGTGACATCTCACTAATTTTTTTTTGTCTTTATGTTCAATTGCCAAAGTTCTTTGTCCTTCCCTTTAAAAATGTCAAATATTTTTTGTTTTTATGTTTGATTGCAAAAGTTCTTTGTCCTTCCATTTAAAAATGTCAAATATTTTGAATTTTTGGCTAATTGGCCCAATTTTTTTTTGCAGAAATATTGGTCTCTAAGGTAACTACCTGTTGAAGAATTCAAATTTCAAACGAAGGGAAGGGGCACAAAAATAGTTATTTTCGGGGGTTACGAATAAATTGAGTATAGAGATTAGAGAGGAACTCAACTATCTGAGATGATGGGCGACGAACGAGAGCTCCTCCATATGGTTTTTTTTTTTAGTTTGTAGTTTAGTTTAGTTATGCTATTTAAAAGTTTTCACTGTTTCACTATCCGTGTTTTTTTTTTGGATTCAGGAGCAATTTTTAATCAAAATTTTTAATTTTTTTAATTGTTAGATGTCTATTGCGTATCTCTATTCAAAAAGTTTATTAAAAAAAAAAATTGTTGAAATGTTAAAAAAATCAACTAATAAAGACTAAAAATTGCGCAACTCTATACAAAACTATTATCCCAACTTATATCAAAACTATCAACCAAAAACAACTATTTATTGTAGTATAATTGACCTAGTACTACTTCACGCTAAGCAGAATTGGCATGTCAAAGTTTTAGAGGGTTCAATCAACATATTACTCTACTGCGTAGGATGAAAATTGTAAGTGTCTTATGAACATTCTTTGAAGTTTCGGGGGTTCAATCAACTGAATGTGCTGTAACCACAGTGAAAACGATAGTAATATTGTAAAAGAGCAATGACAAGAACACAGCTTTAAAACACAATATAAGACACAACTGAGTCCAAAACCGTTCGGTTCATGTGGCTCCACATACATCTAACGGTTCTGGACACAGTTGTGTCCGGAGTGTGTATGGAAGGTGCTTTCCTAGACTTTTCTATTGTAAAATGCTTCTCAAAAACATCAGGCATGTATTGCCACTAGACTAAATAATCCTAATAGTTTTCTACAGAACTCTCAACTCAAAAACCTTCTCCAGCAAAACTCTTGAGAAATCTGGAAGGTACTACCCATCTTAATCAATATATTTTATTTTACCTTCGCATCCCTTCAAGGGTGACCAAAATTCAAGAACAAGCATCTGAACCAACTGTGAAATTGGTTATTTATTACTCAATCCATCAGTTCATCCAGACAAAACAATTCTTGCCAAATAAACTCATTACTCCAGAAACAATTCTGGCCAAATAAAACTTGACAATATAGTTAAATGAAACAGGTTCAAGGTATCCTGCTAGTCTAACTAGTACAGGAAAACTACCAACTGGTGAAATCAAACCAACAAAATTTGAAACATGAAATCAACAAGCTGCCTCCCTTGTCTTCTCATTTCTCATTGCCAATCCACCTGCAAAATCAATTTTTATATCACTATGAAGCTTGGTCATCAAAAAATTTATGGGTGGTTTTGTTGTTCTTTCCCCTTTCAATCCTCTTCCTGGGATTTACAAAGTGTAGTATGTCTTCTGCAATGTAGGCAATTCATTGATATTGTATAAGATTTACACAAGGAAATGAGAAGAAAATACTAGAAAAGTAACCTTTTGCCTTCCTTCAATATACCAAAATGAAGGGTATGATTCTACCATGAAGCTCCCCAAAATTCCATTTAGAAAATAACAGCTATTTTTCTATTTCAGCATAGGTCATGCCATGTCTACTAGAGCATAACTCATAATTTCTCAATTCAAGACAAATCTCCAAAATAGAGAGAGAGAGAGAGAGAGAGAGAGAGAGAGAGAGAGAGAGAGAGAGAGAGAGAGAGAGAGAGAGAGAGCTCACTGTGACCAAAAGTGATTTATGTGATATGTAAGTTAACATTTGAAGCACCCTTGAGCATTAAGATCTCAGCCATCTTCAGTGTCCTCTCAGTGCTGGTCAGTGAAAGCTCCGTCACTATTTCCATTTTACCGGAATCAGGTGCATTCTCAAATAAAACTCTTGCCAGCTCCATCTCACTCTTGTACCCTCCAAAGTTTTCTATCCTGATATATGTAAGTTGCTCAAACATCAGTGGTGAAGCCAAGTTTCCAAACTCAACGTCCTGATCAAGCACGTCTGGAAGCCTTCCTTCTGACCTCTGCTTGGAGAGAGAGAGAGAGAGACAGAGAGATCAGCATCTTACATTTTATCATAACACTTCAAAATTGATACAAAGTAACTTCTGCATACTGAAAAGTCTATGATGAGAGCACGAATCCTTGGACATCGACCAAGGAGAAGCAATGCCATTTGGACTTGCTCTTTGGTAGGCCACAGATAAAGAGTCAGTCCCTCCAGTTTATCAAGTGAAATAGCAGTCAGTTGTCTCCAAACATAATGAGCCCTTGAGAGGAACTGAAAAATACAAGGAAAAGTATTGGGAGTACATAAAGTAAAACTCTCATACCATATAGAAAAAAATATACTAAGAATTACCTCCATGAAGGGCTGGTTGAAAGTTAGATGTTTTCCATTGCACAGTGCTTGAAAAACTTTTATAGCACATCGGCTATAATCATCTCTCTTTTGTATTTGATGATCATCTCCAAGCCATACACACCCGAGAGAGAGAGAGCTCATGTTTGTAAAACTGTAATCTCGAGCCACAAAGTCCATATAAAAGAAATGCTCAAGTCTTGGAGTATCCAATTTGACAAAACATTCTGTGATTCCTTGACACCCGGCAATAAAAAGGCATTTTAGACATCCGGATGCGATGGAAAGAACCTTAACAATCATGACATTGCATAACGTCAATGATAAGCTCTCAAGTGCCGGACAACTTGATGATAGATCTAGAATGAAGTTCTCCTCAGAGAGAATGACGGAGTCTATTTTCAGATTCTTGAGGTTGGGCATTGCACTATCCATTGGCCATTTGAGGAGAAGGTTTTCAATAACCAGATTCATTGTAATCAGAGAGCTGCATTTAAAGAGACAACCAGGAAGCTGTTGGTCTTCCACCAGTCCATGTAGAGCAAGTTTTTCGACCTTGTGTTGTACAGCAATTGTAACCCACTCATTTTTTATGTCAAAATCACACTCTTCTATATAGATCTCAAACTCTTTAATGCTTGACTCATCATGGTGTATGAGGGTATGACGAATGAATTCAAGAAAGTGATCCCGCTTTCCTTCCATATTGGGAAACTTGCTATAGTAAAAAGTCAGACAAGGAAGTGAGTGCCATGTCTTTCCCCACCTTTTGGATAAAATGCTTGTTTTCAATGATTCATGCAATGGGAGTATGGAGAGAACATGACTTTGAAGTTCTTGAGGTAAGCCGCTCAATCTATCTTCAAGTTCAGCCATAATCTCCCTTAGATGATGCAACACTCCAACCCTGTAATGGCCAATTAACAAGAAAGATGCATGTTTAGCACGAAATTAGCAACTTGTTTTTGAAAATCACATGGTTGAAAGGTAACAAATACCATGTCTTATCACCAAATGTGAAGCCCTACGGCACATCCTTGATTTAACTAATACAGTGTTTGAACAAGGAAACCATAATGAGCACCAAATTAAGTACTCCTAGATTATAGTTGCCATGCATACACATGAAATCACATAAGTAAACTGGGAACCAACCCCTACAGAATACTTATATGGGACAGACAGGGACACTCAAACATGACAAGAATATGCGTCACAACAAGTTTCAAAAATGAAAGGCATGACATGACGTTGACCCGAAAAAAGAATATATCAATGTACTTTTACATGTCATATAAAAGAACTTTTCACGAAACATTAATCATAATTTAATGGAACGCTCATAAATTCAGAAAGTCTATTTCTAATTTAAAACATTAATTTATCACTTGCAAAACATCAATCACACCACAACTGCATTTTAACACTTTCTGCACGAAATTTGCATAGGAGTTATATACAATAGAAAATGCAAAAGTTCCATCAATCCCTATCATACTACACATGAAAACTGGCATGATACAATTCCAAGTACATAGTGATCTCTTATCAAACGTACTTGTATCCCCACCGAGCCACAAAAAAAAGGCACTTGTATCCAGAGTTGTTTTACATTTCAAACTTGTGATATGTTACTTACATATCTACATGATGAACATAAGTGTTCCCCATGCACCGAAAATGTGTATCTAAGGGAAAACATAAAACGACAACAACAATGGTAATAATGGCAATAATACAATACGTTTGAACTAGTGTCTTGTATATTTTCTGAGTCTCTGACAAGTGTCCATGTCTGAAACAGTGACAACATCTTCCTGGAAGTATTTATGCTTTGAGATAATAGGTGATTTAACTTTCCACAGCCAAGACACCCGCATCATAATAAAGAAGACCTTAGCAATGCACCAAGGCCTGACCATTGCTAAGGCCCGACTTTTAGAGTTATTTTTCTCTGGTTTTACTCAATTTATCTTAAATTCTTTAGGCTGTGCTTGGAACTTGAGGAAGGAAACGAGTCAGGAAGACAGAGTGAGTGAAAGAAATTTCCGGGAAATAAGTTGTTTTTCATTTTATGGATTCCATAGAACAGGGAACGAAAGTTAAGGAGGAAAGAGAAAGGAAAATGATGATATTAACAAACAAAGGGAAAAAGATTTCAAAGGTAAACCAGAAAGGCAAGAAAGGAGAATGGGAGAGAATACTTATTATCCATCTCTCTCTATGCTTTTTTCCCTGTTGTCTTTTCAAAGTAGGTACCAAGTAAGGGTATGAATAAGATTATTGTTTCCCCTCTCCTTTCCCGTGGTCCAAAATATAACCTTTACTTCATAACCAGATCTATTTACCTTTTCCTTGTACCTTTTCCTCCCCTCGAAATCCATTTTCACAACCCTTATTTGTTCCCCATCACAAACTGCCAAAAGCAGTGCTTAAAGAACTCAGAACAGCCATGTTACAATAAAGGTGCAAAGCCACTGGAAAACATCTAATCATCCTATATTGCAGCCAGTTTAGGATGGCAAAACAATAACTGTATGTTAACCCATGCAAATAAATCATCATAAACCTAGACTTTTCTTAAGCCTTCAAACCAAACTAAATTAAAGTAATCAAGCAAAGACTATTTTCTTGTTGCATCTAATTACAAAACCATCTTCAGAGACCATCAATAATAGTTTACTTACAGGGATTTAGAGCTCTAAAGGTGTCTAATTATGTTGATTTATAGGCTAATACTACTACCTATGAAGCACGGGCACTTCTAGGAGTCCCCGTATCGCAATGTTGAGACACGGTGACACGGTGGGAAACATGTCTGGACACGCCATGTGAAGGGGGACACGGCAGGGGACACGGATAGGGACACAACGAAGGTCAATTTAAAACTTTATACGGTAAATTTATAATACTTTGGGTAAAAAATGTTTTTAAGCCCTGTGTATACATCTCTTCACTACCCAAACAGCTGACAAAGTCGATGTTTTAAAAAAAAAGAAGACAAAGTCGATCAACAAGAGTATGGAACCTTAATCACTGATTCCCCGTATGTCTCTCTCTGTACTCTCCCTCCTCTCTGTACTCTCTGTGATTTTTTAAGTTTAAAGACTTGTGCCCGTCTCTTTTCAGTCTACAGATAAAAGCATTTAACAATTTGAATCCAAAACTCCATTTGTTTGAATTTTCTAAAATACACACACACACAAGGCATGTCTCCTGCCGTGTCCGTATCCCTATTTTTTTACAATTCCCGTGTCTGTATCCATGCATCATAGACTACTACACAAAAGATCCACACAACAACCAACAAATTAACAACACTAGATCCCATCAAGATGGCAACACATGAATCTGTATGTGTGAACACACAAACAAGAGAAAATAGCCAAATTACCAGAGAGTATACTACTTATTAGAAACTCAAAAACCACCTATTAAGCTCACGTAGCAATTGATTGGAATGATCCTCAGTCTTCAAAAAGGAGGAGTCCACTTCTATCGCTTCTTCACAGCTGAATTTTGATGGCCCCAGGTTGAGTTGTCGTCATCAAATGGAAGTTGGCTATTAGGACAAAAGCATCTTTATGTGACTCCACCCCTCTAAAGTACCTCTCACTCGTGGTTGTTATAGTTCACACCGCAATGTTGACTAGGACCCACTTATTCATATGGGGTCAACTCACTCTTATTAAATGTACGCAACAAGATGGTATGTATTCAGGTCACCTCAAATATATATGAGCAAGCATAATAGCTTACACATTGAATATAACAAGTAAATGTGTGTTTGGTTCCATTCATTCATAAACCTTCCTAAAAAGCTATGATTTCAAGGATTATGTATAACTAACCAAACCAAATCAAACCGAGCCTTAAGTCGCAATTACTTGGGGTCAACTATTCATTTCATAAAGATCTGACCTTTTTTTTTTTTTGACGTGCTGGCTGTCAACTACCTAACGCAAAACCCTCCTCCTTTATTCGGGCTTGGGACCGGCTGGAAAAAAAATAAAAGCTTAAGGCACGACCCAGGCGGAGTTGATTATGTATAACTAATGGCCTTTTATTGATAACTCACTTATTGTGAAGATTTTGTCTAAGATTTCCCTTATTGATAACTCACTTATTCTGAAGATTTTGTCTAAGATTTCCCTTATTGATGTTCTCTTTCAACGTCAAACTGAAAATTCAAATGCAATCTCTGTTAACTAGCATGTAATACCCAGGTTTGGGGGTAGGTGGTGTTTAGTCCCACATTGGTTGTTTACATGAGTGATCTTTGGCATATAACAAACCATGTAAGAGACTATTAATACTTTGGGCTTAAGCATTTTGGGCCATGTGATGTGGCTTGTGGACCAAATCAAGGTACTGGGCAAGTGATCTACATGAGACGTTACAAATGGTACCAAAGCCCCACCCTGGTCCAAGTGGTGGGTAAGATGCACTCTGCCACCAGCGACACTAGGGGAGGTTGCTGAGGGGAAGATTGTAATACCCAGGTTTAGGGGTAGATGGTGTTTAGTCTCACATTGATTGTTTACATGAGTAATCTAGGGCATATAACAAACCATGTAAGAGACTACTAGTACCTTGGGCTTAAGCATTTTGGGTCATGTAGTGTGACTTGTGGATCAAATCAAGGTACTAGGCTAGTTGTCTACATGGGGCGTTACATAGCCGACTCTCCCAAAAGCTTAAACTGTTGGAAATAGGTCCAACAATGTATATCAAGCTAACACCCTCTCACACATGCAACTCCATCTTGCACATACAGATGCAAATTTTCAAATATAGATCAGAACAAAATATGAAAAGGAGAAACAAAATGCAAACAAAAAGACTTGAAGATCTCTCGTAACCAGAGCTCTGGTACCATGTTACGCTTCAGAGAAGAGAAAAACAAGTAAAAGAAACTGAATGTGTAATACTGAGAATGAAAGTTACAATGCTGGCAATCGTTTAAATACAGATAACCTAACCCTAGAAAAGAGACGCAAAAGATTATGCCTAATCTACTCATTAAATAGAGTATCAAGATAAGCATAATCTGTGCCTTAACTAGAATGATACAACGACAGATGATTACATTATTACAAGATACAAAAAGATGCACTCACGGGAATAAGTGCAGCACCACTTTGCACTGTCCTGCGCCACCGCAATAGTTGATTTGCAGTTGTTATCTCCTTGACAAAACTCACGATGCTCTCCAGCCTCACATCATGAATTCCAGGGGCATGTGAATTATAATTTTAGGGTTTCAGTTGATTGTTATTTACTTTTATGTTCAGGATAATTTAGTCCTTTTGTTTTATTAGGGTTTTGCTAAGGTCATCCGTACTTATCTTTTATGTTCAGGATAGTTTAGTCTTTTTGTATCATTAGGGTTTCTTAGGTTTTGTTTATTTATACCTTGTACATCCGATATATGCAATGCCTTGGTTCGTCTCTCTCCCCTCTAGTTTGTATCAGCCTCATAATTTTTGTTTCACAAATTTCATAATTTTTCATAATGTTTTTACCCTATTCGGAAAAAAATTCTAGCGGCATATTTGTTGGAGAGAAAAAAATGGGTTTATAGGGGGAGAAAAGTGTATAGGGTGTTAACGAACCCCAACACAAGTCAATGTTATTTATATTAGTGTGTACCACATTACATGACTAAGATAGGTGATGTGGGACAAACATCAACTACTAATATAAGCTTATTCTAACACTCCCCCTCAAGTTGGAGAATAAATATCAAACAGTCCCAGCTTGTCACAAAGTAACTCCAATCGCGGCCTGAACAACGGCTTAGTAAATATATCAGATAACTAAGGCACATGAATAGGCCCCCAAATGTCTGAATGAACTAACTCAAAAGGACGCAACTCACGACACTCAACTCTAGGATAAAAAGGTACTCTACAGTGTTTACTAAACTCACAGACTTCACATGACAACTCTTTAAGAGAAACACAGGAGGGCAGTAGACGCTTCAAAGTCTGAAGTGATGGTTGTCCAAGCCGAAAATGTTGTTAATAGGACTCTGTGGACTGAAGAGCAACAGACTTAGCAGGATTATTAGTCAGGTAGTACAGCCCACCATGCTCAACACCGCCGCCAATCGTCCTCCCCGTCTTGAGATCCTGAAACACACAACCATGAGAAGAAAAGATGATGAAATAGTTTAAAGATATCATAAGTTGACTAACAAACATGAGATTAAAAAGTAAACAAGGGACATGTAATACTGAGTGCAAAGTGAGAGATGAAGAGACTGGGAAATAACCTAACCCAGTAACCTTAGTAGTAGAACCATCTGCTAAGGTAACATGAGATTTTTGACCAATAGATTGACGATTAGACAAGATAGTAGAGGTACCAGTCATATGATTAGTAGCACCAGAATCAATAACCCAAGGAGAAGAAGAAGAGGCAACACAAGCAATAGAGGAACCTGTCGAACCTGTCTGAGCAAACGTAGCTATGGAAAAAGAAGTTGCAGTAGCAAAAGGCTAAATGGACATAAGACGTTGGTACTCCTCCACTGAAGTAGTCACATTGCTATTGGTAGAAAGAGTAAACTGCCCAGCATCCTCAGGATGAACAATCTGACGAGCCTGGGGAAAACCATGAAGATCATAACAATAGTCCACTGTATGATTTGTACCCCGACAATGAGTACAGAATTTGGTACCACAGCCACGACTAGAACCACCACGACCAGAACTACCTCCCCCTGACATACGACCATGACTATTTCCACCACGACCACTGGACTCAGAATCACCACGACCACCAGAACTATTACCTGAATCATAGCCACTAGAACTTTGACTACCAGAACCACGACCACGCATCGCTAAACCCGGAATCCGTAGCGACCCACGGCCCTTTTCGATCCAAAACCACGAAAAAGCGGCTAAAAGCGAGCGATCGGTGGTTGAGAATGTGTAACCAACATCGTGGCCGGCCTGAAACGTCTAACCAACATCGAGGCAAGGGCTGACTCTCTCTCTCTCTCTCTCTCTCTCCTAGACTCTCTCTCTCTCTCTCTCTCTCTCTCTCTCTCTCTCTCTCTCTCTCTCTCTCTCTCTCTCTCTCAGTATCTGAGACCAAACTAGATCATAGAAGGACGACAAACCATATAGAAATCGAGCGACCTCTAAGTGCTCACGGTTACGCTCCATAACCTAGGGATCACTCGAGATAGGCTCATAAACACGGAGTTCCTCACAAGTCCCACGAAATTTTGAATCGTAGTCCTCCAAAGATCCAGAACCGATGGACAAAGAAAAGAATTGGTGGTGAAGATCATAAGTACAACGAAGATTATTAACACCAGAATACATCATGGCAAGCCGATTCCACACTTGTTTGGGAGTGTCGAGATAAAACAGAGGAGCACTAATCTGGGGTTCGATACTATTCCACAACTCAACCAATATATGACAATTCTCAGCTTCCCAATCACTATAGTCCTTAGCCTCTTTGGCAGGAGGATCATCCATCAAATAACGAAACTTGCACTCACCCAAATAATAAACCTTAATAGCGCGAGACCAAATAACATAATTATGTCCATTCAAAGGAATGGAGGTAATGGAATATTGGAATCCCTGTCATGACGCCGAGAGGAACTAAAGGTACCAGAAGTATTATCAATAATAATAGATTTACCAGAATCAAACTTTTCTTCAGATATTGTGCCAAATTAGAGAGAGAATAACTCAATAACCACCAACAGACTACTAAGAAATCCAAAACCAACCAGTCAGAGAGGCAACAACCACCAATAAACAACAACCAACCAAGTAGTCAACCTTCTACCAACAGAGCAACAACCAACAACGAATCACAATCTACTACGAAATAACCAAGGAAAACAACCCGACCAATATGAGCAGTACTGAACATGTCACTGCTAAAATCATCAACAACTATTGATCAACCACACTTCCACCAACCAGCAATGACAAAACATAGAAAACAACAAATCGATCAAGGCATTACCACATCAGTTGATCAGAAATGAACAGAAGTAGCAAGAACAATGTATGAGGCTAACCAAACACCAGCAACCAGCAAGAACACACTCAACAAGTAACCAAAAAGCAGCAAACCATTCAAGATCGCACCAACAAGCACTGACGAGGTACGTTCAAATTCTCAAACCAGGACTTCTAGATCAAATAACATCAATGTGAGGGTTTTCGAGTTCTGGGTATGTAATGTCGAGTACTAACTATAGGGTTCGAACGTTAGGATTATGATTTGGAACTGTTTCGAGGGTTGGGATGTGAATTTTGAAGGGTTTTGAAGGTCGATTTAGGATGGGAAGTTGATTTTGAGGCTCGGTTTGGGTTATTCAAAGATTTCGGGAGTTGAGAAGTTTGAACAGTGGTTGTAAAGGGTCAAAACAAGGTCAATTTAGCCTATATGCATCTCGTTTTAGGGTTTCAAACTGAATAGTAGCGTTTTCCGAAGGTAAGAGAAGGTTGATGCCGTGATCTGAAGATACATACGAGGTTTAGAATAAGGGTTTACAAGATTGGGGACGACTGGTGATGTATAGGTATGTATGACAGGGTTTAGAATTAGGGTTTCTAAGGTTAAGGGCGACTGGTGATGTATAGGTATGTACGGCAGGGTTTATAGGGGTATAGGGTTTGGTTTAGGTATTGTACGACAAGGGTTATGGTGGTAGGTTAGGGTTTCGCTCCAATACCATGTTATTGTTATGAATGAGAGAGAGAGAGAGAGAGAGAGAGAGAAGTGTATAAGGTGTTAACAAACCCCAACACAAGTCAATGTTATTTATATTAGTGTGTACCACATTACATGACTAAGATAGGCGATGTGGGACAAACATCAACTACTAATATAAGCTTATTCTAACAATAGAGATTGGAGAGAGAGAGAGAGAGAGATATGAAAGTCCTTGAGAGAGACTGCACAAATATTAAGTGCAGTTGATGAAGTTTGATCAATTTATGAGTTATTGAGTTTCAATCTTATGACTTAGGAATTATGCCTAAGAATTCTGTCAATTGGACCTAGCACTGATTCTCGCTATATAAACATAGCAAAAAATTCATAAGCTTCATTTTTACACCGTCCTTGTTTTTTCAAGAATCCTCTTCACTACTTTTTTAAGAGTTCACAATTGACTGCCACAATGATATCAGAAAACAGCCCATTAAAGCAATATCACAAAATTTTGAATACACAAATTATAAGTGTGCTCGGTATATCCTAGCATGATTTGTACAAGTGCCATCACCACTATTTTCACAGCTTTTGCAAATTGACTACGACGGTGTTGACAAGCAAATACACAAAGAATGCAATGCCATAAATGTCTGAAAGGGAAAGGAAATTTGTTAGTACATTATCTGCAGTTTTTGGGTAGCTGTTACGTCATCATTGGGTAGTAATTGGGAAAATGTGGAAATGGTGAAGAGGGTGCTTGTATAAACCACGTCCCCATGCAACAAATCAAGCTCACAACATTGAATTACTTATAACAAAAAATGAGTATTTACAATACAAATCACACCTTATTTGGTACAATTTATGCATTCACATGAGAAAACATACATACTCGAATAATGCAGCTAGACACTAGACTGCATGCCGAGGACCCTTGACGAAATAAACCTTAGAACAATGAGAAACAACACATAAACAGGGAGAAAAGAATAAGTATTGAAACTCTATTTTAAAATACTTGTCTACCACACTACCACACTATTTAGTAGGCAAAGTACATGAGGCACCTGGTCATGTACATGAACCATATGGTGGAGTATTAAGAGAATCGTTAGGTACCTCGGAGGATTTATGTGCTATCGTTATACTTGCCTCTTTAGAAAGCTTTGGGATTTTCTGAAATGAGGCTGATTAGTCTTAATATAAGGAAGAAACCTGGTCAAGTATGCTTTGTATTGGAGCCATACCTCCACCCATTTTAGGTTTTGAAGAACCGGAAGTTAAAGGGTGTAACGGTTCAAGGTATGTTCAATGCCTCCACAGCTACAACATTCAAAGCAACGAGTGCTTGTAGAAACTGCGGCTGATGCAGTCAAAATATTGTCACAGTTCAAGCCTTTCATAAGTTGCAAACCCAACAAACTCCTCCACTGGTCACTACCACAAATAATCATGAGAAGCATGTATCCAAGTTCATATTTTAGAGTCTACTATCAAGAATGAAAGAATTTTACATGCTTGAAAGAATTCGAAGCTATTTGATCTGGAATAGGCACCTGATGAGAGGAAAGCAATAAGTGCAAGATAGTAACAAGTTTTAACTGAATGGAAGAATTCTCAAAACTTCTGATTTTAAGGTGACAGGACAAGTGAAACTAGAAGATAGAATATGATGGAAGGCAAGCTGAATCATCATCTTTTTCTTAGAACAGGCATTGAGTAAAAGATTGGTTTTGTGTGGAGACTGGATTGACACAAGCATAAGTGAACATCATTGTTGACAGACAGCAGACATCTTAGTAGGATAATCCCGACCTGGTAGAGCATTATGCAGGTCCTAGAGTTTGAAGCATTGTCCCTAACTTCATAATAGTAGAGGGCAGTGAAGCAAACTACTCCCAAGAACAACTAGGGCATAACTGGCCAAAAGGAGCTGAACACTGAGCAAGTGCGAGAAAGTAGCGAACGTGAATGAATCAATATGTCATCTAGGACCCTGTGATGATAACTGAAGCTATGTTACCAGATCCAAACCAATCTGAAGTTTTTCTTCTTCTTTTATCCAACAAAAATCTGGAAGTTTTGTAGCTGTGCCGATCAAAATTATAAAAAAGGGTCGAAGCACTTCTACAAATGTGTTTTACACGAATCGGTAGACTGATTAAATGTCAGGTTATAGATATTTGCCATTTGAAAGAAGTAGATTTGGATAATATAACACATAGAAGCCTACCCCTATCCTAATACTGAAAATGGATAATATTGTAGCATACTGAGTTCCCGTGCCATTCCTATTTCCTAGTACTGGAAAATCCCGCCTACCAGGTCTAAAGCACATAAGCTGGCCTTGTTCATCCACTACATTGCAATTATAAGGTACAGTTATGCCAATCCAGCACTTAAAATATGACTCCCATGAGTCCCATTGAAGATGGAACTCAATATGCACACCCAATGTTGTTGACATGGTTCGCAGAACTCAGTAGGAAATTTCAGTGACCAAATGCTACCCTTGGGCCTCTACCCAATTGCAAGAGGCTGCTGGCAGAAAATAACCCATTAACTGAGCAATCTCCAAAGTTACTGTAACCTTAACCCACAAAGAATATTTTCAATATGAGCCACTCAATGAGCAGCAGCAGCGATTATTTTATCAAAACAAGTTATTATCTGCCGCAGATGCAGGGTATCCATGACTTGTCCAAACAGCTCAATGCATCCGTTTAAAGTCACTCCTGGTCCAATGTGTAATATGAAAATCACATCCCCAGTTTTACCAATTAAACTTAAAAACTTCTACAGTATCAATAAATGAAGTTGAGGTAGCAAAGATGGTCTGGAACCACCATATGGAAGGTCAAGCAAGCATTATAACAGGTGCATGTCATTATATTTTCCTTTTTTCCTTGATGAGGTGGCACCGTAGTAGCCCATAAGAACGAAGCTCAAATGGTCAATGGCCACACCCATGAAGATAGCAGATGTAAATGGAGGAATTATCTTTTCATAACCATGACAGTAAAACACCTTGAACATCTACCTTTAGAAACACCGGTACCCAGTCATTGTGGATACGTATCTATCTATCCATACGATATACTAAAGATATGTAGTCAACGTGGCATCCTCACCTTTGTCAACAAAAATAGGAACCAATCAAGAAAAATCATTGGCAGTTCTCATTCTCTTAGTCTCTCCATTTCTTCTCCTAAACAGTCCAATTTGATAATTACCATGGATTGGTTTTAGACTTTAGTTCCTAAAATTTCTACCAAACTACTCTTTTTGAATTACATTCATTCAATCTTCTATATAAAAAGGAAAATCTTAGGATTACATTAATCTTCAATTGTCTATATTTTGAAATAGGTTTTCTATATTGCAGTCAAAAATTCAAATGGGAATTCTAAAATTTACTCCAGTAATATACGCAAGTGATTTGCTGTAACATTTCTATCCAATTGTAAACTCTACATTTGGGTTTTGCAGATCTTGGAAGCAAAAGGAAGATCAAACTTTCTATACTCCCTTGGCTATTCAAATCAAAAATCGTCAGTTAGCTTCCATTAAAATCCAGTGTTCACCCAATACTAGGTAAACTCAATAGGGTTTCATATAATCTCCTCTCCGTTCATTGTTTTCCATTGTCAATTCAGGACCTTAAATAATCACACATATGTATCTACTATTAAATTTTCGCATGAAGATTTATGTACCTATACAAATTAGCTTCTTTTGACTTTAGTAAACGAACATGTGGACAAGTGGATACCAAAAGCAAATGTCCTTGCTTTTTAATTCATTCTAATTTCTTTTAGTTGGAATTTGGCACACAAAAAAAAGGACGGTAAACTATAAACGTCAGTTTGTAAGGTTGTCCAATTTAGACATTAGCGATTGAATATTTATAAGTGTCATTCTAGTAGGCATGACTTCATTGTCCTCTTCAGGCCATTTAAACTTCAGGTTTCAGAAATTCTATAAGTTGCTAAGAACTATGTTTTTGTGTTTACAGATTAGATCAATAGGCGCTCTTTCTGTAATAACATTTTGTGCACGGAAGGAAAAAAGACACTTAAGAGGAAAGGTATTCAATGCATTATAATAATTAGAATTTTCAATTTGAAGTTTGCTTTTCCTTTTTGCAAAATTTAGGACAAGTAAATTGTTATGCAATTAATGTGAATATTCCTTACAGTGTTAAACGATATTCCATGTATTGCATGAGGTATCTCTGGTAAGTATGCTAATGTTATGTAATTAATAACGTAGCCCACTTTGTGAAATTAAGAAGTAGCCAAGAGCCTTTTGGTTATTTTTTAATGTTCTGCTCACAGACTATACAGACCGCTCAAAGGTCACTACATGGATCTGCTAGTTGTATGAATTTGCTTTTGCATAAATTAATGACATGGTCATTAGGTTCTCAAATGACAAAACATATGTCCTATTGTATATATGCATTTATTGGCATGATTGATTCAATGTATGCATCTATTATTAGGTTCATTGAAACCCATTTAAGATCATTCTATCTAGCTATGAGAATTGGAAACAGTCTTTTGCATGGCATGTAACTAATAATGTGATCTTTCTTCTAAATGGATAGAGATGATGATTGCCCTTGTGAGGGTGAAGCACCTCTTTCTCTTTCTCTTTCTCTTTCTCTTTCTCTCTTTCTCTTTCTTCTTTGTGCACAAAACCCGATTGTGGACGGCAATACCTCAAGTTTCCTAAAAAGTTTTCCTACTTCGCTTCAAGGCATTTCATGGTCACTGAGAGAAAGTACCACAGTCAACACATGCGAGCTTGACCCAGCTTTGATAGTGATAACTGAAATGAACTTTGACCACAATATCACCCAAGAAAAAAGAAATGTTACTTATTAATCAAGAATACCATCCTACAAATCTTCGAAAGAAGAGATAGTCACTGAATTAGGAGGCAAATCTAGAGTATCATATATGTATGTTTCATCAGAATGGAAAATAAAGGAAAAAACAATCCCCAATGATGGATAAAAATATTCTTGGAAGAAAAATATGCAGCCTTCTATAAAATCAACAACCCAGGTGCCTTTTCTTAACATGGCAACAACATTAGCTCTACGAACCCCGACTCCTGTACCCACATACAATACTCACAGTGCTATTCTTCAATACCTGGCAAGCAGCAGGGCACATACTCACAGTGCTATTCTTCAATACCTGGCAAGCAGCAGTGCTATTCAGCATATCCAGCCACCTAAGGGTTGTAATCCACTGTGATAGTGATAGTTGTTCTATTGAGGGTCAAAATCCATCCAAGTCAAAGATCTGCAGTGTGACTGTATCCAAATTATTTTAATCCAAAATCTAGCTGTGAAGTACAAAACCTATAAAAGCAAAAGGTTCCTTATTCAAATCAAATATCTGTAGTTTGAGTACACTCACAATGATAATAAAGGAATTGGTGTGTCCCCTGCGATGTCTCTGTCCTCATATTTTGAGAATTACCCAGTCTCTCACCCTATTTGCATGCGTATCTGTGCCACAAAGAGGACAACTTCTGTAAAAAGGGAACAAAAATAGGAGAAGTAGATATCTTCGTACTGATGGCCACATAACTACATGAGAAATTCTCTCAACTTATGAGTGTTTCTTCTGCGAACCATAATTCATGTATCATCGCAATAAAATAAAATGAAGAAACCAATCACGAAGGGGATTGGATTATGAATTAAAGAGATCACACCTCATGTCCTAAATTGGAATTTTTCGGCCCAAATTAAATGTCCGTGACCATGAGCGATTAAATCCAAGAAAACATTGGATGTAGCATACCGCAGGAATTGCGACTAAACCTTTGACTGTTGCTCCGATGGGATTACATATCCCATGAGATAAGTATCCCTTCAACATTAGTTCAGTCATTCAAACGGTCGCCTTAATGAATATTGAGATCTTTAATGAGGTCTTCATTTCCAAGAGACATCATTAGTAGGACTTGGGGTCCTCGTAGTGACCTTAATTATGGGTTCCCTGAAATCTTCATTTGGGATCGGAACCGTTCATTTTTTCAAGAATGTAAAGCACATTATGGGTACAAAAATTAAGATCATCCGAGATTGGTAGACACGCAATTGAGGCAGATTTGTATTACAGTTTATTCTCTAAATGATATTGGCCATCCACTCTCGTAAAATAAATGGTATCCGACCATGTGGCTACCAATATCTAATTAATTTAATTTTTTACATGAATAATCTACATAATATTTCCGGCAAATTGAATAGTTCTGATTCAAAATACAGATTATGGAGGGCCTAAAATTGAGATTACTACGGGGTGTAGTAACTTGGGTCATTACGGGATTCCAAATCCTGCTCAAACCCAGCAAAGTCAAAAATACAAATCCCCATGGACCCCCTTAAAAATGATCCAGGTATATAGTTCACCTACGTCCAACCACGGGGCCAGACAATATTCATTTCTCTTTCATAGAGTGAGAAAACATAGAGACACTATCAGTTTGCACCATCTCTCACATGGAATATGTGAGACCCACGTACGAGTGGTAGGTCCCACATATCTCATGTGAGAAAATTTGTGTTATCGTTGGTACAAGTGTTAGGGCTATTGCATAGTGCATGTAGCAAACCTTTATCTTTTTTTTTTTTTGGCACAACGGAAGTTCAATAGCTAACCTCTTATCGAGTTGCATTCAGACACCTGTTTTTCACCTGGCCCAAATGGTCATATATAAGATCACTACAATTTTGGCGACTACAGTAAAAACTTAAGGGTATATTCAGCCGCTCAAGTAAGCTCAGCCTTCAGAAAAAGAAGCATACAGTATCATTACAGCAACAGGTTATTCGAAAGCCAAATTAAAGATTGTAAAAGTATTCAAAGCAAGAAAGGGTTTACCTTTGCAAACTGTGCAGGGCATTGGAGGCCTTATCCGTACGAAAACCTGGAGGCCGGGGCAGTTTTTCTCCTTCAATTGACACGGTATTAGATGCCATATGCAATCCCCAAAACGCCCAGGGTAATCTCTGCCCATGAACATCTTGTTGAAGAACTTTTGAGTTGGATTTCAACAAGGGTTTATGCTCGTGGGGTTCAACTAAAAGTTCTTATTGGAAATGGAGAGTTCCTTCGAAGAAAAAACTCTTGATTTTTAACACACCCGTCCCTCCATAAACACCTCTGGTCCTGAGTCAATTAATGACATTTTTCGGTTTCCTTGCAATATGCTTGAACACAGATGTTGCAAAATTTATCACTAACCCGACCGAGTGGTCCGTGAACTGTTTTAGGAGGTTAGTTCGAATTCGATTAGGCTATTAACTCGAACTTAAACCTTAATTTGAGTTCTGTTTGATAAATTAGCTGAATTTTAACGTTACCATATTTAGCTCAATTAGGGTCGAATGATAGATCATAAATATAAATCTTGAGAATTTCCCATGTGTACATTCTTCACTTTCTCACAATAATTTTTTTTAGTTTGGAGCTAAATTTTACAATTTTGTCCCTGAAAAAATTCAAAAAATCCCCAATTACTTGAAATTTATAAAATTCTCTAAGTTTTTCTTCTTTTTTAGAGTTGATGGTTTTACAAATTAGGTTAGGGCATCTACAGTATACTCTTAAAATAAATTTCCTGGTAGACTTTCGAAATTTATAGGTCTATATGATCAATTTACACATGTATACATATAAAATTAACCAATCCAATAATTAATTGACACATGTCAAAAGTAAATAAACGTTTAGCGATTATCTGTCAAATGAAGATATACACTGATTAATAAGGTAAAATGAGTAAATACGTTTGTGCATTATCATTTCTCAAACTAGAAAGAAAGAAGGCTTTCGGGCAGCTATCCAAGTAGATTTGTTAAAATATGGGGATTGACTTCGCTCTATAATATTAAGAATAACACACAAGCTCCAAGGTGTGAACTTGCTAAACAAAGGCAAATTGGCGTTAGAACATCGTGGAATAATTTCCGCCGAATGCGCTTTTATTCCTTAACATGTTATCATCTCAGGTTGGTAAACAAACACGCATTTAAAGTTTTGGAAGAAAGTTAATTCAAATTCATACTTGGAGAAAGTTAATAAGCCACTCCCGTGGAAGTTAGAATTCAAGAATCCGCATTCAAATTCATGGAATGGTAAGTTCAAATTACAAGCATCGCCTATAAATAGAAGAAATTGAAGATTGAAACCCCCGAACAAATCTTCAACAAACAACTATCAAAAAATCTTGGTTTGTTGTTTGGCAAAGTAGTTTAGGATTTTAACTCGCCCAAGTAAATTAGGAATTAGATTAGGATTTATCTCAATTGTTTCGTGACAATCACCCCTATCTCGGTTGTTTTCAGAATAATCACCGCTCGGCGCATTACTCAGATTTGAAGTTGGAGATAATTTCAAGTAAGTTTATATTTGATTCATCAATCGCTGTCTTGTTTTTTTATTGTTTTTTGATTTCATAAGTTTATTGGTTTTCATTTCTTCACTTATTAAAAAAATTCCTCTTAATTGAGGTAATTGAACCAACAAAACACAATCGCCTGATTAGATTTGGTTTTTCCAAAGTTAATCTGAGGAAGGAGATTGAAACTCTCTCTGGCACGCTCGCATATAATTATTTTCCATTGCAAAGAAGTAAAAAGAACCAAACAGGTCCTCAATGGACTCCTAATACAAACTCTCAATGGTGACTCCTAATCATGGCTCATAACCCATTAGCTAAATCTAACTAGTCTTATAGCTAGCTTTAAGTGAGACCCAAGCCCTTTTAATCTTTTTGTATGGGACCGACACTTTTTTTTTATTATTTTCTTCACAAAATATAAAATTTTCTTGCTAGTCCATTAGGTGCACGTATACTCTTTATATTTAACAAACTCTAGAAGTGTCAAATGGACCCCAATTAGGCTTATATATGCACCTTAGGAATCAACATAAGAGTTATTTTTAGGGAGCCCAATATGGATGCCTTTATCATACATTGTTGTCAAAATATAATAAGTCATTGGGGTGAGTTATAGAGCAAAAATACGTGTGTCAATGTACATTTATGTTAGAGTTCAACTCTTAATTTAGTAATTTCCTTGCAGCAGCAAATAGAAAACATAATTTGCATATATATCTAATTTTTTATCCAACCAACTTAAAATCCCAGCTCCGCTCTTGTATGTGTACGAAGTTGTACATGTACATAGTAAAAGTATTATTTTAGATACACATAATAACTTAAATAAGGTTTTTTTCTTGTTAAGAATCATGGACAAGTTAAAGTTATAATTGTGAAAAAAAGTTAAAGTTATAATTAAATATAGACCAGCTTGGCTTGTCAAATTTTCAATGAGCTAAGTTTGAGCTTGTCAACCTTCACTAACAAACTTGAGCAATCTAGAACTCGGCTTGTTGCATGTACTGAAACAACTGTACAATTTAAAAAACTACTTTTAAACTTCACACTTAACTTCGCACGCGTCTGGGACTTTATGTTAGCATGTTTGGAATTGTTTAGCATTGTTTGATCGTTTTTGTTATCACTTACTCCTATTTGTTACAAGAAGTCTGAGCGATCGCTTGGGCTTATAATGAGATGTTTTATTTACAAGTTTTCCTCAATGACACGAGCTCCGTGGATTTTAAATGAGAGGTGAACACGTTTTTAATTATCCAATAATGGCATTCCTAACAGAAGCTAGGGGTGCTGCATAGCCAAGTGTTGTGCACTCGCGGCACGGCCGCTCAGGCCATTTTCTGGCAATCCGAGACGTTCACCGGATACCTCTCGTTGAGTACTGTTACTGTTTAAAAAATCAACTTGGCTGGATATTGTTAAGTGCCAAATCAGAACACAAACAGATTGAAATGAGATGGAACTCAAATGTACATAAACATTGGATCCAAATCAATAAACCCATTTTTTCAATCTATTTGTGTCCGATTAGATACTTAACGATATCCGATCACGTTGGTTTTTGGAACACTTATAGTACTTGACAAGGGCTATCCGGTGAACGTCTCGGATCGCCGGAACGTAGCTAGCGCGGCCGCGCAGTGCGGCTGCATAACACTTGGCTGTGCAGCAGCCCCCAGAGTCCATTCCTAATATCCCGGATTGCTACGGGACGGTAAAAGGCCAATGAGATGTGTGTACAACCCAATGTTATCAATCTCGTACCGGTCAGCATACCGTTTTTTCTATTGTAACGGTACATACCGGTACCGGAGTATATCTCAGTACCATTTCAGATTTACCGTCATTAATATTTTTTATGTTTTTCCCATATGTTTTTCATCTTCAAAAAACCTAAAGTACAAAAAATGAAAACAAGTTCTAATATTTTACTGTGCCTAGACACTTGAAACCTGAAGGTACCTAAAATATATACACAAAAGTTTGAAAACTCATTTGTTTTAGAATAATGATAGGTACACATCCTCTCAACCACTCTCCACCACACCCTCTTTCACATGTGTGGTGGGGTCCACAGGGACCCACTGGGTGAGTCCCACCACACATGTGAGAGAGAGTGTGGTGGGGAGTGGTTGAGAGGGTGTGTACCGATCATTTTTGTTTGTTTTACACGTGTGTGGCTCCCCACCTTCCTATGTACAGCTATAGTGCCCTGTGTAGGAGTAGTACTCCATTGCTTTGGTGGATCTCTACTTAGAACATCCTTATCAGGATCAACAAATTTTGGACCAAATTTAACCACAAAACACCTTTTACAATTTAGCAAGTCACTTTATCAAAAACTCAAAAAATCAGACTCTCTATCCAAACTTTACTATATTAAACTACTCCCCTCAAATCTAATAAAAAAAATTATTTTCTCCTAAAAAACTAAACTCCCACGTTGGGAGTTGCTCACTGTCAGAGGAGTTATATTAAACAAATCGGAAGGTTTGTCCCGTGCTCCACGCGTCAGCCATCTATTCCTTCCTCCCTCTCCACGTGATCCTCTCTCTCCCCCGTCCCCATCAAGCCCCACCCGTGAACAGTGATTCGCGTCAGCCAAAAACAATAAAAAAAAGTTTGTCCCGTGAACAGTGTATCGCTAGGGATATAACGGTATTGTAGCAAAAACTATTTGTTGAGGGAAAGTATAGAGGCTGATTTTTGGAGGTTTTGGGGGGTTTGACTCAACAATTTGTCTAGAACAGTGTTATACAACACCTGATGTGGATGCTCTTAGCACGTGATACCTCTGTTCTCCCTCTTGGGAGTTGTGAGTCTTATGACTTGTCTCTTCTTCATGTTCATCTTCCTATTTCGGATGAATCTTCTCTCTCGCTGCAAAATTTCTGCAACTTGCAAAGAGTAAACAAGGGTTGTCGATCGCTTCTTCAACTTGTAGATCTGTCGCCGATTCGGCCATTGGGCATCACGAAGTCATCCATTGTCAGTTGTGCATCACGAAGCGTTTGCCGATCATTTTTGTGCCCAGAAATCCAAAAAAACTATGAGTTTTCTTGTACCGGACGAGATCCGGAAAATGGCCAGAACACTTTGGAACGGCCGGAACGCTCGAGATATGGCGGTATTTAGGCCAGAACTGTAAGGACCCATGATTTTTAATCATTTTTCGAAAATAATATTGGGAAAATGTGAGAAATGTTTTAAAATGAAAATTGGGGTCGATGTGAGCATATCAATTGTGTTTGGGTGTATCTGGAGCACATTTGAAACTTAGGGGGTGTGTGTGCACAAGTAAAGAGATATATTTATCTTTGGGGGCTGATTTTTTTTAAAATAACACATATCTCTCTCTCTCAAAAAAAAAAAAAAGGGCAGCAGCCCCTTCTCTTCTTCCTCCCCATATTTTCTTCAAATCTCACCACAAATCCGCCTCCCACACTTCTCAAACTCAAGATTCAACCTTATATTCATCATCTACGCGTGTTTGGGAGCTCGAAATATCATCTTTTTGCACCGAGAGGGTCAAATTCGGGATTGCTCAAATTGGGGATCTAGGAATTCGTTTTTGGGTGACTTGGAGCAAATCCTAGAGGTAGGGAACAATCTTCTATCTCCTTTAAGTGTATATTGGTTGAATGATTGCATTAATTGTGTTCTTGTTCACAAATTTGCTGTTAAACTTGATTGTCTCCATGGAAGTTGAGCTTGGATTGATTGAGTTTGGGTTTTGCATATTTGGTTGATAAACCCCTAAATTGGTTGTTGATATATCCCTCTTCTATGGTCATTTGTTGTTTGAAACCTCATTTTTGCCTTGGATTGAAGCCCCATTCATTTGGAACAAGCTACAAAATTTTTGCTCAGAACCAGTTTGGATCGATCCAAACACTTTTGGATCGATCCATAACAATCTGATGGTATTTTGAACCTCTTTGGATCGATCCAAAGTTGTTCAGATTGATCCAAAACCTTTTGTTTGCTTTTGAACCATTTTGGATCGATCCAAAGTTGTTCGGATCGATTCAAAACCTTCTGTTGGCTCCCGGACCATTTTGGATCGATCCAAACACATTTGGATCGATCCAGATTTCTTTATTCAGATAGATTTTTTTCAACTTCGCGGGCACGCCTCGGCTTTGTCCGAACTCCGATTGAGGCGATTCTTGAACCGTTGGAAAGCTCTATGAGTCTACTTTCAAACCCAATTGGTCTCATATCCATATCCTTTTCATTTTGAGAGAAATATGATTTTTCCTAATAGTGTGTCAAATTTTCTAGAGATTCATTGTTCCATTTTCATGTTCCTTTGCTCCGGCCCTTCATTGACCCTTCCAAGACTCCTCCAATTGACCTCAAAGCTCCGGTAACATGCCATGGTATATTTTATGATTTGTCTTGGCTTCTCATGTTCATGGACACTTGTTAATTTTGCCCCAACTAACACCGCTGAAGTTTTCGAACACAATGAATTATGTGAATGTTTTGGACATGCTTGAGGGACACGAGTTTGTTGAAATGGACATGATGACTAGAAAATTGTTTGTGTTCACTTGGACCACCATTGAGTGGGTCTTGAGACATGGGTTCCACGAGGCCCGTAAGACTCGGACATGGGTTGCACGAGGCCCGTAAGACTCGGACATGGGTTCCACGAGGCCCACAAGACTCGGAAGGAAAATTTAATATTCTTAAGCCTGAAATGACGAACTAATGAGAGTTAAATGCAAGGAAAATTGAATGTGGACACGTGATACGTTTGTGATAATCTAAGGGTTGACTTTTGGACTAGTGGGACACTTGGGTTTGATTTGACCTTTGGGACACATATTGGATATTCTCTCATCAATTCGATCTATGCTTGTTTATTTTAGCTCATTCACTCATGTGTATCCCATCTCCACGTGCATGTTTCATCTTGTATACCCTTAGCGTTGGTAGAAAATGTTTCCTACGAGCTAGTGAGCTCACCCTATCTTTCTCAGGTACACGACATGGAGCATGAGATCGGATGCTTGGAGTGTGAATGCATGACATGAAGATTTTATGATCAGGAAGTTATTTATCATCTGTATACTAAGTACATTTTTTTTAAGATGATCCTGTAACTTAAATCTCCCAAGCTTTTGACATTTTCAACTTATGTAACAACCTTAAAACCTTTTTTTTGTTGTTTTTGCATGGGTACGGGTACCCTTAAGAAGAAGCTTATTGTACTTTGACTTTGACTTTCTATGAGAAATTGTTTGACTCTCATTGATCCTACGTGGATTTTATTTGTGTTTGACTTATTCAAATTTGAGGGCGTGACAAGAACGGAACAGAGAGCTGAGTATCCCGTTTTCCTTCCGGTACGGTACATATGGTCCGGTACGGGACGAGACTGATAACTTAGTACAACCCTTTTTTGGACCTTGTACCGATAGAGGAAAACCCTTGTACCGATACACTGCATCTCTAATCATCTCCAATCCTTCCTCTATTTTACATAAATGTTAGGTAGACCCAATTTGGTACTCATAATTTACTCAAACACACACATAAGTGTGTGGGCTCTACACACACAAGTGTGTACGTGTGTTGTACACGTGTGTGTTTGGGTAATTGTGGGTACAAAATTGTTTGTATTCAGCGTTGCTCTCTATTTATCCTTGGATTTTGGGTAAAATTCCATAGATCTCACTACAATCATTGACTCAAACATATAGAATCAAATTTGCATTTTTTCTCAAATTTCTTACCAATTTAGGGGGACTAAAATTATTAATCACTTTTTTAAAGGTCATTTTACATCTCTATCAATACATAGGACTGTAATAATATTAATCTCGTTAATGGAGTTTTCATTTAAATTTATGCTTAGCATAAATTCTTAGCTTGCTTGTTGTAGTCTTCGTACCAAATTAAGCTTTTACTCAGTTATTTTTCTCAAACTTGGGTAAAAATCTGAGTAAGGGTTGTGGATGTTCTTAGGAATTATAATTTACATTTGCATTCTGTAAGTATATTGACTCAACATTTATGTTGTGGGGCGATAGTGTGAGGGTACCATATATCGAACCAGTGACACTAGAAGGGTGCACCACTTCAGAAATTAGAACTTTGGTATGAATGGATGTATTGTATACACCAAAAATGGTACGAATGAGTTTGTTCGGGTCACATAAATTTAGTTAAATTTTTATTTTGTACCATATGTTTTTCAAAACAAAAAGAAGCTCGTTCGATTCCTTAAAAACAGACCCGGGGTTCCTATCATTTCCGCAATGACCTCAATTGTGGACCGTATGAAATTTTCATTTGGGATCAGAATCGTTCATTTTTTCAAGAACATTTAGAACATTATGGGTGAAAAAAATTGGACATTGGAGATTGATAGCACACAATTGAGACAAATCTGTCTAATAATGTATTCTCCAAATGATATTGGTCATCCATATAAATGATATATGATCACATGTCTATCAATATCCAAAATTAATTTGATTTTTTTTAATGAATGATTTGCTTAATATTTTCGACAAATTGTAAGTTTCAATTCCAAATACATATTATAGATGATCGATAACTGAGATTACTACGACTACAGTGACTTGAGTCACTATGGATATCCCTAATCTTCTTGACGATTCAAGCCAGAATGTTAGGCTCTTCAAGGGAAGATTTTAACGATCCGGATATATTGTTCATATTTTACATTTGTAAATAACATCATGCACGTGAAAAATCCATGTTGATTCGCTTGATAGGATTTCAAAACACATTTATTTTGAGGAAAAATGAATTTTGACCCATTTTTTCGAGATAAATGTATTGAGAAACGAATCAAATGATATTCGACAAAACATGAGACTTTGCAAAGGCTAATTTATTCAACAAGTTCTACAAAATAAACAATCATATAATCAAAATTGGTTTGGGAAGGGCCAAAATATGTGCGGGACTAGACCTTTGTGTCCCTTAAAAGAGGCCAGAGTGGATTCAAGTTTCTCTCGTAATCAGGGTTCTTGTAGTAAGGAGCTCACTACAAGTCCATCCAACAATTTATTTCGATAAAAAAATACTCAAATTTTAATTTAAATAATAAATGATTTGCATCATTTGAAATTTAATCCAAACCGTCGGTGCTAAGATATACGACCGGACAGAGCTCACTGCCACCCTGTTACCTCACCGTAGGCCCCCTTTCCCCGTCTAAAATCTCAATAATTGCTGAGATCGGTCATGGGCATTTGTTCACAAGCATTCACGATTCTGGACTTCTCACGTGGCTACAAATAATTTGCTAAATAAGTAAATATAATCATACTCCCCACCCCTCTTTCTCTTCCCTCCCACCCGTAGCTCTTGGGAGTTTCTCTTTCTGTACAATCTTCAGTACTTCTTCAATGGATACTCTTGGTATATCATCACCCTACTGTTCTTCAACAACACCCATTAGCAAAGCATCCACGCAAACCCGTCTCAGAAGTCATTCCAAAACCCGCACTTCTCCTATTACTCTCTTGAAGCCTACTACACTTGGTTTAACTCATCAAATCCCAGGTTTTGTGGGTCGATCCACAGGCATTCGAATCCGACCCTCTCGATTAATTTGTTCTGTTTCCTCCGTTGAATCAAGGTAATCTCCAACCCTTTTCTTTCGAATTTTGGTTCTCGTTAGTTTCTGATGCTTGTCAACCTTCTGTTCTTTTCGGCTTCTTCGGTTACTTATTTGTTTTCCCAGAACAAGAATGCAAATTTCCATCTTTTGAATGCACATATTTATGTGATGATTTCTTTTTTTCTTTTTGATTTACGAGGGAAAGAATGCAAGTATCTAAATTACATCAAACGGCAAATAAGTCCATTTTCATTCTAAGCCCAACTAATGGAATGGAAATTTTTTCAATGAAAAGGTTATTAAACTCCCATTCTGGGGAGAAATAATCAATCTTTGCTTTTTGGGCTTCTGACCTCCCTATATAGTGTACAAGGGTGATCAACTGAGGTAACCCTGGTAATCCAGTTGGTTACTTATGTTATGATTCTGGAAGTGCAAGAACTCATGTAAAGGGTAGAAATTAAGGTTTGCCTTTTAGTCAAGTTGAGGGCTTTGTTTCTTTATTTGGAACCCAGATGAGAATTACGGTTCAAGGCTCAAATTCAGATCTTTTATTCAAAGCGTGGAATTTATTTTCAACATCCACTCTGCATGCTATTAAGATTGTCTAAAACCAGTACCACGGAGGGAGAAAAATCAATATCAAATTCTGTTATATTTTGAAATCTAATAAATAATTTGATGTTAAATGGAGTCTCATGCTCGGTTACCTCAACCTAGGATTATTTATTTATTTCTTTCTTTTTTATTGCAAAATGGTACTGTAAACAAGAAAGAATGAAGTTACATGGAGCAATCCACCTCAGTTTAGTATCACTTACTTCTTCCAAAATCGGAAAACAAAAGAACCGAGGGCAGATAATACAATCCTTTTATTTGTTGCTTTGTCTTCTGTTTTCTCTGCACTACTCAGGGTGCTTGGAATCCATTTTCTTTATTTTCTTTGTTCGCTAATAATATTTGGAATTATAAAGTACCTCTTCTTGAGTTATGCTGATAATTTGGTTTGAGTCAAATGCAGGATTTCAGTGTTAGATTATTAAAATTTTTCTATAAACTAAAAAGAGTGACAATATTTTATAGTCAATACTTTTCTGATACCCAGTAAATAAAACATTGAACCAGCAAAAACCGGGGTTCTAAAGGATCATCTTACTATTAAGACCATGGGAATCTTTTTCTTTACAGTGCTAACAATGGCTTATTACCTTCCCCAGTGAAGATTTAGGCTTTGTTTGGTTGATAATTTTAAAAACAATATTTTGAGAAATAATTTTGAGGGAGGGTTAAAATTGAAAAAAAGTAATAGTTAGAGAGATGTGTAATAATTAGAGAAAGATAGAGAGATAAATGAGAATAATAATTAGAGAGAGGGGTATGAGTAGAGAGAGAAATATGATTAATGATTGGAGAAATGAGAGATGAGGAAACAATCTTTTTGAATTTTTTTTTGGAAATTATGAAGTGAACACAGTGTTAATCTCTGTTTGCTAGTTTCAGTAACTGTTGAAAAATGATTAGGGACATGAAGTAATTTAAAAACTGAATCTAAACATGATGTTCTATTGGGGATTTTTTGGCATGAATCAGAAAATGGGGATTAAAATAATCGGCTTTGTTGCAGAGAGGAAGAGAAGATGAAGAAGAAGATATTGCAAGCGAGGCCTGGGCAGGGCAAAGTCTGGTTAAATGTGTGTCTGAATCACCAAGTCCAGTTTGGCGAGCATGTTGCAGTTTTGGGGTCAGCAAAGGAACTGGGGTCGTGGAAAAAGAAAGTTCCTATGAAATGGACGGCAGATGGGTGGGTTTGTGAGGTGGAACTAAAAGGTGATAACTCTGTTGAGTACAAATTTGTGATTGTGGGTAAGGACAAGAGCATGGTTTGGGAAAGCGGTAATAACCGGGTCTTGAAGGTGCCAAACGGAGGGAGTTTTAGGATTATTTGTCATTGGAACATGACTGGTGAGGCTATAGATTTACTGCCTTTTGATTTGGAACAGTATGGGGTAGTAGAGGATGTAGGTCGTAATGGGTCGGCAGCTACGGATGGTGGTGCTGATGAGGTGGTGGGGACAAGTTCTTTTGTGGATCAATGGCAAGGAAAGGCCGTGTCTTTCATGCGATCCAATGAGCACCGCAACAGAGAAAAAGAGACCAATTGGAATACATCAGGTCTTCAAGGACTGGCTCTAAAGTTAGTGGAAGGTGATCGCAATGCTAGGAATTGGTGGCAAAAGGTACTACCACTTGCTATTCTCCAGTTTAAATTGCAAATTAGCTCGTTGAGGGACATAAAATACTCGTTAAGATCACATCATGGGATCTTTAATGTTTAAACCACTGGTTGTGCATGGGACAAAAAAAGGTATGAAGTTGCCAGTTTCATTGATAAAACCTATTATGTTGCTTGATAAAAAATGTCAAAAAGCTTAGGTTAGGCACTATACATATCAAATAGCATACAAAACCAAATTTAATAGCTGTGATGATGTACTCAAAGACATTATGGTACTTTCCATATGGTGTTAAGACATTAAGGTTCACAAATCAGTTCCGTGTACATTCCCATGCATTTGTACTATTTATGTTATTCCAAGCATATCAAATCCTTCTTTCTAGATGTAGCAAAATGTAGTACTAAGATGTGGGAAAAATAAATTCTGTGAAAGATTTGTTTTAAATTATAGGATAAGAAGCTGGTTAACACTATACATCCCTCACTGTAGTAATGAATGAGATTTGAGTGATTCTCATGAGGTGCTATATCATTCAAGGTTTGTAATCTGGATACTTCAGCAGTTGCATCTTCCAATTTATCTTGTTCTGTTGTTGGAGGAAAGCCTATTCTCATTCATAGATGTCAAAAGAAAAAGGAAAGTACTATTCAAACCTCAAAACTTGAGGGAAAAAAATTCTCCGGGACTGAAAATCAATTTCAGTGAAAAGAAAAATTAGATTCTACTTGTAATTTTTCAACGACATGCTATCATTATTCTAGAGTATACTGATGGTTCCCCAATTATGCAACATGCATGACACAGTATCTAATACCCATTAACATCTGCAACAGGATTTACGTGCTATATATTATTCAAAATCTACTGCTTGTGGATATCTTTTGTTATTTTGATTGTCACGTAACAAAAGATGATCATTATATCTCTTTTATTTGAGAGCCTGCTTTCACTAACATGTTGTTCTCTTTGAATTTCCCTTTTCACTGAAGCTTGAAGTTGTTCGGGATCTAGTACTTGGAAGTTTGGAGAGTCAGGAGCGTTTGGACGCACTTATATATTGTTCTATCTATTTGAAGGTTTTCTGATAAGTTTTATACTTCATTTTTGTTTCTTTGATTTGTTTCTCCACGCCCTCTTCAATTTTTTGCAATTACTGTTTCTCTACAGTGGATAAATACAGGGCAAATTCCATGCTTTGAAGGTGGAGGTCATCACCGACCAAACAGGCATGCAGAGATTTCAAGGCTCATTTTCCGTGAATTAGAAAGAATATCTAGTCGGAAAGACACTTCGACTGAGGTAGTGTAGCAATATTATCCAATGTTCGGTACTCATGTAGTTTTATGCTTTCGATTTTGTGATGTATCCTTTTCTAGAACTTCGTGGTTATCAGGTATCAACCTTTTATTTTTTCTATGGCCATTAGATTCTTTTAACCACGTCATTTAAATGGAGCTTACGGTTCTGTTTTTTTTGGTTATTGAATTGATCGAACTTGTCATAAGTTAAACTTTCGTCATCTCATGAAGGTTTCTTCAATTTGATGTTGTTTCTAAAGACAAAAGTTTAACCATTTTATATTTCTCTGACATTTGATTTTAAATTTGTCACCTAAATTTATTATTCTTGGACCAGTGTCGTGACATCAATCGGAAAATCAACGTAAACATTTCACTGCATTTTTGTTTGCTTTATGACCTCATAAACTCCAGACCATCATAAAATAAGGAAAGAGTCCATGACTTCATATGGAGGGTTTTGTTTCTCTCATCAGAACTAAACCAAAACCAAACCAAACCAAGCCTTATGTCCCAATCAATTGGGGTTAGCTACATGAATCCTTTTTCTCCATTGAGCTCTGTCAAATGCTACTTCATCGCTTAAACCCAGTGTACTTAGATCTTTGCGTACTACCGCATCTAAAGTCAATTTGGGTCTTCCCCTCCCTTGTGCGTTTCTACCCAAAGCTATTCTATCCACTCTCTTAACTACTGCATCCGCTAGCCTACGATAGACATGCCCAAACCACCTTAACTTATTTTCCCTTAACTTCTCCTCTATAGGTGCTACACCCACCCTCTATAGGTGCTACACCCACCATCTCGCGAATTGTTTCATTTCTAATCCTATCACGTCTAGTCTTACCACACATCCACCTCAACATTCTCATTTCCGCGACACTTATCTTATTCACTTGTTGCTTCTTAATAGACCAACATTTTGTCCTATAAAGCATCGCTGGTCTTATGGCAGTTCTATAAAATTTTCCTTTCAATTTTGTTGGTACCCTCTTGTCACACAATACACCAGTAGCGCTTCTCCACTTAAGCCACCCCATTTGGATCCTATGCGTCACATCATCTGCAATCTCTCCATCTTGGCTAATAATAGAGCCTAAATACCTAAAATGGTCCCTCTTTGGTATCTCCTGATCTTGGATCATCGCTCTTTCCTCATACTCACTTTTGGTATCACTAAACTTGCAGACCATATACTCAGTTTTACTCCTACTTATCCGAAAGCCCTTAGACTCTAATGCTTCCCGCCAAATTTCTAATTTAGTATTAACACCACTAGCCGTTTCATCTACAAGGACAATATCATCTGCAAACAACATACACCATGGGATATCCTCTTGAATATGCCTAGTCAATTCATCCATAACTAATGCGAAAAGGTACGCGCTCAAGGTTGACCCTTGGTGCAATCCTACTGTGATGGGAAATTCACTTTCGTTTCTCCCGGCCTTTGGTGATTTAATGGCGGTGGATCGCACCTTCATACATGTCTCTGACCACGTCAATATAGCCTCTGGTCACTCCCTTCCTCTCCAGAACCCACCATATAATGTCTCTAGGCATCCTATCATAAGCCTTTTCCAGGTCTATAAAAATCATATGGAGATCCTTCTTCGTTGATCTGTGTCTTTCTACCAATCTCCTTAGTAGGTAAATAGCTTCCATAGTTGATCTCCCAGGCATGAACCCAAACTGTTTCTCTGATACCGTAGTCACCATTCTCAATCGATGCTCAATAACTCTTTCCCACAACTTCATCGTATGACTCATCAACTTAATACCTCTATAGTTGTTGCAACTTTGAATATCCCCTTTATTCTTGTAGATAGGTACTAAGGTGCTCCTCCTCCATTCGTCAGGCATCCTCCTAGATAAAATAATCTTGTTGAACAATTTTGTCAACCAAGTCACTCCCAAGTCACCTAGGCTTCTCCATACTTCAATGGGGATGCCATCAGGTCCTAAGGCCTTACCCGGTTTCATCCTCTTCAAAGCCTTGGCCACTTCGAACTTTTGTATCCTCCGATAGAAAGGTATGACATCATCTGTTTAAAAGGTTGTTTAGACATCAAATACAAAGTGAAGGCATAACAATTGAACACTATAAAGTATAAACTTATATAATGAGGCATGGAACTATTCTTGATCTATAGCATTAGTTGAATTAGCCAGTGGTAGGGTACTGCCTCCTGTTTCAATGGTTCCTGATGTTACCGAGGTTTTGAGGCGGTTTTATTAACTGTCACCAAGTTGACCCGATTGGAATTTGGAACTAATATGGTTGGCGGCAAAACCAGCTGCTCTGTGTGGTGTGGCTCGGTTTTCATCCCGTTTGTTGCAATTTGATTAGCATAGGGTTTGCACTTTTTTGGTAGGTTAGATGCATCCTATTTTGCCACATGGACTCAACGATAACTGATTTTATTAACGATTGTTCTTCGTTTCTGGTAAACCTGCTTTAGTTTTTTGTTTTAACATGGTGAAAATTAATTATAGATGTGATGCAGAATAAGCCTAGAACATCTTTGTTGTCGTCTTGGATGATGGACTAGTTTATGTATTTATGTCTGACTAACTTCATTATAGGAAAAAACCCAGTTTCTTCATATGCCGAAAAAGGTTGGTTGCACTGGCCTCCCACGTGATTTCAGAATCATGCACCTGGATCCACTATGTTTCAAAATGTTCTTCGTGTTGATTGTTGTTCTTTATGTTCTTGTGAGATTAGGAATGACAATTTTACCAAATCAAACAGCCCTCGCCCCGGTCTTTGCACCATACAGATCAGAAATTCAGAGATTTTTTCGGGGATTGGATCCAATTCTGGGAATGATTTGGAAGACATTCAGGGAACAGGTTGGAGTGGGCTTTACATATCCCCACCCCGATCTCTGGATCGCATCCTCTCCATTCTGTTTCGCATGGTGGTGATGCCTCATGTTCTTTACAATTGGCGTTCGAGATGATGCTGACTGCCTTAGTTTGATGAAAACTATATCGTTTTGATTACTGAAATCCAATAAAAATTTTTTTTGCAACATGTAGTGTTGTAATTTTTTTTTGCAACATGTAGTGTTGTCCATTGCAAAAAGGATCACTAATTAATTAAAATGATAGTTTATGGGTTGGTGTGCTCAAACAAAACTATGCAGAATTATATATGTGCTGTTACGTTCATGAATTGATCCGAAAAAAGGAAATTCTATCATTTACTGTTCAAAAGTAAGACAATTTTTTTCTATTTGCCAAAACAGTATTTTGGTTAACATTGGCATGGCGGGAAACTTTATGAAACATCGCTTGTATGAAATTCCTTTTGTACCTAATTAACAAGTATAATCAGGTTTTATTAATGAGATAATTAAAATGACATAGTTTCTGTTAAAGCATCCAACTCAAAACCAATTGGCTATGAGTGGAGAGGCTGCCCAGGCTTGTATATTAGCTTTGGAGGTTATAATTAATCAATATGGGACAAGCCCTTAAAGTTCTGATAAACTAAGAAAGTCAGGATCATCTTGGAACTCCATTGTAAAATGAATGAAGAGTCACTGTCATATTAAATAGAACGGCGATCTCCATTCCATGGGTGGAACGGAGAGGATGCGGATCCTCGATCTCCACTCCTTTCCTTTTCTTTAGCAAATGTATATGCTAACATTTTCTTAGACTCTAAAAAATACTGCTTCACTTTTTTATTTTATGAAAAAATTAACTGTACATTTTAGTTTTTGTAATATGAAGCAGAGTACCTATTTTAAAGTTTGTTTTTTTTAAAAAAAACTTTGGGTCCCTGATCCTCGTTCCCCGTTTGGGGCGGGGATGGAGGGTAATGAAATTCCCCGTTGGGGATTGGGGCAGGGATGGGACGGGATATAGATTGGGGGATCAGGGACGGAGATAGTGATATCCTCCCCGCCCTGCTGCCATAGTGGAGCTTTAGTATCATGGGTTTTTTTTTGTAATTATTGGAATGCTGAACATAATGAATTTGGTCCATAGGTTGTAAGTTGGGTCAAGCATAGACTCTGGATCCTTGGAATGGGAAACGCACTAGGTTGAGAGCTATGGAGTTTTTCAATCCTTATAAACTGAAAAGGGGAGTATGGAACTATAGATGCCTTATTCCAAAACTTTTGGTAGATCTGTATGATTAACCCTGAAAATGCCATCTGTATTATGACGGGCAAGGAAAATGTCTTGATTTATGACTGTTAAGCGGCTAAGCTTTTTCATTGATCATGTTTCCAGTTTACCATATCTCCTGGAAATTCTCCATTTTCAAAGGTGAATACAACATTGGGCTTATTTTCTTTTACTATAGCGTTTTTTTGTGTTATATTGTGCAGGAAATAGTTGTCATCCGCAAGATTCATCCATGTTTGCCATCCTTCAAGGCAGAATTTACTGCATCTGTTCCTCTGACAAGAATTAGGGATATTGCCCACAGGGGAGACATCCCTCATGACCTTAAGGTTACATTTTGTGGAGCTTCTGTTGGATGATATATTAATGCTCGACCGGTAGTTTGTGCATATAGTGCACCCAGTTAAAGTGTTACCCATACACAAATATGGTTGGGCATTCACTAGTTGTAAAAAATGTCTCCTTGTGTATTGACTCTGTGCTAAATTTCAGCAAGAAATCAAGCATACAATACAGAACAAGCTTCACAGGAATGCTGGCCCAGAAGATTTGGTTGCTACAGAACTCATGCTTGCAAGAATAACCAAGAACCCTGGAGAATATAGTGAAGCATTTGTGGAACAATTTAAAATATTCCATCATGAGCTCAAAGATTTCTTCAATGCTGGAAGGTGAGCCACAGGCCATTATAAATGTTTGAGATTTGGATTTTTATTCATTAAATAAAGATTAAGTTGATCTAGATATGAACTTTCGGCTGCTTTAACAGCCATTCTCCAATTTTCCTGTGAAAAATTTGCCCTACAAGCTTAACTTGCACGCTTGTAATTCTTTTTGTTAGCACATTCCTAGTCCACTTCCCCTTAAGTTCAATCCAATTTCGTGCTTTTTTTGTGTTTGGCATGTGATATCACATTGAAGTGAACATGATGTGCTTGACGACAGCATTAGTATGTTCCTATATGATGCACGGGTTAGTGATAAGCCTAGGGGGCAATGTGTAGTCTCTGCTCCAAGCTTATTAGTTAGGTGATATAAGCGACATCACCAATGTTACCTGCCGAGCTAGGCAATCTGATTCTAGAGTGGGAATTAGAAAATTTTGCTAATAACTGTAAAACACTGGACATGATCAATTGCTGCCCCCCAAATAATCTGTATTCCAATGTTATTTGCACTCGTGCACCCATATTCTCTTTAATAGAAGAGGAATGAGTTTGAGTGCCCTTTGGCACTATCACTAGCGTTTTAAGTGTTGTGCCTTGTGTAGCTACAAAAGTCCACCTTGGCTTACATGGCTCTGACTTGACATCCTTGTCTCGATGTGGATCTCACCTCAAGAATTCATATCCGCTTCAGGATTAGTCTCTAGGATCTCACCCTATGGGTTTTACACTGCTGGAGGTCTGTAACAGTTAATTTGTAGTTTGAAAAATTCAGTATTTGGATCCAAGACAACCTAGGTTCAGACTAGGCCTGGGTCACACTTGCAATTATTGGAGAACTTGTGGCTTGTAGTAGGCTTGGATTGTGGGATAAGCATGTTTGCTTAGTCTGAATCTACTTTGACTGACCTTAGATGAGAGAGGTTTTGCCAAAGCGCACTAAGGATTGGAAAGCATGCCCGTCAAGGCACCGGAAGCATGCAGATGTTGCAAGATAATAACAGTCACTTGTAAACAAAAAAAGAAGATGATAATAATGCTGTTGCATTAGAATTCTCCCCGCATCACCTAAATATTGTTAAATTGTTAGACAACCTAGGCTCAGAATAGGCCTAGGTCACACTTGCGATTATTGGAGAACTTGTGGCTTGTAGTAGGCTAGGATTGCGGGGTTTTCATGTTCACTTAGTCTGAATCTACTTTGACTGACCTTAGATGAGAGAGGTTTTTCCAAAGCGCGCTACGGATTGGAAAGCATGCCCGTCAAGGCACCGGAAGCATGCAGATGTTGCAAGATAATAACACTGTCACTTGTGAACAAAAAAGAAGAAGAAGATAATGGCCTTGTTCGGTTAGAAGGTTTAGTTTAGTTTTGATGATGTTAGCAGGTGTAATAAGTGGAGAGAGATAGAGAGAAATGATGATGTAAGCAAACCTAAAACAGGGCTAAAACCGGCCCAAAACTCCCAACCGAACACGGCCAATAATGCTGTTGCCCAAGAATTCTCCCGGCGTCACCTAAATATTGTTAGATTGTTAGGTTATGTTCATTTATATTTCAGTGGAAAGAAGAAAATCCATAACCTATTCTGATATCGAATGGCAACAAAGGTCAGGAGATTCCAGGTTGATCAACCAAGATGAAGGTACCACCTTTCCATGGTGAACTGTCTTCTTAGTTGAATCACCTCTATCTCCTGTGATTTCCTTCTATTTCTCCTCCACCTCCAGTGATCTTCAACCATCCCAAGTACTCCACACCTTGCACAAAGAAAAATGCACCGTTAAAAATTTTACTGAGCCAACATCACCTCAATCTTAATTTTATGAAGATGTGTGATTGGAACATGCGGGGAAGGGACTTGAGCCTTGTATTATGTTTTTCAAGCCTTGTGCTTTCTACTTCCATGATGTGGGACTTGGGTGTATTTTTTTTCCAGTTTAAGCAACTATAGAACATTGAAATGTATACACACATGTATCTCTGAAGCCACTTTGGATGATTCGTGGACTCTTCAAATGTTGTTTTGAGGATTGTTTTACGTTTTAGAGGCTGTACTATGAGTGCTAACCTCTACTGAAACGGTTGTGCTACATGTTAGAGTTCTCTCAAGGTTGTTCTTACCAACCATTCATAAAAGAAGTTTATGAGCTTCCAACACCTGCAAAGATTGTCTAGAACAACTCCAGCAGGCCTTGGAAGCTTCTGATCAGAGTTTTTTTATTTTTATTTTATTTTTAGATTAAGTTACTTTTCATTTGGAAAAAACCCAACCAAAACAGAACCAAGGATATACCCTTGCGGTCCAATACACCCAGCTACAAACTAGCTTCTGATAAGAGTTCTTTTGAGGTTGTTTTTCCCATATACTTGTAGACGAAATTTATGAGCTCCCAACTCCTGCAAAGAGTTTCTGGAACAACTCTACAAAGAAGCGTATATTCAAGTAGATTAAACCATTAAATCACAAAATTTCACCCTGATAGACAAAATTTCAAGCTTTATTATCCTGCAAACCTAAGAAGCAGGGATACGACACGACATGGACATTTAGATAAATTTCTCTGACAAGTGGGATACAGACACGCTGAGGATACATCATCGTGTATATATTAAATATTTTTATATTTATCTCTCACATCAGTTCAAATCCACAGTAACTTATATAATAGATAAGGTACACGATGAAGAAGTTATGATGAATACTAAAGAAATCGTTTACAGGAAGGGCATGGAAATGGCTAGGAAATGTAAATCATCTTCCTATTATTTCTTAATGTACCTTCATTAGGTTCTGCTGCATTGCATAGAGCCATAGACCTCGTCAATAGTGCTTGGTGCCCTTGGCCTACCTTGTCCATGTCCTGGCTTGGCTCCTCTCAGCCACAGCCTAGTCCAAAGGTAATAATTCCACACTACAACAAACTTTCTTGATGTTGGCTAATTGTTTGCTGTTTTGAGCTTTAAGCATGGAGAGAGTATTTCGAAGACTTGGCCATGACTTTATATGTCGGGTCTGCTTCTAGAATCTTCGCACATCTTGAAATAGACATTTGCCTGATTTTATTTTGAACATTTACTTAACTTCAACAAATTCGGTGTATTTGACATTTAGGAATGGTTGCCTCCTGTTACAGCCTTGCAGAACAGCTCGAGTCAATAAAAGAATCTTTGGATGAACAGAGTTTGTCAGCCCTTTCATTGTTTTTCGAGTGCAAGAAGGTATATTTTCACGTTTCATTACATTTGTTCTACAATTGGTTTTGTGATTATTATGTGAGTTTAGCTGTAGAAGGTTTAGTTTGTGTAGCTTGGTAGAGCTTGTCCCACATTGGTTAATTATAACCTCCGAAACTAGTATACGAGCCTGAGCGGCTTCTCCACTCATTGCCAATTGGTTTTGAGTTGGTTGCTTTAACATGGTATTGGAGCTAGGCTTTCGGAGGCTTTCGGACAAGACTCTCTTGATTATTTGCCCCGTTGTTTGTGCCTTAAGCGCAACTTGTTTCATTGTGATCCCTATGTTATTGATTTGTTGTTTACCTCTCCACGTGCGGGCTAGGGGTCGCATGTGCAGGGCAGTGTCAGAGCTTGTCCCTCATTGGTTAATTATGACCTCCAAAACTAGTATATGAGCCTAAGAAGCCTCTCCACTAATTGCCAATTGGTTTTGAGTTGGATGCTTTAACACAGCTATTTGTTTATACATGTTAAAATGCACACTTTTCAAGGTTTGATTGTTGTCCTGTTGTATATCTTTGTGCTCAACATGATAAGTAGATTTACACTAGCTTGATCTTTGCTCATTACATCTGTTATGTTCTTGGTACAATTTCAGCTGTTTTATAAGATTGCAAGTGTGTCAGCAAGTCCTTGCAGAGGGGAGAGATGGATGGAAATGCTTCATTTGTGTTTTTGGAACCTCTTAGTGTCGCATAGAAAAACTAATGGAGTGTAACCATTAAACGAGAGCCCAGAATAATTGCAAAGAGTTCTTATCGCCAATTAAAGGTCCCAATTCGCATATGTTTACATCTGGCACATTTATCTTATGTGGCATATTAGATAAAGGTTTCCATACCAAATTCATTCTAAATAATTCCATGTAAAAGATCTTTAAAATCTCGTAAACAGGCACAGTCAAAGACAAGTGACTAGACCATCACTTTTGTGGAATTATCAAATTTCATTTGATGTCAAGGGGGTGAGGCTCATCAATATCTTTTGCTTGCAAGAATTTGATTCCAATGAGGCAATGATTTCAAAGCTTAACACAATCTGAAGAAGTTTGGAGTTTATATTTGAGCTCTATGTAGCTTTAATTGTTTTTTATGCATCCTTATTGTACTTGGCCAAACAATTCAACCTTTATGAGTGGACGAACTTTTTCATTTTCAAAACCTCCTCCTGGATATATCCTGCAAAAATGCAGCTCCAAACATTGAAGATAGTGGAGATTCAAAGAACTAAGCAACCTTTCTGGCAAATGTAGTTCTGGTAACTATCCCTAGAGACAAACTAAGCTCTCCTCTACAACCTCTTGAAAGATGGGGGCAAATGTAGTTCTGGAACTGATATCATCAAAAACAATACTCAAGTTTCCCAAAGCTAACAGTAGTGGCACAATTATATGCCCGAAGACAAACTTTTCTATGAACTGATCGCCCTCAATGGCATCATCTTACATATCTGTGTGCTCCCATGAAATTTTATCTGTAAAAACTCGGGTGTGAACAACCATTTTTGAAATCTTCCAGTTAAGAAATACATGAATTTTCACTTTATTAGCTTAATATTAAGGCTGAATGAGTCTCAATCCTAATATTTGAGCTTCCTGCAACTAAATCTTGAACTACGCTCCATGGCAGTTCTACTGGTATTTTGTTTTTTTTGGAGTTAAAGGTGTCCAATTGACATCTACTGTGGTACAACCCTAGAGCTTGAAGTTTATGGTGGGAAGCTATAGATTGCTCTCTATTTCTTTACTTTGTTCAGGGATAGTACCACGGTTTTTATCTAATGTTTAGACGTATGGAGAGATCTATATTTGTGGAGGGAACGATACATAAAAGCAACCTTCCTGCTGAATCACAGGACTAAATTGGCAAGTGTGGTGGTAGCGAAGTCGGTAGGCACCATATACTCACCATGCACAAGACTAAGGGTCAAATCTCGTTAACAACAACTAAAACAACTAACACTTCTTGCATGTCAAAAAAAAAAAAAAAAGCCTAGCAACTGAGTTGCTTTTTATATGATAATCAGCTTTGGGCATTATTTGTTTTACTTATGATGCTTTTATGTTGATTTCAAACAAGTAACCTGAAAACTTGTTTGTATCAACTGAGGCATAGAGTTATGAACCATCTAGTTTTAATCTGTTACAAGTAGTAGTTATTGGAAGAGCCAAGGTCCTTCATAGTTATCTCTTGCTTGCTCACGTTTGCCCCTTTCTTCTCCACGTTCCATCTTGTCAGTTCTATTGCTTTTTCGGTTGGTCATGGGAAGCTATAATGTTTGTTCCCAGAATTTGGATGGTTTAGAGGGAACAAGAAATGCTTTGGAATACAATGGCATGGATCTCTTGGTCAAAACCATACAATCTGTCAATGCTCTGCGAGAAGCAATTGCAAAGGGCCTTGAAAGTGGTCTTCGAAATGATGCTTCTGATGCTGCGATAGCAATGCGCCAAAAGGTGATAGCTAACTGCAGCAATTACTTAACTGAGATGAGTAATGGAATAAAGTTCTGCGAGACTGATCGATGTGAATATTTTTTTGTGTAGTGGCGTCTTTCCGAGATTGGACTTGAGGACTATGCTTTTGTTCTATTGAGCAGGTATGCTAAATTCTTCAGCTTGCTTGCTATAGTCACTTCTTGGGTTGAGATTCAGTGGATGAAAAACATTGGAACGTAGTGATTGATGAACTGTAATTTGTTTGAGAGTTAATGACTTACTGGTTTTTGCTGAGGCAACGCCGGAGAAGTATCACCAGCTGTTGAAACTCATGAAATAGTCATTTTTTTTTGTCTTACCATCTACGAAACTATGTGTATCATGCCTTTCTAAGTTTGGAACCTTTGAATGCAGTAATCATGACCCAATTGAAAGCAATGCAGCTTTTGCCGCTTGAAGTAATTCTTTTGTTTATTTTGTTCTCTCTTTCATGATAGCAAGTACTTCAAATGGCTGTCAAAACGACAGCAGAGATGAAACTTATCTGTAGCGTTGTAAACTTGTATCTGTTCTTTTAGTTTCTCCAATGCACATTTTACAATCTGCCTGTGGGGTGGAATGATCCTGAGTGAACCTTCTGACCTCTGGTTCGCCTAAATACCACGCCTGAGAACCACACTGGAGCTTCACTAGGCCTGCACAAGTAGCAGCACCGTTAGTGCCTAATCCGGTCGGTGGTTTGACCGGAAAGACACTCCGACGGTCTAGAAAGTGGAGGCAGGAGGAAGAGCAATTACAGTAGATGAAAGTGAGAGACCCATGTGTGACGTATTTAATATTGATACCTTTATATAGAACTCTCCTCTCTTGGCCTCCAAGCTAGCATGAGTTAGACATGCATGGTAACCGTTGGCTGAGGTCGATCATGACATATGGAGCAAGTCGGTTACTGCATTGTGCATGAACTGCCTTCCGTAAATTACGCAGGTTGACATGTTCGGGTCTGGGCGTTGCGAATCCACCTTCAACTGTTCGGACCATGGTGTATGAACTCTGGTCGGGTGTTTGGATGCAGTCATTCGGATCCAGTGTGTTATTCGGCCTGGCCCATGGATGAGCCCAAAAGGGCTAGTGATGCCGGATGAGAAAGAGAGAGAAGAGGAAGAGAGGCACACAAGGGTCGAAACCCTAGTTCTCAAATAACTCTTATTCTCATTAATCAAAGTCCCTGATTACCTCGATAAATTTGTTATTTATAGACTCATAACCCTAATAGAAATAAAAGTAAACATTAAAAATAACTTAATTAAATACTAAATTGCCACCTATAATTAATAATTAAAATAACAAAGTTACCAAAGACCCTTATTGGACCAAAAAGACTTAATTTTATGCCTTGGACCCATGGGCTTTACTTGAGGCTTCCAAAGTGGACTACGACGGTCCAACCAATCAACGGCTATGCCATCAGCTAGTGATCCAGTTGGGCCTGATGACCCATTCGGTCTGGTCCACTTTCAGTCTAGATTAGTTGGCCCACAACACTTCCATTTATAGTTCTGTAAATTGCTATTTTCTATTCACAACTTTATGAAATTTGCAGTATTTGTAGCCAAAATTTTCAACAAATTATAGTATATTCATAGAAATATGTTCTCCAGAAGTTTGACAATGACTTTGCTTTCTTGTGATCTATCTGCTTGTAAAATATTCAGGTGGATGTACACAATCATGCATTTAGGTCTCCCTTAACATATGTTAAAAGTTGGTCATAAACTTTGCAGTGGAAATTATTGAGCATAGACATCAGACACAAGTTGTAGCAGTTCTTTCCCTGTTCCCATTCAACATTCAGCCAAAGTTTTATACCCTCTATGGTGTAGTAACATTCAGATCAATCAAAATTCACAGAAAATGATGAATGGGAATGCGCACAAATGTATTTCTTCTCGGTTGATCTTTTAAGTGTATATATATCAAAGATTAGTATTACTATCAAAATGTGAATATCAACAAAAGGAAGAAAAGAAATGACCAGTCTCACCCTTAAGGAATGGTTTATTTAAATAAAAAGGAAGCATTTACTGTGTGATCTAGCTGCATTTACTACCACTTGATGCTTGATGTACATCAATTTGAAGTATAAGGAACAACCAGTAGTTATATACACATGTTTGTAGTTGCAACCTTAGCCACACACCAACAACAATAATAGTACCCTTGTGATCCCCAATCGAGGACGTTTGGGCTGGGGAGAACTCGAGACACACCTAGTCTTTAGCAATATATGCACGAAGCGGCTGCCTCTAAGAAAGTTTATGATAGAAATAGCAACCCCCTGTACCTTCAAAAATTGAGGAACTCGAGAGTTTATGCTATAAAACCATGCCCCCAAATCAAAGCTGAAAGACAATAGAGAGGGCATGGCTAGGGACTCAATTCATTTTCTGTGCTCATTACCTTGCTTCCTTCCTTCAAAATCCAGAGCATCAATAATGCACAATTTGGTTTTTGTAATATGGACTGTTTGGAAAATTTAGATTCTTCCTCTATTTGTGGATTTTGGGCAAGCAACTACTTGTAGACATGTAATTTATGCTAAATTATGATGTTAGAAGCCTTACCCTTTTGCCAGAAACTACAAAATGAACTAGGGTACTCTTGTTTGGTCTGTAGTAGAGATGAAATATAGTAGGCATTAAATTTCAAGTATGCTTAGAGAATTGGATCTTATGCTAGAGGGAAAATCACCTCAATTTCTACATTTGCTGTGCCGAGTAACATTTTTAATGCTTTCTTCCAATTCTCAAATGCTTTAACTCCTGATTTTTGATAGCTTAAGAGACTAGAATGTTAGTTTTTGATGTTGTAGGGTGGGGTTGAAACGGGGAAGGCCACAAAGTAATATAAACTACGTAGCCCCTACATTCAAAGCTTCCCTTCTATCATTAGTAACAATTTTGTTCACTTGCACAAGAATTTAGAGCATGGGTTGCTTGGTTGGTGACCAGGCGGGAACTATATAGTGAAGGGTTAGTGAGGAGGGAGAAACGAAGATCACATGAGCTGTTTTACCCCTTCCCCTAGGGTTTCCGAAGGTTGTGGAGTCTTCTTGGAAACCATCCGCCTTGCACCCACTTATACGACCAGCTTACATTAACTGTAACTCCCTTAAGAGCAATATGTGTGTTTTTCAAGGGCAGACTACTATATCAATTTTGAATAGATGCATAACTAGCCGATATTTATCTTGGATCATGGTATAGTCAACTTGGCATATTTTGATTGGGCGATTGATGGAAGAAACACCAAACATATCCCCAACTTCTTGCTCATTTTGTCCCCATTATTATTGGTCTACAAGATGGCAATAATGATGTATTAAAGCTAAATCCTTCCATAGAGCAGTTTCCTTGTTTGCCTTTTCTCATTTCATGGTCCTCTAAAGGCTAGTGGCCGAATCGACGCATATAACATTCTCTCATTCTTTTCTCCCTGTCTCGCCTGTAAATGGAGTTCCTTGCCTGTTACTTCAGAACAGACCGTCAAATCGGTTGCAAATCTTTCTTCCGGACGTTGCCCTCCTCAAGTGATCTCTCTTTTATCTGGAGATGTGTAATGATTTGCCAGGTCATATAGGGGATCCACTTCTTTAGCTTTATACCTCAAGCTCATCAATAGAGCCTCGAAGTGAGGAATGCGTAGTTTATTTTTCCAAGTGGTTAGAATATTTCAGTTCATTTCAATTTGACTTTCGTTTAGTTTGATTGAATCTAAAAATGAATCTTCCAACTCTCCCCAAAACATTGGGGTCATGATTCAAATAGGATTCTTTTTGGTAGCCTTGTTAAGTCAACGCAAAAGTTTTTTTTTCTCCTTTAAATTAGACCAGTCAAAGACTTTCTGATACTTGTAATATTTTAATGTAGGGTCCGTTTTGGGGAGGACACAGTAAATGAGTCTGTACTGCAATAAGGACATCAACTTTTTCTTTAATGCCAAGAGGACAAATCATCTACACATTCCAAAAATGCCCCCACTGGCCAATGAAAGTGTTGAAACCCCCAAACCTAATGAAAGTGCCTAAAGCTAAACCCCAGGGTACCCTGTGAAAGTGCCCAAGACCCTAGAGTACCCTATGAAAGTGTCTAAACCATTAAAACCCTATAATTGGAAAGTGCACCCTAAACCTAAACCCTAGGGTACCCTATGAAAGTGCCTAAAACACTAGGGTACCCTATGAAAGTGCCTAAACCACTAAAACCATATAATTGGAAAGTGCACCCTAAACCTAAACCCTAGGGTACCCTATGAAAGTGCCTAAACAACTAAAACCCTATAATTGGAAAGTTCACCCTAAGTGCCTAAACCCACTATACCCTACCCCAAAGAGTCTAAACCCTCTAAAATTGAACCCCAAAATTTGAAGGGAGAGATTAATTTTGTCTCTTGCCATTCATTTTGTCCCACCCACATGAGAATATGAGTGAGAGAGAGAGAGAGAGAGAGAGAGAGAGAGAGAGAGAGAGAGAGAGAGAGAGAGAGAGAGAGAGACGGTCAGGTCGCTATCATGGGGGGCTTGGTAGGTCGCAATCATGGGTTAGAGCATTGGCTCGCTATCATGGGGGTTTGATGTCGGGACAATTGTTGGGACAATTCTCAGTGGCTTTATTCATTTCTCTTTCACATGCAAAACTTTATTGCTTCATTGAGGGTATTTTTGTCGAGTGTTGTCCTTGAGCCATCAAATATTTCCTATCAATGTATTGGATGCCTTGAAATAAGTTAAGCGGGACAAAACACCATTTAAAGCCCCAAACTTGGCCTTTACACCAATTTTCTGTTTAATGTATGGGATATAAAAGATATAAATAGATGTACCATTATAGATATCCCCTTTTCTAGTACAGGACATGTATTATACACTTGTGTAAAAAATCAAAACATGCCGAGAAACTTTTGGATGTACTTTTATCTTGGGAAAATAGGTTTTTGAGGTTACATGATTAAAGGAAGTTGATAAAGAGTATCATACTTCTGGCCTAGGTACGTCAGTGGTGGAATTCGGATGAATAGAATTGAAGTAACTCCAAATTTCTGAAATTGTTACACAGTTCATGACGTCAGAGCATATTTTAGATTGAGGGAAATAGAACAGAAAAGAAAGAGATTAAAATAATTCTTGGGATTCTTTACACTTTTCCTTTGCGGAAAAGTTAGCAAGGAAATTGCATCTCAACTCTCAAGTTTAATGATTGTTGAATGTATATTTTAGTGGCCTTATGTAAATAAACAAAAAAATTGGTTCCAATTCGTTTTCTTTTTTTCTTTTTATGTATCCCTGTTTTTTGAATATATATATTGTTCTAATGAGATGACTTGATGGAAAATAATGAGGTTTTGGTGATTGGGCACATCTTTTTGAAGAATATTTGAAGGTGGGTGTGAAAGTTAAGATTGTAGGTCCAAATGTCAGCAAGGAAAATAAAATTTTAAAAGGTCAAAAAAACCACTTAACAACGATGTTAAAACTTGGTAACAAAAATAAGAGAGCAGGAAAAGCTTGATTGAGATTACTTGGCCATGTGTATTAAACGCCATATTGCGACAATGTAGAAGAATGACAATGACCGCACAGAGGGCAATGCTAAGAAAATGTAGGATAAAACTATTCATGTTTCGGGATATTTACAGAAGGCAGAGTCACAATGATATTTCAATGGTGATTTCAATTCTGCAGTGGCATTTTGGTTGGTAATTGATCATGACACAAGAATTGAGTAGACTAGTCTCTTGCGGCTTTGTCCAGCTAATTCTGTTAAATCTATATATTTGGTTGCTTGTTCTATTTATATAGTACCCATCAAGTAAACATTTCCTAGACTCATGCATTACTGGCCTGATTGATCTATATAGGTTTATTAATGCAATTGAAGCTATGGGAGGAACTCGATGGCTTGCTGAGAATGTTGAATCCAAGAATGCAAGCTCTTGGAATTATCCCCTTGGTGTTCTCAATGTCGGGATTCATCAGGTTGGGTTTTCAGGTTGGAAACTGGAAGAGTGTATTGCTATTGGAAATGAACTACTAGTGTGGCAAGAGAAAGGTCTCTTGGAAAAGGAAGGTATCTTAGTTTCTTTAGGATGTTTGTTGACTAGCTGCTTTGATCCAATGTAGTAATGCTTCTTAAGCATTTTCTTACTTGTCTAACAAAGGCAATGAAGATGGGAAGACTATTTGGGCCTTAAGGCTCAAAGCCACTCTTGATAGATCTAGGAGGCTAACTGAAGAGTACTCTGAGGCACTTCTGCGGATATACCCTCAAAAAGTCGAGGTAAAACTCGCCGTTTATATTTCTTTTATCAGTTCCCAATTTTTTGTTCTTTTCATTCTCTTTTGCTTTTGTGTTGGCATTGAATATTGATATTTTTTATTAGCTTGTTGTATTAATTATCTACTTACAGTTTGTCCATATGTGAAAATCAATGAGTAAATTGTATCAATTTCTCTTTCACCTTTGTCTTAAAATATTTTATTAAATCAATCATTATTGAAGGGTAAAATGGGAAAGACAAGAATTGTACAAAGCAATTATAATGTTCCTCAAAAAAGTTGAAAACCCCAAAATGGACTAACAAATACGGACGGAGGAGTATTTTGTCGTTTTCTTTCTCTTTTGCTTTTGTTTTGGCATTATATAATGTTAGTTCTAATTAGACTTTAGTATTAACTACTTCCAACTTGTGATTCTAACCACTAGACATTCTTTAAAGTCTTTCATGTGGGTTGTAGTATTATACAAGGTTCTGTAGGAGTACATATCTTCCCACTATTGATCATGTATTTTGAAATTTTGTGGGCATTCGCGTAAAATAAATAAGGAACAAGTGGAGTAGCCCCTCGGTTATAGTAACAAGTTTAGCTGACTTAGATAACACACATAAGACAAGTCTAACATTCCACCACATGTGCAACCCGTTTGCATATGGAGGTGATAGACATTCCAGACGATATAGACCTAGGCAATTGACTTGACCCACAAAGCCACACAAGTTCTAACTTTGATACCATGTTAGATTTTTGGGGGCATGGAACATTAAATCAATTGGCAATAGGTGGAGTAGCTACAAAATTATATTTACTAAGTTAGGGTGGCTTAGATAGGACGTGGAAAGTCTAATAAACGTTGATAGAGCTATTGACACAATTTGGATGGTTGAGGGGGAGGATATTTTTGGTGTACACAATGCCACCGCCCCAAACTCCTTGAGGAGTCAAATTCCTGAAGAGTTCCTATTGTTAGTCCAACATAGCTACAGAGTATATATTGGAGAATTAAGAGGATTAAGAACAACCCGAGATATCAAAGAAAAACCACCCAAGTTAAATCGTATATTATTAGAGGATGGAGATCAACGATTACAAAATACTAAGCAAATAATTCACACAAGTCCTAGATTTTCACATGACAACATCCTATATAGTGTTGACTAAGTACTTAAATCAAATCCACCAGCAAAAAGAGAGACATTGAGTTCCTACAGATTTAGATTGAGCTTTATTGGTGCTACTATTTACGGAGAACACAAGTGAGCAATGCCATGTTAGCATCCCATCTTTGTTGTTCTTTCATGAAACTCGCTTGTTATGGCTTTGTGAAGACAAGCCCTTGCATAATGGGAGTAACAGTAGCATTACGGAACTGTTGCTGCAAGTGAAAGTCATTCGGATCGCTACAGCAGCCGTAGCGGGTATCAAAGTTTCCCTTATCTTTCTGTTAATTGTGTTTTCCTAGCTATTTTTGGCTTCAGGACGTGCCCCCTTGCCAAATCTTATCCCTTATTGTTTTGGCGATTAGCTTGAGCTGATGATGGAACGTGCATATCTTTTGTCATCCATGCTCGCCCTAAACGTATGCCCAGCATCCATGTTCTTTCCATTTTTCTGATTTAAAGGGGCTGTTGTACTGTTTAATTCATTAGTGGTTCATGCACATGCCCCCCAGTAATGTTGTTCGTATTTCTTTCTTTCTTTCTTTCAACCAGGACCACTGATGGAAGAAACTTTTCATCATTTATAACCATGATGATTTGGAAACATACCTCAAAAACCCATTAAACTTTATTCTTATGAAGTTTAAACATTAGGCTTGCCTAAACCTTTTGACCAACAATTCGACAATGTCCTTAATCAACAGGCCAATTAGTCGACAACAGTCCAAATATGAATATGGAGTGTTTCGAGTGAGAGTGGTTAGAAAATGAAGAGTTAGCCTTATGTGGCTCTTGTGGTGGGTTGATAAGGTTTTGGAGGATAAGGAAGAAGGGTAGATAAGATGTGGACATGTTACAAGGGGGAATTAATTAAGAATGAGAGGTTAGCTTCATACAAAAAAGTTTGGAGAGGTTTGAGGGGCATGTCAGTAATTACACCCATCCGGATTATCCTCACGGCCTTAGCTTATCCGCCGGATAAGCAGTCCAGCTCCAAACCAAACACTGGAAAAGAGTGGGCCCGGATTAGCTTATCCCCGAATGTTATCTCCCTCCCTTCTCCGCCCTCCAAATGGGCCATTAGCTTCCTATAAAACAGCACTGAATGCATTTACACTCTATTCCTTTTCCTTTATAACTTTTTTTGGCTGTAATCCACCAGATTCTCTCTATGGACCCAGCCAGACCAGATGGCTTGCTCAAATAAATAAATGCTATTTGAAGGTCTTCAGACATAGTCGTTTACTTATGTGATTTGTTTAGTGGCCCACCTCTCGTGATATTTTCTTTGAGCATGCGGTGGACTGGTAAATTAGTTGATTGTTTGCATAAATATGTAAATGGTAGAGAAGGAAGATGTGATTGAGAGAGATCTCCAATAGAAAGAGAGATAGAAGGTAGGAGAGTACACAAGTCTTTCAATTCCTTGGATTTCATGCAGTCCTTTATATCCATTTCTTAAAATTGAACTTCATTTAAATAGCTTTTTATTTTGGCATAGCAGTACAATTGATATACTTTTCTTGGGACATATTTATGTAGGGCATCTGTGCTTGATTTTTGCCAACATATATATACTTATTTTTTTTTTTTTCACATAGCACTCTTCCTGGGCATTGCAGATGTTAGGAAAAGCTTTTGGAGTTCCAGAAAACAGTGTGAGGACATTTACTGAAGCTGAGATTCGAGCCGGGTAGTATTGGCACTTTAAATTCCCTGCTGTGTATAGCGAATTTACAATAAATGATAGTATACTATGGCAATAACTTCGGATTCTTGTTTCGTTGACAGTTGTTTTGTCGAATTAAATACCGACTATTACTGCCATCTGACCTTGGGCTGGTAAATGTCATCCTCAGTGTCATTTTTCAGGTCTCTAAACTTTGTACGCTTCTATTAAAAGCTGTCAGAACATCAATTGGTTCTGAAGGCTGGGATATTCTTGTTCCCGGAGCTGTTTCTGGAACTCTAGTACAGGTACTCTCGGTAAAACCATGGATGATACATGAAAGGTTTTTCCATCAAGTTTTCCGTTAATACTTAGGGATCTTTGGTTTTGAGTTGGCTTTGCTTTATTGGGAAGTTGCAGTTTCCTAAGCTTTTCTGCCCTTCTTAAGCAGTTACAGAAACACTTACATGTTGATAATAGCACATAGTTTAGGCATGCCTTGCAATTCATGACATTTTGGAACAAATGATTGCTCATCTTCTGATACATATTTTCCATGGAAGACTGGCTTGTTCGTTTTTCTGTTTATGTTTCTTGTTAGCTAATCTCGAGAAAAAGTCCTGAGAACTATTACCAATGTCAAAATCAATTTATTTCTCCTGGTTCCCACAAGCTAATGTTGAATTGAAGCTTTAAGGAGAAGCTGAAGTTACAACTCTGGTATGATTGTTGGCGGTGGGATTGTCCAAATCTTACGTTCTTGTAATCTTGCAGTATACATGTTTGGTCGCTGAGTGTCCAACCACTCATGTTTGACACAGTCTCGTACAGTTATCCACGTAATCTCATACAGTTATCCACGGGTCAAGTGTTCATTTGGAATGCTTACTGTAACATTGCTAGTTTATCCGGGCAAAGTAAAAAAAAACATTGCTAGTGTCCTTATTTATGCAGCAAAATTACAGTTGTAGTGGACGACAAAGATGGAATTAACCAATAACTGAGATTAGGACCCAAAGCCACTATGCTCATTGGCTTGTACATATGGAGCATAAAATTGGTTTCATTCCAATAAAGATGGAAGAAGTAATTAATCGCAAGTTAACTCAGCAGAGCTATATCCCTATTAGTTAAAAGTTGATTACCACAATCCCCCTTACCAGGAATATAGGTTCTTCCATTGTTGATTATATCGTAATGTGCCGTTTCATCTTAAGTCTGTTCTCTGTAAAAAGATGTTCATATCACCTGCCCAACTTCATAGCTTTACCATTATCACCTGTATTGATACGATAGTTCCAGATACTTGATACTCTTTTTTATTACGAGCTCTGGTGAAGATGGTCTTGGCAACTATGCTCTAATCATCTGATTTATTTCCAACATCACTTTCCCTGGTGAGACTTTCATGTTTGACCGAAAATGGATTTATCTGTAACTTACTTAATTTGACTACAGGTGGAGAGCATTGTCCCTGGTTCATTGCCTTCTTCTGTAACAGGACCAGTTATTCTTGTGGTCAGCAAAGCTCATGGAGATGAGGAGGTTGTTTATGTTACCTTTACCTCTCTATGATCATAGTTAGAATATAGTTACAATTTATTCCATAGACGAGTAAGAAATAGGTTAATTCTCCCATTTTTTTTGCATCTTGCAGGTAACGGCTGCTGGTTGTAATATAGCTGGAGTTATACTTCTTCAGGAGCTGCCCCACTTATCTCATCTTGGTGTTAGGGCTCGACAAGTTAGTCATATGAGCTATTGGTTGTCCTATTTTAGGATTTCTTTTTTTGATGTGATCACGAGATCAATAAACTTTGGGCAATACTCTTACTTTGCAGGAAAAGGTTGTATTTGTGACATGTGAAGATGATGATAAAATTGTCGATATAGGGAAACTCAATGGGAAATATGTGAGGTAATCTTTTCGGACTTGCCCCATTTAAGATCACTATGTTAAGCGTCTAGTCTACGAAGTTCCATTAGCATTATTGACTTGACGATGTCATCTTGTCTGATCCATGGTGTTCCCTTCTTTTTTTCTCTTCCTTTTCTTTTATCTATTCATTTTCTTGTTATTTTTTGTTTCAGATTAGAAGCTTCCTCAACTGGAGTTAATATAATTCCATCGTTTTTGGATAATCGCACAATAGATTCTTCTGTGAAGAACCTTTCAAGTAATGGCTCAACCAAGACCATAACTTCAGCAGAAGATAATTCAACTTTGTCTTCTGTCGAAACAATGTACCCGAGTCAGGTACTTTTATTCTTGACATTTTGACTCTTCCTTGATGGATTGGGACATGTCTGGCTTTTAGTGACCTCCTGAATTTGAATTTGTTTATCAACTTTCTAGCGAAAATTCTTTATCCAGGGAACACCTGCCGGAGGGATTATACTGCTTACTGATGCAGATGTGCAAAATTCTGGTTCAAAAGCTGCTGCTTGTGGTCAATTAGCATCTTTGGCAGTAGATTCCGATAAAGGTGGTAACAGTGGTTCCCTAAACCTCATTATTTGGCATAACTGTATGGGGACTAGGATTCTTTGGGTTTTCTATAAATTGGGATTTACAGGAAGCAAGAGAAAGTGAGAAAAAAACACAGATGTTGGAATTTTGAACCACCACAACGGAAGCACGCCACAAAATTCGGGAGAGGAAGTAGCACAGAATTTGCAGGATTGAATCCACGGACAATAGAGAATTCCACTATATTTATCGACTTACAACGGGATGAAAAGATACCAAACCCAAGACCTCGCTCATAAGTATTTTTTTTCCCAACTTTTTACAACCTTCAATCTTGTCTCCTTCAATCTTGTCTCGTCCTCCCTACTGTACATTCTTTGGCCTATATCAACAAGATACGACCTAAAAACTACCACCAAAACTTCACCAATTTGGTTTTCCTTTACCACGAGTACATGCCTCTCTGACTCATTGGACATACCACACGGGCTTGGGAAAAATTTATTTTGACATATCACCACTGAAAACTCACCAACCCCAGTATTGCCTCACTGTATATAACACTGGATTCCTGTATCTAACACTGTATTGCCTCACTTCTCCTGGATGTGGTTCCCCCAATAGTAGTTTCCTGTGACAAAGGGAGTAAATTTTGTGGAAGTCGATTTTTAATTTAGCTTATCACGTCATTCACCAAGCTGTACTTATTCTACTGCATCTGTGGTTATAATCTCTTATTTTTGTCTACATTGTTTTCCAACTGGCAGTTTGCAGTGACCAAGGAGTACCAGCATCGTTCAAAGTCCCTGTAGGATCAGTAATACCCTTTGGCTCCATGGAATTGGCATTAGAACGGAGCAAGACCATGGAATCCTTTAAGTCTCTCGTGCAAAAGATTGAAACGGCCCAAATGGAAGGTGGAGAACTTGACAATGTCTGTGTTCAACTCCAGGAACTTATCTCTTCCCTTCAACTTCCAGAGGTGCTCATCGAAAGCCTAGGGAAAATATTTCCTGGCAATCCTCGTCTAATTGTTCGTTCAAGTGCAAACGTTGAGGATTTGGCTGGTATGTCTGCTGCCGGTTTATATGAGTCGATTCCTAATGTCAGCCTTTCAAATTCAATCGTTTTCAGAAACGCCGTTTGCCGAGTTTGGGCTTCACTTTACACTCGCAGAGCAGTTTTGAGCCGTAGAGCTGCTGGGGTTCCTCAAAAGGTGGCTGCGATGGCTGTATTGGTCCAAGAAATGCTTTCACCTGAGCTATCCTTTGTGCTTCACACACGAAGTCCGACTGACAACGATCATAATTATGTGGAAGCGGAGATTGCTTCTGGACTGGGAGAAACTCTAGCTTCAGGAACCAGGGGCACTCCCTGGCGTCTATCTTCTGGGAAATTTGACGGGATGGTGCGCACCTTGGCGTTTGCAAATTTGAGCGAGGAGTTGGTGGTCCATGGTGGTGGTCCTGCTGACGGGGAAGTGATGCACTTGACCGTTGACTATAGCAAGAAACCCTTAACGGTGGATCCATCATTCCGGCAGCAGCTTGGTCAGCGTCTTTGTGCTGTTGGTTTCTTTCTCGAGCGCAAGTTTGGGTGCCCTCAAGACGTTGAGGGATGTGTGGTTGGCAAAGACATCTATATTGTACAAACGCGCCCACAACCCTAAGAGAAAATGCCCTCTTCCATTTCAAGTTGTGCATCCCTCCCCTGCAATGGATAGAGACGTTATGTATTTTAAAAGAGATTAGGAGTTTAAATTTCGCGAAGTGCCTCTCTTTTCGACAGATGTTAAAGAAAATAATGGAACATGAAATAATGAAACATGATACGGATAACTACATACAGATATCTAAAGCTGTCATGTTGTCTGTTGTACGTGTCACATGTGATTATCATTGTACATATTACATAATAATAATTTGCGCTGCTACTGTCGGTAACATTCACAGATTGTCTCAGTATTTGTTTAAGCTTGGTTTCTCTAGACACAGTCCTGTGTGAATATTCTTCATCTTTTCAGGCAATCTAATTGAAATTGGAACTCCTTTTTTTATACACTGTTTTGGCTCTATTAAAATGGGAAATATCTTGGTTTTCTGCAGACTGCAGTATATTATCTGGTGCAGATTATGTGCTTCTTAAGTACACTCCAACCCAATACGATGACGTGGTGCAAATAAGAGCGCTACTTCCAGGAAGCGTGGAACTTGACTTGAATTACCTGTTTGACCAGGTGGGAGATAAAACATTCCTATCTATTCCTTCGCTTCCCAAGGACTCGTTGCCAGAAAAGCATCGAGTACACATGCTATGCAGGTGATAGGCACCTCTTCTTCTTTTTCCCTTTTTTGGGGGTATCTTTCCTGTTTCCTTTGTCTGTTGGAGAAAGCTATTAATCCACAAATGAGACAAGTATTTCTCATCCCCGCTCTGAAGGGTAGTTGCCTTTACTCCTCTCTGCTAAGCTTGTAGTACTGTTTGGTTCTTTTTACTTTTTTGTGATGGAAAAAAATTGAGTGCGAGCTTGCCAGAAAAAGTTTCAATCTCATCCCTCAGATTAACTTTGGAAAAAAACCAAATCTAATTAGGCGATTGTGTTTTATTGGTTCAATTACCTCAATTAAGAGGATTTTTCTTAACAAGTGAAGAAATGCAAACCAATAAACTTAGGAAATCAAAAAACAATAAAGAAACAAGATACTTCGATTATCAAATCAAAGGTAAACTTACTTCGAAATTGCCTTCAACTTCAAATACAAGGTACTAAGAACTTCGAACAGATGATTGTTACAAGAACAATCGAAATTAATCCTAACTACTTCCTAATCTACTTCCTACACTACTTCGAACTAGGTTCGAAATCCTAAAACTACTTGTCAATGAACAAACCAAGTATCATTTGTTTGATAGCTGTTTGTTGAAGATTTGTCTGGGGCTTATCACTCTTCAATTTCTTTTATTTATAGACGCTGTTTGCAGATTGAACTTCCCGCTCAATGAATTTTGAACTTGGCTTGCTTCGAACTAGATCTTTGCACTTTGAATTGTCAGTTTCTTCCCTCCATTTCGACTGTGAGTTTCCGAATGGATTTTATCTAGATTTTATCACGATTTGATAAAATCAAGCCTTGATTTTATCCGTTCAGAAACTGAGTTGATAAAATCTTAAATTTTTGAATGCAAAAATCTAAGATTTTATCAACTCAGTTTCCGAATGGATAAAATCAAAGGCTTGATTTTATCAGATTTTGATAAAATCCATTTGGAAACTCACTTTGAATTCCTTTAATCTTCTTCCAAAAACTTTAATTTGAATTTGCACGATTGCTCAAAACTAACTCAAAATGATTATACGTTAAGGAAGTAACTGTCTTTCGAGATGTACTCTACGTGTTATAACTGCTAATTACCTTGCTACACAAGTTTACACGTGGAGTTTATGCTTTAAGTAGTTACAATCGTGGCTTCGAAGTTTGAGGAATAACTCGTAACTGCCAATAACTGCCTGTTAAAATTGAGAAACAATATGACATCATATTTCCTCAACTCTATTTTACTGATCCAATGCATCTTCATTGACAGATTTTTTTGCCAACGTTTGGCATACTTAATTACGTGTCAATTAATTATTGGATTTGTTAATTTTATATGTAAACAAGTACTAAATTTAGCAAGCAGTGCCTAAAGTCTCTTTTCTGTTTTGTTTCTTTCTACTTCTATGGTAGAAGATGCGACAAGAGGATATGCTAGTGATAGGAACTATTCTTGTTTTGCATGATACTATTCTTTTAACCTGTGCAAGGTTTTGTGCGTGTGTATTTCTTCTTTCCCTTGTATGCTAGAACAAAGGTGAACTCAAAAGCCTTAAAACAGAGCAGTTGACATAGACCAACTATTTATGCACACTTGCACCATAAAAGGGTAAACACCGTTTATGATGATTTTTCATGGGAGCTACGCACGTTGAGGTGGAGCCAATATCTGGTGAAAAAGAACCTCGGAGTACCATGTGGAGGTGCTCCAAGAACACTTAATTTCCTCACAACCTGTTATCATTGTACATTACGACGGTCTGCATTTAAAGGGAGCAGACGATAAGCAATTTAAAGGGATCAGACGATAAGCATATCGATTTTTCAAACGCTACACAGATGCTCTATGTAGTATTGCCAACTGGTTGCTTTTCTTTCCTTCCAAGCACAAGCTAGGCCAAATCTTGAGTTTTCCAATAGTTTATAGATGCATTTCTAAATTAAAGGTTTTAAAGAATATCTCAAACTTAATAAATGTGCTAAGGGGTAGCAATTTCTTTATAAAATTGAGCACAAGACCAAGGGTGAAACCAATACCATTACCAGAAATCATCAATAAATCAATATAATCATTGCGTATGTCGTCAACCCAATGTACTACGAATCAAACATTGGTCCACAAGCAGAACTTACCGTTTCAGATGTTTTAAGGTTGGTGGAAAACTGAAGTCAGAGTCACCTGTCAGCCTCTCCATTAGCTTTAGCTAGAGTCTGCTCCTCTACCGTGACCAAGGTTTCCGCAGCACTTTTATTAATGAGTCTTCAAACCTTGTGGCTTGAATTACCTTATTCAAGGATCATATAGCGTACTTATCAGTGTGTGCAGATATATTGCTCGTCGATGGCCTTCTGGACTTCTCCATCTATACTATAAAGCAAGGACCTCATAATGAGCTTATCTAGTCCTCATAAATTGGTAACAAACTCCGGTATTGCTTACCCCAGCCTGGCTGTCTGGAGAAGGCATATATGACACAAACTAAACCATCTCTCCTTTGTCCCCCAAGCCTCACCAAAATGCAGTCACCAATGCTCTTCAACTTAGCTCATCATAATTACAAGTCTATGAAAGCATAAGGTTACCAGTTGAATGCTCAAAGGTGCTCCCCACATCATCTAGACACTAGGCATATATCCGAACTCATACAAGCGGGCATTTAATGAATTCAATCCAGCATAAATCAGGTAGTCTTCCGAATGTCTCCGGTCACCGGCAACAAAAATGTGCACCCCATCACCAAGCTCAATCCAACTACAACCTGGTTCCTTTATTACATTTTGTTGCTTCATTGTAAGTCTCACTTCGGATACCTCATCATATCGACCAACTCCACCATAAATGTTTGACCTCAACACATGATTTCCACAGTGCTCTGGTTCAAGCTCAAGTAGATGTTGTGCAGCAACCTCAGCCAAAGCTGCATTGCCATGGAGCAGACAAGCTGCTAGGAAAGCCCTCCATACCACTGGGGTGGCCTCTATTGGCATAGTTGACACAACTTCATAAGCCTCCTCAAGCTGCCCAGCCCTACCAAGCATGTCAATCACGCATGTATAATGTTCAATGGTTGGAACGACTCCATATTGTGAATCCATTTGAGCAAGAAACTTTTGTCCTTGGCGCACAAGGCCTACATGGCTGCACACTGATAAAACTCCGACAAAGGTGACCTCATCAGGCTTCAAACCAGCCTCACACATGTTGGAGAACATTTCTAGCGCCCTACTACCAAATCCGTGCATGCCATACCCCATGATCATGATGTTCCAGGATGCCACATCTTTGTAGCTCATCTTATCAAATACTAAACGAGCCTCCCTCATGCTCCCGCATTTTGCATACATATCCATAATGGCATTTTTGACATAAACGTCATCGAAACTTCCATCATCATCCTTTGCCAACCCATTAATGATCATGTAACTGTGAATCTCTCTACCATGCATCAAGGCTGCCAAATGAGCGCAAGCTGGTAAGACGGTAGTGACTGTCACCAGATCAAGTTTAACCCCAGAGCGTAACATGCTATCTAAGAGCCCCAAAGTTCCATGATGATCATGGCATTGTTTGTGAACGCATAATATGGAATTCCATGAAAATATATCCTTCTCAGAAATCATCTCAAAAATCTCCAACGCATCCTCAAGGCATTTGCATTTTCCGTACATATCAACCAATGCATTCATAACTGCAAGAACAGAATCGTAACCTATTTTGATCACAAAACCATGGATTGCCCTGCCATTTTTAGTTTCTCCCATCATGGACATAGCTGACAAGATTCCCGTAACCGTAAATTTATTCGGGACAACCCATTCTTCTCCCATCTCCTTAAAAATCTCCATTGCTGAACCAAACTGCCCAGTCTGCGCAAACCCATTGATCATCGCGTTCCAAAGCACAACATCTCTCACAGGTAATTCGTCAAACACTTGATATGCTTCTTCCGTGAAGCCAAATCTCAAGTACAAATGAACCAAGGCACTTCCAACAAACACATCCAACTCCAAACCAAACTTAAACAGCAAACCATGAACCTTCCTACCCTCTAAACACTCTTGAGCATCAGAGCAAGCCTTAATCACGCAGGGAAACGTGAACTTGTCCGGCATAATACCCGAAAACCGGATATCCCAATAAAACTCCAGGGCAGGTTTGGGCATGCCATTGGCAATGAAGCCAGCTATAACGGCATTGCAAGCAAACACGTTTGGGTGATGGGTCAATATTGTATCAAAAACGGTCAAGGCATGGGTCATGGAATTGCATTTGGAGTACATGTTGATGAGGCTGGTTGTGGATAGGGGGGAGCTTAAGAGGAAGCCATTCCTGAGCATGAATGCGTGGATTTCTTTGCCTCTGGTGAGGTTACTGGTTTGGGCGCAAGATTGTAGTGAGGCAATCAGTGTTTTCAAATTCGGGCATCGCATAGTTATTTGTATCTATATATTAAGCAAGAGCAACAGAGTCGCTATAGGAATAAAATTAGGTAAAGTAGAGAGGTAAACCCCAAAATCGCAACTGCAGCAGGTTGGGTGAAGGGGTAAGCATTTTACATTTGTGAACAGTTCTTCTGCAGCAGACTAGCTTTACAAGTCCTCTTGGCAACACCGGCGACTCCCAATGCCTACCAGATTCGAAGAGATGTAGACCCCGAGGCAAGAAGAAGCTCGACGATAGTGACGACGACAGTGACGACGACAATGTTGATGATGACGCCGACCATGACGAGAAAGAGGAATTTAACCCAGTTGATTTCTTGACAAACCCAGTTAGTATCTGTTTTCGACGGTTATGGTGGTATTGGGTTTCTTTGATTGGGTGGATTTGGGTAGGCGAGAGCTCGGGTCAAATTTTCGGGAGTCCTAAAACTTGTTTGGTTTTGGTTTTGGTTTCGGTTTCGGTTTTGGGCTTCGGTTTTTTGGAGCATCTCCACTTTAAAAGTTTTAACCCAAATTTTATCCCATTGAATGAAAAAAGAGTAAATAAAGTGCGAAAAAAGAGTCATGAAAATTCGGTGGTGAACAAATTTGGTAAAACATTTGAGTAAAATCAAATTTGTTGAAGGATTGGAGGGTGACTTTGTGTGTTTTTTCCTCAAATTTAAATTTGGTGAAAATTTTGATGAAAGGATGGAGATGCTATTAGTAATGATTGGAATGAAAAATAAGGAAAAAAATAAGGGTAATAATTAAAAATACGAGATAACGGCCTTGTTCGGAGAGATTCTTGGGAACCCAGTCCCCAATTTCAAACAATGTGCCCCCTCTTCAAATCATCTAATTTTCTCTCTCTTTCCCATTTTGGAAAAAACTCTTCTAGTGTAAATATTGTGCACAAATGAGTCGGTGAAGTCCACTTTTGAGTCTTCTACAAATAATCAAAATCGTTAATCAACTTTAAAATAATTTTTCGATTAGACTACAAGAAAATTAGCTCAATCTAAAAACTTTAAATATTTGATCCAATTCCTTCAATTTTCATTCAAAATTTAGAATCCTAAAACATGAAGAAATTTTAAATAAAAGTTAACTAATCGGATCAAGTAGATATAAAAATTCGATTGAGCTAATTTTTTCAAAGTGACTTAAAAAATTATTTTAAAGTTGATGAATGGCTTGGATCATTTGCATGAGACTCTGAAGTGGACCCTACCGACTCATTTGTGCACAATTTGTACACTAGGATTCAACATTAAGAAGCGCTTCAAAGTTCCAATAATCCAATATTCAATTGACGTCTGATCCAATATTGTTTGAAATAACTATTTGACAAAACAAAATTTGTTAAACTAAATATTGCCTCTCTCTCCATTTGCGTTACACCTACAGTTATGACTGGCTAACCACCAAAAGCATATAATGGAAAGAAACGACCTTGGGAGATGTAGGAATAATTTGTCCCGAGAGAGAAAGAGAGAGAACTTACAGTAACATCTGCATTTGAATCACTCGGGTGAATGATGTAGGCTTGACCATTCAACTCGTGATGGCTAACCCCCAAATAAGGTAGCACTCGTTTCATATTCCTCATCGTCACATGCCGGCTAGCAAAGAGGAGTTCTTCAACATGAAGCACTCCGCTGCTAGGAATGTCATTGAGAGAAGCTTTGGTGTTTTGAAAATGCGCTTTGCAATATTGAGGTCTCCCTCGTATTACCCGATACGAACTCAATGTCGAATCGTGACAGCATGTTGCCTTTTTCATAACCTCATCAAAAGAGAGATGTCTAATGATCCGGTTGAGTTGGAGTACACGCGATGGGAACAAGATCACCTCCATGATGTCGAGATCGATGATGATCGAATTACTACCATAGACACTTCCAATGAATGGACCGCCGAGAGAGATGCGTTGGCTACTACCATGTATAACCATTGGCTAGCAAATGGTGGGGACAAGAGGTGTACCCTTCTTGATTGACAAAGTTATTTCTAAGTATTTGTATTAATAACTTGTGCTCTAGTATTTGTATTAAGTGTTTGGAAAACTTGTACTCTTAACATTCTGATTTCAATGGTGTTGTAATTTTGGAATTAATTTTAATGTAAAAGATTGTATTTCTAATGGTTTTAGATTCCTTGCTTAATTTTTAAGTTTGTACGATTACTATTGGTGCCCAACTTAAATGCATTTGCAGCTATGGATACCCAACAAGGCACTGAGCAAGCCAATGTGTCTACTACAAAGACAACTAGGACTCATAGGGCATGGAGAAAATCGGAGGAGAATGCTCTCATCAAAGTGATGGTGAATGAAATTTCGGACAAATGGACTGGCGATAATGGCTTCAAACCTGGTTTCTTCACCTTCCTTGAGAAGGAGTTGGAGAAAATATTGCCAGATAGCCACATTAAGGCGTCCCCTACATCGACTCCAAGGTCAAGTATTGGAGAACATTGTACCACAAGATCTTTGACATTGTCTCATTGAGTGGGTTTGGTTGGGATGATGTCAACAAACGCGTCGATGTGGAGGAGAGCGTGTGGAGTGAGTTCGAAAAGGTAACTCATTATGCTTTAATTCATAAGTTAAGGCATGTCACACCTTTTCTCAACCTAATAAAATTTTGTATAGGCCCACCCCAAGAAGGCTAAATAGGTTTACGGGAAGCGCTTCCCTTACTATGAACAATGGGCTATGGTGTTTGGAAAAGATAGGGCGACGGGGGCGTTGGCGGAGGATCCAACGCAAATGGAGGAGGATCCAATGCTAATGGAGGAATCAATTCCCCCTACGCCAATTGTTGAAGAATTTGGGGTACATGAGGACGTTGGTGTTGAAGCCTTAGGAAGTGATTTCTATGAGCCATTATTCGATGAACAATTTATGAACTCATCATTTGCGAGCATGGCTAACACTCCAATGACATCCAGGGCTTCGGATTCTCCAACCATGGGTTCCACACCTCCGGTTGACACACCACCAAGTTCCACACCTACACACTTCACACGACATATGTCAATCCCAATGTTGACGACGCCTCCGGCAAATGCCGCAAGAAAAAAGGGTAAGAAGAGAACGAGGATGGGTGATGAGCAAAAGAGTCGTGCAAGTATGGACAATTGGTGCGAGAAAAGCTTGGTGAGTATGGAGAAAATGGCAAATGCATTGGGATATGAGAAAGAGCTATCCGCTCGCCGGTTGACGATCCCTCCGCTTCTAGAAAACCTTGACCTTACGTTGACGGAACAATTCAAGCTGGCTGCTATTATTGGCGAGAAAGACGAGAGAGTGGACCAATTTCTAAACACTCGTGATGATAAGAAGCAAGCTTAGGCTGCGGCCATCCTCAACGGTCATGTGTTTGGTCCTGTTGACACAATTTTTTGAATGGCTAACAATTAATGACCTAGGCAATTGAGCTATTTGTTGCATGTAACAAACACTTTAACTACGTCCCGTGTAGTATGATGTCTTGGCAGCTTATGTAAATGCCTTTTTGTACATTTTGACACCACCTTATTCCAGGGTTATGAATTATGATGTAATGACAGCTTATGTTAATGACTTTTTGTACATTTTGAAACCAACTTATTCCAAAGTTATGATGTAATGGTAGGTTATGTTATATGTGGCCATGTTTACGTAGCTTTGGGCAATGATGATTTAGTTTCTATGATCACAAAACCACAATACGAAGGCAAGTTACCTTGGCAGGGCAATAGTTTTGTTGCAGCCATTGCGTACCCTTATGCTTAAAGAAGTGAATCTTGAGCCCAACTTGCATGCATTGTTGTGTGTGTGTGGCAGGTTATATGTGTTTGTGCTCTTTGGACAATATAGCTGGTCTTGTGAACTAATGTGGGTTGTGATGAACTCTGAATTCTGAACCTGTTTATGAACCTTTGGTTGTTTATGAGGCTTGTGCAAGCTGGTGTTTTGTGATTGGTGCACTTGTTTTGGTGCAATCTGAACTCTGAACCTATTTCAGAACTCTCAACTCTGAATTCTAAAGTTGTTGTGTGATTGGGTAACTTCTAAAGTGATTAGGTATACTGTTGTGTGTTGCTGATGTCACCTACTATTTGTGCAAGTGCAAGGTTGGGTAATGTCATTGAAGGCCAGTGATGAATTCTGGGTTCAAAGCATAACGCTTTAGCCTCATATGTGGTATAAGGTTACCTAAATTTCTCAATTCTATTGTCTCTGTAGGTGTCTGATTGTGGCAATAATGAGCAATCTGAGACCATACATGTGCTCTAGTATAGGTTTTGCAGTTTTTTGCAACCATCAACTTAGCTAGTTTGGTATCTATATTTTGTTTGTATTTCTGAGTTTATCTGGGCTGTGATGAAATTGGTTTGAGCCTTTAGTGCATCTGTGTGTTTATGCTCTCTAGACAGTATAGTTGTTATGTGTTTGTGCTCTCTGATGTTGTGAACTATTGTGGGTTGTGATGAACTCTGAACTCTGAATTCTGAATTATGAACCTGTTTGTCTTGTCTCTGAACCTTTTGGCAATGATTTTGGTACCATATGATCTGAATGCTCCTGTTTGTGTTAAAGTATGGCCAATGATGACAAAATTGAGGCCAATATTGGGCAATGATGTATTTTTTGAGCCTTGGTTTAGGGTGTGCAAGTGCAGGAATGTGGCACCTGAGCCCTTGGAATCCGTAGAATCGTGAGGTAGTGCAAGTGTGAAACATTTTCTGGCCATTTTCAAAGGATGTGATGAGGTATTTCTGAGCCATTTACCACATTTGGGCAATGTTGTATTTTTGTGTTGAAGTTCAAGTTCTGTTTGGTTCTGTCTGGGGCTGTGAAGTTCAAGCTATTTGTGTATGCGTGTGCCTAAACCTGTTGTGTTAGCAGGGGGGGTTGTTTAAACCTGTTTGTCTCTGTGTGTGTGTGTGTGTGCCTAAACCCGTTGTGCAAGTGGTTGGTCTGCAAGTGTTGGTGCTTGGCAGGGTGGTATAAAATCAGACCCTTGTGTGTGGAATTGGGAAGTGATGCACCTACTGTATTGCTAGTCAATGCATGTACATTTAAGTGTAGTGTAGTGAAATCTGGGCAAGTGCAGGTGTGTGAAATCTAGCAAGTGCATGCACAGTGTAATGTAGTGAAATATGGGGAGTGATGTACCTACTGATTTTGGGCCATGTTGATGGCAATGATGATAACTGACTGAGCCATATGCTGCTTACTATATTGTTGTTGACTGTGAATCTGGGCAGACCTTATTATGGTAATTAGATGTGCTATGGTTAACATTTCTAGGTAGAACAACTATGATGATCTGTTTCGTGCTATATGTTTGAGTTGTTGCACCTGCAGTTTGGTATTTGTTGGCTAAACTCAGCCTCTGTGAGTTTGTTAGCAACTCAGACAACCCATTGATGAATAAGTTTTTGTGCATTTGCTCGAGCCGTGGATGGTATTTCTGAGCCATTGATGAATCTGGGCAATCAGTTTTTGTGCATTAGCTGCACCTGCAGTTGTGTATCTTTGTCCCATTTCTGAGCCTTAGCAAGTGAATGTGCTTACCAATTTGGATAATTACTGGTTTGCTTGCTATGCCTGATAATGAAGGGTTTGATGCCCATGGACTCCTGAGCCCAACTGCTGTTAGTGCTATTTGTCATTTTGCTGTACTCATTTGGCCAATTGCATGTGTAAAACCTGTCATTATGGTCTTGCTTTTTGCTATCTGTGGTACGTGTAGTGCTCAAACTATGTTCTGTGGTACCATTATCTGTTGTGTAGTGCTTAGTTATGTTCTGTGGTACCATTCCCTATTTGTTATCTTTTATTGTGTACTGCTCTATTGGGCCATTGTCAAATGTGGCCAATGCTAGGTCGTGCAGGTGTTAGACGCTGAACGCTTCCATTTGTAGCTTTGGATTTCTGTTATACTTATTCACTTTTCACCATTTTATGGCTACTAATGCCTCAACCTTGACCTGTGAAAGTGAATTTAATTAATTTTCGTTGATGAATTTACTTCATTTATGGGCGATGATGATTTATATATAAATTGAATATAATGTTAAAGGCGAGGCAGCATTAGATGGCCGATTGGCAACTAATGTTGCAACCTTGACCTACTGTCTTAAAAATTGGTGCAAAACACCCAAGTTTCTAAGCCCACTTGATGGTTCGTTACATTCGTTAACACTATTTTGTTTTAGTAACAAATGGCAGGAAAAAAGTCATACTATGTGGTATGTGTCGGTCGAACGCCAAGTATTTATGACAATTGGGCAACTTGTAGCCAACAAGTGAATGAGTTCTCGGGTGCAATTTATGAGAAGTACGATTAATGGGAGGAGGCCAACTCCACTCTCCTACAATTTTTGCAAAACAATGCTCGGACGATGACAATTTTAGAATCGGTAAATGTCGAAGATTACCCACCATTGCTAATCCCAATGCAACCTGCCGTTAATGCTGAGGGAACAAGTCTTCTAAAGAAAACGTGGTGCGTCAAATTGACATGGTTTTTACTCAGTGCAACAATGGCAACTATACTCGCGTTTGTCGTTATTAAATTTTTTACTTTTTAGCACCCATGTGTACCAAATGACTTTATTTTAATGTGTTTTGTAATGATGGTTTGTAATTCCATACATTGAAATTTGTAAGAATTTATATTAGCCTTGACTTGTAGTAAAACTATAACTTTTTGGTGAATTTACTAATAATGAATGGTAAGTAGAATTATTTGAGAGTAGAGGGCCAAATGAGGATGGTCTTAGATAGTAAAAAAAACAAAAAATAGTGCTAGTGTGAACAATGAGATTATTTTTTGGGATTTACGTACTTTAATTCATTAAGTAATTGTCCAAATTTGAAGAGAGATATAGGAAGCAAAAATAGATGAATTAATTCGAAAAGCGATATAAGGCACTTTGAAAAGTTCATTTGTGCATTTTATTTCTGTAAACTTTGATTAAGGACTCTATTTTCGTAGTTCGCCTTTTACTCTTTTAGACCCCAAAATATTTGAGCCTGCTCCAAAGTACGAGGAACTCACATATCATCATGGCGTCCACCCGGAGCTGCAGACCTAGCTTGGTTTGAAAATTAGGGTGAATTTTCACGCACTTCTGAATTTTTTTTACATATTTTAATACACCTTTTGAACTTTGACAATTAGGGTGAATTTTCTAAAGGATTTTTATCAAAAATTGATAAAATCAAGCCCTTGATTTTATTTATTGGTGAAGAGAGTTGATAAAATCTGTAAATTTTTGCATTCAAAAATCTCAAAAATCTATAAATTTTATCAACTCTTCTCACCAATGGATATAATCAAGGGCTTGATTTTATTAATTTTTTGATAAAATCCATTGATATTTTGATAAAGGTCCTACCTTGTTCCCTTCCCTTCTTCTTTTTTTTTTTCCCCATTTTCAAAAAAAAAAATTTAAAAAAAATTATTTTTCCACTTATTATTCATTTCTCTTTCTAATGATTACTTTATTATTCTCATTTTCAAAAACTCAACCAAACACTATCAACAAAATTCTTCTCAAAATTTTATTTTCAAAATCCATCCAAACAACAAATTTCACAACCCCGCAATTTCGACGAATCAGCACTGCACACCCCTCTATTCCTTGGAAAAACGCCATGTAGTTTTCTATTTTACTGTTGTGGTCCATTTATATCCTATATTATGTTGACAAAAACATATTTCACATTTGTTAAAATCAACAATAAGTCTACTCTAACACTCTCTTGTTGACACCCTATTGTGTGAGACCTACCTCAGGATTCCACACGAATGATCAGAGCTTCTTAATTTGTTTAGAATAATTTTCAAGAGTTCTTAAAAAAATTAGCTCAGTCAGATATCAGTAATGTTTTCATAAGTTTGTTAAAGATTTGGTCTGTTCAATACAGGAACTGAAGCTTGAATGAATCAAACGAGCCTTTACTTGTATTTGATTGAGTTGATTATTCACAAAAAGCCTTAAAAAATATTTTAAACAAATTGAACAGCTCTGATCATTCATGTGAGACCTCAAGATAGGTCTAACACAATGGGGCGTGACCGAGAGATTGTGAGAGTAGACTCTTATTTATCAAACTCATCCCTTAGTCTTTGCAGAAGTTACAATAGAAAACTATCTCCTCACTCATGCTCATGCTCGGCCAAACCACTGATGGGTTGAATTTCGGGCTGTTAGGCCTTGTTTGTTTTAGTTTTCAAGAACTGATTTTCTCAATTATTATTCAATTATTACCCTTATTTTTATTTTTATTTTTCTCTCTATCTCTTGCCAATCATTAATACCTATTTTTTTTATAATTAGTATCCCTATTTCTCCCCCTAATTATTACAAAAACCAAAACTCAAAATCCAAACCAAACACAACCTTAAGAATTCAAGGCATGGGTTGATTAGTTGGGCGATGACCTACAAGGGTCATGATCAATTCGGACAAGAAGAGCGATGACCTACAAGGCTACAATTATACAATTATACAGTTCAAAATTGGGAAATACCATCCCTTAACCAAGTTCTAAATCAGAATTGACTAAATGTAATCCTACTTCATCTCAGGACAATTCGGACATCAATAGCACGGCACCCTGAAAAGGTGTTGGAATCCTGGGTACATTTCCTTGACCTCGCAATTGAAGAGGCGTTCCGAACTATGAAGTGTCCACATAAAATCGTCAAAACCTAGTCTCTTAAGAACACTTAATCATGAGGCGAAAAACGTCACTCGACAAACATAAACACAAGGCTATCGAGTTGTTGATCATGAGCAGTCCAACACACGAATAATATACGAGTTAAGAACCACAACAGCAGCATCATTGCTCACTCAAACCGTACTCATTCCACACTACAGAAATAAAGAGCATAAATTTTCTGCAACCAAATTCCATTATATTCCAGGTATAGATTCACATTACAGAGAAATCCGCCATGTGAGTATATTATAGCAAGAGATAAGAACCAAAACAGCATCAATTATAAAAGCCATGTGAGTAGATTCACTCAAACCCTGCTAATTCCATAATATGGAAGTATAAGAGCTGAGATTTTTCGCCAACTAATTGCATCATATCCCATCTATATACACATTGCAACTAAACCATAAAGAAACCTAGAAAAGAAGAAATTTACCGACCATGAATTCCCAAGGAGTTGAGAATTTCCCAACTCATCTTCTATTTCTCCCCACCACCTGCATTAGGAACAAGCAACCTCAGAATGCCGTTAACAATCTCAGCCTTAACCCCATCAGCCCTGTTCAACTCTGGTTGGAATTGGAGGCTTCCTCCGTACTTCCTCCCGCTCTTTTCGCCTTCGTGCTCGATCTCCCCCTTCCCAGCAAAGAACACAGTGTTATTCTCAGCCCAAACCTTAATTCCGTCTGGACCCACACCCGGCAAGGTCAGCCTCACAAGCGTACCGTCCTTGACCTCATCAACTTCGACTGGGTTTGAAGGTCCGTCCATTTGGAATGGGTTCTCCATCTTAATTTTTTGAAGAGGGCCATAAACAACAACTGAAAACCCCCCAAAATCAGTAAAAAAATAAAATAAAAATGAAACACATGATAAGAGCATCTCCAACCCTTACCCAAAATTTCACTCAAATTTGAGTAGAAACTTCATTTGGTATGAATCACTCCCATGCACCAACTCAAATTTAAGTACAAACTTGAATAAAAGTTTCATTAGTGAAATTATTATAAAATGTATAGAACAAAATAACCTTTCATTGCATTCAAAAAAATTGAGTAAAATTAAAATTTGAGTCTCCCTTAAAAATTTGGGTAGAACTCAATCTGGTACGAGGTTAATAAGTCTAAGGGGACTTTCTGATACTTTCACTCATCGACCTAAGAGGATGTTTTGAAAGGAGGATTGCATATTCACCAACCATTACTTTTTTTTTCTTAAATCCAACCCAAATTTCAGTTAAAACCCAACTTCCACTCAATTCCTAGACTCAGACCTACACCTAGAAGTTTACTTAAATTTAACAGGAAGAATCAAATTTTACCCAAACTTTGCAAGCCTTTTTCTGCCTTCCAAAATTGGAAACATGCCCTCAATAAAAAATATATAAAATATTGTTCAACAGTCGGAGAGTGTTTGGGCTAGCTTACACGCACCTCAACTATTTTTGTCCCCAGGCCGATCAAATGAGGACATCCACACAGTGACTAGAGGATACTTTCTTGCAGCGAAACCCCAAGAATCGAACCCTAGTCAATTTTGCGGGAAGCAAACCCACAACCAACCAGACTAACCCTTAGGGGTTAATGCCGATCAATAAATTGGGACAACTTCATGACTATATCTTCAATATGGAAATTGAAAGGGTTCCAAACTTCCAAAGTTCCAATCGAAATGGAAAATTTCTTAGAAATGACAAAACTCTTTCAGTTTTGAAGATGGGGATTTGTTGGAAATCTTCAAAAAAACTTGATTGGTGTTGAGCTAACTATAGTTCAAAATCGTATCGATTGGTTGAAAGGCTTCAAAGAGAGATTTTGTTCTGGGGGAATACTGAAAGGCTTCAAAGAGAAATGTTGTTCTGTGGGAATATTCTACATTCACCCGCGTAAACTTTATTCTTGCATTACTAAAATTTGGACAATCCTATACGAAAAAAGGGGTTCCCATATTTTATTTCTATATTGCCTGTAGATTAGAATAAATATTGTTCTCATAATTGGATGATTAAAAGCAGGGGCGGTACCAAGGGGGTGCAAGGGGGACCCCGGGCCCTGCACAACTCCAAGTTTTCTCACGTATTATACTTCGTTTACCAGCTTAACTAAGAAAAATTCTATGGGACTGGCTGCAGGTCCCTTGAGTGAAAAAAAAAATCTTAAAATTTCTATTTGTGTGGGGTAAAAATTCCTAAGATTTCAAGTTATCAACCATTTTTTAGGTTGCTTTTATAAAATTATTGGTGGCTACGCACATGTACACAATATCGTCTCTTCTTTAGACTCGCAAGTTGCGATAAATACTTGCAAGATATTTTTTCCTATGAATATGAAAATAAACGTGATTTGGCCCCTGTTTGACTCAAATCCTGCGTCAGCCACGAATTACAAGATATACTCCATCCACCTATAGAGTCCTATACTCCGATCCCAATTTTTCTTTTGCTAGGCACATAGCTAAAACCATACTTTCTTACGATTACGAGGTTCGTTCGAATTAAGTTTTTATGTAATTTTGTGCTTAGATTTGAGTTTATCATGCTTCGTACCAAATGAAACGTTTACTCAAATTGTGTAAGGTTTGGAGATTCTCTTAGACAACTAGGTTTAGAGATGGAGAGAGAAGTAGTTGTAATAGAGGAGGAGTACCAGGGCCGTTGTCCTCGTCGTTGTCAGAGGCGGTGGAAGGAGACGTCGTGGTGGTGGTGGTGGCGAAGGAGCGAGCGGCGGCTTTAGAAGTGTATGCCAGGTACTTTGTGAAGAGAGGCGAAGGGGATATGCTGGTGGACGCAGCGGCGGCGGCGGCTCTTCTCAAAGCGATTGACGAAGCCATTTTGCTGAGTGGGGCTTGTTTAGCCCCGACACTCGGGCCTATGCAATGAGGCGGGACGAAGTCGGTAAAAGCAGTGGTAGGATAAATTTCACAATCTTTCACGATCTATTGCTCTTTTCAATTTTAACCCCATACTTTCGTTTAATTCTCACTGCAATCTTTCATAGGTATGTTTGGAAATTGGAACTAGCTAGAAAAAGGGAAATGATGGGAGAATTTCACACACACTGACACACCCAAAAAAAATTTAATCCATTGTTTGATTTAGAGGGAAAAAGGTGAGAAAATAATAAATTCAAATTGTACACACCAAGGTTATCAATATCGTGCCGTACCGACCGGTATCGACAGGTACGTACCGGTTTTCTATAAAAACGGTACCAAAGACCCTCAATACCGTACCGTGTTCAATACCGGGCAGTACCGGCCGGATACCATCCGTACCGGAAAATACCGGGAATACCGACCGGTACCGAAAAATACCGAGCAAATACCGGACATAACAAAATTGCCATCATATTTTGGTCATAACTTTTTACTCCGAACTCCAATCAAGGCAAGCTATATATCAAAATTTAAGAGAATTTCAAGATCTACAACATTGTAGTTATACATTTTTTCTAATTTGGTATCGGTGTGACCCAAAAACTATGATTTCTGAACAAAGAGATTATAAAAAAAAACAGGGTATGTTTTTTAAAAAGGGTTTGTGATGCATGGGTTCAACTTCTATCACTACCAAATATCAAATACAACAAGTATGTACTAAATATACATAGATTAAGTGGATTTAAGAAAATGGGATTGAAAATGTCATATTCTGTGACAAATTTTGTGTCTCTTGAATATATATATATATAGTTGCTGCAAATTCGATACAGTACCTGATATTGACTGCTATCAGTACCGTACCGTACCAATAGAAAAACCGATACTCGTGCCAATAAGGTATTCAGAACCTTGGTACACACGGTAAAATATTCCTTGAATTTTTTTTCCCACATTTTTCCTAAGTTTCAAATACAGCATTAAAGCTAACTTATTTACAATAAAAATAAATAATAATAGCAGTAATAATAATAATAATAATAATAATAATAATAATAATAATAAATAATAATAAAAATTTGAGGCCTAGTTTGCATCTAAAAATATCTTCTTCCCTCCGTAGTAAAATTATGGTGTTATTTCTGCTAAAATATATATTTTTATAATGTATGCGAAAAAATAACTTGTGAAAAAAATACCGAAAATGCAATCGAAAATACCATAAAAACTCAACCTAAGTTCTTACGTTATGTACTATCGTTCTCATAATAGGTGAATAATAAATCATCAACTTATCGGGGCATGGTAACGCAAGTTCAACTTTTCGTCCATAGTTCGATCTTTCCATACTCATCTGTACAATTTAATTAATTATGAGTCCATCTACTGTGTAATGACCTGTGTTTTTTATATGATTTTTTCTAAAATCATGTTGGAAAAATGTGAGAAATTGAAAATGAGTGTGACAATTGCACTTGGGTTCATTTGTAACACATTATAAACTTAGGGGGTGTAAGTGCATAAAGGGATGTATATGACTGATTTTTTTTTTTTATCAAAATATGCACTCATTCCTCTCTAAAAATCGGTCCTCTCTCCCTCTCTTCTCCTCCTCTCAAAGTTCCTCCAAAATCTTCACCAAAATCCACCCCTCTCACTCCCCAAACTTAAGATTCAACCTTATATCTGTCATTTACGCATGTTTTGAAATCCGGGACTCCATGGTTTTGCTTGGAGCTAGCACATCTCGGTTAGGTATGCAAGAACAACTTAGAGCTTTCATTTCCTTCTCATTTGGAGTTCAATCCTTGAGGTAGGGGAACAAATTATACTCCCTCTATTTTTATACTTGTGATTTGTTACACATACTTGATTCTTTGCCTCAATCTCTATGAAAATCATGTTTTCTCCTAGAAGTGGGTTTTGTTGATTTTGGGTTTTTGATCTAAGGATTTGGTAATTGATTGATTCAATTGATTGTTGTCTTACCCTCCTTCCATGCCCATTAGTTGTTTGACACTTCCAATTTTTGTTTAAAACATCAAAATATGACTTGGGATGAAATTTGGGGAATTGCTTTAAAACGGAAGTAGGGGAAAAAAATTGCAGAAAAATTGTGCACTTTTTCAAAATTGCTCCACACGTGACAAGGAAAAACCTATTTGCACATACATGGTACCAACAATTGTTTGGTCCGAAGTACCCCTCTCCTCGAAATTTTCCCCCAAAAAGCCCATCACCCTTTTCTCCCTTCTCTGTCGACTAAACCCACTGCTACACCCCTCAAAAAACCAGATCATAAATCTCCACCAAACTCCATTCCGAAAATCAAAACTCAAAATCATTATTGAAATCACTCCAAGGTCACCATAAACATGTTAACTGGAAAATGGCGTCAAATCCAGCACCAAAGCCGCCTCTTTCACTCAACCGCCTGTCTCGCCCTATTCCTCCTCATCAAAACCCTACTGCACCCCTTCGCCAGTCGTCGCCCATCTTCACCATCAATTCATACTTCATAACCCCCTTTTTTTGATCGACATACTTCATAACTTTATTAGCATCAATCAGACCCAACAGAATTAGATCCAAACCTAGTGGGTCCATTTTCTCACGCTCGGCTTTTCTTTCTCATTCTTTAGGTTTTAGATGACAAATCAGTGGCGTTGCGTTCAGGCAATTGTCGACCATTTCTTCAAACTGTCTGAATCTTCTACTTTCGCCTTTTTTCGATGCGTCTTCTGATGATTTCCTTTTTTGGTTGTGACCTTCGATCTCTTTAAAGGTGCTGTTGTTTTCAGTTTCGATTTGCCCATTGCAGTTCCACTCACTGAATCAATTGGTGGCTGAGGAAATCCATGGATGAGCTCAGAAGGCGCTTTTTTTCCCCCCTCTGGGAGCAAGTAGCCAAAAGGGATGATTCGCATCATTTTCCCAAACATAATGTGAATGGATCTATTAGATAAATTTTATGAATGAACAATGAACTTTTGACATGTGCCTTGAATATGCTTGATGATTATGATGAGAATGACCTAGCTTTGTGCTTCTTTTATTGTTATTGATGTTATTTATTGAGATGTTTGACATTGGGCTAGGACCAAAAAACAGGGGAGATGCTGCCCAAATGAACCCTTCCTAGAATACGGTTGCACCTATCAACAATTCATTGCACCCTATTTGGTTCAAATGGGGTTGTAGTGTGTGATCAAGTCACACTTTATGGAAATATATTCTCATCATTGCACCCTTCCTCCACTTTAGTTGCACCATACAAATATACCAATTGCACTCCTCGACAAATTCATTGCACTCGAGTTATAGGGTTCCAGTGTGGTCAAGTCACAATTTTTGGAAAGATATTCCCACCATTGCACTCTTCCTCCACATTAGTTGCACCATACCAAGATACTAATTGTACTCCTCAACAAATTCAATGCACCCACATTGGTCCAAACGGGGTTGCAGTGTGTTGTCAAGTCACACTTTCTGAAAAGATATTCTCACCATTGCACCCTCCCCCCACTTTAGTTGCATCATACTAGGATACCAATTCATTCCTCGACAAATTCATTGCACTCGAGTTGGTACAAATCTGTTTGCATTATATTTGCACTGTGTCTTCTCCTTGCACCGTTCCTACTTATGTGTTGCACCATTCATGGCATATAGTTGCACCCTTCAAAAAATTAATTGCACCCGAGTTGGTCCAAACGGGATTACAGTGTGTTGTCAGGTCACACTTTTTGAAAATATATTCTTCTTCTTGCACCGTTCCTACATCTGTGTTGCACCATTCATGGAATGTGGTTGCACTCTTCAAAAAATTAATTGCACCAGAGTTGGTCCAAACGGGGGTTGCAATGTGTTGTCAAGTCTTACTTTTTGGAAATATATTCTTCTTCTTACAACGTTCCTACGTCTATGTTGCATTATTCATGGAATGTGGTTGCACTCTTCAAAAAATTAATTGCACCTAAGTTGGTCCCTGCGAATGAAAAGAAAATGCATCTTCTTTGAGACATTTAACCAAACACCTTGTGTGCATGGAAATGAGTACACCAGACAAGGATTGGGTAGGAAGCGGAGGAATGGAGAAAGAGAGAACTGTGTGCGAGAGAGAGAGAGAGAGTTTGGTCGAAGGGGAAAACGTGGGTCAGTGAGATTCAGTCAGTATCATCATATCAAATGGGCACTGAATCGGCCAATTTGCATATTGGGATTTAGGTGATTTTGTAACTTAAATCAAGTTTTCTCTTTTGACATTGGATTGTAAACACAATTAAAACTTATGTATTTGCATATTGGGGTTTGTGCGTACCCTTAGATTACCGTAACGTATTGATTATTATATTTCTATTTCTTACGTGAAATTTGACGTAGCTCATGGACTTGTTTACCGTCCACATAGAATTTTCTTCCTTTAAATTTTCGAGGGCGTGACATATTGAATTCAGCATAAGAATTCGAATCGTTCATCTCATCTCATGTACACCCAAAAAAATATAATATTTGAAATAATTAGAATCCCCGGACATTGCTAAGTATGTGAACAAATCATATTTTATCTGATAAAAATATGCACTAAATGAAATATTTGAAGGTTTGTCATTTTAGTGTCCTCATGTAGAGTTTTTTTTTTTTAGGTAAGTAAAGCTTTTATTAAAACCACCGAACAAACAAAATCAAAGGGGCATACCTCATATAATCAACAACCAAATTGGAAAGAAAACAGATAAACTACCACTAGCTTTTTTCAAGAAGACACCAAATTTACATCCAAGGAACCCAACAATCACAACAGAAAGCCACCTATCCCTCCCTCAATGATTTTCAAAAATTCTATCTGAGAACCTCCAAAGAGGGCAAAGAGAGAGATTAGGACCTGTTCTTCGAATGCCTCTCCAGGCACAAACACAAGCCTGGACATCCGTAACTACATGATCTTCCAACATTTGCACCTCGAGACTACAATGTGAAAAAATTCGGCGATTTCGTTCCCCCCCAACTTGGTAGATTGCTGCCGCCAAAACCACTTTAGACACCATACACAAGAATTAAGAATCACTTTGATACTGAACCATCCACCCCCAACACTGGGGTAATACATTTACAGGACATAGGGGACACAACCTGACTTGTAAAGCCCTCCAAAGCTGAGAAGAATAGGAGCACTGGAAAAACAAGTGCTCGTGAGACTTTATATCAGCTGCACATAGCATACATTGGTCACCCGACACAATCCCCCATTGCTGCAATCGATCCAAAGTGGACAACCTTCCTAAAATTGCCAACCATCCAATGATTGACCACCTGGGCACAGCATGCTTGAACCAAATTACTTTGGCCCATGGAACCACCGGCTTATTGGACAATAGTAACTTTTCCAATAAGCTGGTGGTTTATTGGACATTAGTAACTTGTAATGAGTAAAGTAGAATCACTCAATCCTTGGATTATACTATTAGATAACTTATGTCCGTTGGATCTATTAAGAGAATCAATCTCAGCCATTCACCATTCTACCATTATTGACTGTTGAATCTTTATTTAAACTCATACCAATCATCTTACAATTGAAAACCCACACAAGACGATTGAATCAAAATTCAAGGGCTCAAAATATAGAAAGTTCAGAACGGTTAGAGCTGTTTTAGGGGTTTTGTCAAAAATAATCCATTTTTGTCTTTTTTTTTTATTTTTATTTTTTAGTTTTGCGTTGATTTTTTTGTGAATTATTGATTTGTTTCGACGAGCGAAATTTAAAGAGTAAAAAATTATTCACAAACTAATTTTTTGTTGTGAATAAAGACAAAAATAATCTAATATTTTACAAAAAAAAAATTAGAATATTTTTGTCTTTGGTGAACCTTTTTAAAATTTTGACATTATTTTTTGATTTTTTAGATTCCTCTCATCATCGAGATGAACCAATAATCCCCCCAAAAAAAAATAAAAAATAAAAAATAGACGCAAAAATAACAAATGCAATTTTTAAAATACAGATAAAAAGTCCATTTAAATTATTATTATTATTATATATATATATATATATATATATATATATATATATATATATATATATATATATATATATATATATATATATCTTAAGTCGAACCAATAATACACAAAAAAAAATAGACACAAAACTAACAAGTGTAAATATTTTTTTAAATAAAGACAAAGGTAATCCATTAAATTATTTTTGCAAAAACACCCTTAACATGTATAGATCGAGTCGAACCAATAATACACAAAAAATAGACACAAAACTAACAAGTGTAAATAGTTTTTAAATAAAGACAAAAGGTAATCCATTAAATTATTTTTGCCAAAACACCCCTAATTATATATAGATCCTCAACATCACATGAACTTTATCATAGTCAGTTCATTGTCATTCTTGGAAATGGGATGTTGTGCACTCTTCGACCATCTGATATTTATTTTAGACGATCTGGATGTATTTTGATTTTTTATCAGTAGAAAAAAATCAAAATCAAATTAAAATTATCGAATGCATCCAAACCGTTCAAACATGATTAGATGATGGAGAAGTGTACCGCACCGGAATGCACAACTAGGGATGGCAAAATATCCCACCCTGCTCCTAACCCACCCCGCCCCCACCCCAGATTAGGGTGGGTTTTTTTATCGAATTTTCGAGAAAATCTAAGGGTATGGTAGGAAAATATAAAAACCATTTGGATTTGTGGTTGGTCCGGGTTTATATTCTGCCCCCATTACCCGTCCCGAAATATATTTATATATAAAATTATACTTTTATTTTAATCTAATTATCATTATAATAAAGATATTATATTTTTTTCATAATTTTATTATCATTCTACTAAAAAAACTTTCATTCTTATCTTAATATTTTAACAATTACACTAAAATATAACTTTATTTAGTTTTATTTTTCTTTTAGATTAGCAATTTAAAAAAATTTCTTATAAAGCGGGGTGGGGTGGGTAAACCCATTCCCCGATCGGGGCGAGAATAGGGGTACTCAAAAAATACCCGATCGGGTTTTAATTAGGATCGAATTTATGTAATAATTTTCAAACCGGGGTCGGGTATGCCCAAAACCCGCCGCACCCCATAGCCATTCCTACGCACAACACCCCGGCTATATGAGGTATCGGCACAACGCCTTGTTAGTCAACAAGAATCGCTAATCTCTTAACTCAAAGATTTACGTAAACATAACTTATAATCGTTAAGATCTATTAAAAGAAGTAATCTCGGCCATTCACCTGTCCACCATTGTTGACTAATCTTTCTTTCATACCCAAGCAAAATGGTCGAATCAAAATCTAAAGCCTGAAAATGTCAAAATTAAAAAAATATTAAGATGGAGTATTATATAGATTACCTCTCTGTTAAGTCTTGAGACTCCCTAGAAATGGTACTCTGGGGACCATCCGAATCAAATTTTTAGTAGTACCATCTTCGTTTACAAAAAGTGGTTTTATCTTTTCCCTCTTCACACGACTGTTTCCTTTTTCTTGAAACCCAGGCCAGAGGCAGCGAGGAGACACAAACACAAACGGCAGAAAACGGTAACAAAATTCGATCTGTACAATTTGCATGACCCATATTATTCGGCAGATATTTGGTTTCAATGTTTCATCACTCAGATCACATGTGATTTCGTTTCTGCCAATACACATTTACTCATTTGACTTGATTTCTGGCTTAGATTCAGATTTCTGGTAAAATTTTGTTTCTCAAATTCTGGGCCTCTGGCAAAAACATTTTGCGCTTCTATTAGGTATGGTTTTGATAATGTATGTTTAGTTTCAAATGGGTTGATATCCTTTTATGAAATTCTAACAAATGCATTTTGTGTTTCTATTACGCGTATGGCCGTTCTGTAAATGGGTTGATATCTATTTACGTGGGGGTTTTGATTTTGGGGGATACCCATCTCCTCATTTTCCCTGAATTTCACACAATTGCTCGTTTTAAGTGTGGGAGATGGATTTAAGGATACCCCATCGGTCATTTCCCTGGTTTTTAGTTGTAAAAATACTGATTTATAATTTCTTGCTTGTTAGCTGTTTGATAGCTAACTTGCTGGTATAACTAGAAGCTGATTTATGATTTCACCTTTTTAGCTGTAAATTTGTTTCTCTCTCCCTCCATACCGCCCCAAGATAATGTTTCTACCTTGTTATCTATATCTAAGCTGATGCTTCAAATTCAACCCTTGATTTCACGACAGAAGTACTGAATTTTTTATTTGTTCTTCCAGCTAAACATGTAAATGGTACTGCTTTTAAAAGACAATTTGAAATTTATTTTTATTTTGGTCGGTTGTCTGAATTATCGGTATTATTTGCAGGGTCTGTGTCTCCTCTTATTGATGACCTAAGAGGGATCTTCATGGAACGAGGAAATATGAACTTTGATACCACCGGTTGGATGTGGGATGGTGTCTATTACTACCCACACCTTTTTGGCGGTATAATGCTTACTGCAGCTTTGGTCGGCTTGTCAACCAGCTTTTTTGGTGGGATTAGTGTTACTAGTTTGCCATATTTGTTTCCTGATTTGGGCATGTTTCACAAGAAGAAAAGTGGAAAGAAAGGTGTTCGGGTTTACATGGATGGGTGTTTTGATCTTATGCATTATGGCCATGCAAATGCATTGAGGCAAGCAAAGGCTTTGGGAGATGAATTGGTGGTTGGAGTTGTTAGTGATGAGGAGATTATAGCCAATAAGGGACCCCCTGTTTTGTCCATGGAAGAGAGGTATGGATATTTCCAACCCATGGATACCTTTGATTGTTGGTCAAAACATTCAGTTGACCGTTGGCAGTTTCTTAGTTCTCCCATATATGATATCGGTGGTGATAATTGTTTTTATTGTTTGAAATAACCATGGGGTTGTGTGGATATATTCCTTAAAGAAAACACATAAATGGGAGCTTTGGTATTATTGAGTCCTGCTAATTATCATGCAATGCTTACATTATTGGTAATCTAATTCGTTTTGAGTCCAGGTCAATGAGAGTAGAGATTGGCATCACAAAGAGATTAACTCTATGGTAATATGGTAACTGTCATTGAAAGTGCTGAAAAAGCTACTAAGTACTAAGAAAGTTAGATGCGGATATATTGACAAGAATATTCACAACATGTGGACATAGTTGCAATAGTTTCTTCATGTGGTTGAACATGCGTCCTCTATAAAAGCTAAGTTAAATGTTGCAATCTCTTGTATCAAAATTTAACTTTAAAACATGCAACCTGTACAAAACAATAGCAGACACAAAAATTTAAAGATACGATAATTGCGCAAAATAGAAAAAGGTAGAACCATTCTTATATGCACATAGACGCACTTGTAAAACTATGGCAACTTCACAAATTCAGGCATGTCTTACTTGCTATGTTTGAAATGATGCAATTTTCAAGCCCAACTTCTCAAATTGTCAAGGGATTCAGTATTTGTCCAGATGTCAATAAGATACGAGAGTAGAGATAATCTCTTTGAAAAGCCATTATCATTCATTTGTAAAGTCCTCGGGGAAAAAGTTCTACTCGTTCCCATGCAACTTTATGGAGTGACCTTACGAGAATTTCCTGCTTGATCTTTGGGTGACTCTAATTGATGTCATATGATTCTAAAAAACTCTAATAGCAGTTCTGAGACATTGGTGCATAAAATAGAGCATGTTAGGTATGAGACCATGAGTTTAATGCAATTTGGTGTTGCAGGGTTTGGAAACTGTAGAGAAAGTAAAATTGACCAGATGAAACATGAATAAGTATGCACCAACTTTATCTCCATTTCACACTCTTACCAACGGCAGCCGTATTACTGATACAATAGCAGACATAGAATCAAACATTAATATAATAATGCCAAGAAAACTGAAGCTGTCGATTTAAGAAGCATAACAATGGCCTGTAAATGGCCAATTACCCAAAGTACAACATGAATGGGAAGTAACTGAGACATGATTGATTGCTATTGGTCAGTGGTCACCCCACATGAAGATTGGCAGATATCTTATTATCTTCTTTCTTCCTTGCCATTTACTGTACACTTCTTTGCCGGTAGAGGGCAGATCAAAGAAGTATTCACTTTGAGCCTAAAGGAAAGAGAGTTTAAAAGGCTCACTACCATTTGAAGGGTACACCTAGTCACCCTTACTTCCTTCATTTGAGCTGGACTACTTATGCCTTTGACACCATCATAGGATCACCATTTGGAAAAGACACATTTTTCCCTCCCTGCCTCAGATTATGAAGCGCGGGTGTTTGTTACCAAGGTGGTCAGAAAAAGTTTAAACATAAATTAAGAGCCTTAATTATATTTGTGCCTTAAAGATTACTCCCTCCGTCCCAAAACTTTTGACACTTTTTGGACAGTGTGCCATTTTTAAATGTCTATATCTTTCAATGTAAATGTCAAAAAATATGCAATATGGATCTTGTTTGATAGATTTTAATTAGTTCTATTAAACAAGGTTTTCTAAATCACATAAAACTTTATAAATAAAAAGATATAATCAATTTAAAATGGCACGCAATCCCAAAAAGGTCAAAAGTTTTGGGACGGAGGGAGTAACAAATGTGATTCCGAGGATCATAAAGTAGCTTTTCAACCCTTTCCGTGCAGAAAAGTCCCCCTTTTGAGTGAAAAGCTTGTTTTAGTTTCTTGTTTTTTAACCTCTTCCAGGAAAATAATTTTCCTGTGAACAGCTACTTTCTTCTTCAATTAGAGATACCAAATCATTCTTCCTTGCTCCCTTAACGGGATTCTTTGATTGGGTTTCATCAGGATTCATATGAAATCCCTTTTGTTCAGTTTAAAGAAGCTGAACCAGCTTCATTCATTTGGCCACATCTGTTCAATGATTACAGCATAGGAAAGGGTTCATTTTATGGTCTTACAGACTTGATTGGTGTTTATAGACCTCACTGTTCCTTAGGAATTAGATAACTGGTCTAAGAATGCTTACAGACTTATTTTCTTCTCTCTTTACTTCCATTTAATCAATTTTACATTGTTAGCATTCTTTCTGTTGTTTATTATAGTAATACGTAAAATCATGATAATGGTTGATTGTGATTTGTTATTCAATTTTCTTTCATCTATGGCATCTTTCTAGTAGGGGTGTAATCGGTTCAGTTCAGTCGGTTTAGGGGTATGCAGCACTGCAACTGATTGGTTCAGGATGGATAATTTGTATACCAATCCCAATCAAACTCATCAGGGAACTGATATCGGTTAGGGGGACATCGGTTTAGACGATTTTTTCGGAATTTTTGGGCGAACCGAAAAAATAAGCCTAAAAGGGCCAATGCAGTAAAAAAACCTTCACAATCGTACAGCAGCAGCAGCAAAAAAAAAAAAAGAAAAAAAAAGAGCAAATATAACTACAACTTTCAGCTATTTATGATTGTGAACAAAAAATTGGTTGACTGTTTGGGATTGATCTTTATTCTGCTGATTCTGGAATCATCTTTAATCCTAAGGGTGGAGATTGTTCTAGGAGTGACAAAGCCCAACATCTTTTTTTCATTGGAATCATCCGTGGTGGCGATGTACTTCTGCTGCTTCCTTCCTTCCGAAGAATCTCGGGGATTCGAGGAGTCGGTGGCTTAGAAGTGGGTTTGATAAGATGGTGGGGTATCATGAACGATCAAGGACGACAAACTCGGCGGTGACAGTGGTGGAAGGGCAGAGGAAGTCTGCCTAGGGTTTGTTATGATTGAGATTTAGTTTTGGTTTAAATCTTAGTATTGTGGGCTGCTAGATTTGGGTATTTATAGTTCACAGGCACAGCCCATAGGTGTAAAGGTACTTTGTTTGGACAGTGCTCTCTTCTTTTAGTGTAAATGCTAACAGTCCATAATTTTCGGTTCGGTTCATAAAGGTATTTTGTTTGGACAGTGCTCTCTTCTTTTAGTGTAAATGCTAACAGTCCATAATTTTCGGTTCGGTTCAGTCAGTTTAGGTAAAGTATTCCGCACCCCGAAACCTTACTGAAAATTGAAAACCAAAAAACCGAAACCGACCGAACCCCGGTTTTTTTTGGTAATTCTTTCACCCCTACTAGTTTCTTGATTTATTTTGTTCATCAGTTGTGATTGACTTCCAGAATTTAAGCACTTACCAGTATGAACTTATGCAACGGGTTTTGATTATTTTAGCTGGTAGCATTTGTAGATAATTTTGAGATCCTTTCCAGGCTTGTCCTTGTTAGTGGATTGAAGTGGGTGGATGAAGTCATTGCCAATGCTCCTTATGCTATTACGGAGGAATTTATGAATCGTCTGTTCAATGAATACAAGATTGATTACATCATACATGGTGATGATCCTTGCTTGCTTCCAGATGGAACCGATGCTTATGCCCTGGCAAAGAAAGCTGGGCGCTATAAGCAGATCAAACGCACTGAAGGAGTATCCAGCACAGATATCGTAGGTATTGTAATTCTCTATTTTGTCTAAGAGTCTTGTGGAGTTTTAGTTGGAACAAAGCTCACTTCTTGATCTAATTGGATGTGGGACATTCTCGTATTAGGCTGCCAAAAATAGAGACCGATATGAGATCACATGTGCTTTTTATTTCTCTTTAGAATAACCCTGGAAAAGGATAAAGCTTGCTTTATCGTTTACGCTGTTTCTTATTTAAAAATTTAGAAGAAAACAATGTCCAAATTGAGCTCTTTCATTTGTTATGCACAATTTCAATGATGTAGGTAGGATACTTGCTTCTGCCAAAGACATGAAAGTTTACGAAGGTCATGAAAGTTCATCTGTGGATGGAGATCCTCATAACCTAAATAACATTCAGGGTGAGGAAAGTCGCACCAATGGTGGTCACATATCACATTTTTTACCTACTTCTAGGAGGATTGTCCAATTCTCAAATGGCGGCAAGGTACATTTGACTTTGACTCAAGTAACTCTTTAATAGTCATCACACTAAGACAGTCAAAGTTAGAAATTACCTTCTATCATGCTGTATGTTTGTTCCTTCATTACCTTCATTAGTAAGTTATTGATGATAATTGTTTGAAAAGTCGCGTATTTCCCTTGAGCCAACAGAATGTGAATTAGATAGCTAAACTCCTCTAAATATCTTGACAATTGGATTTCTATTTTATGTCTTATCTAAGCTCATATGTTCCTATGCTTATGCGCCCTCTAACAAATGGATAATAGGTCCTAAGGAACATATTGTCTTAGAGCTCAATTAATTTCATCTGTTTTCAGGGGCCTGGTCCAAATTCTCGTGTGGTATACATTGATGGAGCATTCGATCTTTTTCATGCTGGACACGTTGAAGTACGTATGCGTAGAAGTTTTGAGTTTAATTTTTTCAGCTTACTTTTGTCCACTTATGAAAGAAGTTATGCTTTAAACTCTCACCTTTCTTTTACCTATTCATAACTTCTATGGGAAAATTCATTGTCTTTCTTCCCCTTTTATGTTGCTAAATTCACTTCAATATCAAAGTTAAAAGTTGTCTCTCTTCAGTTGTTTAATTGTCTAAAATCAAGCCATTCTATAGTTGGCAGTTGGCACATAAATGCTGCTTGGTATAAAAACATTATTTACTGTTATCATTCCTTGATACTCCCTCCGTTCCATAATATTGGTCCCCTACCAAACTACGTGCAATTTTCAAACTAAAACTAACGCATCTATAAAATAATTTTTGGATTTTTTCCGCACCGTTTAAAAGTTCACAATGAGATCTATCAAACAAGATCCATATTCATAAACAAATTATGTTCATAAGTACATTATTTTTTAGTTTGAAAATTGCACATAGTTTCGTAGGGGACCAATATTATGGAACGGTGGGAGTACTTTATAATATTGTATTTGTACTTTGCGGGTCCACATTTGCAGCATTATCCCCCAAGTTGCTTTTAAATCGCTTTAGCTGGTCAGGTCCTCTGGCCACTGTGCTTGATTCTTGTCTTTGGTCCGATTGCACATTCATGTTGTTATAGGTACTTATTAGTAGCATAATAATTGCCCTCATATTGAGATGTTTAATTTTGTTGGATGTGTAACTTTTTATTGTGTTTCTATGGATATTTCGCAGTTGAAGTTTTAGATTGTGCTTCATGCCTCTACTTTTTTATGAATAGTTTTCATTTGCAGTGTTACACACATAACCTCATTGCTTGCACTCAATCCAACAAGGCATTGTTGCCTTTTTTGCTTTTTTGTCCTTAACCATGTGCAAAATTGGAAAGCCAATAATTACAGTTCTTTGACAAAAGTTTTCTGGCCAAAAAACTGACATATAGGTTTCAATTTTCTAAACATAAGCTAGCCAAACCACTGTTTTTATCTGTCCCAAACTTTATTCAAAGGGAATAAATTATCTAGGACATTCAGAAGCATCAGGTGACAGGAACCTCATGAATCCTTAATCTTCTGATTGGATCAAACCTGTCTGCCTTTCCAATCTAATGTATAGATGGCCACCCATTAGAAGTGATGAAGGAAAACAGAGCCATCCTTAGGTCTCGAAACTAGGTGCGGAAGTGGATCCAATTTAACCTGCCAGGAGGTGTCTTCAAACTTCTTAGGCAACTCTATTTACCAGTCATTGCAACTTCAATTTCAGGAGAAAAAAACATTTATATTTACTTTGGCTGTCAAAGCATTAGGTATTTCTCGTAACATAGTTGATGTGAAATTATTTCTATCTTACCAGCTAATTAAGTGTCATGCGTGACCTCTTTTTTCTGGGTAGTATCGCGTTTTGAGCTTTGTTGCACCTTTCATTAGGAGTAATTCAGTAATTACCTATAGAATTTTTTTTTCTGGGTAGTATCGAGTTTTGAACTTTGTTGCACCTTCCATTTAGGAGTAATTCAGTAATTACCTATAGAAATTTTTTGCTTGTATAATGTTTTCACTGGGGCATTGTGCTGTCTCAGATACTCAAAAGTGCGAGGGAACTTGGAGATTTTCTACTTGTTGGTATCCATAGTGACCAGATAGTCAGGTGAGGCCATTCATTATATGCTTTTCAAGCTTCTAAAATACATATATCTGTGATCAGAGGGTAACTCTAAAATTCTACCATCATGTCAGCAGTTTTTGCTATGCAATACAGGTAGTGGTATTACTTTGTGTTTATTAGGCATTTTTTTAAAGCTTATAATAGAAATACTCATATGTTAAAAGAAGGATTACAAAAATCACAAGTTGCTTTTGTATGCAGTGAACAGAGAGGGACTCACCATCCTATTATGCATCTACACGAGCGTAGTCTTAGTGTACTGGCCTGTCGTTATGTTGATGAAGTCATCATTGGTGCACCTTGGGAAGTTACAAGAGACATGGTGTGTTTAATTTCTTATTTATTTGATATGGTTAATAAATTGTACTCCCCTTCTTTAAAGCACAAGGAACTACTTTTTTTGCTTTTTAGCAACTTGTGTAGCCATTAAGTGGTTCTCTTTGGGCAGATTTGGTAGTTTACAAAAATAAGTTTATTGTTGGTTGCCAATGATAAGTCTATTTGCATGACTAGATGAATGCTCTTAGCAAATTATGGTTCCACCCTTGAAGGCAAAATTCTCGTAAGATTTTATTGTTGTAAAGAATATTTTGCACTATTACCAGAACCGCCCCTGACCAGCAGGTTTGCTAGTTGGTCTGGAAAAGGCCAAAAACCTGGAAAAAAAAGAACCTCTCTGAGGTTTGTATGACCCCTCTGGCCCACTGGGTTGAAGGTTGCCCGACTTCCTATTTGCATGTTTAAAAAGAATGAGATCTAGCTATTAGTGATAAGAAGATGTAGCCTTATGTTTGAAAGCGAGGAGTAGAATTTCTTTTATTTCCTCTCAAAACTGACAAAACTTCTAAGTTGCCTTAGTACTAAACATAAATCCCATGATTTGCATTGATACATAGAGAAATGCACTGGAAATAATCGAACATATTGAAACCCACTGGAGACGTATCAGAATTCTTAACAAAATTGGTTCTGTGCTCTTACATTTCTTATTCAAATTAAATAAGTTACCTAACAAAGGAAACGTCTAAAACATGATTGCTTATAAGATGAGTCGGATTTAGAAAACTTAAAAGGAAGGAAAGAAAGATAGATAGTTGAGCCATTTTTTCTCGTTCTTGTTATGTTTCTATACCTATCACTTTAAGTCTCAGTAATCTAGCCTTTATTTCTATTCTTTTTTACCACACACCTCGATTGAACCTTTTAAACCTATGTTTAAAGACCCTTAAACTAGTTACCTTTTCTTTTCGGTATTAATATCGGCATATTTAGGGATACGGAAATTAAAAGGTCCAAAGGGGATGCCAGCTGTATACACAAAAGATACTAGCCAGACTACATTTTAGTTTCTCTAAACCATCAAAATGCAGCTCTTTTTCTTCTTGCCATAGAGGCTACATCAAACAAAGAAGAATCGACTGGATGGTAGTTTTTCTTTTTGGTTACAGTACATTGTTGTTCGTTTGCTATTATTTATACTTTTATTTCCATCATGTTTCAGAAATTATTCTGATTCCAAGCTAACAGAAACAGCTAATTCAAAGAGAAGTCTGATTGCTCGTATAATAAAGGTTACTCCCAATTACACATGGTTCTAAATGCAACTTTGATTGCACCACTTTGTGCCCTGCTAGGCTTTGGCATGTATATAAGCACATGGATATCATCTTTGACCAACAGACATACCCATGTAGACGCAGACCATCTACACAAATTTTATATGATATTTTTGCTTTTGTTTTTGGATAGTTAAAATTTCATTGAAACAAACCAGACATAGTATATGACTATGGGGCATACCCCTTGAAAAATAACCACCAAAGCAAAAGCATTTCAGATGATTGATTGTTTACATTTAGATACAGATACACATGTTTGTATTATGTCTCTCGGCTCCTTTCTGCGTGCATAATTGCAAGTACAAATTGAAACAATATTTTGTTTTTTACTATGAACTAATTTAACAATACATATTACAACTGCCATATTGAAAATTATCTTTTCGATCTTTAATAATTGTCTCCGTTAATTAGTGTTATAATTCTTATTTGGAGGGTTGTTTCATTGGCATAGAACAGATAACAACTTTCAACATCTCTTTGGTTGTGCACGGGACAGTTGCTGAGAGCAATCATTTCTGGAATGTAAGTTGACTCACTCACTGCAAACCAATCGTGATTTCCTGCTGTGGGTTGTGCTGCATCTAGAAACCATGTGTTGAAAATATGAATTACTTAATGCAGGGTAAGGCTGATCCATATGAAGTCCCCAAGAGCTTGGGAATGTTTCAGACACTAGAAAGCCCAAAGAACATAACTACTTCTTCAGTAGCACAAAGGATAATGGCCAATCATGAAATTTACTTGGTAATTTTCTATTGCCCTCTTGTTTTAATTGCACGATTACACCAATAATTGGGTTGGAGGTGAATATCCTAGAGGAGTTGGGGTTAAATTTCATACATATTTCCGATTCTAAGCAAATAGAATAGCATCTGCTCATTGAGCTGCAACCTGAAACAACGTTGGCCTTGTTCAGTTGTAGGGTTTAGTTTAGTTTTGATGATGTAAGCAGGTGTAATAAGTGGAGAGAGATAGAGAGAAAAGTGAGAAAAATGATGATGTCAGCAAAACCAAAACTTCTCCAAAACTGCCACAAAGCAGCAAACCGAACGCTGCTGTTGTCTTTTGTTGATTTTTGGTAATTGGAAGAGTTGTGAAAGTTCATTTGGGCTTTTGTGATACTTGTTCTTCCAAGTTCTGCACTTTCTGGTTTTCTCAATTTCCATTAGAAATGATGGCACTTGTAAAAGTAGTAGTGGCTATGATCAATGATAAGTTGAGAAAGAACAAATGGTTTGGTCAAGTATAATGCAGACCGCTAGATGCGATGGTAAGAAATATCAATGGAACCGTTGTTAAATGGAACTTCTAGGGGGCAGGGGAAAATTAAATTGACGCGCCTGGTGGGAAATGATATGATTTAAATGACCATTTCTTGGGGCATAAACCTTGTTTTGTTTGGCTTGTTGATCTTTACGCTTTGCTATGTCTTGGACATCAACTTTGAGTTTGGTGTACCATACTCTTGCTGGACTTGTGTGCAAATGTCGTGAATTATTTCTAATGGACGGATCTTGTCAGTATTTAGGCTTTAGCCGTTGAGAATATAGGATATTATGGCCTTGTTCGTTTCCCTGTTTAGTTTTAATTTTAGTTTTGATGAGATCATCATTTCCCTCATTTCTCTCTCTATTGCTCTCCACTCATTACACATGCTGACATCATCAAAACTAAACTAAATTATCTAACCAAACACAACCTATATGTTTTGCAAATTGCAGAATTATTTAAATATGTGCTAATGGTGAATCATTTTGATTTAGTCTTACTTTGTTTCCATTGGAATGACCAGAACGTTCATAGTTCTGAAAAGAAACATTAGTGGGATCTCAAAATTCCAAAGTTTCATCCAGAACTCCAAAACACACTGAAACATATCAAAATTCTACGAACTCTCCCAAAACTTCGAGTTGCCAGACAGCAATTGGAAATATCCGACAATTATACACTGATAAGAAACATTTCCACAATTGTTTGAAACTTTTCATTGTCGTTCCTAATCTAATAAGATATCTTAAGGGAAAAAAAAACCTTGGCTCTAGGTTAACCTTTGACACCTCAATGCACCTTGGGTTTTGAAGACATTTGTCCTGATAATTCTTAATTCATGGCTGCAGAAACGAAATGCCAAGAAGGAAGCTAGTGAGAAAAAATACTATGCAGAGAGGAAATACGTGTCCGGGGATTGAAGGCTCTACTCAAACTTCATACCGGCAGATGACATGATTTTTTCTTGGCTTTATCCCTTCTTTGAGGACCCTGTTATTGTACAATATAAAGCTTTTGTATAACAGATGGAGAGATAGGATACACATGGAAAAATATGCCCTCGTCGGAAAACTACAGCATGGAATTTTCTTCGCGATTTTGTTGTTACAGATGGAGCAGAGTAGGAGTCCCTTAACTATAAGCTGTATTTCTCGGATTTCTCGTACTTGCAGAAATGAATGATCTGTGCCTGGGTTTTTGGTATTCTAATCATTTACAGGATTCGATTTTTAATTTGGTCCAACTCATGAGATGATGTCTTTGGGAGAGTAGTTTCTGGGTTGCTTCTTTTTGTCGGTTTAACTCACTTTCTTGGTTCTGAGAATCTTAGTTAAAGATACAGATTTTTTTTTTGATCAGTGTTAGAGACACAATTTACTCGCTCAGAATGTACAATCAGAATCCCGTCCTGGTAAAGAGGCTGCAAATGGATGAACACCATTTTCAAGGACGGGAGAGGATTCAATTTCCAAAGAATTACTACCATATGAGTACAGTATTACTAAGGGTATCGTCATATCTATGGGTTTTTTTTTTTGTAGCACATTTTCATATTTTGTAGATTTTTGGTAAAATTTCTCAGGGTATTATCATCTCTATTTTTTATTTTTTTTGCAGCACATTTTCATATTTTGTATATTTTTGTTACCACTAAAAAACTATGTCAAAGTCATCAATAACAAAACAACTATGTGCACCACATTCGCTTTTTGTTTTTGTCTTTTGAAAAGAGAAATCCGCCACCCCATTTACTTAAAACGCATACTATAATTTAAGTTTGTATCCTACCTAACTTTTTCAGTAAAATTTGAGAATGACTAAAGTTATTTTAGGTGCATATCATATGTCGTAAAGCATTTATTACATTAAAGAAGTCTAGTCACGATATCAATGTCACAAGACACTGTTATATTTTGACAAAACATCACAAGAAAAACAATATGTGCAATTTAGTTTATGTGCAATTATATAGTTATATGTGCAATTAGTCACGCTATCTTAACAATATGTGCAATTTAGTTTTCCCAGAAGTTCCAAACCATTCCATTAAAAATCAGAAGTCCGAAAACCCTTGGACGAAAATCGATCCCACCATTTAGTTTCAAAAGTGGCTAGAATGTTTAGCAATATACTCAGTAAATGCGTACAGCGGTTTAGGAGTGTTCCAATAAGGTGATTTTTTTTTTAATAAATTGATTTTTCACGATTTTTTATGTGATGTATTGAAAAATAATGAATGGTCTCGGTTTTTGAAAAAAAACGGTTTTTTGCTACTGGGACATCCCCTAAGTTTAAAATAAGGCTAGAATGTTGGAGTAATATAGACGGTAAATGTGTCCTAATTGCATGGCTATCGATATGTTATCAATGCAAAACGCTACCACAAATATATAGTATATAGGAATGTTATCGCATTACCAGAAGTAAAACAAGGTACAGGCTACAATTTTCAAATCATTCAAAAACATGGCATAGTACGTCCTCCTGCACTTTGCTCCTGCAACAAACTTCCGAAGCAAAGAGCAATCTTGCTCATCAGGTAGCCACTTTGCACCAAAATTTTGTGCACTTGACCTTATCGCCCAACCCTAATCTTAAATCTCCAATCTTGCTCTATGCAAGATGCAGAGAACTCAAAAAATCAAAACAATAACAGAAGATTTACAATACCCAGGTATACGGTACTCAAAACAGGCTATCGGTACCACACGACGGGAGTAGACATGTTTTGTGGAAGTTGTGGAATCATGCAGTGCAGCTGCTGCTGCTGCTGCTGCCACTGACTAGGGAAAACGTTGCTCATTCCACTTAACTGCCATCCTTTCCCCGTCTCAGCAACAACATTGTTTTCCTCTATATCCATGGTGGCAGCTCCCGCATCATCAGACTCCATCAAATTTTCTTCGGGAACCTCTCTTCCTTGTGTTGAAGGAAACTGTGAAGGAACCCATGGCACAACTGCTAGGCTTTCGTTTGCCCTTATGGGGTTCAAACCCTGTCTTTCAGCTTCATCTTCCTCGGATGTCTGGACAGACCAAGGGATTTGATCTAAGAGATACATAAAAAGCTGGTCAGTTTCAAAACTTCTGCACAACATCAAACATGACCAACGAAATCTGTCTCTCTATCTGAATTCTAAATCAAGATCCAGTTTCAAGAAGATAACAGTCATGAATTTAGGTATTTCCTCAGAAATTAGACCGCGCAATCAAGCAACAACCACCATATAATGTGACCGGCTCTAAAAACGAATGGCAATTTACTTGGAGCAGTCTCGGATCCACGATAGGACACATGCTTTAAATAGTCATGAATGTTATAAATCCAATCAACAAGCAGTAACAAAATCAATGCACCAAATTCAGAAACAGGGAATAAGTGCTTACTTTTGATACCCGCAATAATGTCAGAATTGACAGAGACAGAAAAGTTTGACGGAGAAAGCAACAAAGGTGTGCTCATAGGCCTGAAGAGCACAAGTGCCCTCTCCTCATTTTCCGGTATAGAAGGCAATTCCTCTGTCATTGGACAAGAACCTGAACATCCCGTTGGCTCAATGTAGACCGGAATATGCTTGTCAGCTGTTGGTTGTTGCTTGAAACCAAACGGAACCTCTGGCTCTTCCTCTTCCATTATTGGCGGCAAATCAGCATCCTGATAGGAATTCATGTCATTTTTTTTGTAAATAACTTTGTTACTATCTTGCTCAAAGTAAATTCTAGGCATTTCCAGACTCGGGGATAGAGCGGATTGTGTGTGAAATTGACGGACTATTAAAAAAATAATACTCAAATATCAGTCACAATCTAGTGGGTTTGTGAAGCCTGATCCAATCTAATTTGCGCTTCATTGAGTATTCGGGATTTGGTACTCCACTCAATATACAGTTTACATGATAAAACTGGTGTGAGCCATGAATGCACCAAACGAGATAACTAAACAGTTGGGAATCCTTTTTTCTTTTTTTTGCATTCTTTGTTTCTTTCTTGATTACTCTTTCCGCGTATTGTGTGTTTGTTGGTTTGACTGATTTCTCAACAAAATCTTCACATGGGTCAATGGCAATTATCCAAATCCAATAGCTCAACTCATGAAACTACACGGGTCAAAGGACAAGAGGGAGAGAAGAGGACATAAACATCCGAGCTGTGTTTGGTTGCCAAGAAAGTCTTGGGCGCGGTAAATTTTCCCTTCTAGGCTTCTATTTTCCTCATTTTCTTAACAATTATCCTTTCTTTTCCATTCGTTTCCGTATGTTCCAAACAGGCGGGATTTCATAAATATATAAATCTATTTTTTCGATTGGCTCTTCCCATTTCTCGCCCAATCTCACAAAAACTGGAGAGATTTGGTGAGAAAGAGCTACCCATTCGTATCTCATCCTTTCCCATCATCCAAATTTTGGGAAGTTACACAAAGATTGATCAAAACATAAAAGACTACATACAAAGACACTACATCTGCACGTAACATCATGTGTGAGAGAGAGAGAGAGAGAGTACCAGTCTGCGGATTTTTCTGGCGGGAGAGGAGAGGGAAAAGTCGGAGAATTCGTCGTTGACTTCCTCAAGGTCCTTCCTCTTCATCTTCATCGACAAATACCCAGCCATAATAATCTCTAACTCCTAAAACCCACAAACCCAAGCAAAACAAAACTCTCAGAAATCCCAACGGACCACCCAAAAACCCTCGCTGATCTTGATCAATTCCTCTCTCTCTCTCTCTCTCTAGCACCGCGTATAGTGTATCGATAGCAGAAACTGATAATGGAGTATCTGGCTTCTGGGTCTAGAAGGGTTGTGGATTTTCACTATATAATGGTGTGGAATTTGGTGGAAGGAGTCGAGGTAAAAAAGAAAGGGAGAGGGCACTCTAGATTCCTCCGGAAGGTGCTGGAGAACTACTGTTGTCCCCATGGCGTAAAAGAAAGGGTAAATTGCAATGACATCCCTTTATATTTCTAAAAATGCGTCTATGCTCCTTGTGGTTTGATAAAATACACTGATTACCCCTAATTTAGAAACTACTATTGCGTTGATTTTGTCCTCTATTAGCTTCTAATAGGCGCAGTTCGAAACTTGTAGAAATGAAAGGAAAATAAATGGAGATAATTAGAAGAAATTTTGAGGAAAATATAAAAAAAAAATTGCTGTTTTCAACACTTTATTTTATTATTTCTTCTAAATTTCTTTTAAACCAAACAATGGGAGGGAATTTTTTTTTTTTTTTTCCCTTTCTTATCTTTTCGTTTTCAGAGGTTCCAAACAATAGATGAATCATGGAAGCCACTGATGTCGTCAATTATTCCTCTTGTGTCACTCAACTGTATGTTTAAAAAGAAAGCCTGAAAACCAAAATAAAGAGTTATTGATGGAAAGGTAGAGAGACTTTGCCCTTTCTCTAGAAACCCTCACCCTCTTTTTTTTCTCCCTTTCCCCGGGAATTTTGAGCATCTCCTTTTCTCTTCTTCCTCCTCTTAGGCTCTCCCTCCTATATGGTTGTGTGATGGCTAAGACTATCATCCTAAGAGAGATGTTCTTCCACTACCCCATCATTTTTGGACTACAGTGACCAAGATTTGGTTCAGATCTAGGTTATTTAGCCCTTAGCTCCAATCAGCCTTGGCGACAAATCTCTGAGTTCTCCAACAGTAGCAGTGGTAGCACCTAGCAGCAACAACTGTGATGGGTTTTTGAGCTACAAGTGCTAATATGTGAATGTTCCATCTTTCTCCAGCCACATTCACGAGCAGATCGGTGGTCACCATATAAGCGGCTATCAATTTTAGCCCGGTTTTTCTTGTTTCTTGTTATTGTTTGTTTTTTCTTATTTTTACTCGAACCTTTGGATCCCTCGTACTCTGTAGTGTTTGTTATGAATATATGTTTCTGTTACTAAAAAAAACCTAGGGAATGGATTATTCGAGATGTGTGTAAACTTGCTCCAATGGCAAAGACTCATTTAGAGGGTGCAGTTTTTTCACAATAAACTAAAAAATTATCATAGTAAAATATAGTAAAGAAAGGGGGAAATTTTCACACATTCTCCATTTTGTACAGAAGTAGTACCTTCTTTTTAGCAAGATTAGTAAGTTTCATATTTACCCAAAAAAGAAAAAACAGATCGGTAAGTTTATTCAATCTTAAGAAATCGTGTACTCCTAGATCACATGAAAAAATAAATGTACGAGTTGATTAGAAATTACCTAGAGCTCTACTGAAGATAACTCTTTTGAATAATAAAACAAAAAATAAGCAAAGTCGAGTCAATTTTTTTCTTAAAAAAGGTAGAAAATGAGTTGGATGATTCATAAATGCCAAATAAAGTATCAATTCGCTATTGCCTTGGTGAAATGAGCATTTAATTCATCAAGGGCCCATTGATTTGGTTGGCAACCCAGGATTATACAGATAATAACAATACCCAAATTCCCAATTCATCTAACATATTTTGAGTACGTGTAAAAGAAAAAGAAAAAGAAAAAGAAAAAGTAACAAGTGATAAAATTCCGAGTGACAGGTGAGTCCCAGGGACGGATCTAAGGAGAGGCTGCAAATGTAATGCTATATTTAGCGTACACACTTATATATATATCTCAAAAATGAAAATGTAGAATTAATTTTGTGCTTTAACTTTCATTGGCCAGTTCATTTATAATTATTGATTTATAAAGTGTTTGTTTATTTAAAGATTTATCTATTCATTTTCTTTATTTTTAATGATTGTGGAGAAATATTTTTTAAAAAAATCATCAATAAAATCATCTCGATGATTCTAAAGACAGTCAAAGTTAATGTGAACCATACTCTAAGAGTTTTGTCTAAAATTGCGTGCTCATTTTTTATTTTTATGTAAAAAGTATCCATTATAAACTTTATAATCCATAATAAATATCTTAATTTAGAAAGATCGTTCGCTGAAAAAAATTGCATGATTATAGATTTCTAAATCTACCCCTGCACGTAAACCTCGGTCCTAACACTCCCTCCCCGCCTTTGGCTGGCCACGTCCTTGCGAACATGGTAGACAAACGCAAGTTGCAAACTAATTTTAACCGAAACACATGACTAGTTAATCCGCTTTTGACGAAAAATAGAAATAAATTTAGGCAGTTTAAAAAAAAAAATTAGTAAAGTTGAAAAAAAAAATCCCCAAATACAAAAATGATAACAATTTTCTTCCTTTTTTTGGACACTATTTTGAACTGGTCCAAGTACCAAGGGCCAGCCTAGGCCTAGAAGGCTATTAACACTTTAAAAAACCCAAAAGTTCGGGCACTCTCATGATCTTTAGTACTCCTAATATGTATGGGTAAAGATCTTTTATAGTCCAAATGAAAAATAAAAAGGTCCAATAAAAAAATAAAATGGCCTAAAACAATTGTAATGAGAATTGGGACTTTAGGCCGAACTAAAACAAACCCCCTGATCCAAAAAAAAAAAAAAAAGGGGCTAACTACCAGCCAGTTAAAAAAAAAAAGAAGTAATTCCCGCGAGCTTCAGATTTGGTCGCCAAATGCAAAGGCAAGTTCCACGAAGTTAATCTGCCGAAAAGCCCCCACATCTTTGTTTAAAGCGTTAAACAAGAGGATCTGGGTGAGTGTTGTGTAATAGGTGTTGTGTTGTAAAACGATGTAGTTTTTGACACATCTCTAAAACTTTCAAAGACCTTATTCGGAAGAAGGAAAAATCCCCTACAAAGTGCCTAAACCCAAAACGCCTAAACTCAAAATGCCTAAAATTACTATATCCTACCCCAAAAGCCTAAATCCTCTAAAATTGAACTTCAAAATTAACTCTCCAAACAGGATTTATTGAAATGTACCAAGAAAATTAACAAAGTTACATTATTTTGGAGCACAATATGGCGCACAACACGTACGGCTCAACACCTGCTCGGATTCTAAACGAGATTGTTGTTGTGGAATTTAATGTGCTCGACTTTTTCTATTAAATCTCCCCTCCACATGTAACTCAGCCCAACATTTGAGTGAAATTCTAGTAAAAAGGGTTATTTATAGGAGCACCAATCTAGGGGTTGGTTCGGGTGAATTGAAAAAACTATTTTTTTGGTTTTGTTTTTATTCAATTTTTTTTTTGCATTTGTTGATTTTTGGTTGATTTTTTGTAGTTTCTTGGCTTGTCTCGACGAGAGGAATCTAAAAAGTATAAAATTATTAACTAAACTTAAAGTTTTGTGAATAAAGACAAAAAATAATCCAAAAAGATTCCTCTCGTCGAGACAAGCCAAAAAACCACAAAAAATCGACCGAAAACTAACAAATGCAAATTTTTTTTTGAATAAATACAAAACTAAAAAAAATCAAAAAATCAATTTTCCCAATTCATTCAAACCAGGCCTAGATAAGGACATCACCATATACCTACTAATGAAAAACATGTCCTAAATAAAAGTCTATACATCACCATGTACCTACCAAGAATGCCACGGGTACACCACTTGTGTACCTCAAATGTACACTATCTTAATGTGACAAATGAGAAGAAACTCAATGTGGGACTCACAAAAAAAAGAGTTTTTTTTTCATTTGTCACATCACGATGATGTACAATTATAATGCACAAAAGGTGTACCATACTACCATATCATTTTCCATATACATACTAATGAAAAACATGTCCTAAATAATAGTCTTAAAAGTTGGATCTAGCCTTGTTCGCCGGTTTCTTCTTTCTTATCCACTCTGACCACTCTATACTCCAATTATATTCAGAAAGAGTTTGGCAATGTACATACAATTTCGGACACATTTCAAACACCTCACCCAATATGTGAGGTTTGACGACGTCTTTTGACAATCCGAATCGTTTATTTTGTAGTTTGAGACCTCTAAATCATTCATGCCTGCATAGATTGACCAAGTATCGATAATTATTTGTTTCAAATCAATTGAATAACAAGCTAGAAGAATTTTTAACGATTTATTTTTCTCAAGGAAAACGTAAATTTTAAGATTAGTACTAATAACTGGGCAACATAACTTTGAATATGGACAATGTTCGTGCCAAGACATACTAAATGAATAGTTTTGATTCTTTAAACACACAGTGGAACTCACCTCATTTGGCAGTGCATTTGAGACGCTTGTAAGTAGAATTATCCATGAACAAACTACAAATAGCAAGGCGGTATTCCACTAACTTAGTTTTTTTGATTTTTTGATTTTTTTTTTGATGTTTTATTTTGGCAAAAAACTAACTTGTTCCACTAACTACTTTTTTGATTTTTAGTTTTGCAAAAAAATTAACTTGTTCCACTAACTTTTTCCATTAAACTACTTTTTTTATATGTTTAGTTTTGCAAAAAAACTAAGGGGGTGTTCCACTAACTTGGTTTTTTTGAAAAAACTGACTTTTCACGATTTTTTATGTGATGTATTGTGAGAGAATGATATGTTTCGATTTTTGAAAAAATAGTTTTTTGTTAGTGGAACATGGCCTAACTTGTTCCACTAACTAGTTTTTTTTTATTATTTACTTTTTTGGTTTTTAGTTTTGCAAAAAAAAAACTAAGTAACTTTTTTGGTTTTTAGTTTTGCAAAAAAATTAACTTGTTCCACTAACTTTTTCCATTAAACTACTTTTTTTATATGTTTACTTTTGCAAAAAAACTAAGGGGGTGTTCCACTAACTTGGTTTTTTGAAAAAACTGGCTTTTCACGATTTTTTATGTGATGTATTGTGAGAGAATGACATGTCTCGATTTTTGAAAAAATAGTTTTTTGTTAGTGGAACATGGCCTAACTTGTTCCACTCACTAGTTTTTTTTTATTATTTACTTTTTTGGTTTTTAGTTTTGCAAAAAAAAAAAACTAAGTGACTTTTTGTTAGTGTAATGAGAGTTTTTGAGTTAAAACAAAATTGTTTTTTTTAGCGGAATGGGCCTGAGTGAAAACACTCATAACATTCTAATCATGAAAAAAATGTGAAAAATAAGAAAAACTCGACATCATAATTGTACAAGGATTACTAACATAACAGTGCAGATTAAACAATAAATCCCATTCCAACAATCATGAAATTTTTTTTATCACCATTGGTAGAACAATTACATTGCTTGAAATGAAACCAACTACATCTCGTTGAAATGAAACCCATCAACTCACCATTAATTAGAGCATTTGGAGGTTTCAATTTTCAAGGATGGCTTAAACCAAGGAGACACCCAAAAAAAAAAGTGAATCTAAAATTGCCCACCACCACTATATACAAATCCCTAACCCTATTTCTAAGCCTGGGAGTTACCCGAATGATGAAATCAAATAAATCAACATTTGCTAAAATCATTGCAAAAATCTTTGATTTTAGCGAAGGACTCCCCATTTTCTAAAATTAATTGTGAATTTTAGAAAATATTGATTTTATCATTTCGCAAAACTCTCCCAAGTATTAATTTTTAACCATCGCATGGTATCTCGGATGCACCCACCATTTTCATATCGATGTGGTACTCTTAATCTTAGACCCTACGCCAATGTATGATGGTGAAGACTTTAGATACACCAGCCACACCACGTAGCACTTATTCGTAATTTTTCAACCCTTAGTTTTTCTCCAACAACGGCATGAACCCACCGTGTCCACAACCACTCTCCCTTTCCTTGCAAGAACCAAAACCCACGTCGGAAAACATGTTTATAAACCCATCGAGCCCTAAACCGCCGTACCTGTGCTCATCTCTCTCTAGAAACTCCAGCACTCCCTCAAGGAACTCGGCCTCGCAGGGCAAAACAAGGCCGCCGTCGATCCGAAACCCGAACTCTTCCTCGGCTAGGTTGAGTAAGGAGAGGAAGACAGGGAGTTTGAGGTGTCGGGTGGGGACCACAAAGCGGCGGAGTTCGGCGCCCGCGTAGATGGCGAGGCAGCCGGGTGGCGTGATCATCCGGCCACCGCTCGAGCCGGAGTCGGAGTCGGAGGAGAGGCGGGAGAGGCTCTTGTGCTTCCATCGTTGGACGGCTTGTTTGACATATTTGATCATCGCGGAGGACATTGGAGATGCACAGAGAGAGAGAGAGAGAGGGAGAGTGTTACAGCGGAAGTTAAATAGTCTTTCTAGTGGACCCAACTAGGGTACAGAAAGTTCATGTACATTAATGGAGGATTCACTCTTGAGTCCTACACAAAAATAATCCGAAACGTTCATTAATTTTAAAATAATTTTTTGATGGGTCACGTGAAAAACCAACTCAATTTAATATGTGATAGTTATTGATCCAATATGTCCCTAATTCATCTTCAATCGATTCAAGATGAAATAGGAGAATATCGGATCAACCACTTATGCATATCGGATTGAGTTGATTTTTCAAAATGCAACTTGCAATTGAAAAATTATTTTGAGATTAATGAACGGTTTGGATTATTCTTCTAGTACACAAAAGTGGGTCCCCCATTACATTATGCACATTTTTATGTTCCTAAAATTCTATACAAAAATGATAGGTACACACCCTCTCAACCACTTCCTACCACACACTCTCTCACATGTGTGGTGGGGCCTCTCTCATATGTGTGGTGAGGCTCACCCGGTGAGTCCCAATGGGCCCCACCACACATGTGAGCGAGGGTGTGGTAGGAAGTGGTTGAGAGAGTGTGTACATATTATTGTTCAATTCTATACGCTTAAGACTTCTGCTTTCTAGTGTGGAGAGGAAGTGCGTGTGTTTATGGTGATGAGAAGTTAAGTGGGTCCGGGGACCATGTTGTGGACCTAGCTAGTGTACAACACGTTCATTCAATTGGTGACCGATCAAATAGTTACCAATATTTGATTGATATAAATTTTTTATGGATTACATAAATGAAATGAACAAAATGAACAATTTAGATCAAATAACGGGACCCAGAGTGGGTCCCAAGTCCACAACATAGTCTTTATTCAAGGCTGCACAAGTCCACAACATAGTCTTTGCAGACCCACTTAGGGCTACGGGCTACTTTGGCTTAAAAGCCAAAAATTGGATTATTGGATTATTCGTTTTGTCTTTATTCAATAATCCACCTATTTTGGCTTTATTCAAAAAAATATTTAGTTTGACCAAAAAATTGTACTTGTTAGATTCATCTCATCGAGAGGAATCCAGAAACCACAAAATCTTGACGCAAAACTAACAAATGCAAAAAAAAATTGAATAAAAACAAAAAAAAATACTTTGGCTTAAAAGCCAAAAAATGGATTATTGGATTATTCGTTTTGTCTTTATTCAATTTTTTTTTGCAGATTTGTTGGTTTTAACGTCAAGATTTTGTATTTCCTGATTCCTCTCATTGAGACGAAGCCAAAGATTATAAAATTGTAGTCAAAAGTAATTAGTTTTTTGAATAAAGCCAAAATAGGTGGATTATTGGCCAATAATCCACATATTTTGGATTTATTCAAAAAATATTTGGTTTGATCATAGATTCATACTTGTTAGATTCGTCTCGTCGAGAAGAATCCAGAAACCATAAAATCTTGACGCAAAACTAACAAATGCAAAAAAAAAATTGAATAAAGAAAAAACGAATAATCCAATAATCCATTTTTGGCTTTTAAGCCAAAGTAGCCCAAAAATTAATTGAATATCACCCCATTATATTAAATTTTGTATTCGTGAAATTTTTTAATTAAAGTAATTGAGTAACAAAGTAGAGTGGGACATTTTTTAAATAGAATATATGTAAATATCTAAAAAGTAATAAAATATTAAACTCCCTCCGTCCCAATTTCATTGCTCCCTATGTTTATGTGTGTCTTTTTAAAACTCTTCTAGTTTTCATTCTATAATGTATTTTAAATTCAATATAGATCTTATTTGATAGATCTCAATTGGTTCTATTAGAAAAAAAATTAAAAAACTTTGAAAACCTTATAAATAAAAAAGATATCTCCGTAGATGTTGAAAAATGACACGAATTTTCATAAGGAACATTTAAAATGGGATGAAGGGAGTAGTAGTTTGAAGAATCTTGTGGAATACTTCACATAAAGTGATCTTTCAAATTTTAATGTATGGTAGCAAGTTACAGTTTTAGGCAATGTTCTCCAATAGATTTTAGGTATGTAAAATTTCACATTTTATGACACTCGAATCTCAACACATAAAATGTAAAAGTGATTTTATGAGATTCTCATAAAATCCTCCTAAAATCTATAGGAAAATTACTACATTTTATCAATTAAAAAAATAACTTCATTTTATTATCCTTCCCTAAAATGTTCATTTTATGAGATTTTTAGAAAATTTACGTTAAATCTATTCAAGAACAAGGCCTTAAAAGTAAAATTTGAAGTACTTGATGAAGATGCTCATCGTTTTATGTGACGTAGTGTACACTAGCGGACACGAGGGTGCCGAGGGTGGGCCATACAAGTCTCTCGGGTAAACAAAATCTTAGGCTTGGTTTTTATTTGGTAAAATATATATGTCTAGATCAGGCCCGTACCCTGTAAGAGGTATTTCGAGAGGTCCGGCGCGCCCCCTCCCAGGTTTTGGGGTCATCGTAAAAAAAATTATATATATATATAAAATTATATATAAAATATATATATATATATGAAGGCCTCAATTGAGAATAAAAATGGGGCCATAAAACACAAGTACGCCGCAGGCTGCAGATTTATGGAGGTAAAATTACCTCATCACTTCATTTGCTAAAATCAATCACTTGATTTTATGAGATTTTCATTTTAGCAAATGGAATGATTCTTGTATGGTAGCATGGGCCACTACTGAAAGGGCCCCCACTACCCCATTTTTTCTTCTTAATTTACCAACACTAAAGTTTATTATTTAGTTATTTACTTTGATTATGTCGGAATTTAGATGCTTAATGGTAAAATCATGGAATAATTAGTCATAAATACACAATATTTTATCTATTTAAAGGGAATGACAATGAACTTTTACAATCAAACATAAAGACATTATTTGTATTTATAATTTAATAAGGGAGTGCTAATGCCATGAACATTTGATTTTGCTACCAAGCCTTAAAATTTTCGTGTATGTTTGGAAAAATTCTTAAAATTTCAACTTATCAAACATTTGTGGTCAATCAACCAAGAGTTTGAATCCTAGTGGTTATGTCCTGATTTTCCCACGAGAAAGATCAGGGTTTGAGCCTTGACAGAAGCGTTTGGGGTTTAAGGCTATAGATAGCTTCTAGACCCCTCTGAATTAACTCATTAACTTCCCCACTAACCCCACTAATGTATATCGAATGACAACAAAAAATAAAATAAAATTTGGTCACGTGTATACAAAAAAAGGCAGATACACATATACATACACTCTCATCCCTTACTCTGACCTGACCACAATTGTTTAATATATCGTACAAAAAACTGTAGATAAGATTATGGGTTGGTTTGGGTGAATTGGGAAAATTAGTTTTTTGGTTTTGTCCTATTCAATTTTTTTTTTTTGCATTTGTTGGTTTTCGGTCGATTTTTTGTAGTTTATTGGCTTGTCTCGATGAGGTTTTTTGGATTATTTTTCGTCTTTATTCACAAAATTTTAAGTTTGGCTAATAATTTTATGCTTTTTAGATTCATCTCATCGAGACAAGCCAAGAAACTACAAAAAATCGACCGAAAACTAACAAATGCAATTTTTTTTGAATAAGGACAAAACTAAAAAAAAAAACAAAAAACCAATTTTCTCAATTCACCCAAACCAACCCTATATAGATGTACGTTTTCATTGTTTGATTATGTAAATTTACGTAAAAACTATTCTACCATTACCACTTTAAACTTGATCACAATATGAATAAATGGCAGCTATACACATACATACACTCTCGTCCCTTAATCGGACCTGACCACAATTGTTTAATATATTGTACAAAATATGTAGATAGGATTATATAGATGTACCCTTTCATTGTCTGATTATGTAAATTTGCGTAAAAACTATTCTATCTTTACACTCTTGTGCCTTACTCTGGACCTGACCACGATTGTTTAATATATTGTACCAAATACTATAGTTTATGCTTTCATTGTCTAATTATGTAAATTTACGTAAAAACTATTCTATCTTTACCACTAGCAGCTTGTTAAAAGGGTGTAGGTAGTGGTTCTTGCTAATGTGATGAGCTGGAGAGGTGTTGATAGTTAACAGTAAATACACAGAAAGAAGAGAATAGAGTGGTCTAGAGGAAGGGTGAAGAATAGAGCAGGTGTGCACAGAAAGAACTAAGGCAGTGAGATGCTCTCAGTCTGATCCGTGAGGAAACCCTTGGTGACCTAGGAGATGGGGGAAGAATCAGAGGGAATGTTCTTCATTCTATGATTACCCTTTTCTCTCTCTAGAATGACAAATGCTTATGCCAAGATTTTCACCAACTTTTTGGGTTCGAAAGGGAATGTCACATATTTATAGGCACCATGGACCAATCACAAGGTGCCAGGCTGTAATCCTATAATATGATAACACGTGTCCTTTCCGTAACCCGGCCAAATGCGGGTGACGTCATCATCGCTAGCAATGCGGTGGCGATGCTTGTGGCCGATTCCCAGCGGCGATCCTCTTTATTCTTTAGCCACCAAAGCCACACTAGATCTCCCTTATTCCCCGTAGAAGGGCAAGGTCGGACTGACCTATTCGGTTCGCCTATACCGGGCACCAAACTCAGGGGCCCCGGCCCCTCGCTTTAGACCGCGGCCAGTATTATTACGGGCTAAGTGGTGATGGCCTCTTTTCATACTTGCTCATGTTACGAGCGGCGCCAATCACTTGAACCATGGGTCATTCTCCTACCGGATGACCCACGACTCTTTCGAGCACCACCACGGATGGGCATGTAGTCATGGCGGCGCCAGCGGGGCGCCTTGCACAAGAGGGTCCCGCAATAGTGGCCCCCCCGCGCGGACACCGTCCCGCGCCGGCCCTCCCAGCAATCTTTGCTTCGCGGGAGGGTGCCACGCGTCGCGTGGAAGCGCGCCACACCGGATGACACTTGTCATAATCTGGATTGGTTGGTCAACGTTGACTCCTATCAACAAGTGGTCTCGCGTTGACCTCCCCAACGCCCCCCCCGCTTGGTGTGTGGGACACTTGTTGGCGGCGTGGCGTGACTCTCTGGCGCTTTCCCCCCTTGCAGCGGCGTGGCGTCGGTGATCTGTCCGGATTTTTCGACAACTTTTTAATTTGAGGCCGGCCACGGCGTTTGCGGCCGCCGTTTCAGCCATCGAGGTCATCATTATAGGCGGCGCTTCGGTAGGACCGCGACGGCTTGATTGTGACCGTTCGGGGGCCCATCCGTTCCTTATAAATATCTCACCCCCCTTCCGCCCGTCTCTCTCATCGTTTCTGAATCCACCGAGCCTCTCTCTCTAAAAGCTTTCTTCTCCTTCCTCTCCCTTCTTCCTCGAAAACCCGGACCCCTTTAGGCCCTCATATTCTACAACTCCGTACTTCTACATTGAGGAACTACACCCTCCTTTTGTCAAAATGACTTCGTGGTGAGCAGGTGGTAGGTGGCGGACCCACGGTTCAGGGGGTCAGGTTCCTTCCGGCCCGATCAATGGCGTAGGGCCCGTACTTTCATGGCAAAGGCGACCGCTACGGCGGAAGGTAGAGTCCCTGATCCGCAGGGTGGTGGTGAAGCCCAGATTACGTACATCTATCAGGAGGCACGGCGGAGGATGGGGATATGGTGCCACCCTGCGTCCATTCTTCTTCGCTTCGACCGAGAGGGGATTTTCCCTTCTATTTGTCCAAGACTTTCGCCCTCTCGCCCCGTGCGGTTAGGTGAATGGGTTCTGGAGGTGATTGAGGCGACTTCATTACAAACAAATTCTTGAGCGTGCTCATCTCCTCGAAGCCCCTCAAGATCTCCTGTGTGCTTACTCTAAGCCGGGAGAGGCCAGAACCTCGACTTTCCATGTGAGGTGGGAGATGCTCTCACATCTTACGTGTTCCCCATGGGGTGAGTTTGGACCTACCCTCCAGACACCGATTACCTTCCTACATGTCTCTCTTTGCGGCCCAGGGCGAGGGGGGCTCGAGCCTTGCAGTAAAGCCGTCTGCGGATCGTGAATCGGTGGTCTGGCTTGCAGTTGGCCTATAAAAGCCGCGAAGGCCATGGGGTTCTCGATTGGGGCCGGGGAATGGAAGCCCGCGGGGCCATGGCCCGACCGAAAAGACCTCATGGGGATCTTGGATTCGGCATTTCTTCAAGGATCTCGGCCAGCGCCAAGGGAGTTCGGCGCCCGGGCAATCGAGGGCGCAGTATAAAGGTGACTTGTATTTGCCGCTTTCATTGCATTTTCCTCTCATTCTTCATCTTTGCGGATTTCCCCATCGGCGGCGCCAGCTGACTTCACATTTCATCTTGCGGTCGCGGATGGCGAGGGGAGGCAGGACTCCTCTGGGCCCTTTATTTCTTAGGCATCTCTATCGGCGAATTTGGACCGCATATCCGCGGATTTTGGCGTTGATCGGCCTTCGACTTATCACTTCTATGGTCCACACCGGTTCTTGGCTTATTTGGTGTCACCGAACATTTCCGATTGTGTGGCCCCTAAGGCAAAGGAAGTTCGCTGGTAAAGAAATGCGTGCCGCTTTTGGGCGGCGGGGGCCATCGGGTGAAGGGCGGCGGCGAGGCGTCTGCGGTTTTTTGCCGGGGGCCTCGTGGCCAATCATTCTTCGTTGGAACAACACATGCACGACCCAAGCTTTGGGGCGAATACGGATGATGGCGTCATTTCTATCGCGCCCATATATCATGAGACTTTGGGCCGATTATGCGCAATTATGTTCGGACATTCGAGGGGAGGTTGACTTCTCCGTGCCGATCGCCGCCAAGCGGAACCTTCGCGGGGTGTATTGCTTGAGTCGCCCGCCCCCACGCCCACGCAATTAGTGCTGAAATGGGGAGAGCGGTGGTTTCACGGACTAGCGAGGGTAGTAGCGCCCGGTTGGGCTACGATGCGGTGGTGCCCTCGGCGGGGCACGAACCCCTAGAATTCAAAGGCCTACAATCGGTTTACGCATTCTTACGCCAGATGTTATCTTGTAGGGGTCGACCTCGGCGTTTTCGAAGTCTCTGGCCCCTCCCCGGTTTTCAACACAATTTAGCCTTCATTGGCGCGGGAACTGGACTCTTTCTACGCATTTGTGCAAGGCGACGCGATTAAGGCCCGGCCGGCGTCATCTTCAAACCCGGACTCCACCCTACATTCTCCCAAGCCACAACCTGCCGAATGAATGGCGCGCGTCTTGGAGTCGGCCCAGGCACTGCTGGAGGGCATCTCGGCATCTCCCTGAGCCAGCGGTAGGATATCACCGGGCGGTTCATTCAAGCACAGATCCGATCCGAGGCCGTGCCCCGAGGGGGTGAAGAGGAGGTTGAGGAGGCCGCCCGACGGCCCTACGCGTCGCGCAGAATTACGGGGGGTATCACGATTTATTGTTATCTATTTTTTGCTCATATCTTTTTGTCTTTATATTTCTTGATTCATTTGCCATTGCTAATCTTTTTCGGTGGTCAGCGGTGAAGTAGCGTCAGTCTGGGGCCTAGTGGCCGGGTCGGACTCTGACACAGAGACCATCTTTGACTCTGACGGTTCGCCTAGGGGCCTTTGGGTCATATGCGCCCAGCGGACCACCACCCCACCCATTTCGGCCGACGATCGATGGTGGCGACAATGGTATGACCTCCCGATCCCGTCATACTTTCATGGTATTGGCGGTGCGGTGGAGCGGTTCCCCACCCCACCTCGCGGCGCCAATTCATACTATTGCGAAGGGTCGCACCCACGAGGAGGCGCGAGAGGCAAAGGCTTTCTCGCGGATGATTGAGTCCGGGAGCGGGTGAGTCCCCTATTGCCGATTTGTTGGGTCCGCATGCCGCGTTCTTTGGAAGGCGGGGAAGTGCGTTACGGGGCGCCACGGAAAAAGAGCCACAGAGGGAGGAGAGCTCGGAGGACTCCTCCAAAGGTTTCGGCCAAGGTTTTGAGCAGGAACTTATGCGGCCCTATTCTGAAAGCGACAATGAGGAAGACTCTCAGCCTCTGGTTCACCGTCAACGCTCATTATCAGCGGAGAAAGGTAATCATCATGACTCTTCCAGCACATTTCAGAATATTGGGGACGATATTCATGTGGGGCCAAGCTCCGGGCCGCGCACCATCCATAGTATAGGAGAATTTGTTCCGACTTCCGTTGATCCTATAATTCATGAATTGTTCAAAGATAACTTTGCAGAGTTGGAATCTGCTGTGGATCCTCGGGGGAGTATCAGGGCTGCGCAGGAAGCGTTTCACCAAGCACAAACATCAGGTCAGCCAGTTCCGCGGAGAGAGCCACAGCTCGAGCGACTTCCCGTTATTCCTGAGGCCCGGACATCTGAGAAGGGGGATGATAGCGGGGCTGAGTCGAGTGATCCGCAGGGGGATGTTGGGTCAACGGCCGCAGCGCAGCAAGAACCCATCCACCTGGATGAGGAAAGCTCGGAAGGAGCAGGGTCCGCGGCACCGCAGCAACAACAACAGCAGCAGCATCAATCCCTTTCTGATTATAGCGACTCTCACTGTCATGTGGAGGTACCATCCCCAGTTCCCGAGTTCATGAAACCTTTCTTGTCTTTTCGTGATTGTCGGCGTGACAATCTCCTACCCGAGGCGCCCGGACTCATCCAGAGACTTTCGCGAATGTCCGGGCAAGGAGTGCCCTAGGGGGGGGAATGCTGTTAGACCGCCTGGCTGAGATCATCGATTCTCTGCGGACTGTCCCTCTGAAGAAATTTGGTGAGTTGTCCCTGCAGGATTCGAAGGGAACCCTCCTTGATCTCCAAGATTTGGGAGGTGCGGAGGTGGGGGTTTATAGCCCATTTGGAACGTATGTACAATTCTGCGCCGGGCCTTCAAGTTCCCCGCCGGGTAGAAGCAAAAAGAAAAGGGAGATCAACCGCGCGGAGAAGATAGATATGCGAGGCGCGCTTGCTTGCGCAGGGCAAAGCGGGCTGCGAGATCGTCAATAGAACTTGAGGTCCTTCAGCATGGCGAGAAGGAAGAATATGAAGTCTTTGGCGGTGACATCTTCGAGAGGGACGACCACTCGTGACTAAGGGGCCATTTCCGAGCCTTTACCATGATTTTGCTGTATTTTCTTTTTTTCTTTTCTTTTTTTTTTTTTTTTTTTGTAGTAGACTTGACCACAATTTGAATAAACTTATGTTTTGGTATTGATTCAGCTCTTTTGCACAATTCTTTTCATGCATGTTCCTTGGCATTTACATCAAGATTATCACTTATCCGGTCACCACATAGAACGGTTTACGTAAGGTTATTTAATTGAACAAGTATTTCATTAACTTCGCATTACAATGAAACAGTGTTTACAGTATAAAAGGGCGACAAAGATCAAACATGAATAACTTAGGGATAGTACTTTTTCATGAACTTAATGTTAATGGGCCCCGTTAGGAACCCATCAGAGACCCTGGATAGCCTGTAATGCCCACTTGTCCCTGCGTGGATGACATGGTATGGACCTTCCCATCTCGGAGTGAATTTGGGGAGCTTAACATTCCTCATTACATCCGTTGTAGATTTCCAGACCAGGTCCCCAACTTTGAACTCCCGCGGTACCACGCTCTTGTTGTAGAACCTTGACACTGATTCCCAATACTTGGCTTGATGATCCGCGGCGAGCTCTCGCCTTTCTTGAGTGCTTCCGGTCTGGCGGCGGCCGCCCGTGGTGGCAAAGGCTGCGGGGACGAGGGGGCCGTGCGGAGGGAACACTTAGCTCGACTGGGAGTACTGTCTCCGCGCCATAGACCAAATTGAAGGGACTAGTTCGCGTGGCCTTTCTCTTGGCTGTGCGGTAGGCAGGCCGTGACGGATGGTGCGACCATGTCCCCCTCTCATCCAAAGAATTGCTGCGGAACGCGTGCCGATTGACTTGTTCGTGGCCTCCGCCTGGCCATTCCCTTGTGGATAATATGGGGTCGAAGTCAGGTGCTCTATGGAGTAGGACTGGAGCAATGTACCCACGTCCCTGTTAACAAACGGGGTCCCGTTGTCAGACAGGATGACCTTTGGTATGCCAAATCTGCAGATGATGTTTTCTTTGATGAATTGAGCTACCGCTACTTGGCGCGCACGTGCATTCTTAAGGGAATGGCCTCCACCCATTTAGTCTTGCGACCTCCGTTGCGGCTAAAATCCATTTGCTTCTGCGCGAGTCTTGGGGAAATGGGCCCAGCGAGATCCATTGCCCAAGTATGGAAGGGATAGGGTCTGCTTGAATCGCGTGCGACTCAACGTGGGCGCATGGACCAAATTTCCAAATTTTGGCATGCGTGACAACGGGCAAAGACATGAGCTTTAGCGTCGGACTCCATTGCGGCCGATAATATCCTAAGTGGATGATGTGCTCATATAATTTCGTCATGCGATGCTCAAGCTTCGTGAGCCTTATGCGGACACCTCTTACGCTTCTTCATTGGAAGGCATCGTAGAGGATGCCATCCGGGGCTCTTCTGTAGAGGCTTCCATCCTTTACAAAGAACAGTGCCAGCGGACATTTTAATCACGCCTCCTATATTCCCCTTTCCACGGGTAGCGGCGCCCTCATTGATGTAATCAATGTATTTACGCCTCAATCTGCTCTGCTTAGAAAGCGGCATTCTTGGCGTGGCGTGGCTCTGGCGCACTTTTCACAATTCCTTGTCACCTCAGCGGAGTCATTCTTCATGCTAGGCCAATAATATCCTGTCTCACGAACCCCCGGTTATAGAGACATCATTTTCTCCACAAGTTCGTCATGGATCGACATAACACGCTCTTAGCTTCCTCGATCCGATACACCCCTTGAGCCACCCACGAGGGCAGCGGTAGTATAACTTCTTCGATCATGGTGAATTGTGCCAATTTCTGTCAAGGGAAAGTCCCCTTACCTGTTGCCAATTGCTTCACTATCTTTTCACGCGCGCCACTCTTAGCGGCTTGTTCTTTTGTTACTTTCGCGGCGGATGGGCGGTCCCTCTTGACAATCTCGATGGCTATCTTTTTTCGCCGTTGAATTGACCGCCGACCCCGGCGTGGCAAAGAGCATCGGAAATCATGTTATGCGATCTGCGGGCTTGTGAACAATTTCCACCTTATCGAAGCGTTGCATCGGCTTTTGGCCTTAGCCTATACTATCTGAGTAAACTCTTTTCAATGCGAAGGTGCCTTGGTTTTCGCGAATTACAAGTTTTGAATCCCCGCAATTTTGAGGATTTTTTATGCCTTTAGCAATGGCTGCGGGAGTCCCAAGATTAAGGCCTGCATTATTACGCCTCGTTGTTTGAACCTTTGGAAGGGCTGGTTTATGCGAGGTATTGTGGCCCGACCATCCGTCTTTGGCAAGGACTACTCAGCGCCACCGGCGCCGCCTCCGGCCCGTCGAAAGCTTAGCGTCCATGCGGCCAAATAGCGGCGCTAATGTGAAACCATCCCTGGCGGCTCTTCTTGAACGGGTTAGCATTGTCAGCAGGAATTTACCAAGTAGATCCTTGATGCTGACATTTAATTGCTTTGGGAGGGACACACGATATCTCAAACTCTGCACTTGAGGGCTAAGAGCCCAGCGGGCCCTCTCCTGGCGAAAAGAGCCGGGTCTCGATAGCAAGTAGCGCCTTTGGATCACTCCCTTGTCACAAGGTTTATTTTGAATAATGGGGAAGTAATGGCGCAACTTCGCCGCGGAACACTAACGCCGTGCAATGTCGCTCCACCACGCAAATGTACAGCTCCTCGCTCCTTGCACTTTTCTCACGATGTAGTACATCGGCCTCTGCGCCATCCACTTCTCAGACAAGTAAGGCCCCAATGGATCTGGGGGTGGATGTCGGGGTAGAGAAGGGGGGGTTTGCCACTTTTGGGGTGCAATCATGGTCTCGGCGGTGAGGTCAAGACGGCCTTGATTCTTTCAAATGCGCACCGGTGCTCAGCGCTCCATTTGAACCTTGCCTTCCCTTTTAGCAAGTCATTTGGGGGGTGCGAGATCTGCGAGCCGGAATGAACTCAAGCATAAAATCGATACCCGCCCCAAAACTTTCGAGTGTCCGTTGGGGAGTGCGGAGGGGGGCATTTCTTGATAGACTTTATCTTGGCGTCATGCGCTTCTATTCCATGTCTATGGACCAAGAACCCCAAGAATTTTCCTAACGCGACCCGAGCAGCGCGCGAAGTGGGTTCATCCTCATCTTGAATTTTTTCGCACCTCCGAACAACGTCTCTAAGTGCTTCAAAATGGTCAAGCTTCTCTTTCGACTTAACGCGACGGGTCATCGATGTAATCCTCGACAATGTGATGCGGCATATCGTGAAAGATTGCCGTCATTAGCGTTGGTACGTCAGCGCCCGGCATTTTCAAGCCAAAAGGCATGACAGTTGTAATAGAAATTACCTAGCGGCGTCCGGAATCGCGGTCTTTTCTGCGTCCTCGGCCCCGTCTTGATCGATTGTACCCATTAAATCCATCCATGAATGAGAAAATTTGGTGCCCCAGGAGTGCGATCTACCGATGTCGATGTGCGGCAATGGGAACTCGTCTTTGAGGCGGGCTTTGTTGAGGTCGCGAAAATCAACACATACGGCGTATTTGCAGTTCTTCTTTTCAGCGGCACAATGTTGGCAAGCCGAGAGGAGATCTTGTATAGGTGAATGAATCCGACCTTTCTCAACTTCTTGACTTCTTCCTTGATCTTTTCCTCGAGTTACGGCCGATACTTGCGGCCCCGCGCTTGGCCAGGCGAGAAGTCTCGAAAGATGTTCGGGGATAGTGTGCCACCAATTGATTGTCTAGCGGGCATCTCGTAATGCCAAGCAAATACATGTTGTATCGTCGCCAATAGCTGAATGAGTTGCTTTTTTCATCCCAACATCGGCGCGGCGCCACGGCGGGGCCTTGGGTACCATCACCTACTCAGGAGGTCAACTTCTTCTAATACCTCCGGCTGTGGTTTGGTCCGTCCACGCATGCATTCCGGATTGCGGCTTGACCATCTCATCCTCTCAGCCCCATTGCCTCCGGTGCACCTTGCGTCGGGATCTTTCGGTCGCGGTGTCACCGCCCGCGCCTGGTCATAAGCGAAACCATAATCGCCTTCCCTCCTTCTTTGACCTTGGTAATCTTCCTTTGGGCACCAGGCGCTTCGAGAAAGCTCTCTCTTGCTCGTGGAAGTCTCTCCCTCATCCTTAATGTCCTCCCATTTGGGGCGGTTTTATCGGATGATGACGGCCACCACAAAGACTTTCGGCTTTTCCTCCATTTCGTGAAGTACACCGAAGTCCGGGAAAAGTGTCTTCACTCACTTCAAGCGGGCTTTTAAATCTTTAAGCTTCTTCGTCACTTTCTTACCGACCCAGCATTGCCTTGAGGCATTGATGATAGCTGGGACGGAATGATCGCGAAGCGATACATCCAGTAGCATGAATGATGTGGTAATTGCCCGAAAGCATCAATAATGTGGAATTTGGTGGCGATGACGGATGGGCCCAATCACAGGCTTAAAACAATCACATACCCCAGCTGATTCCTTCTTGTCCCTTGGAACCTCATTTTATCCCTATTAGGGACTTCACTATCCGCCTCCTCCCGAATTCCCACCTTTAAGGCGTTGACATGGGCATGATGTTAATGGATGCCCGCCATCCATGAAGGCTCGTTTCGACTCCACGCCCGTTGACACCGCCTTGATGACATACAACGACACATTATGCGGTGCGGGACCTTCCTATCGGCCTCGAGAGAACGTAATTTGCGGCTTGAGTCGTCTTTGATCGTCCTAGGGAGGGACCCCCCATGCGCCGCGCAAGCCTCATGACCCTCTTGCGCGATGGCCATGATAGCCTTCGTCATCAGAAACCTCGCATTGGGTGTGAACCCCATTCCATCGTAAAAAGTGCTTGAACTTCGCGTGCTATTTTGCAAAATCTTTAGCCCCTCCTCGGATCAGGAGGACACCTGGCCGGAGTGTCGCCCGGCCCGATCTCATCAAGCTCGTCGTAAAACGACGTCATGTAGGCTTCTTCATGGTCAAACCCCTGACTGTGCTCATAATCACAGTTGTAATCGTACTCACAGCCATAATCCTCTTCTTCAATGTCTCGTATGAACTCGAAACACTCAGCCATGTTGGCCGTCCCGTGGTCCGGGTAGGGGTGCGTGCGCACATCCTGTGCCTTCGTGGTAATCCGCAACTCGTTGTTGTCCATTTTCTTCTTGAAAATTCTTTTGGGAGTCCCAAAGAATTTGGTGGGGTGCTTGGTGTGTGCGGCGTGAAACATGCAATAGTTAGGGCTTTTCTATACGCTGGCGATGATGGCGCTGACCTCAATATCGGCGGCGTGAGACCACCATACGCTATCCACTCTTTTCACCAATGCTTTGACTTCCCTCCATGCCGCAAAGGGTAATCCGGGGCTCACGAGCTTTCTTTGTATGCGTTTTTGCTTCTTGTCGCCACGGCAAGTTCGCTTCCGCCCCCATCCACCGCGCCCGCTAGCATGTCCGCCGCCTGCGCCCCCGCGACTTGCGCGAAGGCGAAGGAGCGAAGTCGCGGCCGGGCGACGGAGTGGGATTTTTCTTTTCCACCGTCCTCCGATGGTCACGGCGGTGTGGCGCCAACTTATATCTTTGCCTCGAGTAAAGCCATGAAACGTCTGGATCTTGACATTAACCAAGAATGGGCGATAATCGGCGCAAGAGCCGGATGTGCATATTTCCACCAAATACTCCTCGTCCCTTGGTTCAAGGCAATCATTGCGGCGGTCTTGAAACCGCTTGATGTAGTCGATAATGTCCTCCTTTGGGGCCTTGAGTTTCCTTCACCAAGGCGACGGTGGTGATCTTCCGGCGTATGCGGAAAAATTTTGCATAGAAGCGACTAACCATGTCTTCCCGGGGGCGACAGAGTAGGTAGCGAGGTTGGCGATACCATGTATAAACTCTGTTGGTTAGAGATTTGGAGAACTCTCTCAACCTGAGGTTTGTGTCTCCAGAAAATGCTCCTAGGGTCTCGATGAATCGCACAACATGCTCCTGTGCATTACCCTCTTTTCCGTCAAACTTCACGAACTTCGGTGGTATGTATCCCTCGGGATATGGCATTTGGAGGAATAGCCATGGGGGTACGCGGTGGGCTGAATGTCCGGCTAGGGGAGGGAGGTAAAGAGTTGCTTTGGTTTTTCTCTCTTTTGCAAGAGGGCTTGTATACCGCTAGGGGTCACCGCCGTGGCCGCGGCATGCTCCCTAATCTTTGCTGTGATGTCTGAGAACCCGGTCCACGTGATTACCGTGCCGTGATTCTTCGCAAAGTTAGGTGAATAGGGATCACTTGGCCGCAAGGTGGTTGGCGCTGGGCCCACCGGCTAAAGGGGTGCCATCCTTCCGAAGTCCCATGAGCTGTGCGGTACCGTGGCTTTCTGAGATGGGTGGATTTCCCCGGCATGGATCTGGCGGGTCGCCCACTTTACGGGTTGAGCCCTAGGTAAAGCGGCCGGTAATGACCTCCGTCAAAGGCACGCTATGGCAGCCAATAGCTGTGCGAGTTTATTCAGCGTGTGATTCGGCCGCATGGCATGGAAAACTTCCATGGCTGGTGCCCCTTGGTTTGCTCCCCCTTCATTCCCTCCATGACTAGATGTAGCATCTTACCGGTGGGTAGCCGTCAAAACGGGGTTATTTTGATTCGTTGGTCTTTGCCATGGTTGAAGTTTGTAGACCACTTCTGCGTGTTCACCATCAACTAAGCAACCTCCCAGTGAGTCGCTGAATGTAGGTAGTGGTTCTTGTAATGTGATTTGGAGAGGTGTGGATAGTTAACGATAAATACACGAAAAGAAGAGAATAGAGTGGTCTAGAGGAAGGGTGAAGAATAGAAGCGGTGTGCTTGTGAGAAAAGAACTAAAGCGGTGAGATGCTCTCAGTCTGATCCGTGAGGAAACCCTTGGTGACCTAGGAGATGGGGGAAGAATCAGAGGGAATGTTCTTCATTCTATGATTACCCTTTTCTCTCTCTAGAATGACAAATGCTTATGCCAAGATTTTCACCAACTTTTGGGTTGAAAGGGAATGTCACATATTTATAGGCACCATGGACCAATCACAAGGTCCAGTCAGTAATCCTATAATATGATATGGCGTGTCCTTTTTCAGGTACAAGCCGGCAAATGCGGGTGACGCGTCATCGCAGGCATGCCGGTGGCGATGCTTTGGCCCGGCCGTTCCCCGCTAGCGGCGATCCTCTTTATTCTTTAGCCACCAAACCCTTTAGATCTCCCTTATTCCCGGTAAGTGGCAAGGTCGATTGGCACTTGTTGCGGCGCTATATACGACCCAAGCCTCCGGGGCCCCGGCCGCCTTTAAACGCGCAGGTATTATTACCTGGGCTAAGTGGTGATGGCCTCTTGCATACTTGCTCATGTTCTGAGCTGCGCCAATCACTTGAACCATGGGTCATTCTCCTATTCGGATGACCCACAGCTACTCGAGCACCGCCCTGGATGGGCATGTAGGCGCGCCTGGGGGCGCGCACCTGAAGGGTCCCGCAATAGTGGCCCCGCGCGGACACCGTCCCCGCCGATGGCCCCCCTCCTCCAATCTTTGCTTCAGCGGAGGAGGGTGCCACGCGTCACGTGGAAGCCGCGCCACCTGGATGACACTTGTCATAATCTCGTTGGTTGGTCAACGTTGACTCTAGTCAACAAGTGGTCTCGCGCTGACCTCCCCTACAAAGGGTTTTTACGTAATTTCGTCACAATATGAATAAATGACAGCTACACACATTCATACACTCTTGTCCCTTAATCGGACCTCACCACAATTGTTTAATTTATCGTACAAAATACTGTAGATAGGATTATAATGTTATATAGATCGATGTACGATTTCATTGTTTGATTATGTAAATTTACGTAAAAACTACCACTGACACCTTGTTAAAAGAGTTTTTATGCAACTTCATCACAATATGGATACGGATACGAAATGAGTGCATTTGTGATACAAAAGAGAGTGAAATTAAATCATTACCAATATATTAGAGTTTTAAGTATCTTCCCCATATGAATCGATAATGGAACTTGGAAGCCTATAAAAACTTTTATGTGGGAGGAAGGAAATCATAATAATTTTATTTATTTTAGAAATAAAATTCCAAATTGGTTAATTAAATTTTCACAAATAAACTTATTAATGTTAAACAACTTTTGTGATAAATTAAAAAATTAAATTTCAATAACAAGTGATATGAGAAGAGGTGTTTGGGAGCATCACTTTTTATTTGTTAAAATTTGCAATTGCAGTTTTTATTTATTTATTATTATAGTAAAATGTATTTATCAAATTCGTAAAATGTTTGAGACATATGTGCATAATACATTTTATAATATGAGTAGTATTTGGCAGAATTTGCTCAATTTGTTATGCAATGAAGAAATATTCTCCAAATGCAGTGGCCGAAAGAAATCATGTGATATCTAAAAGTCACCAAATGTGGTTACCACATCATTGGTTTTGTAGAGGTAAATTTCAACGCCTTTCTTTGAGTAAACATGGATCATGTTTGGTTTGGTTTTTAGGTAACAATTGGAGGAATAAATGAGAGTAATAATTAAAAGGTTCTTGCTAATAAGTGTTCAATGGGCACACAATAAGCACACGAAAAAAAAATCCAATACACCTTTTACAATTTTCAACACACTTTCACATATTTCTATATGCATTTTTCACATATTTTAATATACTTTTTAACCTGAACGTGTGCCCAATAGCATTTTCCTAATTAAAAATAGGGGATAATAGGCACACATTAGCATTTTTCTAATTAAAAATAGGGAGTAATGATTGCAGAGAGATAATAGAAATGAGAATAATAATTAAAAATAAGGGTAGTGATTGGAGAAAAATGTGAGTAATGACTGAGAAATAATGGAGAAAATTGGTCTTGAAACGCAAAATGAAGGTAAACCAGTACCATGCATGATTAATTTGTTTTTCTTTGAGTAGGTGTAAAAGAATATTATGATTTGTTTAAGCGAGATCAACCGACGTCCGTATCCAAATCCATTTTTTCGTATATTTCCTATTTTTCTCATCACTAAAAAAAATACTTTAAAGAATTACGCTACGCTAATATCTTTTCTTGTTCTTCCCTTTTCGACTTCCAAACACGTCTTAAGAGCATTTATATAAAATCAAGGGAATTAATGTGCACTAAGAATCCAACTAACACTAAATTAATTTTCTGGTTATCAATTTAATGACATTCTTTCTGATTAGGATCAAACAATATATTATTGTATCAAGGCATAGTTGGGAATTTATTAATTTCCCATAGTAATGGATATTTGGATTAATTAGGAACATACAAAAAATAAATAGATTTAATTAAAGAACAGATGAAGTAGTTTAAAAGTAATTAATTCTCTTTTGCTTCAGTCTGATTCTTATGGTCGCATCTGAGTCGTTGATCTTGGTAATCAACAACTCGGATTTCATCTTGGCAATGAGCGGCTCGGATCTGCGAAGTGTCAAGATAAAATCCGAGCTATTGAAGACTCATCCAACTACCCGAATGCCGCACACCAGGCTCCCCGTTCCCGTTTTGATGGTTTTGATTGCATTGAGATCGAGAATTGTAAAAAGAGAGAGAGAGGTGAAATTTAGCAAAATATATGTATGGATAAGGAAAATCCAAATGCAGATGCACAAAATTAGGGGGAAATGGGTAACGGGCTAAGGGTACCAAATTTTACACCAAATTTAACCTCAAAAGCATATTTTATAAATTTAACAAGTCACTTTCCAAAAATTCTCAAAATCAGACTCCCTATCCAAAGCACCAAATTTAACCTACAAAACTTTTTCCTATAAAATTATTCTGACAACAGGAGAGTTATTCTCTCTCTCTCTCTTTCTCTCTCTCTCTCTACTTTATCATTTATTTATTGGGTAAAACATTGCAACCGTACTACTCCCTCCGAAGAAACCCACTTTCCCAGACAAAACCCGCCACTTTCTCCCTCTCTCTCTCCTCCCAAATAAAAAACACACATTACTGCACGGAAAAAAATAATATAAAATAAAAAGGTTAGTGTACAGTAAGTTAGCAAAGTTGATGCATTATTGTAGCTTTGCTACAAGTTTAAAAAAATTGCAAAATATTTGTTAAGTCTTATTTTAAAGAATTTTGTTGCATTTCACTCATCAAATTTAGCCTTCAGGGAATTTGATACCCTAGATATTGATGCTCTAACGGCTCACTGGCTCTACCTGGGGTGGGGTACCCAATTACCCAGTATTATTTGTGGGCAGTCCGGCACACTCCTTGATAATGCCCATTCCCTATTTACAGGTTTGCGGGTTGGATGTTAGAAAGCCCAAACTATTGTTAAAGGCCCATTGCATGTCCCGTGTTTCACTGTCCGTGAAACAAGTTATGACAGGTACGAGGCCTTGTTTGTTTTGGTTTTTAAGAATCGATTTTTTCAATTATTATCTCTATTTTTAAATATTTTTTTGTTTGTCTCTCTGTCTCCCTCCAATCATTAATACCTATTTGTTTTAAAGGAATTGATATTGACACTCCCATTTTCTATAATGAAACTCTTTTTTTTTGTCTTTATTTACAAAGTGCAAGAGTAATTTTACCTAATAAAGACAAAAAATAGAGTGCCAATAGAGAAAAGAAGAGTGTCAATATCACTTTCCTTTTTAATTATTGTCCCTATTTCTCTCTCTATAATCAACAAAAACCAAAACTCAAAATCCAAACTAAACACAACCAGACATCAGGCATCAGCGGTTGTGTCACTTCTGTCGGTGAGACTTTCCAAATACCATCCATACGTGGCAAGGTTGACTTTCCTTCAGTTAGTTTTGAGTAGGGATAATAATGGGTCAGTTCTATTCGAGTATTACCCTAAATTAGATGGGTATCTAGAACCAAACCGAAACCCAAGGGAAATTGAAACTATAAATGAACCGATCGGGGATCGGTTCGGTTCTGTTCGGGTACTCCCCGTTAAATTTGAAAATAAAATAAAAACAAAATAATTATGAATAAAATTCAAATATGAAAATCAGTTAAACTAGAAATGTCATAGATCCGTCAATTAAAAAGGTATACAGATATTCATCTAGATATTTTAAATGCAAAACTAATGTACATAAAAGTAGAAATTCAATGCATCGAAGTTGTACACAGGCTAAACCTCTACGTATGAAGGGTAATCTGTAATTACAAATATCTATTTTGGTTCAGTTTGAGGAACGGTTCGATTATCAACTCAAACTATAACCGAACCAAATCCGTTCGGTTATTTCACATCCCATACCATACCCGCACCCACGGGGAACATTTTCGGTCATGGTTCGGCGAAAAAACCCGGTTATGGTTAGGGTATCCATCGGTTTGGTCGAGATTGTCATCTCTAGTTTTGAGGCCACTTCACCTCACTCAAATGTGTTAAAAAAGTTACAAGAGGAGTTGGAGAGATTAATCCCGTTTATCAAGATATTATTCATTTAAAAAAAAAAAGACATTTCAGGGGATAAAATGAACCGCTTATTTTTCATTCGAAAATCCTTTACTATTACATTATGTCATTATGCATCATATGATGTTGTTGCTGAAGGACGAACATGGGAGTGGGTTAGTCTGGATGACCGCCCTTATCTAAGTATCCAAGTTTTCTAATAAATATAATTTTAATATTTTAAATTTTTTACAACTATATAAGTTCACCCCGCCTAATAAATTTTGTTATAATATTTGTCCAAACCATACTCGAATCATGGGTCCATCATGGTTGAATTCATAGTACTCTATAGGAATACTTTCCAATACAAAAATATGCTTTCTTAAGCATTTTGTAAAATTTTTTTAATAAAAAAGAAAAATAGATAGTAAGTATTTTCACAAATAAAAATCATCAATCAACAAATGATTTGCCAACAAGGAGCATATCAATTATAAATATCCCTACAACAATCGTGATTAGGGGTATTCCACAAATTGATTTATTAAGTGAAATTGGGTTGACGTATTTTAATAGAATGACCTATCTCATAAAATATAATAAATCAGTTTTGTGGAACAACTAAAAAGTCTGTAATTTTACAATGCAGAGTAACAGCATAATTTTCATATTTTTAGGACTAGCTAGTTTTAATCTTTAGTCATATTTTCTAAGAAGCGGAAAACTAGTAGCCAATTAATTAACATCAATTAATTAATTAATCAATACCCTAAAATGTGTTCTGCCTACAAAAAAGCTTCTAAATCCCAAATCCTAATTTTCTAGAATTTGTCCTTTTTAAATTTCTTGAAATTAAGAGAGAGGGGAGAATACATTGGGAAAAAAACGTGGAATTTTTTTTTCCTTTATACCTTCTAATTGATTTCCTTTTTTACGTTGTTCCCCTTTTTTGTGTCCCATTCCTTTGTTTACTCTTTTCAATTTGGCTTTATTTGTTGCAAAATTTTACAGTTAAAAAAGGAGGCAAATGTAACTAAATTTGGAAAAAAAAATGTTTGTGTTCACCGATTCGCGTGTGTATATTTGTTTGCGTATTTTTTTCCCTTTTTTCAATACATGTGTTTTTCAAAATGTTTCATACGTAATTATAATTATCTAAACTATCGTTGTGTCTGTTCAATACAAGGAGAATTTTAAAAAATTGAGTGGCGAAAAAAAAATTTCGTTATCCCGTGCATCGAACAAACACAATACTAATATACAGAGTACACAAATGTGTAGCTAGTTAGAATCTCTTGTTTTGTCCCCCTAACAATGAATTCGAACATGAAAATCAAATTTAAAAATAAAATATGTGCATCAAACATACTCCAAATCATTCAAATTGTAATTGAAGTGTTAAGAGTATGTGCTAGCGACACAAAACAGGATAAGATTTTTTTTCTAAATTGTGATCAGAATAGACCATGAGAACAACTTGGGCGCCTGCTAGGTACCACGTGGTGGTCCAAAATATTCATTTTTCTCCCTTTAAAATTCGGAACATCCAAAACAATTTTGGATGACCGAGATGTGCGCTCGGGCACTACGTCAAGTTTTGTTTATAAAAGTACCTAAAGTAAGCCCAATGAACTTATGTTAATGTTTAAAAAATATATAGAAATGTGTGAAAAATAATAATTGTTCTACATTTATTGTGAGACTCACAATAACAAGGCATGGTATAATGCATGAAAGGGAACATAAAGAGCCATCCGACGGGTAAGATAAGTGCACTAAGTAGACCTCAATTACCAAATGCCTTTTCATTTTTTTTTTTCATGTATCAATCACTTTCCCCACATCAAGAAAAGACCCATTTAAAAAAGTTAGACACTACCAAATTTTAAAAAGTTAGACACTACCAACTTTTTTGGTAGATGTATGCGTCACTACATTGCATGTAGTAGCAATTAGCAAACGGGTACTTGGATAGGGATGGCAATAGGGAGGGGAGGGGGTGGATACCACTACCTCCATCCCCGATCCCCAAACCTATATCAATCCCCATCCCCTCCCCGATCCCCACCGTGGATTTTATTTTAACCTCCATCCCCGCCCCGATGCGGGGAACGGGGATCCCCACGGGGAATCGGGGATCCAAAAATCCATACACTAGTCTATGCCATTACCCATTAAATTCAACCCCGACGGCTAAAATTCCATTCCATCCGTGCAATTTGGTTCCCATTACGCATTAAATTCAATATGTAATCTACATTTGCAACACACGGGAATAAGATAAATTTGTTTCAACAAGTCTCCAATAGTTTTAACAATTTCAATTACACAACTCAGTTTCAACAAACATCAAACAAAAAACATAAATTTGTTTAATAAGTAAGTCTCCAACAACCCCTCTTCCAAAAGCTCCAACAATTTGATTCTCCATGCCATCCAAAACCATTCAATAACCATTAACCTGTCATATATCAAAGATGTTAAAATACGGGATAAAAAATGAAATACTTAATCAAAATGAAAACAAAAAGAATCAATGAATGGATGACTTTCAAATACCCGATCAGTCATCAACATATGTTACATCGGATATATACTCGTTAGTGTCCATATCGTCATCGTTGATAGTTGGAAAAGGATTCCCTGGCATTGCCTCACCTTAAAATACAAAAGAAATCAATGATTGATAGATAGCATATAAATTATAAAAGCATGACAAAAAATAAGACGCAAAAAAAATACCTCCATTTTCAAGGGCCGCCAACCAACTTTGAGTACACATTAATGCTTCCAAAGTTTTAGGATGGAGTCTATTGCGATTTGGAGTGACCACTCTACCACCGGTACTAAAAGATGACTCCGATGAAACAGTAGATATGGGTACGGCCAACACATCCCTAGCAATGGCTTGCAGAGTAGGGTACCTCAAGCCACTAGATTTCCACCAAGCTAATATATCAAAGTTATCACAAGTCGGTAACACTTCCTCCTCCAAATAGTGATCCAATTCTAACTTTGCATGTGAAATTTTACCTTTCTTCCTTGAATTAAGAAACAATGCATATCGTCCGAGATTACCATCCATAGAGGGTGGAGGATTGCTTGAGGCTTCACCATGATTCTTGTTGTTTTTGCCTTCATACACCGTAAGCAATTCATAATAACGTGTCTTAATATCATCAACCATCTCAACACCACGAACCCTATAAATATCAGTATAATAGCACTCAATCAATGACATTTTGAACCTCGGATCCAACATTTGTTTGCTACTCCTAAGAACCCATGAATATTCTCCCAATACTTGTTATATTTCTCAATCATGTTCAAGGCCATTTGCATCACCACATAATTCTCACATTCCACCCATTCATCCAATTTTAACTTGATCTCACACACATTTGCAAAAAATAGATTGGAAGTTGGATAACTAGTCCCACTAAACAACAAAGTGACCTTATAAAAAACTTTCAATCTCTCACATATATCTATGGCTAAGTTCCAATCATCATCACTTGGGCAACATTTGTATTGGTTATTCTTGAGTCTTAAACGGCCAAAAGCGATCTTATATTTTATGGCGGTTTCAAGCATCAAATAGGTGGAGTTCCACCTAGTAGGGCAATCAAGAGACAACTTTTTACTACAAAAAACTCCCAATTGACGAGCTGCATCTTCAAATTGCTCCTCTCTCTTTGGAGTTGCTGTCCAAAAAGCAACGCTATCTCTAACATTTTCAATCGATGACTTAATGACATCTAAACCATCTTTCACAATCAAGTTAAGAATATGGGTAGCACATCGCACATGAAAGAAACTCTTACACCAAACATTATCATCTCCAAATTTTTCTAACAAGAGATTAATCATTGCATCATTGGTAGTACAATTGTCAACAGTCAAAGTTGACAATTTTCTGTCAATATTCCACTCCAAGAACGTATCCATCAACACCTCACATAATGTCTCAGCTGTGTGTGGACATGGCACATACACAAACCTAGATAAAAAAAAAGTTGCTCTAATCATTGAATGAACTAAGAACATTAATATAATTTTCAGGAATAAAAAAAAATGCATAAAATTTGCATATTAACATATCTAAATTACCTTAGAATACGGCTTTGCAATTTCCAAGAATCATCAATGAAATGTGTCGTGATGACCATAAACCCCCTTTTTTGATTGCTAGCTGTCCACATATCCGTAGTCAAGGAAATTCTACTTCGATTTTTCTCCATAAGCCTCATCGTCTTCAACCTCTCAACATCATATATGTTCAAGATATCCTTCTTGATAGTGTTTCGAGAAACCACTTGAAATGAAGGTTGCAGAGCATAACAAAATTTCCTAAACCCTACGTGTTCCACTATGTTCAGAGGGTATTCATGCATTATTATCATGTAAGCTAGTTCTGCTGCCTAGTATATTACGGATCATAAGAATAAAATTTGAAGTGTGTTCTTTTTTCCCGACCCTACCATTAGACTAGGTGTTAAAATCTTCTGGTTACCATCAACCATCTTTCTTTTCAAGCAAGAGTTATAGTGATCAGCCAAATGTGTTGTTCCGCTTTTTTGTTCCGCAACTAACTTTTTTTTACAATACAAACACCTTGCTTTCAACGCACCAGTCCCCTTAACTTTCACCTTTTGAAAATGCAGCCAATTTTTACTCCTTAAGCCACTTGTATTGATAATCTCATCACCATCAGAGTTTACCTCGGATGCAACACTGATAAGGGGCTGAATTTGTTTCACCGGCTTGGGAACTATCACTGTCCGGTTGTGGTATGTCATTCGATTCAACTTGAGTTGATGGTGACTCTCCCGTATTGGCGGTGACATTTTGCGTTCAAAATGAAAATACACATGGAAGATGAGAGAATGAACAAACAAATGCAATTTTTTCAAGATAAAGACAGAGAAATTAACCAACTCCTATTTAGATTTGTTTTGCTAAAGCACCCCTTGTTAATTTTGGATCTGTAAGTTGCCTTACATTCTTCTTGTTAATTTTGAAATTTTCAGTAATTTCTTAACCAAGATGAGAGTTCCTGGAATACAAACTTTCCTATTGTCATGAGAAAGAGAATTGAATGAAAGTGTTTTGGGAATCTAATTTTCATTAGCCTTAAGTTATCAAAAATATTTTGTAGGTAATTCACTTTTTTTAACTTTCCACACGCATAATTGTGCAGTTTAGCTGAAAATGATTTAAGGGAATATATTTTCACCAGGAAATCGATTTGATGGGATTAACATCTTCCCGAGACAACCAAACAACAAAGAGAGTTTTTTTCTTCAGAATACTATTTGTTGGGACTCACATTTTCCTGAGACAACCAAACAATGTGGGGATTTTTTTAATAAATCATAGAAATTAAGCAAATACGTAATCTTATTGTCATCGAATTTAGCATAGGTTAAGATGTATTTTCTTTACGCATTGAATAATCGGTTCAGTTTACACGCACCTCATCTAATTTTAAGACCCTAAAATTAATGACCTTGTAAACTTTAAATTTTAGATGGCAATGAGATTCGAAAAGTTTAAAAAGTAAACCCTTTTGTGCTCCTACTCGAATTAGGCTGGAATTAATTGCTCACAAAATTTTAATTTGGGACATTAAGCATATTTTTTTGGACTTTAGCGGGTTTAAGCAAACCATCTTGGATATTTTAAATATTTTTACATATAATATGATTTTTCTTTCATAATATCTGCACTAGATCGTCCCAAACAACAAGACTAATTTAAAATTTGTTAGCAAGTAAAAAATTCTAGCATAGCTCAAACAAACATAATAAACTATGCCCGGACTTCTGAACCTCCACGATTCGAGCATTTTGACGTTGGGAAACATCTTTTGAACACATTGGACGGTTTGGATCGTCAAAAAAATGCTCAAATCATGGAGGTTCGAAAGTCCAGATCCCTCCTAAAGCTTTGCCTATATCTATAGTAGCGGAGTTAGAATTTGAATTTGGATGTGACACGCAAAATGATTAATATACATACATACGGGGCGGATTTTGGGGACACCATTTTTAAGAGAAATTTTATTCAAAATGTACACCCACTTTTTGTGAGACCCATTATGGAGTCCCACATAAATGATTGGAGCCATTCATTTTGTTGAAAACATGTTTTAAGAGTTCTCATAAAAAAAAACCAATTTATTCGGATATCGATAAGGGTTTGATCGATATTTGTTCTTAAATTTGACAGAATATATAAAAACTGAATGAATCAATCATTATTGGGATGGGGCTCCGATTTGTGGAAATCAATGCCCATTATATTGTACTCCCTCTGTTTCAAAATAAGTGTTCCTTATACTCTCTCTTACCTTTTTTCAAATTAAAAAATTAAGTACTTCCGTGTATCGTGTTTCGAATTTTTTTGAACCGAATTAAAGTACTCAGTGAGTACTTTAATTTGGTGTGAAAAAGTTTGAAAAACGATAAACCTAAGTACTCAATTTTTTGATTTGAAAAACGATACAACTTTTCATAAGAGACACTTATTTTTTGAAATAGAGGGGTACATAATTTGTGTTCCTACGGCACTACCATCAAAATATTTGTTCTTTACGTCATCATGCATGCTACTTGAAAACAACACTAATAATTATATGAGGAATTGTAGACGACAAACGCTACTTGAAAACAAACGCTATATATATGGGACAGTGCTACCTGTATAATCGGAGTTAAGAGTTGAGAGGCGAGAGTTGCCGATTGTCGATTGGGTTTGGGGCGGCTGTGTGAAAAGTCTGAAGACAGTGTAACCCTAAGTGACTTGAGAGATATTAGTTATGACATATGAGGTGTATGTAATATTGTAATCATGTGCAGTGGTGCCAACAGCCAACGTGGAAAAGAAATTAAAAAAAAACTTATAGTAATATAATAAATATATATTATAAATATACATATATATATATATTAATGTAAATGGGGATGCGGGGAGGGGTGGGGAACGGGGAGGGGCGGGGATCGGGGAGGGTATCGGGTAGGGGACTGACAAAACCATCCCCTACCCGATCCCCGAATTTTTTTAAAAATTATCCCCATCCCCTACCCGATCCCCGAAAAAATCCCCGAATCCCCTCCCCGAATGGGTAGGGGACGGGTTGGATAGGGGCGGGTCGGCCGAGATTGCCATCCCTATACTTGGAAAGCAACCCAACAACAACTTAAGGGCATCCTCATCAGACTCGACAAAAAAAACACTAAATTTAACCTCAAAAACACCTTTTATAAATTAGCAAGCCACTTATCCAAAAATTCACAAAATCAGACTCTCTATTCAAACTTTACTATTTCCCTCAACTCTAATAAAAAAAAGAACATTTTTCTTACAAAACCACTTCTCCCACGCTGGGAAATGTGCAGTGCATTGTGCGAGGCACTGTGCATGTACTACCAAACATAAAATATGTTCTCCCCCATACAAAAGCCACCACGTGGAATGCACTACGCGAGCACTGTGCATATAACCCGTGAACAGTGCTTCGCCGGATTTGTAACGTCACTGTAGCAAAAACTATTTGTTGAGTGAAAGTAGAGAGATTGATTTTTGGGGGTTTTGTAGGGTTTGGCTCAACAATTTGTCAAAAACAGTGTTTTACAACACCAAATGAGGATGCTCTAAGAAGAGGGGTTAAAAAAACAAGAAGAAAGAAAGGAAAATTATTAATTGCTCGCGAAGCATCATGTGTGGAGAAAGTGGAATGGCACATGGCGGTATTTCAAGAAGATTGAAATAATCAAAAGAGAGAGACAATAAGAGAAATTATTATGACAAGAAAGGAAATGTTGTATGAGGCAGCACGTACGTTCAGTTAGTGGCATTTAAATAGCCGCAAGTGTTAGAAATAATTGATTTTGATTATATTTTATGACAAAATTGATTTCCTAAAATAATGTTAAAAATATATTTTTACAATCATTATCACATAACTAGCTCCAAGAAAATTTAATTTTCTTAGAGTATCTTTTGGTTTCATATTTATGCATGTGTGCAACTAATGTACAAGAGAAAAATTTCCCTTTGGCCTACTACCATTTTGAACGTGACCCATTAAGAAATTTTTAAATCTTGGTCCACATAAGTATTTCATATTTTGACATATTCATTTGGCACATACATAGTTTATGCATTGCCTGTATGTAATCTTTTTCCATTGATTGAAGATTGCTACACATTTTGTGTGGGGCCATATAACCTTTCAAAAGTCATACTTCTTTAAATGCCTTGAAAACAATTCAAGACATGAGATAACGTGGGTCTCCAATTTGCAGCAAGCAAATTTTGAATGCATCTTGAGTAGATATCATAGCTCCTAACTAGCTGATGCTTTAGTCATCAGGTTCTTTAAATGCTCTGCCATTGTTGAATTTTGTTGCTTCTAAATTTATGACAGACGAACGTTACAAACAGATTACAAAGGATTTGCGGCCCAACGACTATATTTTATATTTACTAAGAATCATATTTTTGCTGAAAAAAAAAGGTCTGCATTCCAACGGTCTTCTTCAAACGTTCAAATTCGTCAAGCTATAAAAGAAGAACCTTTGCAGATGAAGAGAACCACCAAGCTACTCCAGAACAATATCATTTTCAGAGCAATACACCAGAGCACTTGATTTTCACATATATCTTTTGAGAGCAAATTTGTATATCTACTCTTTGAGAGAGATTTAATTTTCCACACTACAAATTATTGTTAGTGTTGTATTGAGAGTTAGAAAAATTCTCAGTGGGCAACCACAGAACGGGGTTTTGTTCTGTGGGTGATTTTAGAGTTTGGGAGATAAACTCTAGTGGTTTGGCTAACTCCTCGGGAAAGTTAGCGTTGCGGTTGTAAGGTTTAATCGGCACCAAAAGCTAGTTGTTGGATTAGTAAAACAGCGACTCCTTAGGCCAGTGGACTAGGTTAAGCAGTGGACAAAGCTCGGACCGAACCACTATACATCTCTGTGTGATATCTCTCTTCCTTATCTTATTTATTTTTGTGTTGTGCAAATTAATTATTTATTTGCTTTGCTAAATATTTTACTCTTTCAATTAGTAATTTTTTATTTGGGCATTATTGCTAGTAACACTATTCACCCCCTCTAGGTTGCCTTTTGGGTAACAACAAGAGTATTACACTACGTCCCTTTATTTTTGGACAACTTCGCACCATTGAAGCGAAACAATAGGAGAGTTTTTTTTTATTTAATTTATTTTTTTCCTTTCCCTTCCGCATGTTTGAAACAAACCTTGAATGCCTCACAAGCGTGCCAGCTTAGCTTCGAGTATTCGCGGATTTGTTTCTATAGGTTTCTAGGAAATCCATACGGAACCCACATCAGGTTTACTATCATACAAAATGTAATACTTATATAGTGCATTATCCGATCGTCCATTTTGACAACGCACGGTTCGGATCTAATTCAAGTAATACATTAATTCGACAATCGATTGTTTAGATTAAATCTAAACTGTACATTGTCGAAATGAACAATCCGATGATACAGATGCACTATAGGTCCCCTTGCCCTTCAAATTGACTCAGTTCCAAGTCATGTTTCAATTGGATGAGTTTTGAAAAGAAATTTTTGAGATAGTATTTGGTTGAGTTTTTGAAAATGAGAATAATGAGATAATAATTAGAAAGAGATAGGGAGAGAAATAAAATAATGAGGTAATGAGTAGAAATATATTCTTTTTGAAAAGAATTTTTGAAAATAGGGAAAAAGGAAAGAGATAAATTTGAGACTTAATGCTTCTGTGGGAGATTTTTAGTAATAAGGTTCATTGATGTATTTTACCACTTTACCTTTTTTTTTAAAGACTATTTAAGAAAAACAATTTCTATTATATGCATTTTTTTCTTCTATATTTTTATACTTTTTTTCAATTCTTGATTAGTTCAAAAAATGTGAAAGAAAATTAACAATAATATATGACTAAATACAAAATAATTGTACATATCTTAAAAAATAATTAATTAAAGTCACGCACCCTAATTCTTGCACATACTTTAAGGATCTGTTTGGAACTTGTAGAAAGAAGTGGAAAAAAAGAGAGAAAGTTTTAGGAGTATAAATTTTCCTTCCTGTGTTTAATTCTTAGGAAAAAGATAAGAGTTAATTTCCTAATACAAATTCAACCTTTTTTTCCTTAATTTATTTTAAACTTTTCCCCTCTTATCTTTCTTGATTACTGTAATTATAATTATTTCCCCTTCTTTTTCTATTTTCCTTGCAAAGGCTACATTCTTGCGACATCCCAGAAAACTTCCTTCTTCGTTTGTGGAAAGATTTACACGTGACATGACGTTCAACCTTGTAATGTAGAGCGCTTTGCTAACTGCCACTCCATTCCTTTAGATTTCACTCCTCTTTCTCTCTCTCCGTGTTTGGTTTTTTACATACAGCAACATTAGAAATATAAACAAGCGAAAAGTCTTATCTGGGTAAAGCTAAAAAAACCCAGTTGAAGCTGGCAATTGGAGGCGATACTGAAACCTTTTCAGGAGGCGATATTGAGACCTTTTCAAGATGGGTAAGGAGACTTGGCCTTCCAAATCAGAGGTAATTTACTTATTTTAATCCACAACTAATGTTCTTATGGCCAATGCGGTTTACGGTTCACTTTTACTTGGATTGATTCTCCTTTGTAATCAGGAATGATCTGATTTCAGCTATCCATGGCGTTCATTTCAGTACCCATTTGTTATATTGCAAGATCTAATAGGACTAAATTTTAGATTTTGATGCTAAATGCCTTTTAAGGCCATATGAGTATACGTATTTTAGTGTTTTTAAAATCCATACTTTTGTTCAAACAAAAAAAACAAGTTTGCTACACGCACCAACAATTGTACCAACTCCCTCACATTGGTGCAAAGTGTTAGTGCCTCTATCTTCCACAATTGTGTATTTTAAAATTTCCGGGGCTGGTCTGTTGTCGGATTGTACTTTTATAGCAGGTAAATGCATATGTTGATATAGGAAGGAAGCCTGAAATTTTAATTGCGGATAGTTAAGTATAATGACGATTGAAATGGGAAAAAGAACGCAAGATCAGTGAATAAACGATGCATCTATACGTGGTTATTGCTTGAATCCCCAATGAGCATTGACCTGATTCCAGCATTCCTGAGCGTTTATTGCATGCCGCTTTGTTACTTAAAACATTTAATAGGACTGACTGTCATCTACGTTTTATGCCTGAGTGCTTGTGTATTTGCAACATGGTAATGTTTGTCTGTGGCTGGTGTACTGTGGATGGATCATTTGTAGTATGCAAATGCATGTGTAGATGCATACAAGACATGCGAATAGTATTCATAGGCGGAACCCAAATTTTGTTGTTAGGGGTGCATCTACATGCTGTATATTATATTATGTGGTGTTTAGTTTATGCAATATTGCTATCTCTTTGTACTACATTGTGTTTTTTTGGGTCTCCTGACGAGGAAACAACACAAAGGCAATTATATAAAGTGATATTTCGATTGGCAAATTTCTCATTTGTACTTAGAAGTGTGAAGAAAGTAGAAATCAAGCGAAAGAAACCTCCTAAATGAGAATGCGTTAATGGCTGTCATGATTGAGACGGGGAAGATGAGGTTCTTGTTTTTGGCTTCGGAGAATAAGAATATCAATTGAGGAATGGTGGTTTAAAACTTTAACAAGTGAGGGATTGGTAATTAGAGGGGCCCTTGACAGAAATGAACAAAGTGAACTAGTAGAATGGATAATGTATTTTTTTCCCACCACTCCATTAGATACATTAAAGGGATTCCAAAACCATTCAGATATAGCCAGTGGCTCTATAACATGGGGGATATAGCCTATTTAGTATATACAATGATTACAATAGAAACATTGACTGACTGCATTGCTCAAGAAACAGGAGGGGGCCTCATAGCGCCTTATGTCTTGGTAATATGCTCTGAAACAAAACAAAGATTTGTTGCAAAGGCAAGCGATGCCATGGCCTCTTTTGGTCTATGGCTAGCTTGGCCAATTGTGGCATGCTTTCTTGGTCTAGTGGATTCTCTTACGTGATAGGGGTTCTTTAGATGATATGATTTGAATTTTCTTTAGAAGCAAGCACATTAGTTATCCTTGTTTCTTTGGATATCCTGTTTCTGTGATTTCAGTTTTTTCTAGTCAACTGTTTTTTTTTTGCTATGGTTGGAAAGTGGATTGTGTTTTGGACTTATGTTTATGCATGCATCCTAAAACATATCCGTTTATAGTTGGATGAAATGAGAAAGTTGGTTGCTGAAATGGCTGGAAGAGGTACTGAAGATGTCAGGGTAGTTGTTTCCCCCTATAGGATTTGTCCGCTGGGAGCCCATGTTGATCACCAGGTTTGATTTTGCACTCTTCTTTAAACCTTGATTACCTACTCTCATGAATAATTGAGTACCAAACTACCATTTATTCGGTAATAAAGTTTGTGTGGTATACACTCTGAATATTTATTTTCAGTTAGGCCATTTTGAGGTGGTGTTGAACTTGGCCTTGTTGCTCATGGCTCTCCGTTGTGGACCTTAACTGTACCCTAATGTAAATAAGCTACCAAGCTGCCACCACCCTTTAAGGAGGTACACCCTTTTGGTGGAGGTGTTGGATTTGGCCTCATTGGTTGTGGCTCTTCCTTGTCGACTTTCCCCTCTTTGCATGTTAACGGCTAGTAAAGAAAAATGAAGAGTTCACTATTTTATTATATCAATTACTGTTTCGGTATTTCCTAAAATCATCCTCACAAATTCTCATGTTTACTTTGTTTTCAATTATTAGTACAAATGCAAAAGGGCAAATAGCGAAGAGCTCACATAAAACTTTACTACAATACTTTCTTTTTCTCAGACTGAAGCAATTTTTATCGACGTTGGTGTTTGATCTGTTGCACTTGTCTCTATGAACTTTTATAAGATACTGGCATTGGAAATACAATAATTCGCAAATCTTGACCCCAGAGGTTGATTTCGCAATGTTGTTTACAGGGTGGAATTGTTTCGGCTATGACCCTTAACAAGGGTATACTTTTAGGATTTGTTCCTTCTGGAGATTCTCAGGTATGATTCTTTTGCCTCACAGCTTCTTAATACATGAAGGGCCCATTCGTTCAAAAGTTTCAACCATACGTAAGATGTGTTGTCCCCTTTGATTAACAGTCCAGCCAGATGCTCAAGTTTGGGAAAACAAACAGGCCCTAAAGGAATAAGGACATCTCATGAACCTTAAAACGATAATTCATTACAAAGCATTTACTGTGGACTTGAAGAAAAAATTCATGCAAAGAAAGAATGAGAGGGAACCATTCAGTGATATGTCAGAATCTTCTTAGTTCATCAAAAGCCAGGCAAAACACATGCAAGTAAAGAGAGAGCAAAAGTAACAATGGTGCAAAAACACAACAAGCCAGTTCAAAACCTTCACAAACAACAAGATCTCATTCCTTCAACATGGAGACTTCGAAATTTTTAGATCCGATGTTCTTAGTATTAACTGCCTTTGTTTTTGTATTCTCTTTCTGAACATATGAATTTGATTCCCATCCTAATCTCCCTCCTAATTTGGAAGCTCAATAGAAGCTCATTTCTGTAATTCTGCCAATTAGGCACCGACAAAACTTCCAATCTCTTTCCTTTCGTTGGTTCTTTTTGGTTCTTTCTGATGGTTGATGGAAGCTCTTTGTGCAGGTTATACTACGTTCCGGACAGTTTACAGGAGAAGTTCGGTTCAGGTGAGAAGCTAGTCTGTCAAGTTCTTAGCTTTTGTTGTCTCATTTTCTCAACTTTAACTCTTATTTAATTTTTGGTCCTAGATTATGACCTGCTTATGTCATGTTTTTGCCTACAAAACTCATAATATCCGCCAATAGTGGGAAGATTTGGATGGAAAATCACTTTGGTATCTAGACAAGGGAATTTTGTGAACAATCAACGATGATGCTTCTCTTAGTTCTCTATATACTATGAGGGAGTTAAGGAATTTTGGAAGAGGATGAAGTTTTTCAATTGAGACATTTATGGTCATAATCAGATGCATTTGACTTCATCTTTAGTGTTACATATTGACAGTGTTTCCCTTACGTGATGTTTATCTCGGAAGTCATTTCTTTAAATACTAGACTTATTTTCAGTTTTTATTCTGCTATTTAGCATCTGATGCAGTATTCTTTTTTCAAGCTGTACAGTAATACCGAGTCTTGACAGCATCAAAGTCATGTCTTTCATCAATCAAATAGTTTTGATATTGAAAACTCCATTATTCAAGGAGCGTATGGGCCAAGAGATGGAGTGGGGAGGAGAAGGTGATAGTGATAGTATGTGGAATACAATGGCTGACGGGATTAGAAGAATATCAAAAGAAGTTCTTGGGGAGTCGAAGGGGAAAGGTCCAAGCTCTAAAGAGACATGGTGGTAGAATAACGAGGTTCAAACCATGGTAAAAGCCAAGAAAGATTGCTTTAAAAAGTGGCAAAAGGACCGGAATGTGGACAATTTTAAGAGGTACAAGCAGGCTAACAGGGAAGCTAAGAAGGCCGTTAGTGAGGCTAAGTTGAGAGCCTACGATGATTTTTATGCTAGACTTGATAGTAAGGATGGAGAAAAGAATATATATAAACTCGCCAAACTAAGAGAAAGGAAAGCTAGAGACTTCTCTCAAGTTAAGTGTATAAAAGGTAGTGATTCAGAGGTGTTGGTGAAAGATGAGGAGATCAAGGATAGATGGAAGATGTATTTCGAGAAGTTGTTAAATGAGAAACATGAAGGAACCTTTGGTGAGGAGGAAGTTGTTGTCCCTAGCGAGAAAATAGAATACGAGTTCTATCGGAGGATACAAAAGTTCGAAGTGGCCAAGGCTTTGAAGATGATGAAACTGGGTAAGGCTTTAGGACCTGATGGCATCCCCATTGAAGTATGGAGAAGCCTAGGTGACTTGGGGGTGACTTGGTTGACAAAATTGTTCAACAAGATTATTTTATCTAGGAGGATGCCTGACGAATGAAGGAGGAGTACCTTAGTACCTATCTACAAGAATAAATGGGATATTCAAAGTTGTAACAACTATAGAGGTATTAAGTTGATGAGTCATACGATAAAGTTGTGGGAAAGAGTTATTGAGCATCGATTGAGGATGGTGACTACGGTGTCGGAGAAACAGTTTGGGTTCATGCCTGGGAGATCAACTATGGAAGCTATTTACCTACTAAGGAGATTGGTAGAAAGACGGATCAGCGAAGAAGGACCTCCATATGATTTTTTATAGACACGGAAAAGGCTTATGATAGGGTGCCTAGAGACATTATATGGTGGGTTGGAGAGGAAGAGAGTGACGAGGAGGCTATCTTGGCGTGGTCGAGACATGTATGAAGGTGCGATCCAGCGCCATTAGATCACCGGCGGGGGGAGAAAGCAGTGAATTTCCCATCACGGTAGGATTGCACCAAGGGTTGACCTTGAGCCGTGCAGTACCTTTTCGCATTAGTTATGGATGAATTGACTAGGCATATTCAGGAGGATATCCTATGGTGTGTGTTGTTTGCAGATGATATTGTCCTTGTAGATAAAACAGCTAGTGGTGTTAATACTAAATTAGAAATTTGGCGGGAAGCATTAGGGTCTAAGGGCTTTCGGATAAGTAGGAGTAAAACTGAGTATATGGTCTGCAAGTTTAGTGATACCAAAAGTGAGTATGAGGAAAGAGTGATGATCCAAGATTAGGAGATACTAAAGAGGGACCATTTTAGGTATTTAGGCTCTATTATTAGCCAAGATGGAGAGATTGCAGATGATGTAACGCATAGGATCCAAGTGGGGTGACTTAAGTGGAGAAGCGCTACTGGTGTACTGTGTGACAAGAGGGTACCAACAAAATTGAAAGGAAAATTTTATAGAACTGCCATAAGACCAGCGATGCTTTACGGGACAGAATGTTGGCCTATTAAGAAGCAACAAGTGAATAAGATAAGTGTAGCGGAAATGAGAATGTTGAGGTAGATGTATGGTAAGACTAGACGTGATAGGATTAGAAATGAAACACTTCGCGACATGGTGGGTGTAGCACCTATAGAGGAGAAGTTAAGGGAAAATAGGTTAAGGTGGTTTGGGCATGTCTATCGTAGGCCAGCGGATACAGTAGTTAAGAGAGTGGATATGATAGCTTTGTGTAGAAATGCACAAGGGAGGGGAAGACCCAAATTGACTTTAGATGCGGTAGTACGCAAAGATCTAAGTATACTGGGTTTAAGTGATGAAGTAGCATTTGACAGAGCTCAATAGAGAAAAATGATTCATGTAGCCGACCCCAATTGATTGGGACATAAGGCTTGGTTTGGTTATTGAAAACTCCATTATTGTTATTGCTTTCTTTAGATTATTATGTTTGTACCTGTTAAACTAAGCATCGGTGAAGGGAAATTGTAAAAATTCTCATCAAAATTGTAATATTTGATAGAAAATAGTTTAAGTTGTACGACTTCAGTGAAGTACCTTTGAATTTCTATTTATGACAGCAATACAGCTAAACCAATCTTTTAACTGAGTATACCTCTTAGAAATATATCCATTATACTAAGATGGTGATGCCGCTTCTTGTAAGTTTGTAACCAAAATGTTATAGGCATATATCTTGGAGTTTAATATGTATATCGACATACTTTTTGCATTCCTCTAAAATTCTTTTTATGTAATAATTTGTTTGACTGGATAACTCCAAATGCTGCTATGTATCTAGTATCGCTTCGAAATTATTTTATTTAGGTTTCCCCATGCCTCGTGTTGTCTTGATTTCCGTAATTGATGCTTGTTTACGTATCTCTTTTTAATTCTTGTCGTTCGGTTCGTCTACCCTGGGCTTAATTTGCCAGGGTGTCCAATGTGATCTACCCCTGGGCGTTTCCCCTGTCATCCAATAAATAAAAGAAAGGAACCATTTACCAAAATGTACCGTTGTTGTCCTAAATGTTTCTGCGAGAGCTTTGAGTGATTGTAATTAAATTATCTTTTATGCAGTTATGAGTTTAATACAAGAAATTTTGGAATGAAATGTCATTTTCAGTGATTCAAGTGTCCTAGCCCAGTTAGATGATTTTTCGCAACTTTTTTTGCATTTAAAATCTTACACATCTTGTTCTTCGAGCAGAAAACACCTTGTAAGGCCATTCTTCATAGTTTACTGGTGTATATCATTTTCTACTTTTAGAATTGATCGACTCTGTATTTTCATCTCTAACAGTATAAATGAAAGCCTGCAACCAATACATATTGTCAAGGCAAGTGACAAAATCAATGAAAATGGTGCGTGCAAACTACAAGAAGAATGCAAGTGGGGAAATTATGCTAGAGGTGCCCTATATGCACTGCGAAGTAGAGGAAACCTTCTCAACCAGGTTGGTACTTCTTGGATGGTACAATAGCATTCTTTGTGTATTGAAACCAGGGAAAGTAACTTATCTAGTTTGTAGGACACTCATGCTGTAATATCTGTTAAATGGAAAAGACTGTGAAGTCAAGATACACAGATTTCTGTTAAAAAACGATTGATAGACATAGAAGTTTGGACATGATAAGTCTCCATACTGTTACATGGTTGCCATGTTCACATAGATGACCTTGACAATACATCATTCGTCCATGTTTTTGCTTGGAGTGGCTCTTTATTGATATAGAACACATTCCAAAATGCTTTCTGTTGTCTTTCGTTCTTTGTCTCCAAGCTTGGGGAACTCTTGAATGGAAAAAGCATTTGCAGGCAAAGCCACGATCTTCATCAGGGAGGAGCCAATCTGAACTCTACAACAACAATAACATAACTCATTTAATCCCCAATAATTGGGGGTATGGGTGGGGGATGAATAGGAGACAAACCTAACCTTCGGCAATAAATGCACAAAGTGGTTGATCCCAAAATACCACTGAAACAGATGGATTGGAGACAAACCTAACCTTTGGCAATAAATGCACAAAGTGGCTGCTCACAAAATACCACTGAAACAGTGGTCCCCCTATACCGTCGTGTTTGCTACGAAATCATGCCCTCAAATCAAAGCCAAAAGGCATCAGAGAGAGCAGACCCAAGAATCATTTTGATTTATGTGCACATTACCATGCTTCTTTCATTCAGCATCCAGAGCATTGGTGTTGCACAAACAGCCAATCTGAACTCTGAAGGAGAGAAATTTTTATTGGCAAAATTGCCCCAACCATTTCTATAAAAATGTTCTGTTTTTCTTTGTTAACTAGAACAACTACACACCAATAAAACAACTACACACCTTTATTGGATACATGTTATTTAAAGATAGAAGGGAAATTTTCAAAGAGCCCAGTAAAATTATTTGTTTTGAGCACCCAACTAATTATTTATACTTGTAGAGAACCTTAATTATACCATAATCATTTAAACATACAGAAACCCTAATAAAAAATGTATTAAATTTGGCCCCGGCTAGCTCTACCCTGAGCATAGTTGTAAATTCTGTTTATTCCATTTATTTATTTCACAGCTCTGCTATAGCTTATGTGCCAAACATATGAAACACTGGGTTGTAAAAGAGTCAAAACATTTTCCATTCCAAAAAGAGAGTCGCAACGTTTGGGTCTCCCTTTGCCTAGAGAATTGGAGCAATCCTCCCTGCCATAAATGGATTTGCTTGTAGTCCATAGAAGGGATTCATCTTGACACAATACAGATCAATACCTTTCAAACTAAATGCAGAACATACAGAAAAACAGGCAAACGAAATTTTCAAAATAAAGTTGTCACTTTGATATTGTTGCATTGTTAGCTTTTGATATGACAGGATATTAGGTCTCTCGTTCTGGGAGCTCTTGGGTTCTTATCTAGTAAGCCCCATAGCGTTGTCATTGTGTGCTCTATTTTGCCTGTGTTCGTGGCTTCGTGCACCTTTAGGAGTCAGCATTGTCTCTCGATGTGCGAGATTGGGTTATACAATGGATATTCTTTCCAATTTTAGTATTTGGGCCAGTTAGTGATCTACCTATGTGATAACGATTGTTGTAGGGAATCATTGGCTTTGTCTCTGGTTCTGAAGATCTTGATAGTTCAGGTCTTAGCTCTTCTGCTGCTGTAAGTTTATTTTTTCCCTAATCATCTATTTGACTATTTGATTGTGTATTTGTTTGTTCTTGTATGATGTATCATCAATATATGTGTAATCTAATTACCGGAGAATTAGACTTATTTGCACTCTGACTCTCTCTTAAAGTACTATGATGCCCACTTTATGCTTATTTTGTTGATATTGTAAGCTAGAATTGGCAATACCAGATTTTGTTGTGTTAAAATGTGGGAAAGCAAAATGCTATATTAATTCTTAGATGGATATATGACTCACTTATGGATTTCTTAGGTATTGAGAACTGACAGATAGAGATGTTCAGGTGTGTCTTAAGCTACACCAACAAGAATCCAGGTGGCTAGTTTGACAAAGATCAATTGAGACTCTAGAATTGAACATTTAGTTGAATTTTGTAATGGGTTGAGATCTGAAGGTTCTCTAGTTGTTGCAAATCTTTGTAGGTGTGCATGTTGGGGCAAAGGCACAAAGTGTGGAGGCCTTATTCATAATCTTTGAAAGAATTATTGTGCCTTGAAAATCAGTTAAAGGCAGTCTGTGGAATTAGGATGTTGCATTGGTACTGATTCTTGGATATAGGTCTGGGTATGGGAATTTAAGTTACATGGAAGTTCTGTACTATGCTTGCACACATCGTCTAAGTTCTAGGATCCAAGCTGAGGCCTGAAGTTTTTCTACATTTTGGCATGCTTTTCTATATCGTAAAGCCTCCATTTTTGGAAATAAATTAGCTTTGAGGGAGAGGCCATCCAAGCTTCTATACTAGTTTGGAAGTGATTATTAACCGATGTGGGGCAAGCTCGAACACTTCATCACACATGCAACTCCCGACTCACTTGGAGGGGTCTACAAATGATCACACATGCAATTCCTGACTCACTTGGAGGGGTCTACAAATGATCTGGAATATTGGGGTCAAATTGAAATAAGGTGCACTTAGGGTATAAACAAGGAAGGGATCATCCAGTAATGAAATAATGTCTCTTGCCCAACAACTTCTAAAAGACTGGCTCTAGTACCATTTTAAAGAATCCGAATCAGACCTATTGGTCACGACTAGAAGAGACCTTCCAAACTCATATACTGGTTTTGAAAGTGGTAGTTAATGGATGTGGGACAAGCTCCAATAGTATGACAATTTTTTTTCATGTTAATTGGTAGCTTCAGAGGTCAATTTGTTGTGGTTCTACTAGAAGAGACACGCACTTGATCATATGCACCGGCAACATTTTCTTGTATTCCTACGGCTACAAGCTCTTTGTGGTATAGAATTATCTTAAATATCTTACTTTCAACTGTTAGATGCAACTGCCTTCCAATATAGTATTTACCATTAAGTTATATGATTAACAGGTCGGAGTTGCTTACCTGTTAGCTTTCGAGAGTGCCAATAATCTTGATGTGTCTCCCACAGAAAATATTGAGTATGATCGGTAAGTTTTTGTACAATCATATTGGACTGAATTATTTTCTTGTCAAGTCAACATGACCAAGCTTGGTTTACTTCTTTCCAAGATTGAGTCGAAAACTTATGGTGATGCTGCTAACCGAGACGAATTAAACCAACACCATTATTCTAATTTATAGCTACGGAATTGTAAACACCTAATAAAGTTTTGGTGTTAATTTCGTCTGTAGCAAATATCTATGTTGTCCTATAGAAGTTGACATGGCTGTGGTGACTCGGTGAGAATAAAGAGCGTCATTTTCTTAGTGAGGTCTCATGATGTCCACCAGATAGCTTTGGGGCATCTCAAGGCAGATTTGGATCCATTTAATCATCCCCCAAAACAAAAATCACATTCGTTACTCTTCCCCACAAAAGGAACATGAATAGGGATATATACGTTTATGTACGTTTGGTTTGTAAATCGCATGTATCCTGGGGTCTCTTCAGCATACTGGATAGGTGTTCGCCAAACATGTAGCTTTTCTAATTTACTATTTTTTGGTCGTTTCCTACATACCGCCTTTTTAAATTGTACTTATGGGGAGAACTTAGTTCTTCTGAAGATTTGGTGACTAAACCAAGCGTGTTTTCTGCTGCAAACCATGGAAATCTCAAACTTGACTTGTTTAAGAAACAAAACCAGTAATGGGATCCGGTGATGGAGGGTTGTGAAACAGATTAGATAGGTGGGATAAAGTACTGAATTTACATTGTTTTCTATTTCCTAGCTGCTAATCTATTTTTACAGTCTGGGTGTGGCTAATAAGATTGAGAGAAAGAGGATGGATTTTGTTTGTGAGGTTAGCAATGAAGGGAGAAAAGATCACTTGGTTAGTTATGAATGAGGATGTAGTTTCACTTCCTAAGAGCACATGGGCTCTTACTTTGCTTTTATTGGAAATAATATTCCATTTCTAGGCAAGTGGTTATAGAGTTTTCCAAGGGCATGTAACCCTTTGTAGCTTCCAGTTTCTAAAAGTAAGTATAGGTAACAAGATAATGAATGGGATTCTCATGTTTGAAGTAAGATTTTTTTGCTGCCTGACATACATGATAGTATAGTTGTACACTTTCTAAGTTGACTTATTTTTGCTTGTCTAGGCTGATTGAAAATGAATATCTAGGTCTGAAAAATGGGATACTGGATCAATCAGCTATACTTCTTTCAAGCTATGGTTGTCTGACATATATGAACTGTAAGGTAGTGTACTGACTCTTGAACATCTAAATGATTTGTTGTTTCCATTATACCATATGCTTTGATCTTGTACAGCTTGATAAGCCTGGCCTTTCATGTCACCTCAGTTAAAGTAAATTTATGTGAAATAACAGTAATTTCAAGTTTCATTCACTTTGTTGGCCTTGCTTGTGCAACTTTGAAGTTAGGCGTGAGGGCATGCTGCCTAATTGATTCTTATGGTAAGAAATATTTTTTTTTGAACAGCAGCTATAAAACATTTACCTCTTCAATTTTATGCATCGCTTTAATGAATAAAAAATAACAGCATGGGTGTTTGTTCATATTCTCTCTCTGAAAAGTACACACTCTCACTTTTTCTGTACCTTGAAATTGCTAGGTCTCCTTCATATCAACAAGCAAATTGATTTTGATATCTCTCCCTATGCCATAAACAACACCTAAACCTACCTGCCAAAAAGAACAATTAAATGTCTTGAAATATTACACCGTTGGTACAATTAATGTTTTGGATGGTTTCTTGTTTCCGCCTTGGTCCCTTGTAAAATAAAAGAACGAAAATTGTAATGCGTGCAAAGAATTTATATACTCTTGTACAAAAGGCCTATGGAGTTTTGAACTAAATATAATAAACTTAAGTCAAATTGTAGATTTTATCAAATGTTTCACTAGAACCTTGAATTTATCAAAAGTAATTACCAAATTGGAGATTTTCCTGGAGAGGGAATAAAGAGAGGGAAAACAGAGTGAGAAGTTGCCATGAAATTTCCTTAAAAGGAGAAGATAACATGTGGACTACACTTGTTCAGTATGTAATATACAGATACATAGATACAACGGATCTGCATATTCTGAAATCACATTTGCCATTCAGACGATTGGACAATTGTATTTTGATGTCTTGTCGTCAATGTTCTATCAGACCCACTTTTTGCAAAGATGATTTTCTCAACAAATTTCACAATACGGTTGTAATTGCCATGAGAGCTTTAGGGGATATTGCCTATGGCAACACTTGAATCCTTGACCTCCCAATTGAGGAATAAGGATTTTGACAAACTGAGCTAGCCCCAAGGGCTGAAGTACTTGGATAATTATTGTACAGCTCTGTCCCTTGTAAGGTTCATAGCTTCAATGGAGCATGAGAATGGTTAATAAACCTCTATTAACAAAAGCAATCAGAAGGCAACTCTGGAAGTATAGAGGTAAAAATGACTTCTCTAGAGTCCTCAGCAATTTCTTGGACATACGTTGTTTGCTTTTATGACAAGTAGTGTAAAAGCAACATAGGGTGGTATCATAGGTATAAAAAATGAGATCCGAATGTTGTTGGCCAGAACTCAGACCATTTGTTGGCTCAACATGGTGGCCTGTTTTTATGTCACTGAGGGACATGTTACCCTATGCAGACTTCCTACACTTTGCTTGTAAAGGGCATCATACTCCCTCTATTGGTGATATAGGTGCTGCTGCTTTCTTTGAATAGAAGTTCCAGTTGGTTGAAAGAACTTGCTTTCTTTGTATGCAGAGGTGATGAAGTTTAGCGCTCCAATGCTTCTGAATCAACTGATGTCCTAGTGGCTTGATAATGCATTTTATTCCCCTCGGAAAGAGAACAGGAAAAATAACCGTCTAACCGAAGAAGGGGGAAACAAAAGGGGAATAGTGCAAGGATATTTATGTAGAATGCCAGATCAAGTTATTCCAATTCAATTGAATTCCCAGATTTTCTTTCCCCTCCATTGAAGCTATAGCAATGGGGATCAAGAACAGCAATAGATTCCACTATTGCTCATGTGTGCCGCTGTGTGCGCGCACATGCATGTGCACTTGAACTTGAATACAAAGCAGATATCTTGTGTTGGATGTTTTTTGTTGCTGCAAAAACATCTTAATCACACTTTTAGTTCTCTAATTAAAAATTTTGAAAGCGAGAGTTTTAGCATTATTTAGGATTATGTTTTTCAGTTTCTGAAGTCTTCCCTAGCGATGCCTTGCAGAACATCTGACATGAATTGTATGGATTGAACAAAAGATTACTTTTGGTTCCCTATGATAATGTGCGGGCATAATTCACACTTTTGCAGTCTTCTGATGAATAATGATTGAACTGATATCCTTATGTCATTCAGTCAGTGCTTGACCTTCTTTTCTTTTTTATTTTATTTTAAATTTCTCCTGTGTTGTAAGTTATATATTGTTTCCTGTTGATTAGGTTTCTTCAAATTCAGTATTAATTTTTTCATAATATGCTTTGCATGTGTAGACCAAAGAACACAAGCTTGTACATCTGCCAACATATCAAAATCTTGAAACAGCGAAGCAAAAAGCATACAAGATACTGTTGGCATTTTCAGGCTTGAAGCAAGCTTTAACAAGTAACCCCGGATATAACCGTCGAGTTGCTGAGTGTCAAGAGGCGGCAAGACTTCTGTTGCAGTAAGACCATTTTCCCTTGTCATTCGAGATAAGTTTACACTTGAATTGCCATATGCTCTTACAATTGTGTCTTGATGATCGTTTTCCCTAGTGTAACAGAAAACAGCATCCTAATAAGTTTACAAAACTTTAATATAGTTTGTTAGTTTAATTAATGATCCTTGTTATGCACACTTATCTAGTACATAATTGTGAAATTTTAGAAGCAGTTTAAACCAGTCCACCATAAGATGCATATAGCTGCTTTTTGCTGCAGGGACGGATCTAGGAATTCTTCTCAGCAGGGGCACCAATGCTAAAGTCAAGAGAAAATGAACTAAATAATACTCCAAAATTTAGGAAGCTGATTTTGGGACTCCTTTTTTTCTATGCAGACACTCCAAAATTTAATAAAGTTATAAAATTACTCTTTTCAAAATATAATGCTCCTGTGGGGACTCAAAAATTTAACTCTGCCAAGTCGGCCGAGGGTGGACTCATCGTCCGGGTCGGATCATCTTCAAAGGGCCGACGTCTATCTTCGTCGTCTTCCAATATCTTGGGGAATCATAATCGATTACTTCATCATCAATTCCTTCATCATCGTCTCTCATCCGAGACTCGAATGGTATCGGTTGTGTCACCATCGGGTCGCCTCTTGATCAAGGCACCCCTGTTTGTCACTTGAAAATCTGGCTAAGTATGGAAAAGTATCTTTTTCGAAAAGTTTCGATTTGGCCAATAAAAAGTCCCGGTATTTGTTCCTTGGATTTTTCTAAGCATAATGGTATAATTGGATGACCTTTTCAAGTACGGGAAGGTTGTCTTTTGCCCCTTTTCTTCGGAGAAAAACATGTCATTTTTCGCCTTTGTACTAAAAGTGGGGGGATGACATTTTGATAAGATTGGAATATCAAAATTCTGGAAATGCCATTGTTTCCGAAATGGGGGTACTTCCTTATTTTCATAAATAAATTAAAGTAAAGATCATTCAACTTTGGTTTATGAAAATAAGTGTTACTTCCTTATTTGTGTTCCCTTATTTGTAACCCCCCATGCCCCTGTGTGTATCCATGCCTGTTTTGCTGAACCAAGAATTTTAACTTCTGCTTTTGTTTGTGTCACCAGAAATAAAAGTTGGTTTATCTGGATTATTTATGATTATCTGTTGTGCTGAAATTCCATCTCTCTCTTTTTTGGATGTTGTTCAGTGCCTCTGGGATTGAAGCGATAGAGACTCTCTTATCCAATGGTCTGTTTGTTGTTTACTCTTCTTGTTTGGATTGTTACTTATTTCCCTTGTATAAAGATCTTTATAAGTTTGTGTGATCCTTTGTACTTGTTTCTTGTATGAACAGTTGAACCAACAGCATATGAAACTCACAAGGTACTACTTCGTTACCATATTGTGTAGAGTATGACTCTCTCTCTCTCTCTGTCTCTCTCTCTAGATAAATATTAATTATCTATTAATTGACTGATACTTTGTTCTTGCTTGCATAGTTCATGTACTCCTAGTTTGTGGAATTTCCTAATGGGTTACCTGCACACTCCATTTACCCGTTCGCACATAGTATGGACATCCTTTATTGATTGTGTGTGTGCACAAATGTTATGCGTGCATTTGGGAATGTTGTTTAATTTATCAATCTTCTCCAGATGACGTAATCCATAAGGAATGGTACACTTCTGTGTCACCTCTGAAATTCCAGTTGATTTGGATTTGCTTTAGTTGACATGCTAGTCTGATTCTTGTAATTCAGTCAGTATTCTCTAATTCAGCTAATTAGGTATCAGGTCCTTGCAGCATGAGATGAGAGGTCATTAATTAACCGATTCTTCATACTTGATTGCCATACTGCTTGACAATTTTTACGACTTGGTTTGTGAAATTTTCTTATTGGCTAGCTGAACAAACTTTTATCCATTTATTGATATCTAAATGGACATCCTTTCCTTAAAGATTATGTGTCCGCACTTGTTGCGTGTGTACTTGGGGATGTTTACAAAAGGTAATTTATCAATCTTCTCTAGATGATTAATCTATAACGAATGGTACATTTTATATTACCTCTAGAATTCCACTTGATTTTTTATTTGCTTTAGTTGAGATGCTAGTTAGATTCTTGTAGTTCGATTAGAATCCTTTTATATATCTAGATCAGGGATAAAGCCTGTGGAAGGTGAAGTTTTAACCAATAATTATTAGCAAGAAGGCAAGTCCAAGTAAGACGTAAATGACAAAGCCAGTAAATGAATGAGACATGTGGAAATTGCTGACTTGGTGCCGACGACATGTGTTACCATACAAAGATGTCATCAGCTTAATGCCGACAGATGATCCAATACAGGTACTTGACACTATGACTATCCCAGTAGACGTACAGTGGGCATGAAGAGTGTTCACAGATACATAAACGGTAGTGCTCTTGGCTGAGACAGAGCTTGCCTTCTCAGGCAAGTATGCAAAGTACTGATAGTACTCAGACAGTCACCGAGCAGTAAGGTTGCACCTTTTAAGGAGACATCATTCTCTGCTTGAGGAGCAATGTTCCTTCCTCTCACAAACGTGTGTGGGCTCCACACCCACTTGGAGGTGGAGCCCACACTCTTATGTGAGAGGAGAAGCTTAGCTTCAGGAGCACAGAATAATTTTCCCCTTTGAAGAGATTGTTATGGGTTGCACTAACCAATCATAATGAAGACTTTGAGACAGGCATTTACGAGATAGTGAAAATAGTCACACACAGAGATCTTTGAAAAGATGGCAGGATGACCCACAACTAGGTTCAGCTAATCAGCGACCCACCTTTGGTTAAGGCCCACCTTGGCCTACAAATAGCAGCAACATGCAAACGAGAAATGAATGTGAATTCCAACTCCGTGAGCTTATACTACTCTGTGTGTGTATGTGTGTGTGGTCACTTAGCTCTTTGATCCTCTTACTTTCTTTGCTCGGCTCAACTGAATTTCTTTGTTCTGTTACTGACTTAGCCATCAGAGGACATTCTGGCCAAACCCCACCAGCCGAATTTGTCTATGCCGGGTGTTGCTTTTGCAGGAAGAAAGCTTAATTTAAAGAGGAAAATTATCAAACTATTCACGAGCAGTTCAGTATTAATCCTGTGACTTTGTAGAGGCAGAGAAATAAGCCCTGTACAAGTTCCATGCAGCATGTGTGTATGTTGAGAGAGAGATGATTGGTGTGCCGAGCTTTTGGAGGATTGCTTTTTTGGATTGGAATTCCATATGTTGTGATTGTAACAATCTACCCCAGCTGACCTGCTAACCCTTAGCCTAATCACGTGGCTCAAAAGATTAACCTCGAATTATTTAGTAGTTGCTTGTGATTCATTATATGCTAACTCCATATTCTCAGTTGCCCACCGATGTGGGATGTTGGTATGTTACAATCTCCCCACCTTTTACACTCAACGTCCTCGTTGCGCTACATGTCCAAGTAAAGTTCCTCTGGCGGCCATGGTGTAGCACTTAGCTTGGCACAACACTTTGCTCCTACTCATGAATTCAATAGGTGGCTAGTGCAGAATTTCTAGAGGTGGCCCCACCATGTAGACCGGGGTTGTTCTTTGATACCAACTGTAACGACCCGCTCCAACTGACTTGCTAACCCTTAGCCTAACCACGTGGCTCAAAAAATTAACCTCGAGTTAAACAGTAGCTGCTCGCGATTCATTATATACTAATTCCATACTCAATTGCCCAATGTTGTGGTGATTAACTACAATTGCCTTTCTGCAGAGCAAATTAGAACCCACTTTAGCTAGAAGAGCAGAGCATTATTTCTCAGAAAATGCGCGGGTTGCAAAAGGTACTACTCAGTCAATGTACTCTCATAAATTAGTAGTTTGGATCTTTCTTGTTTTAGACCTGGTTAGGTGACCTGTCACTTTTATTTAGTTGTTTTAGTAATGTGTCATTTACTATAGGGCTTGATGCATGGGCTTGTGGCAAGTTAGAAGATTTTGGGAAGCTCATCTCAGCATCTGGCCTTAGTTCCATCCAAAATTATGAATGTGGTATGGCAAGATCTTCTTTTTCTATCTCTTAGATCTGTTTCTGTGTGGACGGTATGTTGTTTGTTAATTCTTGTACATGTGCACACACGGGAGGCAAAATGGGCAGAGAGAGAGAGAGAGAGAGGGGCGTGTTTGTTTTGGATATGATTTTTGGATTGAACTACATATCCAAAGTGACCGCATATTGGGTAATTGCTTAATTTGTTTGTGACTTTTGAACGTCCATTGGATATATCATCCCAAAGGTCCGGGACATAAACTACCATGATGGGATGGTATCACTAATCCAATGGGGTAATGTATCTGATGGGATTATATGTCCCTTCACTGTTAGTCTGGGTATACAGACGTGAACTTTTGGAAGAAAGGCAAAGAGTGTCCCCATTCTTACCACAGGATTGTATCACGGCACCCATTGTTGAAACTAGCCTTAAAACATTGGATTCTGACTTTGACTATAGATTATAGATTACCGGATCTCCTTTCTTTTTCTGAAAGAAGTTCTCGTCAAAATTGTGATTACTTCTGATTCCAGTTGTTGAAAATACCCAATTATCTATGTAGTGAGACTACATATGGTAGTTTCCTGCTGTGAGCCATTTCAAAGCCTAATCGACCAGTTTGATAGTGTACCAATTTCGAAAGGGATTCAATTTATTGTTGCCACACTGGTCTACTAAATATAGTTATTTCGATGTAGGACTTTTGGGGTTTTAGATTTTTTAAAAGCAACTGGAGAAGTAGAACCATCTTTCTGTCTGTTGGTCTACTCGATCAATTTTGAAGGACTCTTAATTTTAGATCAATTGATGTGGATGCCATTACTTTTCCTTTGGTTCCTTAGGCACGGCAAAGGACTAATAAGTTTAGATCATTGATCTGGATGCCGTTAATTCTCCTAGGGTTCTGTAGGCATGGCATAACCAAGGTTCTTGTAGTTCAATCTTCTTCTTTGATTGTATTACTTAGCAAGATTCCTGCTGCTGAAATAAAATTTTGTGAATCATTCAGGGTGTGAGCCGTTGATACAGCTATATGAGATCCTTGTAAGGGCTCCTGGGTGTATCGGAGCACGGTTCAGTGGTGCTGGATTTCGCGGGTGCTGTATTGCGTTCGTAGATGCTGATTGTGCAGAGGAAGCTGCATTGTTTGTCAGGAACGAATACCTAAAACTCCAACCCAAGCTGGCAAGCCAAGTCAACAGCAAAAAAGCAGTTCTGATATGCGATGCCGGTGATTGTGCTCGTGTAATCTGACCTGTTGATTATTTTGTTTCTAAAATAACTCATATTCTTGTTATAAAATGCGATGTAATTTGTTTGTTGTTCATAGAATTGTATATTCCGAAAGGAGCTGCTTCTTATGTGTTGCGTCAAACAAGTGGGATACCGAGTGGATGGTGAGATTGGTGCCCGAATTAGTCCATCCAATGGTCTGGATACCTAGTTATCAAAAGATTGTGTTAGGATCAAACTGCGGGTGATTGTGCTCGTGTAATTTGATTGGTTGAGTATATTCTTTGAGGGAAAAAGCAGAGACCCATTCTTGCGACTGTTTATCAAAATTGCGATGCCATTGTTCCATTGGATTCATAGAATTGGATTCCGTGACGTTTTTGTTTATCTTGAGATGTATCAAGCCAAGTCCTTGAGTAGCCGTACCAATTGATAGAAGCACCATTGGCCTGAGTACTTCGCCTTTTTGTTTGCTTTGGCACGAGAATGCCTTTTGTTCTGGAGCCATGTTTTGAAAACCGGATTGGACTGGCCGGTTCCATAGGTTGAACCATCAACCAGCCCTTGGTCCGGTTCAGAGGATTACCCAGAACTCATTGAGCGGCTTTTGACAAGTAGACCGGTTCTTGAAATGTAACGGTTTTCTGGGTAATCCGGACCGGAGCAAGGGCTGGTCAAAACATTGCACTGAAACAACGATCACAGTGCACATGCATGAAAAAGGAAACATGCTTCAAAAAGGTTGTGGTGCACACACAAAAGCCATACCAATTACAATCCATTCAACCCAAGTATCATGCGGATCAAAGTGTTTTTGCACGATTTCCAATCGAAAACGTCTTCACTTGCAGTATTAAGAAAGATCTATTGTATTAAGATACAGAAATATGTTTCTGATTCCAAGCATAAAACTAGCAGATAAAGAAAGAAAAGAAGCAAAAGATGGAACTTGTCACCTAGTAAGATAATATACAATCAGAAAAATGACCACAAAAGCAGCCACAAGTGAAAACGTTCTCCGGCTGGATTTGGTCTCAAATACCTACAGAAAACAAGCTCATGCTCAGCAATTGGACAATTTGGAACCAATAGAAAAGTAAAGTAAAGTAAAAAAATGGAGTACAAAAACTAAAACTAAAGCTAATGTTTAAGGTACCATCTTGAATTTATCCATAGTTCCTGAAAGGATTCCCCTCGATGCATCCATCTCATTTCCCTATATGATAAAAAACAAGCCATTCATCATATATCCCAACAATAATCACAAACAATAATTGCTGTCGTAACAAAATTGCAGGATTTGGCTTTATGACTACAGCGAACACACCATACGGTCCAGCATACGGTTGTGCCCCTCCACTTCCTCATGTATATCACCTGTCAACTGTTTAAGAAGGGAATTAGTTCTTGCCAGGAAATACAATGGATGATGAGTGTTAAAAGATGCACTTTCTCTTTGACAACACCATAAAATTATTCCCTTTGTGATATAAGAAGGATGTGACGTCATACTTGAGTCCAGTTCAAAAAAAAAAAAAGACGTTATACTTGAGTTAAGAATAATATCGAAGATTGTTAAACCATTCCTTTAATTTACTCACTAGTAGGTTCCAACTGCCTACCAAAAAAGTTGCAGGAATTTATTCTACTCAGCAAACGATTTCCCTCAATTCTGAAGCAAAACTGCATGGTTTAAAGGAAGCTAACATCATACGAAAACATTTTTTCAAAAAAGGAAAAAGAAATTAGCACAGGACAATGTAACCGCTTCGCAGCCACAGAACTTCCATCAAACATGCTACTGTAAATTTAGTATATGGGCCATAACCAGAATCACTTCTTAGAAAGCTGCCAATTGGAGGAAAGTGCTTCAACTGAAACTTTAAGCCTATATAGGCCTATGATTCCAATGTCTCGTTATTTTACGCAATTCTCAGCAATCAGCTTTCAGATGGGCATGGAGGGGTTCAAGAGGTGTTTTAGCAAGTGACATGAAAACAACCTCGAAATAAGAAGGTAGAACTTACTCTTTTCAGCATACTGACTCGATCTTGCAAACCATCCATTGCTCTTTCATTCTCATGCTCAGCAATCTCAGGGGAGGAATAAGAAGATGAGGCCCTGATACCACCCTCCTCAATGCCATCAAAAAGTGCGACTCTGTTGTTGCGATAATCCCTGCATCCACGGAAAATACTTGTGTCAGACGGGGCACAAATTGAAATGAAGGTAAGAGCAGAAGGTGCAGATTTAAAAATTGTGACCTAAAAGTGCAAAAGATGAAGATATTTCCCTTAATTCAAATATGATCAGAACGAACAGTCTACAGCAATTCAGATTTTCAGGTACTATAGGGTAAGCACACCGGATAATAAACTTATCGAACTAAATTCTCCCAACTGGGGCAAAACAAATGCTTTTATTGTGAGCATTACTCGGAAACCTGGAAGACATGAATCCTCCAACAGGCCACCTCCTCTTTTAGAGAGGGCAGGGGACACCACTAAAACTCATAGGTGGTGTTTGTAGCAATGTAGTAAGCATCTGACCTGCAAAGACTCCATAATACTCACAAAGGAGCAAGACAAAGTCAAATGAAATGCTTGTTTAATGTTTGAATTTTCTGATCTGGAAATCAATTGAGCAGTCCATAGTGGTTCTAACATATTTTGCAGACAACTTCTTAACAAAAACTGGTGCCGAAATCTTTTGTGCTTTACCACTGGAGCTGAATTTTGTTCTGGACAGCCCAAACATGGAGGGAATGCTGCCCGAAAATCTCATTTAACTCGTCTTCAATAAGGGGAACAAAATGATGACTGGGATAATTAAGTCATCAGACCTCATTCCCGTACACCAAGTAAACCAAAAAGTTGAGGTATCATTAAAGTAAACCAAGCACTAGAATGGAAATGAGAGCTCTATTCCCAGAATTGATTCCGATCCACAACCAAACTTAGGAATAAGAATAAGCACTCCAACCTCATACTATTCCTTTCTGTTCCGTTTGACTGTCAATTCCATGGAACCAAACATAGCCTCGTATGCATAGATGTGGATTTCAAATGAAGGTATTTGAAAGCATTACATGAAAAGTATATCAATCTAAATGTTAGGATTTGAAACTCATCATGTCAAGGATTGAAGTTAGACAAAGATCCTAATAAAGTACATCTCTTCTACACCTAATCCATCTCCCACTCTAGTTTCACAAGATACCTTCAACTAAACCTCTTACATTCACTTACAATCAAAATCCGCTTGTATTCAAACAGACCCATCATGCCTTGTCTAAATTTGATAAGTGATCTAGCCCAACAGAGGAAATTACAATAATAATAGAAGGCGAAGATTGGGCCAACAAACCTTCGAGAACCCATGGCTATTGGGATTCAAAAATACCAGCACAAGCTGCTTCGCGATTATTTGGATTCTGTGAATTCATCAAGGAAAATCACATAAATCAACCGAAAATTCCAACACCAAATTATGATCTCGAGAAGAATTCCACGCCAAAGTGAATATATCGAAGAGTGAAAGAAAATCGAAGAACAGCGAAAATTACAGCAATTGAGAAAAAAAATCAGATCTGATGAGAAAACTGCTCGTACGTCGTACCTTCGGAGTGGGAGAAGCCGGAATATTTTTGGGCAGTGTTATGGTTCATCCAGTAATTTGTACCAGCATAAAAATGTAACTGTACAGGACAAGGGTTGCGATGACATGTTGCTTTCTATGTTTGTTTGTTTTTTACTTAATCGAATGTGTCCGAGACATTTTGCCTCGGGTAATTATCGGGCTGAATCCCTGCGCCTCGGCAACCTAAAGTTATGGAATTTTACTTGAGATTACCTTTTGAGATTCGTCAAGAAATTTCATAGCCCAGGTCAATATTTTTATTTACCGAATTAGTTTTTTTTTTGAAACACGTTGAGAAATTTCATAGCCCAAGTCAATATTTTTATTTACTGAATTTGTTTTTTTTTGAAACACGTTAAGAAATTTCATAGCCCAGGTCAATTTTTATTTACCGAATTAGTTTTTTTTTTTTAAACACGTTAAGAAATTTCATAGCCCAGGTCAATATTTTTATTTACCGAATTAGTTTCTTTTTTTGAAAAATGTCAAGAAATTTATGTTATCGATGTATCCCAAGACCGATTACATAAAAAATAAGAGTAAAACCAAATCTACTAATGGATAAACAAACGCTACATAAGACGTAAAACACTGCGGCCCATTTCTGTAAAACGCGCCGGGCGGGCAGACACACCTATAGGACGTGATGATGAATCCGTTCAAAAGTCAGCATAAGAGAACCCAAAGAGGGAACCCAGCTCAAACCCTAAACACATTACAGCACTAGCAACCGGTAGAAAATTCTAGGGACTAGAAAATCACAAAAGGCTTACCATCTCTTATACAAAACCTATTGAGGAGTTTTCTTTAGAAAAACATGTTCATAGGAGACATCATCATGTAAATACTTATCAAATTATATTCGTAGTCTCACTCTCCCCAACCTCAGAAAGCAATCGGATTGAGCGCATTACGGTATTAATATCAATTTGATCCTAAACATCATCTTCCATCTCGTTAGACCTCTTCTGCGCCAGCAACAAGCTGGGTATCCCTCTTGAACCTTCAAGGCCCGCACCTTCGGACTTGGGTATACTGCTGTGCACATTCAGGCACGGCAACGAACAGTTTGGATGCAAAGGTGTCGAGGTAAAATCTAGGTTATCCATTTGAACAACGGACAACTTAGATGTACAGAGCACCTGCTATGCATGAGGCAACAACCCCAGATCCTGCATCTTCACGCACCAAATGTTGAAGTTGCTTTGCCTATCAAACTCGTCAAACTAGTATTTAGATGCTAAAACTGCAATTGAAAATGATCAACAATGCTCTGATACTAGCTTTCTTATGACAAATCACGAAGTAAAGAAAAGCAAGAGATTATTCACTACAACAAGAAAAGAATACAAAGAATCATTTGTATCCAAGCTTTGTTTTTTTGTAGGATCACAAAATTCAACGCAAGTATACCCACGAGCTCAGTGTAAGAGGGCTCCGACGAAATTCATGCTACCCAGTCATTCTCTTATCTTTTGTTTTTGTGTAAAGTTATAGACACAGACACTATACACAAAATCCATTCTCTCATCTTTGTTTGCATTTCAATCTTGCCCAGACCAGATTTTCCTGAGCATAGTTGAAGAGAAGATTTCAAAGGTTAGCTTGTGTGTCCACCGAAACTCTTTTTCTGATAATGTCTATTGGAACTTTATCATGCCAAACATGACAATATCCCATTGAATATGAACTGCAGCCATTGGGAAAAGAGCAATTAACCGCCGTGCACCCGCATTTCCTACTCAAAATAAATGCCTTTCAACTCGCATGCGTCCTGGCAGGAATTTCAAAGTTCAGCATAGTTCACGTTTTAGGCTTCTTTGGCAGGCCCATATCTCCAGGCTCAGTCTTCCGCTTTATTCCCAGGAAGTGCTCAACCTGAAAGACCAGACATAAGATTGAGTCTGAAAGCGATCTGAGCGAGTCTGAAAGCGATCTGAAGGGAAACAAAGAAATGTACCCAAAACTGCAACATCCTGACCAACATTAATCGGTGTATGCAAACAATTTGAAGCAGTAGATGGAAATTCACACGAATCTTCTCAGTTATAAGAGAACAAACCAAGTTTTTAATACTATAAGGTTTCCCTAAATGCCATGGGGCCACTATACCTATAGGGAATGGAATTACATACAGTAAAGAAAAATCAAAATTATCTTCAAAACCAACGTTATAAAACAAGGCGAACAAATGTAGCAAACCCACATTCTTCAGGGTGTACAAGTAGAAACGCTTGAGCAAGTCGGGAAATTCCAATGGTTCAGAGGTTCTCTCACCGCCTTAGCTAAGCCACTTAACTTCATGGAGTTTAACCTTGATAAAATTGATCACCATGATGAAATACTAGACATATGGTACACCTCCACTAGATACAAATGCAAATACCGTCTTTTGTACCCGGTTTCTGCATAATCTATTACTCTAATATTAGGTTGCATAAATAATGTCTTACTCTTTAGATGCAAATACTGTCTTTTGTAAAAATAAGGTAACCAAACAAGTAGTTATCACTTGGGTAGATTACACTGAACTTCCCCACGGCTATTAACAATGATTGAAACTTCCCCTCAGGTTTATTCAAATGATGACTTTCCTGTCAGAATGGCTAGCCAAACAGTACTACTAGTATGGTCTATTACTGATTTACCCCTTAACTAATTGATTGACCACATCTAGCCGAAACAAGACATCAACATCTAGCAGGCTGCAGGCATATGACACCTAAATTCTCAATCTCAGAAAGTGGCATATTATGTAAACCAGGATCAGCAACAACCACAACCACGCTTATCGCAATGGTCAAACAAAAATAGCATGAGGATTCTTCATTTATCTACCTCAATGTGCTTAATCAGTCCATGGTGCATAAAATGACATATAAGGAGAAAGTACAGAAAACAGAAAGCTACACAGACCTTTCTGTCTCCAAGCATGGGCGTCAATCCCCCTGGGAGATCCTTCTCAACAGTTGCAAAACCACTGCTAGGATCACTTGTTTGCCTGCAATTAAATAGCAAAAGAAAAAGAAAAAGGGCCAAAAAGAAAATCAATAGATTATGTTGCAGTGATAAGGAGATAAGCAGACAGAAAGCAAATATAGACCTAGTTAAGCTTCATCTTTGAAAGTGCTGGTTCTACTGAGAATGGCATGAATTTTCTGTATTGGAAGGTCAAAATGTCATGACAAGCTATTCCAGGTTGTTTTTGATGAACTTAGTCAATATCACCGCAGAAACATGATTAACCACTGTTGCACATAACCCAGAAAAGTTACTGTAGTAAATTTACACGCAACTTCTCGTTTCTGTCACCCTCTATTTGATCTGTTATCCCCTCTTCCTATTGCATCTCATGCGGTCACATTATTGAATTTCAAACAAAAAAAAGCTGAATTTTCAAAGAAAAAACCGACCCTAGAATTTAGGAAACCAAGAGGGTGAGCTTGATAATTGAAGAGGATATACAATGGATGATCAGGTATGAAGGTCCTGAAATTCATTCAGCAGTTGAAGAATCACGTGCAAAACTAATGGTCTTGCAAAAAGTATCAATTTTCAACAAGTAATAGCATGGGATCTTAACAGCTATAGATAATCAAGCTATTTATTTCAAGAATTGATAAGCACGATCAATCGAGCCACTTCATCACCTCCACAATTCAATTTTCTAAGGTGCCTACACAAAATAGCTCAGCTCAGACTGCTATATAGAGCTTAACAAATGCCAGCACCACCTTAAAAAAATGGTTTGATCTGGTTGGTCAAGTTGCTTGGCAATCACTATTGACAGGGCAGTTACGAGGGGCTCACAAACAATGCCTTCTCTTTTCATTTTTGAAAATCAATATAACCCAGATTCGAGAAGAAACCTTATAACTTCCAAGGGTGGGCGGCACTCAACTATTTTCTCAGCAAAAAGCCCTAAGAAACAAAATTTGGTGATGTACATAAGTTCCAGATGAGATCAAGAGACTAAAGGGAGAATGTTAACCAGCAAACAACACCATGAGCCAATGGTAAGATAGTCAAATCATCACATTAATTTAATTTTTTAGCTTGCTTAAAATGAAGGAATAGGCCACTTTGTGCATATTGTCAAAGGTTAGGTCTGTCTCCAATACTCCCTTGCCCATACCCCCCATGATTGGGGAATGGGTTCTGTTATTGTTGTTACTTAAAATGAAGGAATAGCAATCAAGAATTGGTGTGAGAGGTGGAAAATAGGAAGGCACCCTGTCCAGCATTTGGATACGCAAATAAGCAGCCCAACATTAACTGCAATAACACTTCACAAGGAGGAGGATTTTTGGCAACAAGAATGATGAGAGTACTAGGATACAAGGAGGAAGTAGTTACAAAACTTAGAAGGTTAGTTACCTACATGGCATCGCCATAGCAAATTCTTTTATTGCACCAAAAATGACAGAATTCTTGCTATCCCAACCCATGATACTTACTAGTCAATCAAAATTTCAACACATATCAAGTATCAAAAGCCAACTACAAACAATTAACTAAATAAAAGTAAAAAAAAGAAAAGAAAAGAAGCATACCCTGGTTTGACATGCCCACTGAGAACAAGATAAGGTGTCTTCAAACGAGCTTGGGCTTCCCTCATCCTCTCCACAGACTGCGATGGTGTATCTGAATTTTTCATTTGCTTTACCTTCAGTTCCTCCTGGTATTCACGTATGTGCTTTTCTTGTTTCGTTTTCCCAGGTCCCTTACCATGGAACTTGTGTGAGAGTAACCGGAAGGCTTCCTTTGGTGTCAACTGGAAAACACAAGGAAAGAACCTAAATGAATTGTAATATATGTTTATGTTTGTCCCAAAGAAAAACCCACTCATCTTGTTCTTCTCCATCCTCTTCTTCTTCCTCCCTTTAGGATTCCTTTTCCCTTACTTTCACCTCAATACCAACTAAAACTAAATACATTTCTCCTCCTTTTATGAAAAACCTAGATCAATCAATCGAAGTATCCTCCCCTTCATTACTTTTTAAAGAACTTTGAAGAGTAATGGAGGAACTTGAAACTCACCAATGGACAAGTTTGAAGCAAAAGAGGGTCACATGGAAGTGGAGCAAAGTTGGCATCCCGGATATGAAGATTTTTGAGCAAAAACGAACCAAGAGGTAACACATTTAATGTAGGAGAATTCTGAGTCCGCTGTGTTCGAAACGGGCTCATAATCCCAAATAACGTTCATAATTTCAATAGTTAAATGTCGAAAGCTTAATGTTGTTTCAACAATGTAAACCTCAATTATTACTAAATTTTCGGTAGTTAAAATCTGAAAACTATAGCTATTTTTTGGAGCAAAAATGATACATGTACAACAATCAGCTCCAACAAATCTCCAACACACTAACATGTGTGTGGAGCCCACACACACTTGAGTGTGAAGTGTGTGTGGGCTCCATACATCATGTGAGTGTGTTAGAGACTTGTTGGAAACTTTTGTTTTACGTATATCATTGTTGTTGGTTTTGGGAGTTAATTTCCGTTAAAAGATACAAAGATAGTTGTTTTTCTTAGTTCGGGTTTTAACTACTGAAATTTGGTCTAATTCTTTAAATATTAATATCCGAAATTTGTATTACTTTTTGGGAGTTACGATCTTTTTTTTTTTAAGCAGACAACAAAACTAATTTTGTTTGGTTATTTTTTTATTTTTTTATTTACAGTAATGCTTTCACGCATGGTAGTCACATAACATGGTCATTGGGTGAACACAATAGACATAGCAATTTACGACAAACACATTGAGTACTTTGGAACAAGTTATTTACTTAAACAAGTCATTCCGTGCAGGTTATTTATGACAAATTTTCCTTTAGGTGTTTCTCACCAAAGAAGCGTTGAAGGAGTGGACTTTTTCGACCGGTTCAAAACATGGTTTTGTCTGTCGTTAATGCCTCTGAAAGAATGACAAAGGACCTGTAATCGAGGATAAGATTTGCATGCGAAGAGAGTGGTAACTTCTGACCGAGGATATGTTTTAACAACTAAATGACGTTTTATTAAAGGCGATCAACCATTAATCCATTATGACAACAATTATACTCGGACAATTATTCTATGAAATATTCTATTTACTTTTACATACATACATACATACACACACAAATTTTAGCAAAAAAGAAGACGAAATTATTATTATTTTTTGGAGAGTTTATGTTGTGCATGTAGTTCCTTTTGCGGGAAATGACTCTGTTCAAATCAACACACTTCACACATCTTCCCCAGAAAGGTTTTTAAACGTTACAAGTTGGATCGGATGCAAGACTTGTTAACCATATTGAATCAGCTACAACTGCCTCATCGTCGTCGTTTCTGTGCCACTCCCACTTTGCATACGTCTCGTTCACCAATTGAAATTCCCCATGTCCAAAACTTGCCTCCCTGTACACTGATATTGTGGGTTGTGGATCCATATACCTGTATACGTACAAATGCATGCATGAAAGTTATTAGTTGATTGACAGACTCCTCTTAATTAGATCATTTAATTTATATGGACTGGAAGGTGTAATTTGATTAAATATAACAGTGCGGTCCCAATCAGGTATACCTAATTAGATTCCTATTAGGGACTCCAATTTTCTGATCAAATTTTCACGATCTGAACGGTCCAATGTGTTTGAAACGTGTACCGGGAGAAATCATCATAAAAAAGTATTGGGAAGTGCTTAATTCGATCAGTTCTCAATAAAAGTTATATATTTAAAAAAGATATGTTTTAAACACATTGAACGGTTTGGATCATGAAAATTTGATCCAGAAATTGGAGAATTGTAAGAGTTCCTTATGGGAATCCCATCAGGTATATACTTTATGATCCTCTCTTCTTTATTCACTTCGATCTATATGCTTGTGTGTACTAATTATCTATAAAAAAAAAAAAAACTCGTCCGTCTCATTAATAACTAAACTTAAGAGAGAATAGATCTCCGCAAAAATCAATTTAAAAAAGAGATTTTAAATTACAGTACTTTTTAGAGTAGCAAAATATAACGGCCTTGTTCGATTAGGAGGTTTAGTTTTATTTTAGTTTTGTTGACATCATCATTTCTTTCTCTATTTCTCTTTCACTTATTACACCTGCTTACATTATCAAAACTAAACTAAACTAAATTACAAACCAAAGATAGCCAACAAAATTTTAAGTGAAGGAGTTATAACGTACTTTGTGGCTAGGCCTTCACGGTTGCCGCCATCTCCAATGGTGATGTATATTGGACCGCAATTGTCTGCTTGATCCTTGTAAACGCGAGTCTGGTGTAAAGACAAAAAAAAAAAAAAAGAGAAGAAAAGGCAGCGTGATATAATTGTATCAGTTGAGTTTTCCTAGTCACCGCAGTTGTGACCAATCAATCATATATAAGGAAAAAATTATGTATATATAAAAAATTCCTGAATCGCGACATGCCGCCGAGGGGTTGGCCCCTGCAAATGTACAATTAGGAGAGAGCGTTTTCACATGCTTAGGTCAAATAATTTGTCCACAAAACAATAGTAATTAGTAATGAATTATAGTTGGATTACTGAAAGACATTTGGATCCCATTTTGTTTGTTCAACGAATTTTGTATTTACGTGAGCCATTAGGCAAGATAGGGATGGATTTGGGGACCCTTCAGCGCGCCCAGATCGTGTAGCGTAAGGGCGATTACAACCGTCCATCTTGAAAATAATAGTCTGGATTCGCAGAAAACACTTTCGGACGATTGAAATCGATACACTGCACTGTGCAACGCATATGATGCGATGTAGGATCCCCAAACCAAGATAAGGAAGCTTACGAAGCGCTCATAGGCATGGACATGTCCAGCAAATACAACATCAACTCGAGCTCCATAAAGCAAATCTTCCATGGCTGCCTTCATGTCAATCGACTCACTCTCACCCTGGTGGGCTTCATTCGTATTGTACCACGGCGCATGTACTAGCACCACCAACCAAGGCGTTTTGCTCCGGTCAACCTTCTTCAAATCCGCCACGAGCCACCCGTACTGGGAGGAGCTGGGATCAAATGCCGTGTAAGAACCCAGCATGATCACATGGGCGCCGGCGACTTCGAATGAGTAGTACAAGTTAGAGTCGGAGCCGCTCTCCTCGAACGGCATATGCCACCTGTGCAGAAATTTAAATATATTAGATTTTACTTAAAACAAAAATGATAAGTACACATCCTTTGTTCAATATATTTCAAAAACAAAAAAATTGTAGCACAAAATTTGAATTTTCCTTTCAACCACCAATATTGACTCCAACTGCTATGGTAATTTTTCTGATATTCAATTCAATAGAGGGAAAGCTTCGGAGGGAAAAATAAAAAATTGAGTTGGAGTAAAAAGGAATAGTAACATTCTTCAAAAATATAAAAAAATTATTTTGATTCTTCGAAATGAAGAATGTGGTTGGAGATGCTCTTACTTGTACGAATATTAAACAGTACAAGACATTACCTTGCATTGTAGGATGTGAAGGGCTTCGAGTGGATGCCGGGGATTTTCTCGATCTCGTGGTTGCCTTCGGTCACCATCCATGGCCGCTGGCTAGCAAGCGGCTCCACCAAACGGCCGAATGAGTCCCACAGTGGCTGAATCGTATCGGCGTAGGATAAGTCCCCCGGGAGGAGTAACACATCGTAGTTTGATTGTGAAATGTGTTGGAGAGTCGAGGTGGTCCAATCTGTTTGTCCCAAATCTCCTGCAAGAATATGAATGTGATGCACTTTTCTTACCGAAGTCTGATACCGTACATGAAAAGTTTCCCATAAATTCACCGAAAAAATGCATTCACATGGTGAAATTCACCCGGTACACTGTTTCCCTTTCTTAGCAAAATGATGCAATTTTTCTATCTTTCAATCCAACAGGAACACTTTAAGATCACTAAAGTCATCTTTATGCAGATAAAAAAAATTTAATGAGTGAAGAAAATTTAATAAATTCTTTTTAGCTGTTAAAAAAAATTGAATGAAAAACTACGAGCGGATTGGCTTGTTATTCAAATCACAGTCCCACTATCCCTAGCTTGATTATTGAAGCCCATTCAGATGCCTCTTGCAAGGCGGCTTAGCTGTTTTGGGCCTTCTTCTATTAGAAAGTTGTGTTAGCACGTGTTTTAGCTAAATAATTGAGTTGAATTATTATTTTCATCCTTATTTATTTATTTTTTTTCACATTTGTTTTTTAGTCAAAACATCCCTTAGCCTTTTTGGTTATGGCTTTTCTCAAATGGAGAAGTTATGTTAACGTGTTTGATTGTCCAGTCAACAGCCTTGGGGTCTAACATCAAAAAAATATCTCAACCACTGATGGAGCCGGGAGACAAGTGACTGCGGCGGCCATTACAAGGTTTTTAAAAAAATGTAAGAAAATAAATTTTTATCTCCGAATTATATAAACTCGTCACCACTAGATTTTTTTTTAATCTTTCATCCTTTAGTTTTTTTTTTCCTAATTAATGTTATTATAGTTTTTCATAGAGTGAATGAATATTCATAATGCAGTTTGTCTTTTTATTTTTTGAGTACATATTTTTTCCTCCGAAAAAATAGAATCCTGGCTCCGTCTCTAATCTCAGCAATAATCAAGTGACGAAACACATAATCTACGTAAATGAGAACTAGGAGATGTGATTTAAAAATTATGTCATCCATTTCTTCGAACAAACACTGACATACTAATTTGAATTTTTAAATTGAACTGTCAAAATTATCCAAAATCCATGCAAAAAAAAAATCAGCTGAACGTACCTACAACAGAGAAGCTGATGGGCAATTGAGCCGGCGGAGTTTTGAAACTGAGTTCTGGGTCTGAATCTGAGCCACATCGGTAATAATACGTTGTGCTTGGCGTCAATGGACCGATAACCACATCATGTATCGAACCGGACTGGTAAATGAGATACTCATAAGACGACGTCGTCCCATTCGCCGAAGAATCGTATACGCCCGGCGAAGTTCCGTAGCTGACCGTTGCAGGAGCATCGTCTTCGGTAATCCATGATATTCTCATACTGTCAGTGCCAACTACAGATATGTGCACCTGGAAATTAAATCGAAAAAGTTAGACGCTCGTTGATTATTGTATTAATCAATTATTTGATTTTAGTAGCAATCTTCCTCGTTTAATAAAATTAACTGGTGATTTTAATTAGCAGATTTTATCATTTGTAAAACTTGCCGGCAAACGACTTCAGTGGTTTGGATGGAGAGGCCGTGTCCTTGGCCCACATGACGTCCAATTAGACATGACGGTGGCTTAATTGGTCAACAATATTCTTATTTTTTTTATAACAAAATGTCTGTGTCAACTTACGTGCACGTCAACTAATTCTGAAATTTTGAAGGTAACGACCGGACATAATTCCTAATGACCCCGAGAGTTTGCTTGCAAGGGTTCAGCAGGTTTGGTGTGGCCTTACCAACAGGGACGAATCTAAAATTTCCTATTTCAGAGTATATTCTCCTTATTTTTAATAGATATATATATATATATATATATATATATATATATTTTTAAATATATAAAATTTGAAAAATAATTAACAAGAAAGAACAATTTTCCTTTCAAAAAAACACTAAACTATAGTAAATGATATTGTACGATAATAATACTGCGGTTGTCGAATAATATAATAATAATAAAATAGTCGAAATTAATTTTTTAATTTACCCAAACTGACCAATAAAATTCGAATGATTGAATTTAGTCTTGAAAAAAATTATAAAACCAAGATTTATTTCATTTCGGCTCCTCCGATTTTGATTTCTGGCTCCGCTATTGCTTACCAAACAATTTGAATTACTAAAGATGGAAGAGGATCAATACGGAAGAAGGGTCACGTTGCTTCACGAGTCACGGCATCTTACACCCAGGCATACAAGCTTCAAGCCTGATAGAAAAGAGTTAAATGACTGTCTGCCTACCACGTCAATTCTTAGGAAGGGTAATTATTCTACAGACAGTGACGGAGCCAGGAATTTAACTATGTAGGAGTAAATATTTTTTGTAAAATATTTTACAGGGGCGAACTTATATAATTTGTAGGAAAATTTCTTTTTTCTATATAATAGTAGAGGTTTTTTCCTTTTCTTGGAGGGACGACCGTCCCTACTGACCTCCCTCTGGCTCTATCTCTGTCTACCAATTTAGACTTTGGATCACCCCAATCTCTCACGAAAAAGAATGACACATAAGGTTCAACTTCCTAGTTCCTACCTACTTAGGAGAATTGGCATATACCAGGAATAATACTCCATGGAGCAATATCTTGCAGGTTTGACCCTGAAATTTTCAGAGTCCTAAACAAGTTTTAATAACGGGACCCTCTTAAAATTTGTGTGTATGTATGAGTATATATATATATATATATATATATATATATATATATATATATATATATATATATATATTTGTTGTTCAATAAGAGGTTCAAAAACACCTTCAAGTATAGTGGTCGTCGGAGATGAATGACGTGCAAGGTTGCGAGTTCTATTCTTGTAGCGCGTAGTAGTTTAGAATTTTTTGTGCATATTCCAAATAGCTAGGTGTCAAAAAATATGCGCGTAGTAAGACTCTATCATGAGACTTAAAGGGTTACAACACAGAAGCGTTAACCATTAAACCATTATAACATTTCTACATAAGAACTGACTTATAAGTATATATTTATTATATCTAGAAATTTGGGGGTCTATGATTGGGCAAAAAATTAGAGGCCCAAAATGATGGCATTGTGGACTTATATATGCTTAGGGCTGGCCCAAAAGATTATAAAATTGTGGTCAAAAGTAATAATTTTTTGAATAAAGCCAAAATAGGTGGATTATTGGCTAATAATCCACCTATTTAATCCACCTATTTTGGCTTTATTCAAAAAAATATTTGGTTTGACCATAAATTTATACTTGTTAGATTCGTCTCGTCTCGAGGAATCCAGAAACCACAAAATCTTGACGCAAAACTAACAAATGCAAATTTTTTTTTGAATAAAAACAAAACGAATAATCCAATTTTGGCTTTTAAGCCAAAGTAGCCCTGAAATGTCTCAAAACAAATCTATGGTTTAAAACATTGAAGTGAAAATCTATGTATTTTTTAAAAATACTATCCTTTATTATCACTGAAAGATTATACCTAGTTTTTGTTTGATTCACAGTGCATTAGACGTATATCTCCTCAAATAGTGAAAACAAAAATTTAAGAAAAAAGAAGAAGAAGGAAGAAGATAAAATTGTGGGACGGTGGAGCATTTCAAGGACAGTCCTCGAGTCCTCATCCCAGGCGTTTAATCATCAAAATTCAAAACCCCTCGATCTCCTCTCAAACTAAGGTGACTAGCTTAGGATTTTTTTTTTCCAGGTTTAAAAAAGACAAGAACAAAAAGCGTGTCACGATTAGGGGTGTAAACAAGCCAAGCCGAGCTAATATGGTGATATGGTATTGTAATCTGCATTACATACGAATATAGTACTGATCAGTGATTACATGAAGTATACGTACCTGTTGTGGAGAAGTGGAAGAAAGATCTTCAGACAGCGGCCGATATCGGGTCTGGCGGGCTGGTGGCCGGTCATATGATAGAACAGAACAAAGCAATCCGGAAAAGGCCAAGACCGCCAACAGCGACGTCCAAACAGCCATTGCACAAGACAAATTAAGAGGGGACAGTATGAAGGAGGAAGGGAAATGATAAATGCTTGGAAGAAATAGGAGATATTTATAATGAAAATAAGGAATTCTCAGAGGGGAAAAATCATAAATGTGAAAGTGTACTAAATATTTGTCCAAGTTTGTTGACCATTCAGTTGCAATTTGGTAGATTATGAACGGATCCAATGATTTATAGATTGTGATAAGAAAATTGTTCATTGTGCAAGGTTCATCTTCCGCTAGTTCTATTGAGGAAAACTGTACCAATTAAAATAATTCGTATAGATTTAAGTAATCTTCCTTCGGCTCCTGGACTTAGTAAAAAGACGTCAACTTTGATTTATAGCTGGTAAAAGCTTTTAATGTTTATGAATGATCACATTCTCCCGTAACTCCTTGTTTGTTACGAAAGATTTGGAGGGTGGGATAGAATATTGAATGGAACCCAAAATCTATTATGTGGTGTCATGGGTGGGGTGGGATTTGGGTAGGATTCCACTTCCTGACCCATTCCATATCCCAGGACATAGAATCCCGGGGGATTTGGAATCCCATCCATTGGTTAATGTACAAGATGGGAAAAACATGCCAAGAATAGTGCTTCCCAATGACTATATCCCGGAGAACTCAATTACCGGATATGAATTTTCTCTGTCCATTTATATTCTGAGCAATATCTCAAGGGATTTTATATTTCATCCATACCCTAAGAGATTTTATATCTCAAGAGATTTCATATCTCAAAGGATTTCATCTTTTTATCTCCGGTCAAAACAAATGAGGCCTACCGTCACCATTGATGTAATCATAAGAGAATGTGCTCGTTCTATTAACCCAATCAAACAATAATTAATTTTTATAAACTGTATCCACATGTTGTTTACTTTCCTGATTATGTAACTTCCAGTTGTTATGGATTAACGACGAACACCTGTTTAATCCTACAACACAAACGCCCCTACGGATTGGAAACAATGAATCATAGAAAAACAAGCAAACAAGTGCGTAATAAAAAACTGGAAAGAAAAGCAAGACACAAGATATACGTGGAAAACCTCAACGTGAGGAAAAACCACGGGAGCCACACCAGTCCACTATGAAATCGAATCAAAGAGTACAAGTCATCTCACAATCTCTCTGAGATCGGTTTTCTCTCGCCTCTCTCTCTTTTTCACGCTCTGAAAAAGTGATCCAAAAACATACCGCACACACCGTCGGCCAAAACCCTAAAAAACAATTTTAAGGTCTCGGTAGCGCTACAGGGAAAAGCCTGTAGCGCTCCTAAACATTCTGTTCAGAAATTAGGCTATGGGTAGCGCTACACCAAAACATTGGTAGCGCTACCGAGAGGGTTAACTTCACTCCCAACACCAATTCCTGTGGACATGCATCTAAAAGCTTACCAATAAAAAATATTTATAAATTATATGTTTAGAGAGGTATAATTAAATGGGGGAATTGATTTTTACAACTTTTTTTTTTTAATAATTACACGACTTTTCTTGTCTTTTAGTGAAAAATTGCACATAAAAGTATACTACAAGACAAAAAAATAGTGTGCAATTATATAAAATTGGAGTATGAAAATTATTTTTCTTAAATAATCCATTGACTAATATATATGTATATATACAGAGAGGATCCAATCAGGACTCCCTAACTTTGTTAAAATACGGACCTCCCCTCTCCCGGCCAAATGGTCGGGATCCAAACCATTGGATGTGTTTAAAATGTGTTTTCAAGGGCCTACGCAAAGATTCGGGAAAAAAAATGACCGGGAAGGACTTCATCCAAACAGTTTTTCATGAAATATATATCCTACGGTTTGTATGAAAAATTGCTCGGATGAAGCCATTCCCAGTCATTTTTTTTGCCGAATCTTTGCTTAGGCCCTTGAAAACACATTTTAAACACATCCAACGGTTCGGATCCTGACCATTTGGCTGGGAAATGGCCGGGAGAGGGGAGGTCCGAATTTTTTTAAAGTCAGGGAGTCCTGACTGGATCTTGACCCTATATATATAACTTCTAGTACAAACCTCCCAAAAATAAGGAAAAATGATTTTTTTTGTTTTGCAAATTATTTTTGGAAAATCCAAACCGTCCAATGTGTTCAGAAGGTGTTTTCAAGGGTTTACGCGGAAATATTCAAAAAAAACTGGGAAGGGCTCGATCCAAGCAATTTTTTGCAAAAACTGTATTTTTGCAGTTTTGCGAAAACTGCTTGGATCAAGCCATTCCCGGTATTTTTTTTCAAAAATTCCTCGCGTAGACCCTTGAAAACCCTTCTGAACACATTGGACGGATTGGATTGTCAAAAAAATGCTCGGATCACGGAGGTCTGAAAGTTCGGAGTCCAGACTAGAAGTGCTCCCTATATATATATATATATATATATATATATATATATATATTGTTTAGCTGGTAGTCATTTAAGAATTCTTTTTTGTCACACAATCTTGACGAATCAATAAGTTCTTTAGATGTATTAATGAGGATCCAGGGATCCTATAGTATGGAGATGCACTACAATCCTATAGTGCAACATCTGAACTATTGATCTTGGTAATCATTGGCTCAGATTTTATCTTGACAATGGACGACTCGGATCATACGAGTGCCGAGATAAAATTAGAACCATTAATTGTGTGATTAAAGGCTTGAATACTAAATTACAACCCTGTAATGTGGCTCCACACTACTGGATCCCCAATTCTAATATTAATGGATCCTCCTTGAATTTTGTAGATAGAATGCAAATAAAAGAAAATATACAACCCGTATGATCATGGTCAAAAAAGACATCCCTAGCTAATAAAATTATTTTGATTGGGTTTAAATGGATGGAAATAAACATATGTTGTGATGATTAGATCATTTCAATTAAGTCCATGATGAAAGTAGGATGATGTATGTGAAGCAAATATAATACTAAGTTACATACCTTACTTGTGTATAAGTAAATATAGACGTGTAAGAGTCACCGTACGCAAGAGTACTTAATTACTTGTCAACAATCCTTGGGACAGGTCCCAAGAAGGTTATGCCCGGTGATATACATGGAGATATAAGTGCCTTCTAATTTTGCTACCACCCACTTGCTAGTTGGCCTTGGTTAAGTAGTTAAAATAGTATGTTTTCTTTTGATACCTAAGTAAGTAGTCAAATGACCTCAATATTGTGGCAACGGCTCAAAGACTGGAACTCATGACTCTTTCGTTGGCATATTCCTAGAATTGACCAAAATCCTTTCTTTTCTTTTCTTTTTTTACATTAGTGGGAGAGAGGGAGTTTTTTTTTTGAGTAAATTGTGAGAGGGGAGTTAGTAGTGTAGTAAGTTAGACAACTGCACCCCTCATGGGACTCGAACCTCCTCCATGGAGGAGGAGACAAATAAACTTGTCATCTGTACTAGCCTGGCAGTTCAATTGACCAAAATCCTTGCACATTTAATTTCTATGCAAAGCTTTTTGTCTGGTTAGGCAGGTTGTTGGGGACTTGGTGGTGACTTTTGGATTGCGGCTACGGTGCCTTTTGTTTTGTTGTTTGCTTCCTATTAAATGGGAATTAGTGGCTGTGTTTCGGGCATAATATTGATTGGTACCTTAAAAAAGTGTGATTTTCCATGACATGTCCATAAGAATTTAGACCTTGGAGTAACCCAAGTCACTACACCTCCGTAATGACTTTAATTGTGTCTAAAATATTTATTTGGGATCTAAATCATTCATTTTTTAAGGAATGTTGAGCACTTCATAGATTCAAGAAATTATGACCATCGATCGGAGATTAATAGACACACAATTGAGACAAATTTGTCTTACAATTTATTCCGTAAATGATATTGGCCACATATTTTTGTTAAATAAATAGTATCTGACCATATGGCTAACAATATTCAATTAATTTAATTTTTTACATGAATGATCTACTTAATATTTTCAAAAAATTGAATGGTTCTAATGCCAAATACAGACTATATAAAGCCCAAAATTAAGGTCACTACGGGAACTCCAAGTCTCAATTATAGATTATTACAATCAAAATAAGGTTGTTTAGAACTAGGGCTGTAAACGAGCTGAATCGAGCCGAGCTTTAAAATATTCAGGTTCGTTCATTAAGTTTTTAAACGAACTCGAGCTGAGCTCAAACATAATGAAAATTTGACAAGCCGAACTCGAGCCGAGCTTGCCGAGGTTTGGATTGAACTCGAACTTGTTCACGAGCCTTAAAGAATAAAAAAATATTAGATATATATGCTCTGGGATGCACAGCACCGTGCTGTGCAGCTCCACGGTGCGGCTGCGCCGGCAACTTTCTGACGATTAGAGACGTTCACCGCATAGATCTCGTCGAGCACTACATGTGTACCAAAAATCAACTCGATCCGGTATCGTCAAGTGCGTCATCAGAACATGAATATGTTGGAAAAAAGCGGAACATAAATGAACACAAATACTGGATCAAAACCATTAAAGCCATGCTTTTTCAAGTTATTTGTGTTCCGATGAGGCACTTAACAATATCCGATCAAGTTGATTTTTTATATACTTGTAGTACTCGACGAGCTCTACGCAGTGAACGTCTCTGATCGTCGGGGAAAAAAATGACGGGCTGCACAGCACGGTGCTGTGCATGGGGCTGCATAGCACCCCCCTGGTTCCAAAGTCTAAACATATAGAAATTTATAAACACATGTTAAAATTTAAGTTTATAATACTTTTTTAAAGTTCATACATGTACAAATTATAAAATTTTCATTATGTATATGAAAGTTTATACATGTTCAAGGTTATATATGAAATTCTTATGAGATATTCATATATATTCCAAGTTCGCGAGCCTGATCTAGCCGATCATTGTCAAGTTCAGGTTTGGCTCGTTTATTAAACTAACCTAAAATTGAGGTTCAGGTTTAGTTTGTTTAGTATTCGAACCGAACTCAAACGAGCCTTTATCTAGTCGAGTCTCAAATAGTTCGCAAATGGCTCAGTTCATTTACAACCCTATTTAGAACAAACCGATGTAGTAGTATTTCATACTCCATCCATTCCAATACCCGTGTTAAGGGCAGATTTTTACCTCTAGGTCTAGGAAAGAGGCATCTAATTACCAAAGTCACTTTTTTAAAGGGAAATTTATCGAAATGATCACTCTAGTTTTACCCCTGTCACGATTTCGTCCCTCTATTTTCAATTTCACTTTAACGAATCTTGTAGTTTCAATTTTGGTCGAATTAGGTTCAATCGATAATGGATGTTAGGAAAGATGACGGAAATCTCAATTTGAGGATTTTTATAAGGGACAAAACAGACTTTTTACTCGTCCTTCTTCTTCTCCAATTTGAAACCTTTACCCTAATCATTTCCTTTGCACAAAGAGAGAGAGAGAGAGAGAGAGAGAGAGAGAGAGAGAGAGAGAGAGAGAGAGAGAGAGAGAGAGAGAGAGAGAGAACATATATTTTAGTGCACAAACACCTGGGTTTATCTTGGATAATAACTAGATTTGTCCATTCAAGTCCAAACAAACCATTCATAACTGCGCTTCATCTAATATGCCCAAGTCTGACCCAATTAGAATTTTAATTTCTCAAGCGCGTCCAACAAGCCCAATTATTTTTCTAAAACATGGCATCACAAACATAAATTAATCAACGATAGCAATCACAATAAGAATACACAAACGCAATAATATACTTAAAGTTCTAAGTCTCCCCAAAATATAAAAAAACAAACCCATAAATTAAAGTTCTCTAAAAGATGAAACTCTAACATGTAAAAAAGTCTCTCAAGCATCACCCCATTAAATTCACACTTTTTCACAGCAGATCTTATAGAGCATAATAAAAATAAAAGAAAGTAAAAACTATGAGTTATTATTATAAGACAATAGTTTAAGGGGAAAAAAACTTCAACTTTTATTGACAAATTGCTATCACTTCAAAAATATTCTCTACATAGGTAGTACCTAGCATTTGTCTTAATCAATGTCAATTTCATCAAGATAAACAAATCCTAAGTAACTAGATTTCAGCTATAACATATACATATACTATTAAAATAAAAATATTATTTAAATCGGGCCGGGCCGGGATAGGCCTTACAAGAATTTCTCAAGCCCGGCCCAATTAGTAAACGAGTTTAAAATTTCAACCCAGCCTGGCCTTATGGGCCTAAATATTTTTCTCAACCCCTAAAAAAATTGAGCTGGGCTAGATGGGTTACCGAGCCGGTGTGCACCCCTACATATACTGTCGTAGTCAAACATGCATGACTCTCGGACTACTCAATAAACAAAACAAAAACCTCCAAATTCAAGTAACCATCTAAAGATCTAGATCTCCAAGAACTCGTCTTCTAAACCCAGATTACAATCCAAACAGTTAATTCTAAACACAAACTGAAGAAAAAAATTTGGCTGTCACATGAGGTTTTGCGGGCACCACAGTGACACAATCAACGCAGCCTTGAAGCCGCTCGTCGCCGATTAGTGGACGTATGTGAACGGCCACTTTCACTCAGCAATTCTCCGTCGCTGACGATTCCATCATAAGCAGAAGGAAACAGAGCGAGAGATAGATGGAAAAGGGAAATAGTTGTTGCAAAGAAAACAACCAAATGGGTTCAAACTTCTGTGTTACTCGGTTTTCGATAGGAAAATACCAAAATCTGTAGAAATTGGTTCAGTTAATTGCTATGAAACATTTGAAGTGCTTTTTTTTTTTTACTCAATTCCAATTTGACAATTACCCATCATCTTCAGACCCAATTCGCGAAACCCTCATTGATGGAACGAATACGCAACTAAATGGGTTCAAAACTTCTGTGTTTCGTCTTCTCCGATGATTCATGTCTGGACATAAGCTGCTGGACATGAGCTCCGGCAGTTCAAAAATACCAAAATCATTATTGTCTAGATGCTATAGATTCGTGTGTTTTAGTGAATTGGTAAATGTTTTTTTTTTTTGGGAAATGAAAGGATTAGGGTTTGGGTTACAAATTGGGGAAGGAGAAGGATGAGTAAAAAGTCAGTTTTGTCTCTTAAAAAACCCTCAAATTGAGATTTCCATCATCTTTCCTAACGTTCGTTATAGATTGGACCTAATTTGACCAAAATTAAAACTACAAGATTCATTGGAGTGAAATTGAAAATAGAGGGATGAAATCGAGACAAGGGTGAAACTAAATGGACTATTTCGATAAATTTCCCTTTTTTAATTATCATTAAGGTAAGTCACTTTTTTTGGGATTTAGCTTTAGAGTGTACTTTCTTATTATAGGATTGTAGTTAATGATGTCAGCAGATGTAATGAGTGGAGAGAGATAGAGAGAGAAATAAGAAAAATGATGATGTCACCAAACTAAAACTAAAACTAAACAGAAAAACGAACAAAACCAAGATTAGAAAATTAGATCCAACAAATTCTGACTAAAAAGACAGGTAAGAACATACAATATAAGAATTAAGAACAACTAATTTACTAAATAAAAAATAGTTCATCTCTATTGTTGAAGCTATAAACCACGACTTTAGGGATCAGAGTTCTCCCCTGTTCGTAAGCAGTTATATGGTACATAAGAAACTATTCTATTGCCACTAACAAGGGCGGAGCCAGTAGACCCCACTACTTGCAAAACATGTTAATTGGAAATTTTTAATTTTGGCAATTTATCGACGAACTCAGAATTTGGTCAAAACTTGGTGGACTGAAGCAGAATCACGCTGTGATCAATAGACACAACTTAGGTGGCCCACTAGCGATCCAATTGTATTGTAAATTGCACCGGTCAAACCCTTGGAGGCCCAAATAACTTCAAATTAAAAATTTTCAATTTCGATAATTTATCAACCAGCCCATAATTTGGCCAAAACTTTGTGGGTTGAAGTAGAATCACGCTGTGATCAATAGGAAAAACCTAAGTGGTCCAGTAGCGATCCAATTATATTGTAAATTAGACCGGTCAAACCCTTGGAGGCCTAAATAAAATTATAATTGTGTGAACTCTAGTGACTCGCAAAAATTTAACCTTAGCTTAGTAGACCCCACTGACTTGCAAAACATGGCAAGTCTATGCATGTGACTCGCAAAAATTAAACCTTAGCTTTTCCCTTTTCTAAGCATCCGCATTAGCCTTTTCAAATTTTAGATCAAATTACATCTTCAAAAGTCACTTTATTACTTTAGCTAGTCGCTTTTAACTTGCCTACTGCATCAGACTCTCTATTCTAACTTATGGTCCATTAATATAATATTTTCTTCTTATTCTAATTATATATTAAAATGTTATTTAAATGACCATATTTACTCTAATATGTGAGCATTTTTAAATGAATGTTTTGCAAAAGGACAAAAAAATATTTTTTTATCATACAAATATTATGAGCGCAAAAAATAAAAATTTATAATGTGAAATTATTTTTTGAAAACACTCATACCAGTTACTGATATTCGATTGAGCTGGTTTTTGTAAGGGCGTGTTTACTTAATATTTTGAACGACCATAAAAAAAATCAGGTCAATAGGATATCGGTAGGGGTGTTTCCGAAATATCAAACTTAAAATAAAACGCCACTTTATGGCTAAAAATGGAGTAAATTGTATTTTAAAATAGTAAAATAAAGTTTAACCTATGAACAGTGCCTCTTTTCTTGTAGAGAGGCACTGTAGCAAAGTTACAATGTTTGCAAAGTAGCTATGAAAGTGAAGAGGTTGATGTGGCTTGTTTCAATGATTTTGGCTCTTTAATTTGATTTAACTTGGGATTTGAAGAGTGAGATGCGGATGCTCTAATTTCACCAGCAAAGACTACTCGCCAACTGCCCAACTGCCCAAAAATGCTCACACCACCACTAGTTCTTGGAATCATCCTATCTAGAAAGGGAAACTGGAAATATTCCCAATTTTCCAAGTCTAAATGCTATAATTTTATTTACTAATGTCAATACATGAGTCGTACTTTCAATTGGCTATTATGTATTCCTAACAATGCAGGTCGAAGCAAGGACGGAGCCAGGATTTTACCTTTGTGGTGGCAAAAATATGTACTTAAAAAATAAAAAAACAAACTGTATTACAAATATTCATCCACCTTATGAAAAACTATAATAATATAAAAATCTAGTGATGGCGAGTCTATATAATTTGAGAATAAAAATCTATTTTCTATAAAATAATTGTATTTTTTGAAAACTTTGTGGTGGCGGCCGCCTTTTCCTCCACCAAACGAAACCAGAGCTGTTGGTGCACCGCGACCTAAAACCGGCCAACATTCTACTCGATCGCAACTACGTTAGCAAAATTAGCTAAGCTAGCTCTCAAGTGTGCAGAGCTGAGAAGGAAAGATAGGCCCGATCTCAAAACTGTTGTGTTACCTGAACTTAATCGGTTGAGAGCCTTAGCAGAAGAGAATATGCCTGGCAATGTCCTCACGATGGGTACTGGTACTCCGCGGATCTCACCAAGCCAAAGCCAAGCTTCCGCAGCATCACTGGTGAGCTCCTAATTCATGGACCTATGTAAACTGCTATTTTGCAATTTTATATTTTTGCTTAAATTTTCAGTTCTCCCTGAGCTGATTCTGAGATTCAGATTAGTGTTGGATACGAGGAGATGGCAGAAAAAGTACATGCGGGTCCAACACATGCTTAATATTTAAGCGGGGATACTTTGGACACTTGTCTCAAGTGAGTAATGTATTCACGGCAGGACTGAAAATGGGATAGTAAAGAGTAAGAGTACAAAACAGGGATTTTCCGGCAAAGTAGTCCCGTTTACGGAACATATTGGCAAAGTACTCCAGTTTTCAAACATTTTGTAAAAATACTCTCTAAGGCGATCAGGCATCGCGGTAACATTATAAAACACAATTTATAATTGCGTTTTGTAGCCGTGTCCACCTAGGAACCACGCCTGTGCCAAGTGGCAACCCCATATTGCCATGTGTGCTCCACGTCTTCTCAAAAACGCAATACAATATCGGGTTAACCTGAGGAAAAACGCAAATTAGGATTGCATTAGGGCTTGTTATTGAAACGCATTTGAAGTTTTCGTCTTCTCTCACTTCGATCTGCAACTCTCTGTGTTGAACCTTCAGGCGATTTGTGGCAACTGTCGTCGTCCTCTGTTGCAGAATCCGGCCGGCCGGCTCTCTCGCTACTCCTTCAATTCCCTTACGTAGTCTCTCTCTCTCTCTCTCAAAACCCGGTCACCGTTGCTGTGTTTCGATGCTGAGCATCACAATTTTTAAAAATTCAAAAATACCTTGTATAGATCTTGTCTTGATGTAAATTTTTACTTCTGTCGCATTTTTGTTGTTGTATTGCTGATGTAGTTCCAATTTTAGTAGGCCTTGTAATTTTTGTGGTAGTTTGATGACGGTCCCTACATTGTTCATATTGCTCTTTGAAACTGTTCGAAACTGTTGCAAATATAGATCTTGTTTTGATGTAAATTTTTACTTCTGTCGCATTTTTGTTGTTGTATTTTTGATGTAGTTCCAATTTTAGTAGGCCTTATAATTTTTGTGGTAGTTTGATGACGGTCCCTACATTGTTCATATTGCTCTTTGAAACTGTTCGAAACTGTTGCAAAAAATCAGTCCACATGAAAGAAAAGAATTACAAGGCTAATTAGATTAAAGGCTTGAACAATCACAGACTACTCAGAGCTTTGCCTCCAATGGTTGGTTGTATTTTGCGTCCTCTGTTACTTTCTTTTTGCGTCTCTTATGTGTGTATTTTGATATCACATTAAGAGTTCTCTTCAATGTACCATTACGGAGCTTTATAAAATTGTTTTCTTTTATTGATCAAAAAGTAAAATAGAAGTACACGAGCAACAAAATAGACGAGAGAATCATTAGCCTCAAGGGTTAGTTTACATTTGAAAAGTAAAATGGCAAGTACTTGTCTTGTCTTCTTAGAAATAAAGGGTTATTTGCATGGCGAGTCTTTGGTTTTTGTAGGTGTTTATGATTTGTTGGTATGACCATTTGTTGATATTTGTTAAAAGTTCATGTTTGTTATTGCATATGTATAGGGTTATACTATGGATATTGTCGACCAAGAGCTAGAGAGGTTGCGTTGTCCCGACCCTGGCCCTAGAGACCCGTTTGTCCTTACGATGCAGCATAGACACCGGTCGAAGCGTATATGGGATAATGATGTAAGTAAATTGTTTTTGAAAGTGCGTATAAATAGGTGCATTACCCATTTCGAGTCTCATTCCAACCCATCTGAATTTTTTACCTCTTCTGTCCAATATCTAAAATGCTCTTCCCCTCCGCAACATTCTATGGCACTGGCCGATCCAAAAAAAGAAATAAAATAGCAAAAACCATTTCCTAGAACTACCATATAGGTAAGACAAGTTGGTCTTAGGGAGCAAACTTCCAGTGGGTTATTTTTCCTCCGTCCGCCGGAGCTACCATATAGATAAGACACATCCTATAGTGGTAGGCTGTCGGGTTGAGCGATTCAATGATCCACGACATACAAGACACTTCCCTTCCCCTCAAGAAAGATCCACCCACATGAGGCAAGTTGGAGAGGACCGGACATGTGGGAGAGTATTATTTATTCCCTAATACTTTCCCCTATGAGTTCCCCTGAGTCTGATATATTTTTTACGACACCCATATAATTCTTATTCGGCTATCTTGAGGCGGTGAATGACATGATAAATTGCATATTATCAAAACTGTACAAATGCTCGTGTAACAATTATCAAATGTGAAACAAAACATTTTTTATTTTTCAATTTTGTCTTTATGTATTGCAATTTTAAAATAAAAAAGGATTTTGCATTAATTGAAAAAAAAAATCGCCAAACAAAACGCAATTACAAATTGCGGTTCCGACGTGGAGCAGACATGGCAATATGGGGTTGCCACTTGGCACAGCGTGGTTCCCAGGTGGACGCAGCTACAAAACGCAATCATAAATTACTTTTTATAATGTTAACGCGATGCCTGATCGCGTTAGAGAGTATTTTTACAAAATGTTTGAAAACTGGAGTACTTTGCCAATATGTTCTGTAAACGGGACTAGTTTGCCGAAAAATCCACAAAACAGAAAATAAAACCTAAAAGTATAGAATTACATAAAGCCCTTTTGGGGTTTGTCTTTGATGTATCATCAAGTAATTACATAGAATTAGTTTGTAGTTACCATTAGTTCTGATATTTGGGAATACGATACTCATCTGAATAACAACTAAAAGTATATTCTCCTTTTGTTGCTGCATCCATATCCGAATTAGTATTTCTGCATGAACTGATTGTCTTTAAACTACCAAATGGGATTCAACTCCAAGGAACAGTCTTCTTGGGTCCATACGTTAATTGTAATATTTAATAATTATGGTGACACCTCAAAGCTCAGAAAATCTAAACAAACGTTATGCTTTGCGGCTGAAAATCTTTTTGCAGGAGACAATGAGAAGCGAACCTTTGCAGCAAAAATCTGGATATGGAAGTTCACAGGGCCCTTTCAGTTCGCCATTCACGTCAGAGGGGAGATTAGGTATTTATTTGAAACCATTACTAATTTTTACACTAAGAATTATTTGGTTGAAAAGTTAAAATAAAACTGGAAGCTTATTAGACTTTCTTATTCTTAAAGGCTGAAATTTTTAAGTGACTGTGGAGGGAAAGCTGGAAGCACTGCTTTTTGAGGAGTTCAAAAAGAAGTACAGAACTAAAGTTATATCATCAGCATAAAGCAGAGCTGTTCACTGGTCTTGTCAAGCTCACAACGATTTCCAATTATGAACTAACGAAAACTTAGATGCCTGTAATTACATCCTGTTCAATATTTTAACAACTTGAACTTCAAAGTTGTTTTCTATGCCCTTGTTGACACTGTACAGTATAAGAATCAATATCATTGAGATTCAGAGAGGCCTTGTGCCCCAGAAAGAATGATATTGTAGTGAGGCTTCGCCAGATCCATAAATGTCTACGCTTTGAGAGCTTGGAAGGAGAATCATCTCAACTTAACAAGCCTTTGTCACAGACACATATTCTTGCAATTTTCAATTTGAAGTATTATCCTCAGTTTATTTTATACTGCAAAGCACTTTCTTATCAACTCAACTCTAGTAATACTAGTTTGCCTGCTTTTAATCAAGTGCTCCATGTCCATAATGTGCGTACTTTTCCCCTTAAACACTAAGCACCATAAATGGCAGCAACTCTTGAATCAGTCCTGCAATTTTTCCCTCAACTTAGACAGGTAGTTGGTGCCACCAAGTCCAAAAGGAAAAAAAATTCCATTCTAGCCCGCCAAACAAACACGATTCTCTTGAACATGGACAACCGAACTGAATGAAGGACAATTATACTGTTGAAAATGGACAACTGAACCAAGAGCAATTTCACAGCTACTGAATTTTGAATAAACGGTGCAAGTTCAGTTCTGAATGACTGAACTGTAGCAATAAGAATCAATGTATGTAGGTAGGGCCGTAGAGGGGAAAGGGGCTGTGTCAGGAGGGAAAATGGAAGGAGAGGGCAATGGTAAGTGAATAGGAGGGAGATAGAAATGTCCACGGAAGAGATGACGATGGGGTGGTGGTTGGCTGTAGATGGAAGGAGATGGCAGTTATGTGTGGTGGTCGCCAGAGAAAAAGTTACACCTCGTGGTCAATGAAGTTGGGGATAGAGCCGCAATGTTCTAAAAATCACTAGATGCTGAGTAATCAGCAGCCTAGCACCTAGGTGCTGACTAGTCAGCTGCCTAATCTAGGCATTGGACCACCGCCTAGCGCATGGATGGAGACTAGTTGACCTAGGCGGCTTACTTTTAGAACAATGGCTGCAGGGTTAGGGCTCAGAGCTTTAAATGAAGGTATTTTTGGAATATAGCTCATAAGATTAGGGGGTGAACTGAGATTCATTCATGTACAGGAATGAACTGTGAGGAACAAGACTGTCACCAATTTGCTTGGGCAGATTGGCAACAAAGAAATCCTCATGTCCTTTTGGAGTAATAGGATTGGTGTCGCAAAGCACCGTTTGAAAACTATGCACCATTCAACCAACATGTCACTTTCTAAACCAATTTCTAAAAACGAATATTAAAAAACCCTTTTTTTTGTCCTGGTAAGGTTATTTAATATAAAGATGAAAAACATAGATAAACATACATGGGGCATACCCTAGGTCATAATCCGAGTATATGGGTGTCAAATTTCACACCAGCTCATGCATCAGCAAATTCAGAGTGAAATCCCAAACAATTCACAATGAACTATAGTCTAAAAAACTAATATACACGTTCTCAACTACACAATTTGAAATTCGACACACTCGCCCTGGCACTTGCGCCAACTCCTGCACATGGACAGTGAACTTGTGACTAGGGCATCATGATATCCAAATGAGACCCACTCTAAGAGCGAGAACAAAAACAACTAGACCAAAACAAGGATAAACAAACTACATCAAAAGGCTAAGGTGACAGCCTAGACAAAACACCACACTTCCACATCACATTCTTGTGCTGCTATTACCACCAAACCAATAGGAATGGCACCGGCAGCAAGGGAAAGGGATGGGCCACAGGCCCACAAACATACAAAACAAAACCACAAACAACATAAAACAAGATCCCACATTGAAAAGAAGATCCGCCTTATACCTATTAGAGCCTAAATACTCAAGCTTTCGACGACCATAGCATATACATAAATCATGGATTGCCCCTATTCATGGAATCATCTGTTGCGCTCTTTGTGGTATCCTGGATGAACTTACTCTCTCCTATCAATTAAAGACTAACAATGTTATATTTTAAGAACGTCAATTTTTCTTCTTAAGGGAGAAAAAAGCAATACAAATCAAGATAGGAGTACCATCAAGAATTTAACACAATTTTCATAATTTCCTTCACAATCTCAGCATGGAAATACATGATTTGAGTATGCATTAAAACTGCTTATCCTCTTCAAAATTCAAAACCAATATACTTGGACCAAGACCCAAGAAGTATACATACCCCACACAAGTAGATCAAATCAGAAAATCATAGAAGTCAAAGAATTAAAAACTTGGCAGTTAATTCAAATAATTTTAAACAGAGCATATACTACAACGATAATTGAGAAATATACTAAATGGTCTTCATTATGGTAGGACTCTAGATAATTCACCGCCCCTTTGGTCAATCCTGCATATGGCCTGGACTCTCGATAATTGAGTATTAGGAAGACGGGAAGATTTGAAAATAGCCATTGTTGATTTGTGATAGGAGCTTGAGGATTCAAAAGTTGAAACTAACTGTTTGGCGTCAACCTTGATTATAGCTCGCATATTGTACCCATAAGAAAATTGATACTCCCTTCATACCATATTCTTGGTCTTTCTTTCCTCTTTGGAATGTCTACGAAGGTTGTCCGGTGTAAAAAGTGAAGGGGAAAACAAGTTATAACTTTGCAAAGCTATCCATTAATATAGCATATGAAGCACCGAAACTCCTAGAGATCGATGTATCTATTTTAGACACTCCCAGAACGTTTCCATTGGATTATAATATTTTTTATGATGGGACGTACCAGCAACATGTAGGGACACGGCAGGGTGATTTTTACAAATTAAAAAGCTTTTTTGGCATAAACTATTCATAACTTCAAAAGATGGCCAAAATTGTAAAATAAAACATGTGTACGCATATATGAAAACACTATCGGTCTATAAGCGAGTTCTAACCTAAATATTTGGTGGTTTCACTATATGTTTGGATTACTCAAAAAAATTATTTTCAAGAAAATTATTTGTTTCCCTCGTGGTGTCCATGTCTCCGGCGGTGTCTGTATCCGTATCCGTATCCGTGAAAAATAATAACCATAAATGTATTTCAAATTGGGGGCAAACGAGGAGATAAAACCATGGCATTGAATTCAATCACAACTGAATTCGAATTCCCAAGCAGGACCAAGTAAGCATCAACAACACAACCATAAGTCACCAGATCAGGGACAACCTTTTCATGCTTCATATGTTCAAGGCTTACATGAAGATCCCAAAACAAAGACATCTTTGAAAAAGCCAGGGATTAAATGTTAAATGTCGTAAGGTCAGGGTTGAAACCAGATTCCACCATTCTCAGAAATTCTCTTTGCAAGCTTTTCATCTTGAAATTTGCAGCATAGGACAGAAGCAGAAGGTTCCATAGAAGATTTCCAACATTTCTCCAACGGAGACCCACATCCCTTAGAAACTCTCCTAAGCTATACAATTTCTTTCTCTTTATGTAGGCAAGTGATACTGCTCTAATACCTTCTTCTTCTATGAGTATTCTAGACCTCTTAAGACGAGCATTCTATCTCTGCTAGAGAGCCAAAAATACTATCATACATAAGAAAAGCATTTGTGCTGGCAGAATCTATTGAGGAAACCCTTGAGATCATGTCTCTAAGTGTAGTTTCCATCATCTCAAGCTGACCTTGCTTTCCAAAGAAAGAGAGAGCTACTAGATAAATCTCAGGTAGCAAACTAGAATGCCTCATACTTGATGCAGAATCCTGATCACTTCGTCAAATTGTCCCATTCTTCCATAGGCATCAAAGAGTTGTGAAACTATTTGAATATTCGGTACAAATGAATTGTTTAGGATTTGATCCCAAATTGCCTGTGCTTCAAGGAAAAGATTGTTATCAGCAAAGCACAGCATCAGAGTTGATAATGCAGAACCGTCAATTGGAAAACCTTCAGATTTCATCTCCAAAAAAATCTCCTGAGCTACATGAGGTAAGTTTTTTTCTGCTTAAACTTTGGATCAGTACAGCACAATCCGTAGTGGTATTCTGATTGACTTCCTGTTTCCAATGCCGCAATATCTATGTAAAGCATCCCCAGGAAGGATATGAATGAGAAAACATAAATCCCAAATTCAGCAAGTTTAGTAGAAGAACAAAATGCACAATAATGGTCTCTATTTATGAAGGACTTAGGAGATTAGTTCAGGAATCCAACATCATAAATACAATACAAAATAAGGATCACTAATTTGACTAAAGTTCAATTAGGCCAAAAAGTGAAACAAAAATCTCAAAGTAGTCGAAATTATGAGAAGCAATAAAATAATTGTTTATAAATAAGATATGTAAATGATAAATCAATCCTTTGCATCAAAAAACACTTCAAGGTTTAGCATAACTCTAGACTACATTATGAAGATTCAGGGCAAATATGTAGAGCAGAATCGGCTATACAAAAGAGTGATTCGCGTAGCCAACCCTAGTTTTTTCATTTATATGTTATCAGTTACCCCTCCCCATTGATATTTATCTTCCCATTAGACATTTAAAATAGTGTGCAATTATCCAAAAAGAAAGAGTGAAAATTATTTCTCTTAAATAACTCATGGACTAATATACATATCATGTACTGTTTAGCTAGTAGTTGTTTAAGAATTCTCTTTTGTCATACAATTTTGACGAATCAAGAAGTTCTTTGGATGTATTAATGAGGATTCTGGGATCCTACAGTATGGAGTCGCATTACAACCCTATAGTGTGGTATCTGAGATGTTGATCTCAATAATCAATGACTTGGATTTTATTTCGGCAATAGACAACTTGGGCTAAGATGAAATCAAAACCATTGATTGCGTGATCAACGGCTCGAATACTGCACTACAATTATATAGTGCGGCTGCACAGTACTACTGGATCCCCAATTCCAATATTAATGGATTTTCCTTGGTTTTTGTAGACAGAATGCAAATAAAAAGAAAATATACAACCCGTATGATATGGTCAAAAAAGACATCCCTAGCTAATAAAATTATTTTGATTGGGTTTGAATGGACGGAAATAAACATATGTTGTGATGATTTAATCATTTCAATTAAGTCCACGATCAAAGTATGATGATGTATGTGAAACAAATATAATACTTACATACCTTACTCGTGTATAATAAATATAGACGTATAAGAGTTACCGTACGCAAGAGTACTTAATTACTCGTCAGCAATTACTTGGAACCTTTGGGAGGTTATGTCAGATACACGGAGGTATAAGTGTCTTCTAACTTTGCTACCACCCACTTGCTAGGTGGCCTAGGTTAAGTAGTTAATACTATATGTTTTCTTTTTATACCTAAGTAAGTAGTCAAATGACCTTGTTAGCATTTGGCATATTCCGAGAATTGACCAAAATTCTTATACACATTAATTTCTATGCAAAGCTATTTGTCTGGTTAGGCAGGTTGTTGGGGACTTGGGGGTGACTTTTGGATTGCGGCTACGGTGCCTTTTGTTTTGTTGTTTGCTTCCTTTGATGCTAATTTGTGGCTGTGTTTAGGGCATTTGTACCTTAAAAAAGTGTGATTTTCCATTTTAGGCATGTCCGCAAGACTTCCCGTTTTGGTTCAGTTCCCAACAATTGGACTTGGAGTCCTATACATATGTAGTGTCCTTAATTGGGGGACATATGAAATCTTTATTTGGGATTTAAGCCGTTTATTTTTTTTAAGAATGCTGAGCAAATCAAAGATACAAAAAATTATGACCATCGGAGATTGATAGACACATAAATGAGACAAATTTATCTTTCAGTTTATTTTCTAAATGGTATTGGTCATCTATTTTCGTTAAATAAATGGTATCTGATCATATGACTACAAATATTCAATTAAATTAATTTTTTACATGAATGATCTGCTTAACATTTTCGAAAGAATTGAACGGTTTCGATGCCAAATACATATTATATAAGGCCCATTAAGGTCATTACGAGAACCCCAAATCCCAATTATAAACTGTTATAATCACGGCCTACTACTACCTAGATAGGTTCTCTCTCTAAAAGTTAGAAAACCTGAGGGTTTTATCCCTTTTCCCCCTGCCAGCACCCCCTCCACCCTTTCGGGCTTCTTCTACCCATTCTTTCTTTGCTCTTTTCTTCCTTTCTCTCCTCTTCCACCTTCCGACCTCTCACCCCTCTAGTTTTTTTCTATTTTAAGGTTTTGAGGGGTGGGGCTGCCGCCTCTCCACCCCACCCCTTGCAAGACACCCACCATTAACCCATGGTCAGATTCGTCACCCTTTCATCTCTCTCCCATTGTTACAGCCTAGATCCACAACCTTCCTCCTCCTATATCTCTACCACTCCTCTGTTCCTTACCACTTGGGATGTTTCGGACCCAACAATGGGTTGATCTTGGGTGTCCCTGCCCCCTTTGGCTAATAATACTCTCAGATGCCATGGGTGGCAGCTATGAAAGCTTGTTTTCCTTTGTCTTTGTTTGTGTTTGTTTTTTTATTTTCCTGTTTTTGTTTCTGATTACTTTGCGCTGTATTGTGGTATGGATTAAGCTGAGAATCGTTTGTGATTCTTTACCACTACCATTTGAATCAAATTCATTATTCCATTCCTTAGGCGTCGGGCTTACTTCGGTAGGTGTGTCTGCAAGTCGGTGACCTAGTTAGCCTATTATCGTTCTCATTTCACTTGTTAGTGGTTTGAATTTCATTCCTGTCTTTGGATGTAATCGGTGCCGGATAGCATTTTGATATGATATCTTGACTATTTAAAAAAGAAACTGTTACAATCAAAATAAGGTTGTTTAGAGCAAACCGATGCATTAGATATTTCGTACCCCCCGTGTCAAGGGTCATGCATCCGGTGTGCGGCCCGAAGCCTGCGTTAACCCGCCTAAGCGATTGGGCTTTAGTTAGATCCAAGCCTGTAGGACAGGCTTACTCAGTAGGAATATTGTATGGATTGGGCTTGGGCTTATTATTAAGCCCGATCCGCAAGCTCTGCCCATTTACCTTGTCAACCAGCAATTTAGCACACTTTCTGACCAGTAAGTGATAAACTTTTAATTGGGAGAATATTTTATGAAAAAAAGTATTAATGTGATCGATATCTTATAAACAAATTTATGTATGAATTTTGCGGTTTAAAGGGATTAGAATACTAATTTGGCAATTTAATCAATGTTCTATACAAATTTTGCTATTTAATCTATTTAAATATGGTATAGACAGCTAAAAGCAAAAAATAATGTCTTTAAGGGATTGATGTGTAGATGGGCAAAGAATGAATTGTCTTTTATATGTTAGAAACTACATTATTGCTTACTTAAATGTAGTCTTAATCCATCTTCTTTTAAGATGATTCTATTATAACTCACGATATATATGGTGATGCGAAAATGATGATATAAATGTTGCATTTATACAATCACGGACAATAAAGTTTAGAGGTAATACACAATCACAATTCACAGGAATTGAGCGGTAGCACATGGATAGGAGTCAACCCTTAAATCACACTAAGGTTTTTTGAGACTCTAGTTGCCAGGTGATTACCAACGCGTTATAGAATATGGATGTACTTGATTTGAGTGATTTATTTAAGAACACTCGACATGCAGATCATTTGTGGAAAAAAGGAGTCAAAGCTTGTAATCTCATGAATACATGTCCCAACGGATACAAAATGTAACCTTCCTTCGAATATTGGTTGCCCATAATTTCAACACAAATTAATTTTGTGAAGTCACAGACTAGACGGATCAACGCGGATCAAGCTTGGTGGATATTCTCTGCACATGCCCACTGAGAACAAGATAGGGTGTCTTCAATCGAGCTCGAGCTTCCCTCATCTTCTGTTGGAAATACTTTTAAAAATAAATTAATGGAACCGCTTAATTTAATTTCAGAATCAATGAGCGAAAATACCACGGGAAGTTGGGCGGCTTTTTTTTGGGGTTGAGTGATGGACCAGGCCGCCTCTTTTAAGACGTTTTCAGCGGCTCCGCCCTCTCTGTCTGCTAGATTGTAGCCACGCCGCCCCCTGGGATAAAACAACCCGTAATCGGTATACGTCACCGATCTTTTTCTCTTGACGGAAAAGTAGGAAAATACAAGACACAATCGACCTTTCTTGCTCTATGAATTTCTGTAGTGAGAATGTTTTTCAGTGTGTTGAAATGGTTGGAGAAACAGCACTTTATATAGGCGTGAAAAATAGTTTTTTTCGGAAGTAGAATCAATCACAGGAAATTTGATTGAATCAATTTACCAAAATTGATTTAACACATGTTTTAAACACGTTTGTAACGGCACAATGCAGTAAAAGAACACATTTTTTTCAGTGCTGTAACGGTAGGAAAATTTCCGAAATGGCAGGGGAAATCATTTCCAAAAAAAGGTTTGATTGATCAAAAAGAAAAAATCTTTCTGTAAATAAATTTGGCAAAAACGTGGGCTAACTTCGGGGATTTGCACCCCCCCTGCGCACGAGGTTCGCAACACGCACCCAGTTAACTGGTTTCCGGATCAATTTTCAGAAATTGGCTTGGACCTTGGCCCAACACACATGTCTTGCCAAAAATCTCTGGGCTAAATTTCATCAATAGTTCATGAAGCCTTTCTACACTTATAAAAGTTAACACAAACGTTTCTAGTTAGCCAAATTAACGCGACAGTGTTCTTTTGAAGAATTTCTCTTGAAAAAATACACAATCTCAACATCTTCTCTGCAGACTGTAATGGCATATCTGAATTTTTCATTTGCTTTACCTTCAAATCCTCCTGGTATTCACATATCCGCTTTTCTTGTTTAGTTTTCCCAGGTCCCTTCCCGTGGAATTTGTGCGACTGTAACCGGAAGGCTTCCTTTGGTGTCAACTGCAAAACACATGGAAAGAATCTAAATGAATAATAAAAAATTGCCTGTTATCACTAGTTTTCATTCCTAGAAAGAGCAGTAAAACCAAATTAGCAGAGAAAATACCCTCAACCAAATTGTGAAAACCATAATTTCAAAACAGAAAAGTAGCTGTTTAGCCGGCTAAGTTCTAGAAGTCTATGGGGTGTCCTGGTTTCTAGATGAATCTTTTGATCTACACCTTAACCTCCATGAGTGATGAGTGAAGGTCTCCTTGGTACACCTGCACACTTAGGACCTGGCGTTAGCACCCAACCTGGTCAAAAGTTGGTCAGGGAAGGCACTCAAACAGTCTAGTAAGAGGTTGAAAGAAGGACGTACCAAAGAGATGAGTTTACAGTTTACTGTTTAGAGATAGAGAATTTTGTACCTTCTAGGGTTCCTTCTTTTCCTTTATATAAGCTTCTCCTGGCCTGTGCTCCAAGTACAGGGGTAAATTAGTTATTTGGCTCAGATGATGTCATGACACATCACAAACCAAGTCTGTGATCATGGCATGCAATTGTCTCGAATCGTGGCTTGACACGTATCATAACGGCTCGGCTGTCATAACCATGACGTGTGGACGGTTGGAGTATGCACATGTGCCTTCACGAGAATGCCACAAGGGGTAACTATCTGAGATGATATCATTCATGACGTTAGTTATAATCGATATCTCGGATTTCCATCCAAGTCATCTCGAGTTTCACCCGGTTCGGATGACTCATCCAGATAAATATCTTACTCGGCCAAGACGCCGACTCGTCCCGGCCCATACTATCTTGGTAGGATCATTTCAGTTTATATCGGCATTGGGCCTTGTCTTAATTTTTTCTTTTCTGTGTCTAATATTGTATAGGTTTTATTGTATGATTGTATAAAATATTGTCGTATAATTCGTTTTATATCTTTAGGTAACCTTTTTGATTAACTAGGTTAAATTCACGTATTATTGATAAATGAATTTTTATATTTTTTTCTGTGGTGATTTATAGTATTCTAAGATTTTATATCTAGTTTCATTCTTAATTTTTAAATCCATAGATTTATTTGGATGTTTACTTAATTTATTTATACATGGTTCTCAATGATAATTTTGATATATTTGAGAATTAAAAGTTGGCTTATTATAAGCTTACAATTTTTTGGTAAGTCTAATTGGTTAAGTACAGATATATTCTTTGATGTAAAGATGGACAATGCAAATAATATTTTTTAATTAATAAAGTGACTTTATTTCCTTGTAAAATTGTATCTTTTAATTCTTTGTATTGGGTTGGTATAAGATTATATCAATTTTTCTTTGGCTTCCCTGTGTTGAATCGTTGCAGGGCTCTAATACCATGTGTTGAACCCTAGAAATATTTGAGATATTTTGGTTAATTTGTGTTCTTTTCTATTAATTGGGGTTCTTTTGTAATATTTCAATTATTGCATTCTTTCTAACAACCTGATTGTTTGATGTTGTGGTTGCACAAGATTACACACAGCCACTACATACCTGTAGACTGTAGTGATTTCAACGCATTGCGGATCCCAAGACTTCGTCTCTATTGTAAAACGAATATTATGAGAATGTGACTAAGTTAGGAAAAAACAAACAAAACAACAAACAATCACATTGGTATTAAAAGATTTGGTTTTCCCTAAATTGAGATATACGCCCGGGTGAGGAGAGTAGAGTTCACTACAAAATGGTGAAGAAGAGATATAAAAGAAGGTTATGATGATCCAAGAACTCTGTAGAGCCACTATGAGAACAAAAGCCAAAGGATGCAACCCTAAAAGTCCCAACACTGCTTTATATAAGAAATTATAGAAAAATTAGGTTAAATCCCGCCAGAATGCGTCACCCGCGTAAATCCGTACGTAACTCGGACAAAACCGCCTGGGCGGGTTTTTCAAAAAAACACCAAAAAACTTCAAAATTGTCAAACTCTCCTGGACAACTTTTCCAGACAACCTCGAAATCCTGACCGCATGTGGAGCGCGACAAAGCTGTACCACTTCTTTAAAAAAACCAAATTCAAGTCACTCTCAACAATCTCAATAATGCTATACTTGTGTACCACTCACTATTGTTGCGTACCCCAATAAGTTTAGATGCAAATCAAGTGTTCAAGAACATCCATGCGATAAGAAGTCAAGTTAGAATGCTCTCAATTGTTCGCCAAGTTGGATTTCCATCAAAGTATTTCATCTGTTTTTTTTTTTTTTTTTTTTTTTATAATGAAAATCACCATAACAAATTAGTCATGCTTAGTTCCCGTATCTCTCCAGTTACCTCCAAGTAATACCGTAACACCCCACGTACACCACTGGTCCAGTATCTTGATTTGATCCACAAGCCATACTACATGACCAAAAATACTTAAGCTCAATGTGCTCGCAGTAGCCCACATGATTTATTATATATCCAAGATACCTTATCTAAACAACTAATGTGAGACTAAACGCCATCTAACTCCAAACTTGGGGTATCACAAATACACAAAAAGTACAAAATTTAGAAATTGTAAAAAGAAAAGTCACAATAATTATTAGTTTCTATTAGACTTTATCTCAAATCCCTCATCTAAGCTACTCAAGTTTGATTAATATGACCTAGCACTTACTCTACTTATTGTGAATTGGTTTTGAATTGAAAACCTCCAAAAAAATCTAAATATTCGAACCTTAATGTGTATACTTGGATTGGAGACATACCACTTGTCTTTGCACTTTCTTTTTCTTTTTTCTTTTTCCGATGGTATTGGGTGTGCAAAACAACTTATAACACGCGCTTCGACTAATTCCCTCCCCAGTCCTATCAAAGAAAGATATGGGTTTTAAAAGGGGGCCAACTTACGGGTCATGCGTTTCTCTGACCTGATAACTAGTATTGCCTCCCCGCTCATCATCACAAGAACTTATTTTTTTGCGGCCTAACCAAAAAATTGAACCCCGATTAATTGTACGAGGAACAAACAACTAATCCGACCCGGGTCTTGTCTTCGCCCTTTCTCTATCCCACTTTAAGGCCTTTGTTGATGTGATATATTACATGGAAAACAACCTTGATTCATACACATCAAAACAGCTAACACTTGGATTATTGTTCTGGACAATTACTTATCGTTTTCTTGTTTTTCTTTTGAACAGGCATTAAATTGGAAATTCCAATTTCATTGGCAACTCTCACCCTAGTTTGAATTGTGATATATATGGTGAGTTTCCACAATGGTGTTTTTGCCCAGTTAAAATGTAAATGGCAAAAATACTAAAAATACGGAAAATACCAAGAATATAATTGTGGAAATTGGGTTTGGGGGATCTGTTGTGCTTTAAATGACAATTTTTCCCAAACATAGGTTTGGATGGTCTGCTTTTGACCGGATCGAAGAGAGGAGGATTCAAGGTGTGCGTAAATTGACCCGAATACATTGACCGTCAAAACTCAACATCCCACTCAACATTGTTGTGTACCCCAATAAGTTTAGTTGTAAATCAAGTCTTCAAGCACATCCCAGGTGATAAGAAGTCCAGTTTGCTCTCAAGTGCTAGCCAAGGATTAAGGATTTCCATCAAAGTATTTCATCTTTAGCGTCTCGATTTTGACTTCTAAACGTAGCGATAGCGTGTGACCCAAAGGGCGAGGCCACAATAAGGTTCGTGGATTGCCTCGGTGTGAGGACTTAATAATTTCCCAACTGTGGAAAAAAGAAGAATTAGTAATAAAGCTAATCAAAACTCCATTAAATCGACTTAAAAGAGTTGATGTACAAGGAAATTGAAAGGATAAACTAGGCTAGGCTAGGCTAGAAAAAGATAAACATTTCCCCATACTTTATCCATCTCCTGTGAATGCGTGACAATAGAGATCATGGGGAAATGAGATAATGGGGTCAAGCTTCACCTTTCTAATGCTTGCCTATTTGTCCATAACCACTTCTTTTTTTCCTAAGAGTGATAAGAACATTAGGTATCATGGGCATACAAAGAAAAACTCGAGAATACTTCAGGTAACTATTTAATTATCCACACCTAAATCTACCGCCCAACTAACTGAGGCTGGCTTAATTTAGCCAGGAGTCCTGCATCTCACTAGAATGTCAGGAGTTCGAATCTCCTCACTTGTACGTGAGTGTTATTCTCCTTATATTTGTTGCTTTATTTTTTCCTTTAATGGGGCTACTAGTTGGATAATAGGATCGTAGACCTTGTTTCCAATTTGATGCAATTCATACTTGTATTATCCTACTATTTAAAAAAAATCTACGAATCCACCACAAGCATTACAACCATGGGATCTACTGCGAGGGCCAAACCACTTATGCCACTATCGGTACTGCCGATTGTAATTCTCCAAAGATTTAAGGCACAAAGTAGAGAGATGTCGGCCCTCTAAAAATGACTTGACCCGGACATCAAGTTCTGCTTCGATCAACTTGGCAAGACCAAAAGAGGAGCTATTAAAGGCTTGATCGTGGTATTGGCATGGTCGAAAAAGGGCCACGACCATGCTGCTTATGTGGTAATTATGGCAAGGCAGAGCTGAGTCTTGACCTTGCTCGATAGCGGACAAGGTCAAAACTAAGGTTGCACTAACCATACTGTTTAATCAGGATTACTGAAGATCTAGTGGTTAGGTGGCTAAAGAACAAGGGGTCGCCCCATAAAAGCACACTTGTGGAGTAGCACCCGTGAGATTATTGCGAGTGTTGCAAGGGCGGCGACCTGACAATAAGGAAGGAATATTGGTGCAGGACTTCGTACAACACATGTCCAGAATTTGTTGGTTCACTCAGCCCAGAAATAGAGGTTTTTTTTTTTGTGTGTCATTCTTCATAACTAATTACATGGGGAGAGAGGAATAAGACTCGATCCTGTGATGGAGTGTGAGGCATCCAAGAGCTCTATTGCATGAGCTAGCCACCACTTGCCCAAAAAAGAATTGCTTATAAATTAATAGGACATTCCTCCAACATTTTAGGGACTTCTTTTTTACTCAAATCCCAAGAGTGATTCTAGAGAGAGAAACCTTCTCTCTAGAGAGCAGTCACACTTGACCCTTGTTCAAATAAGGGAAGGAAATTCTGCCAAGAGTTTCTCCCTGCAGTTCGACTTGATTCTTTCACAAGCCCAGATTTCCACTTAATCCTTACCTTAATCATTCGTTATTTTGATCCCTCTTTGAATATTCCTAGAATCTTTCAATCCCGGAGTTCTCACCGCCTACAGGGAGAATGCTTACCGTAGCCCTACTTAGTAGATTAGGGCTAAGCTATTTAATTATCGACACCTTAATGGCTACCTCCTAAACCTACTACCCAACCAACTGGGGCTAGTTCAATTAGTTGGGATTCCTGCATCTCACTCAGAGGTCAGAAGTTCGAATCTCTCCACTTGTGTGTGAGTGTTACTCTCCTGGTATTTGTTGAGTTATTTCTCCTCTTCATAATTGGGCTATTAGTTGAGTTAGCTTATAGTGATTATGGACTTTGTTCCCAATTTGACGTAATTCATAGAGAATTTTAATTAGGCATCCTGTACAAAAAAATGCTTGTGATTCCATCCTATGAGATTTGAATACTTATGATTTCATCCCTGTAAATGGATAGTCGATCACTATGCCCTTATTAGTTATATTATATATCTTTTAATTATATATTTCAGTAATTGTAGAATTGACTAATTAAATATTTCTTATTAGTTGACTAATTAGTATTTCCATAATTGTAGGATTACATCCCGAATTTCTTGGGGTTCAACAAATGGCGTTAATACATGGGATTTAGTTTCCTTAGTTAAACCATGATCTCCCTAATTCCATGGGATTTCATTAGTTAACCATTATCACATCCCTAATTCCATGGGTTCAGCTTCTATTCAAATTTCAGTCGAGTAAATTTCCAAAACTCTCATTCTCTCTCTCTCTCTCTCTCTCTCTCTCTCTCTCTCTCTCTCTCTGTGTGGATTGAAATTTGTGAACTAGAGCAGTGAGTTGCGGATGGGTGGCGGAAATGATTCATTGGCGATGGTGACCACGCGACCTCTTGAGGCGATGACAACTCCGAGTTTTGAGAGGCAGATCATACTATCTAGATCATCAACCATCTTTGGTTTGTAAGGCGGCATCGACGACGACGACTTCGGGTTCATAGGCCTCGACATTGAGTTTCTCACCATCGACAATGATTGGTCTGTAGGATTGGGAATCGCACTACCGTTTGGTACAGATCTCGTCAATCATCTTTGTAGATCACAATGTGATTGGCTGTTTTGATTCTTGGCAAACATAGTCGAAAAGTTTCATGGATGTTTTGTACTTGAGGTTTCATGGTGTATTACTGAAACTTACGATTCATGGCAAGTGATTGTACCATTTTCGTGGTGCATTGATTCTTATCAGTGTATTCCGTAAGTTCCTATTTTCATATTCTTCATTTTTTTTTTCAATTCAACGGTGATTTTTTTTCCCATTCAATGCTGTGGTGTTTTTTTCAAGACAATAAAGATGATAAGTTAATAAACCATGTTCATATATCTTTTAAGAGATGATTACTTCATATGATGACTATATGGGTGATTTAATATAGTAAAAGTGGTAAATTAATAAATCATGTTCACATGTCTTTTAAAAGAAAGTTATTTTCACATAGTGAATATGGTTTATTGTTTTACCACTTCAGTGGAAAAGTGGTAAATTAATGAATTATGTTCACATGTCTTTTTAAAGAAGGTTATTTATACACAGTGAATATCGTTTATTGTTTTATCATTTCTATTATTTCACATAATAAACATGGTAAATCAACATAATGTTCATGATTAATAATTTCACCAAGTTTTTAGGTCAAAATTTCATGATTATTTATTTCAATTTTGTTTTTTTGAGATATTAGGTGTGAGAAGGTTTGGAGATAGAATTATAAGATTAGGAAAGAGAGATTTTTCAAGATAGGAGAGAGAGAGAGAGAGATAAATTAGGAAATATTAGGAAATTAGGAGAGAGAATTATTAGGAAAATCAGGAGAGAAATATTAGGAAAATTAGGAGAGAGAAAGGATGTTTTGGGGTTTATTTGAATTTCAGGATGAAATTATAAATATTCAAATCTCATAGTATGGAATCATAATAATATTTTTTTGTGTATAGGATGCCTAATTAACTCTCCCTAATTCATACTTATAAAGGAGAAGAAGAAGAAAAAAAAGGGGAAAACAAAAATATACTAATCCAACTTGAGTAACTATCCACTAAATCCAGGGCACTAATTTAGTATTTTGAAAAAAAAAAATGCTAGCAACAAAATATTGTTATACACTAGAACTAATAATCATGTGTTCTTGTCATCAATGGAAATTTGACCGACTTCTTGCCCTCTCAGTGTAAATGGTTCAATAGAAATGCTTGCATTCATGTTGGTAGACAAATAAACATGCTCGTTGGACTGAAAACCAAAAAGGTGGGCAGATCCAACCAGCATTGCTCAATGTTGGAAATTGGGTCTTTAAAAATGTGATGATGATGGCGTCGTCTCTTCTACTCCAATTTGCTCCTCAACAACAATTCGGGCAGATTGAAATAACGCTTTCCTGAAGATAGTATTTGCCCCCACCAATTGGTGTGCATCGGGTTACAACAAATCCGCCTTTAAGATACAACAAAACCGAACTCGAAGTTCTTTTTGTTTGTGTTTGCACAAACGAAAATTGACAGAATATCCGCTATGTGTAAATAAGAAAATCAAGAACCATTGTGCTTTGTTTCTTGTAAGGCAACAAAACACAAACTTAACGCTCAAATTATTTGGACAGGAGATGATGAAATTTGTGAGAGAATCTGATCAAAAGATTAGATACCAAACATTTTGCACTTGGCTTATTTATAGACCTCACTTGTACGGAAATAATGCAATCTTTCACAAATGGATGCAACCATTTGTTTAAGGAGTTAGAGCATCTCCAGCCCTATACCCTTTTTTCCCCTCAAATTTTGAATAAAATCTGAGTAAAAGCTCCATTAGATACCACTCTCTCCAGCCCTTTACTCAAATTTCAAGCTGCCTCCACACACCACCTTCCTCCATCAGAAAAACAATCGCCTCTGTCACCAAGATTACCGCCGTCGAGCTCTGAAACCACAGCCTATCACCACCACTGTTGGAAAGCACCACCAATGTCAAAACCACCACCAACGTTGGGCTCTGATACCAGAAACGTCGAGCTCTGAAACCAAATTTGCAATGACGACCACACCACCAACGTCCACCGTCACCAGACTCTAAAACCACTGCTTTCCGGGGATGACCACGGCGACGAGTGCTTTCCGACCACCACAAAGTAGCTGTTAGAAATTTGGGTAAAATTTTGAGTAAAACTCAATTTAATATGGATTTGGTTCAAAGACTGGAGCTTGATTTTGAGGGTTTTTACTCAGATTTCAAATTTGAGTTTGGTTCTGAGTATAGGCTGGAGCTGCTCTTACACCCCTCTAAAGAAAAGCACCTTTTTCATTTGGTATCCTATCAGTTGCCACAAGGCAACCATTCGTCCATGCTTTTAAACCAAAGTCAACAGATGGCTTAAAACAAATGCAAATATGCAACCTTTCGGACACAAGGGAATTAAAAGGCACTTCCTTTGGGTTCCATCTAATCAACACATTTATTAGTGTAAAATTAATATACGCAACTTTTAGTGCTATAAACTAAAAGTCACTTCTCTCCGCAGACTAATCAATACAATCTCTAAGGCTTGAAAACAAAAGGTTGCAACTCTCCACAAATAAAAAGAGACTAAAAATTAGAATAAAAATATTTTTAAAACACCCAAAATAAAAGCTTATTTATTTTGAAAAAACTCTGACACTCAATCCACCATATTTGCCAGTAGATCCCACAAACGCCTTCTATCCTGTGATCAGATTTGAGGTTCGGCAAAATTTCATGGTTGATTTTATTTCAATATACATATTTTTTAACTTAATGCATTAGTGGACTTTTTTTTTTTGTCATTTGTTAATCCTAATCTACTCTATCCTAGGGGATTTGGGGAGGGGGATGGGTTCTTACGGGAATCGAACCCTGCCCACATGCATGGGAGTATAACGGAGGCACCAACTGCACTCCACTCCACTTGCCTTTAGTGGACTTCATCTAGTGCAATTATTATTTGTTTATTTGTATTCGATAGGAATATCTAGCACAATTATTGGGTGACATAATCAAATGAGAACGATGTCCTTAGGTTTTGGCTAAGTGTCCTAATGGTGAGGTTATGGGTTCGAGCTCACCAAGCAGTTGTCTATTCTTCACAATAATCTAACTCAACAGTGGAGACACGAGTTGAACTTGGAGATGGCACCCATAGTCTTTCACTGTTTCAAAAAGAATGTTTGAACCGTCTAACCGAGAACATGTGAAGAATATGTTTTCATTTGAATAAATTTTATCTTTTTCTAAAAAAGTAAAAGAACTCGTTGATATTTAGTATCTTTAATGGAAATAATTTTTTTTTGGTAAATAAATGGAAATAAGTTACAAATACTTTAAACCAATATGCATTGTTTATTCGTTTAGTAGGTCATACAATTTTTTTTTATATGGAGGGACTTCAAATACACAAAAACCACGTGTTCTAAGATTAATCATACATAATAGCCCAAAACACCAGGGCCTGCCCTGGAGTAAAGTTGGAGGTGCGTCGCTTTTTGCCTCAAAAATTTAAAGAACAACTGGGGGCCATCTTCCAAAGAAGACGTACATATATTCTATCGTAAGCTCCAAAAAGCCACGTCCTCTTTTGGTTGGCAATTCCATTTGACAAATCACATATTTACGTGTATTCCATTATTTATCGAGTTGTATTTTCTATTTTTCTAAGTAGCAAGTCTGCATAGGAATAGAGTAGAATAAGTCTTTTTTAATGTAATTCGAGAGTCAGTAGATCAATCGGGTTCAACTGGGATGAATTGGGTTCACAAGGGGGAACAATCGTTTTTCAAGGTAGAGTGGTTAGATCAATGGACCAATCAATCGGCTTATCAATCGGGTAGTTCTGAAAAGTCAATCAATTCACCAATGGACCGATCAATCGGTTTATTAATGCGATTGATCGAAACAACATCTTATGTAAAAACGTTTGTTTCTTTTCATTCTAGGGTGTGGACATATAGCCAAGGAATATCAGAGCCTTGCGTTTTTAACCCAGAAGTACCCTAAAGTGTTGGGAGCTTGAATCTCGAAGCAAAAACAAGATCTTGGGTCTTTGATCTCATTCATAAGCTTTGAGAGGTTTGAACATTATTTAACTATATATCAACAACCAGTTCTTTCGGTAGATTTTTGGAATAAGCTTGTTTTTGGAAGGCTTGAGGATTAAGGGCTACGACAATCAAACACTTGGTGTGATGAACAAGGAGTCGGCAATCAATTTTTGTGTCAATTGAGAGGAGTTGGGGTTATATAACAAAGGGAGTATGGCGGAAAACAGAGGACGGGAAATGGAAGGGAAGGGAAGGGAAGGGGGGGACTCCTCCCAATTAGGGTGGAATGCCGTTATACCTTTCTTAACGGTCATGTGCAAATCACATGCATATTTTTGGTACAAAATTTAGACAGAAGACTAGGGAGGGGCAACATTGACACTCAATCGAAAGTGGAAGGTCAGTTTTGTTAAAATTGAAAGACGAATGACTGAAATGAAACTCGCGTGAAAGTCGAAGGGATACATAGATACTTAACCGAATTTGCTTTTACATCTTAGGCTCATTTTTTACATTCGCTTTAAACTTCCAAAATATCAAGGTTGGCCCTGTATAAATACATGTGTAGATGAGAGCAGTGGCGACTCCAAGAATTCGGGAGCGTGGGGTCATTCATAACCATCAAAACTTTACCATTTATAAATCTAAAAAGTATACAATAACAATGGCAATTAAAAATTTAGTTCCAACAAAAATCACATTTAAACTTCACAAGCGTGGTTGGTTCATTACTTTCCTTTCAAAGGGATAGGTCCGGAGTTCAAGTCTTTATTAAGGAGGTGGTCAACCAAGTACTGATTCATGCCATCCTATCCCTTTAAAGGTTGAAAAATTATCCGGTGTGGTGTCGCCATTGATTCAAATGGAGTTATTTATATATTTCATTAAAATTTAAGTATAATAATAGTATTTTTTTTGTCTCATGGGGTCGCCTGAACCCACTCCCTTAGTTGTGACCTCACCACTAGATGGGAGGTTGGGACCTAGAGGTGACCTGTGCCATAAGCGGGCTTAGGGGATGGTGCAGTGCACAAAATGCGATATGGCATCATAGAATGTAAGTGTAGTCATCCAAATCAGGTCCATTTCGACATGGGACGGCTTCGGATGAAATCCAAAGATGTGAATCAATCCGACCGCCGATCGCTTTGGATTATCCGGTACCGGCCCATTATCGAAATGGGACGGTAGAATGACTGCAAGATCGCTAACGGTAGTGTAGATTTTCTGCACTACAGGGACCCCTCGGCCCCATAAGCGCCCCCTGAAAAGCTGTGCTCGTGATCTAACTCACTAACATATTAACGTCCTACATCTGAAAAAATAAAAAATAAAAATGGGGCAACGTGTGGTGGGCTGTATAACCATGGCATGATAATGACGGAGGGACCCCCTCATAAATGGAAATTTATTAGTGAACTACCTAGAAGGACTGAAGGAGGAAAATGTTTCTCAGATTCCCATTCCTTGGAAAATTGGAGAGCATATAGGGAGAAAAATCTAAGCATATTTTCACTATTGCGCGAGCCTTTAAGTTAGGGTAAATTTCACCTACCTCTCCTGAGTTTTCTGCCAATTACAGGGACTTCCTCTAAGATTTCTGAAATTCTACTAATCTCCTTTACTTTTGAAAATAATTGTCACATACCTCCCCTTCGTTAACTTCCATTAGAAAAGCTAACGGAAAATGCTGATGTCAGCGCCACCTCACTCTCTTCTTTTTATTTTAAATATTAAAATGTTTATAACTTTTGTTTTATATATTCACTTTTTACAAAATTTATATATTTAAAATCTACTCAAAAAGATCTATAAAATGAGATCCATATTCAATGTGAAATTATGAAAAAAAATAAAATCTTATTTTTTCAATGTGAATTTTAATTATAATGTTACATAATTTAAATTATTTTCAATGTGTAAGTCAAAATTTTCAGCAAAAATTGTAATACCTCCGTTCCAAATTGTTTGCCCCTTTTGGGAATGCATGCATTTTACACACAAAAAATAATGTACAAGCATTAATTTTTTTCAACAAACTTTATACCAATTTAAAGATCTTATTGAGAAGAAAAATTGGTGTAATTCTTTTTCAAAAAAAGTTCTCATAGACACATTATTTTTTTAGTGTAAAATGCACGCACTCCCAAAATGGGGGCAAACAATTTGGAACAGAGGGAGTACGAAACATCATAAAATCTTCTGGTTTAACAATTTTGTTTTTTCCAAATATATTTTTAATTAAATGAACATGGTAAATTTGTAAGTCCATTTTTCTATTTAATGGTGACTTTTGTCCCAATAAAATTTTAAATTTCCAATGCAAATTTTAATTATATATATATTTTTGCCATTCGATATTCATCAATAGAGTTAGTTAGATGTTACTAGTAAACTACAAGGATTGACCTACTCTCCATAGGAGCCGAGCTCAGAACCTTATAAAAAAAAGTTGTAAGAATTTTGAGGTTTAAAGCTTTGAGTTAAACATTGAAAATTTTAAATTATGTAGCATGATAATTCACATTGAAAATTGAGATTTTATTTTTTCATAATTTCACATTGAATAGTGATCTCATTTTATTGATCTTTTCGAGTAGATTTTAAATATATAAATTTCATAAAAAGTGAATGTATAAAACAAAAGTTATAAACATTTTAAGATTTAAAATAAAAAGAGGAGAGTGAGGTGGCATTGATATCAACGTTTTCTATTAGTTGTCCTAACGGAAGTTAACGGAGGGGAGGTATGTGACAATTATTTTCAAAAGTAGGGGAGGTAAGTGGAATTTCATAAACGATAGGGGAGGTCCCTATAATTGTTAGAAACCTTAGGGGAGGTAGGTGAAATTTACCCTTATGATCACCGAATATTTTGTCATGATATTCCATGGATAACCTGAGGGTTAGTTCGGGTTTTACTCTCCACACTATTGATCATGGTTCAATTATTGGAGTTAGGTTTCAAGGAAGAAGTTTCTTGTGAATCCGATAGTACTGGCATACATGAATGGCTGACCTTTGATCAGACCGGGGCAGCCATCAAAGTATTGCGTGTAAGCTTGTAAAACCATACAACAACAACAACAATAACATAACTCATTTGGTCTCCAATAATTGGGGGTATAAGTGGGGGATGGATAGGAGACAGACCTAATCTTTGGCAATAAATGCACAAAGTGGCTGCTCCTAGAATACCACTGAAGCAGATGGATTGGAGATAGACCTAACCTTTGGCAATAAATGCACAAAGTGGCTGCTCATAGAATACCACTGAAACAATGGTTTGTTGTAGAATCATTGCTTGCGACCTTAGATTGTGTCGTAGATGGTGTCACCCCAAGCATAGGGCTAGGTATCACGTAGCATAATAACCGGTAAGATCGGGTCGAATCCACAGGGACCGAACGCACCCGGTGTGAGAGTTGTCTTGCAAGCGAAGGTTTTAGCCTTAAAGCGGCAAACTTGGCGTTTGGAGTTTGAGGGTGGAATTCACTTAACTCCGTGAATGACGCAAGATTAAAAGACTAATTAAGCTAAGGCAAAGTCTATGGGATTTTAACAACCATAACTTAGGCTAATTTGTTCCTCTCTTGTTGAGATTAGGATTCTTGTAACCATTTGACAAACATCTAGGTTGACATCGCTCCAAGCATCACACGTGAAAATGAGAATCAACCCTTAACTACGAGAGATCAAAAAGATTAACAAACCTAGACTTTGGTACATAAAATCGATCCTAACTCTTTGAACTATAAATGGTGTTCGATAAAGTTTAGGGTTCTTGAGAGACAAACTTTTAGATTGACATCGCCCAAAGCGTCACTCGTACCTAGGTGAATTAACCCTCGGCCACGAGAGATCAATGGGATTAAAAAACCCAAATTTTGATACAAAAAGATGAACCCGTGACTTTATTAAACAAGAAGTGTTTGCAATTTGGCGAGAAGAACGAATTAAACGTAAGTCATGGAGTGCTAATCACCCCATAACCGAGCCTAAAACGGCTACTCGATCATAACTAAGAAAAGTATGACTATTTTTGCAAAGGAGATAAAGAACATGACATATGACTTGATAAACTGATTTTATATGATGATCTTAACCTTGCCTACAACTTTAACCTTTGAGAAATTAACAACCAAATAACAAAAACAAGGATTTACTAAGAACAAGTTAGAAGAAACATGAAAACTAAGTACTTGGAAGACTGAAAATAAACTACATATATTGGAAGAGCTAAATTAGAGTAGCAAGATTAATAAACGAGAAACTTACAGGAAATTAACGATTACACGGGAAATCTAGAGAGATAAAACTTGAGAAACCTCCAATGGAGGAGCAAAAACTAGCTAAGGAGGAAGAGGTAGGAGAGAGGAGGGAGGAGGGATGAGGGTATTTATAATAAAAACCCTTTACATTGGCTAATTATCCCCAAAACATACTATAAGTGGAAAGTTTTCATAAATGGAAGATATTAAAGCAACCAAAAATCTGTCAAAAATTGCCAAGAATGAGTCTGGATCGATCCACTATGAGAGTGGATCGATCCACTATTGTTGATATAGTGTTGGCCTTGAGTGGATCGATCCACTATTGAGTGGATCGATTCACTATGAGATTGGATCAATCCACTATGTTATGTTAAGGCAGATTTTTTACCCAACTTCGTGGGCATGCCACGGCTTCATCCGAACTCGGAATGGGGCGATTCTTGAACCGTTGAAAAGCTCTATGAGTCTACTTTTCAACCCAATTGACCTCATATTCATATCTTTTGTATCTTGAAAGTAATGAACCTTTTTTCTATCAGTTGGTCAGATTTTTCCGAGGCTCATAACTCCAAATTTCTTGTTATTTTGTTCCGGGCCTTCCTTGAACCTTCCAAAGCTTCTTAAATCGACTTCTAAGCTTCGGCGATTGTCCTCCAAGGCATTGCGGGACCCTGGATACTTCTGGATACAACCAAGGATTATTTGGAGCTTTGGACACACCTTTTAGCTCCAATTTTCTGAAACTTATCAAAAACACAACTCGCGCAAAATCAATCGTATAAAGGCACAAAATGCACGTGTGTGTGATCACAACGAGCGAGATAAGCCCGGATATATACAACATTTGGGGCTTATCAATCATGCCCTCAAATCAAAGCCAAAAAGCATCAGAGAGGGCAGACCCAAGAATCATTTTGATTTATGTGCACATTACCATGCTTTTCTTTCATACAACATCTAGAGCATTGGCGTTGCATAAATAAGCTTGTAAAACCATAATAATAATAATAATAATAATAATAATAAGATACTCCGTGAAATATTCAAGAGCTTTCTCTGTATTTAAGAGTGCAGCAACATAACTCTCCCAAACCTATGGTCTACAAAAAATGTCCTGCTTAAATGTTGCAGTAGGTGAGGAATAAGCTTATTCCATTGCTGATAAGAATTCTGATTATATTCTTGGTTGCTGGATATCTTTGGCAAGTGGTTAATTACTTGAAATAAAACATTTTCTAATTGATCAACATCCGCGTAAGAAATCATACAGGAGTCTTATTTTACGTCGCATAAGAAATCATACAAGATATGATAATATGCTTTCTCTTTTCTCAATTCTTAGCGTCAAACTGTTCTTGCACAATTTGCTTATTCTGATAAACTATGGGTACATTGTTTGGTGTAAACCAAATATACACCACATTGTGTATAATCCATTTTGAGATCCCACACTTATAATCGGAGCCGTTCAATGTGTTTAAAATATTTTTTAAGAGTCCTATAGGAAAATATCCTCATTCGAAAATTGGTAAGAGCTTGATCAATTCAGAGACGGAAATCTATCAAACCCTATTGACATCTAAATGAGCCGAATTTTTGAACGGACTCTCATAAACACGTTTTAAAACAAATTGCATGGCTCGAATCATTTGTGTAGAATCCCGAGATGGGTTCCACACCATCAGGTGTACACCGAATCGTGCATCTATAGTTTTTTTTGATTTCTTTTAATTCTACAGGGATATCCCACTAATTTGGAGTGTCCATTTCTTCCCCTTTAAAAGGATCACCACCTTAATTCTAGAGCCATTTCACAAACAAGCAGCTAGATGGCGAATTTTGTTCGCTTAGCTCACAAATTCTTCAACGCCAAATTAGCTTCCTTTAGTCACCACTCATTCTACATTTCATCTGAACTTGCTACCAAACTAAAACCCTTCTTCAACTCTTCGCATACAATATTTTGCTCATCTTTCTCCTACTTTCGCGCCCGAATCTTCAAGCTCCATCCATTTTGGATTCAGCTTCATTACTTTGTGGTCGTTTCTGTGGTCGGTTTCTTGGCTTTGAAACTTTCGAAGCCAAAAACCGCGCCTTCCTTTATTCCCACGGACTTGGATTTGTTTTTCACCTCTGTTTCTGCTACCACAGTTTCAAGCATGGCAACCATTGAGATAGAGGTTTTTTCCAATACCCAACTTGTTATTTTGACCATTTTGATGTTTACTGGTGGAGAAGTTTTCACTTCCTTTCTTGGGCTTCAATTTATGAGCGTAACAAAAAATGGTCAAGACAATAAAGTGGTGTCAGCCAATTCTGATCCAGAACTTGATCAAATTGAGTTGGGTTTCGTTAACAATCCACAGATTGCAGATGAAAAACAAGATGCCAATTTAGAATCTGGGATCAAATCCTTGAGCAATGTTCATTTGAAGCACAATTCCATTAAGTTTTTGATCCGTGTGGTCCTTTGTTATCTACTTATATTTCACTTAGGTGGTTCTACTTTGATTTCTCTCTATATACTCCTTGTTCCAAGTGCTAGAGAAGTGCTTAAGGAGAAAGGCCTTCAAGTAAAAATATTCTCCGTCTTCACAACCGTCTCGACATTCACCAACACTGGCTACATCCCAACAAATGAGAACATGGCAGTTTTCAACAAGAATTCAGGCCTTCTCCTGCTTCTCGTCCCTCTGGTCTTGTTTGGAAACATCTTATACGCGCCGTGCCTACGGTTCGTGATATGGATTTTGGAGATTGTGACAAAAAGAGAAGAGTTCGGTTTTATTTTGAAGAACTTTGGCGAGTTGGGGTATAGTCATTTGTTGTCAAGTATGCATTGTTTGTGTTTGGCAGCTACTGTTTTTGGGTTCATTTTGGTCCAGTTGATTCTGTTTTGCTCTTTGGAGTGGAATTCAGAGGCTTTGAGTGGTCTGAGTTCTTACCAGAAACTTGTGGGATCACTGTTTCAAGTTGTCAATTCAAGGCATAGTGGTGAAAATGTTGTGGATCTCTCTATTCTCTCCCCTGCAATCTTGGTGGTGTTCATTGTAATGATGTAAGTCTCTCCTAACTTCACTGTCATTACGTTAATACTTTGGCGACCACATTTATTTTTGAACGGCATAAACTTTTTAGGCAGCACATTTTGGATCACATACTTCGGTGACCAAATTTGTTTTTGAACGGCATAAACTTTTTAGGCGGCACATTTTGGATACCATGTGATGTGTCACCAATATATTGGTAAAACGTGTCCAATTTGTCATGTAGTGGAACAAATTCTACCAATATAACGGGATATATATCATACATCCCAAATAGGGGTTGGTTCGGTGGTAAAGGCTTGGGTTTGTTTCCTTCTGAGATCTTAGGTTCGAAATTCTTAGGTGTTGTTAACTCCTTTGAGGCCAATTCATACAGAGCTTGCTCTATCTTTTAAATAGGGTCCAGCCATTGAACCTTAAGATTGGTTCCACAAAATTAGTCGAGGTGTAGGTTAGTTGGCTTTTATAACTTATAAAAATGGCTCGAACACATCGGTTTCAGTTAAGTGGGTCAAACCTCGTTATTTGCTCAATGATTTCGTCGTCAGGGGTGGCAATGCATTTATTGGCATAAAATGATCATTAGTAGTATAGTAGTACTAGTATTGCTTCAAAATGTATACTATATGATTAAATTATTCCAACTTGTTCTAAAGCTGTTACTCCAAATCCGAATAGGGTGGTGATTAGTAGTGCAAATGAGTCGAGATGAGTTTTGTAGAGTTCGAGTTCAGCTTGTTTAGTTAACAAATCAAAAATCAAGCTTGGGTTTGGCTAGTTTGTAAAGGAGCCGAGTCCTTAATGAATCGAGACATGAGTTGCTCGCAAAAAGTCAGAAAGAATGGAGCCTAAGAAAGAAAATGACAACACATTGTTTTTTTGAATTTTCTTTTTATATAAGGCAATGCCAAATGTAGTACATTTTGGTATTTTCCTTTGTACTCCTTAGTTTTGTCATTTTTTATTGGAATATGGACTATGAGGTCCAGCACTCCAGCTGGTAACGCCCCAGCTCCACTAGGAGATGGGCAATTAAAACCTCACAATTGTGCGAGGTGGGATAGTGCCCTCATACTTCTCGGCTCAGTTGTGCCTAGGGCGCAAAAAAACAGCGAGTCGTTCATGAGCAATTCGAGACGAGACTCGATAAGGGCTTGTATGAAAACTGTAAAAGCTTGGATCGCTAAGTTAATAAACGTGCCGAATCAAAATTTGAGACACATTTTCAAAACGACCCGAGCTTGAGTTAGCTGAAACTCAGCTTGCGAATACAAAAGTGTACAAGTAAATATTTTAGGAATATATGTTGTAATTTTATAATGATTCGTTAAATTTTCTTAAAGGGCTCAGCTCGTTTACATTTATTAAATTTTGGAGTTTGGCTCATTTATATTTATACAACTCGAGCTCTAGCAGAACTCGTTTTTCATAAACCCTAACGAGTTTGAGCTTGAGCTCACTTAAATTTGAACGGGCCAAGAGCGTACACTTCTAAGCACGGATCGGCTCATTGTGTAAGCCTAGTTTTGCCTACTCATGGCGGTTAGCAACACTCCTCTCGCAGATAATTAACTCTAACTAAACCATGATTTTCCATTAAGGCTGAGCTTCCACTAAGGTATTTTAGGTATTTATGGTATTCACCAACAAATCATTCTACTCACATACATTAAAATAACTTGTACTCGAAGAATAGCAAAACATCATAGTGGAATCTCACTCTAAATGGTGTCTTTTTCATAAGTATCTTGACAACAAAGAGCCTGTTGACTGATTCTTGGAATAAGAAAAGACTTTGATGATCATATCCGTATAAAGATTTAAGCCCCTGTTACTCTAAGTGGATTCTTGGGTATTTTTGATTTTTTATGTTTTACAATATAGATCATTTTTATTCCATACATCGACTAAAAAAGTTCAAAAAACCAAAAAGCGTGTTTAGTAGAATGGGACCTTAATTGGCTTTTGAGTTGCTACTTTGTGAATGTGAATGTGAATGTGGGAGTTTTGCAGAGGCTCTTTTCGGCTCCACTCTTGGTATATATTCCAAGTTTATTATTCACAAAAAAAAAAATATCATTCCACATTCGGTTCTTGACCCTAGTTGTGCTGCAGTAATGCATTTTGCCCCCCCCCCTCTCTCTTTTTTGGTGAAGCTTTTTGTTTGGTTGATTTTTTGAGAAGAATATTTTGGTAAACTGTTTGGATGGATTTTTGAAAAAAAATAGTAATTAAAGAGAAATGTAATAATTAGAGAGAGAGAGAGATAAATGAAAATAATGATTGGAGATAGGAGTATGAGTAGAGAGAGAGAAATATGATTAATGATTGAAAATATGAGAGATGGGAAAAAATCTTTTTGAATATTTTTTTAAAAATGTGAAGTGAACATTGGTCTCCTCCATTTTTATCCCAAAAGGCCAAAAGTATCCCATTATTGGACTGGTTCTGATTCGTTTTGAAATCTGAACTGAAACTCAACAAAGTAAAGTCTACACCACTCATAAAAATTGGACACGAGACTTGCTGAGCTGGGTGTTGTGCAGTCCCAGTGAGGCCATTTGTCGGTCTTTCGAGATCAGGTGGAAGCTGGGGAGTTAATTTCCGCCGCTTATTCTAGGTTTTATTGAACAGTTCATCTTGTAGGGCCAGTAAAATAATATATTTGTGCAAAAAATTAGCTTGAGCGGATAACGGTTGATATCTCATATCAGAAATAGACGGTCATGGACACTTTGAAGTTATTGACAGAATCATTCAATCTATACTATGAACTGAAATTCCATTTTTAATAAACTTATCAATAACCGATCAAGTTGATTTTTCGAGTGAATATACTATTTTGCAGGTGTTACAAGATGAACGGTTCATATTATTGTAATAAATGGACAATGAGACCCCCAAATGATGGTGATGGAAACCTCTTAGTTTCCACCTGAGGTGTACAGAATTACCCTCTTAGGGTAGAGGATCAAAATTGATCTGACATTAGCACCCAAAAAAAAAAGAAGAATGCGTTCTTCGTTGGGAAGAAAACTACTAATAGACATGATTGCTAAAATTAAATTTGTAGAAAAATGTATTTCATCTGTCCTGATGTTTGATCAATCTTATTTTTGGTATTTAGGACAAATTCGATGTTGGTATTTAGGACAAACTCGGTGAGCCGAAAAGGATGAATGGCTCAAATTAAAGGATTTGGGGTGTTGGTATATAGGACAAACTCGGCGACCCAAGTCACTACACCCACTGTGGGGGGTAATTGCTCGTGGATCTTCCTCATGTTGAACCTTCTTCCTCGTTGCTCCGACAGGAAATAGCTGTTAGTGCCTCACCGGCCTCTTGTCGATGGGAACTTCTATGCTAAATTCGCAACTAGGGAGATGCACAAAGGAGAGAATTCTCATATCTAGATTCAGTGTCTTTACCTCTAAGGTTTATCCATTCGTATTTATAGGCTCCCAAGTACTTACTCCAGACTACGTGTCCTCGGCCACATGAGGTGACATCACCTGTCATCAAATCGAGCATATGGCCCTATGTGAATCACACAACCGTTTGGACACACGTTTTGGTGACACCATGCTAATTGCTTTGGCATGTGCCCCAAGAGATAAGGCTCAACCACCTTCCTTCCTGACAACTCCACAAGCTTCTCAAACCGTCACACGGGTGGCCTCGTGGGTTGGGACCATTGGCCCAGATCGACTGAAACTACCAACAAGGACTCTACTCAAAAGACGTTGGCGCCTCATGGGCTAAACCAGACCACTCGGCCCACATAGCTCTCGGCCCAAACCGCTATGTGGACCCTCTGGATTATCTCTTAACCTGAGCTTGGATAGTCGGCCCAACACGTTCGACCCATGAAGGCTCAGCACACTCCGGGTCTCATTCAATCTAACCGGCCATAACCTTGTCGGATTTGTCCCACTACACCCGCACAGTGACCTCAATTGTGAGCTCTTTATAGTTTATATTTGATTTTGGAACCCTTCAATTGTCGGGAATGTTGAGTAGATTATTTACATAAAAAGTCAAATTAATTGGATATTGGAAACCATATGCTTGCATACCATTTTTTTATTTCTGAAAATAGATGGCCAATATCATTTAGCGAATAAATTGCAAGACAAATTTGTCTCAATTGTGTCTACCAATCTTTGATGCTCAAATTCTTGTATCCATAATGTGCTCAACATTCTCAAAAAAATTGAACGATTCTGATCCCAAACGAAGATTGAAAGTGCCCATAATTGAAGTCACTACGGAAATGTAGAGACTTGAGTCAGTACAGAAATTCCAAGTCCCATATTAAATGAAGCAACCTCTTAATCAGGACAAATAAAACACATTTTCCAATAAACAAAATTTCTATATTTCCAACAAAGTGAGTTTTTATTTTATTTTTAGAATCAAATCTCAGAGGTATTCATGTCTAACAAAGGAATTTTATCTGGGCTTGGCACAAAGATTAGACCTAAGTGGAGACTTATATATATGGTTTGGCAGGGATGCGGAAGAATTTGGGCGATGTAGAAAAGGAGGAAAAAAGTTTCTCTCAGTTTAGTAACAGAGATTATCTTGTTTTATGGAATAATCTTCTTTTGGTACACCTTTTATGTACTAATATTCTGGCTGCGTGTATATCGTAAATAAATTTTGTACTAGTAATATTCTTCTTTGGGTCCATCGGAAATAGTTTTATGTACTCAAGGCCAGTTTTGATTTTTCGAGAGGCTATAGCAAAAATTGAAGATTGATAAGCTCCTTTTGTCGGATTATTATAAGGGGTAGTGGGTACCAAAGAGGAGGGTCATCCTAAAATATATAAATACTTTTTGGAATTTGAAGCGGCCGCACCTTGATCTTTTAGCTCAGTGCCGGCTCCATATGTACTAATATTCTAGCTTTCTGTATTTTCGAATGTATCTCTTTTTTTTTGTTAAATATTTTGGAACATATCTTGCGTGCTGATAATCCTAATTGTTTATTCTCTAACATGCTGTAAAGGTATCTTCCGACTCCTACTTCATTTTTTCCAACTGACGAGGAAAAGAGCAAGAAGACAAAGATGAAGCTTGTGGATTACTTCTTGTTGTCAAAGCTCTCTTATTTAGCAATCTTCATCATTCTTATATGCATCACCGAGAGAGAAAAACTCAAGGAAGACCCCCTCAACTTCAATGTTTTAAACATCACCCTGGAAACAATAAGGTACAATTTCATTCATTTTTCATTTCTAGAGACTACAAGGAAAATGCTAATTAATTACTGCAGCTTAGGAGGTGGGCATGCAATGAATAAAAAGTTTATCGATATCTGCGAAAAGTGATTTGATATATATTGAAATCCAAACATGTTTTAAATAATGTCATGTTATATTATCCACCGCGCTAGCGGAGGTTAGCAAACCCCATTTTATTTCTGTCATATCCCGAAAAAATGAGGAGAATTTGCACTTTAACCCCTTGTGGTTTCGGCCCATGTGCCTTTTCACCCCCACCACATCTGATTATTAGCACGTTATCATTTGGTTGTTGGACCATTGTGCACAGTAACATCTATTAACGCATAGTAGCCTTATACCCTCGTCTTCCAAACTCAGTTTTGGGATTTCCAGAATTTCCTCTCTTTTTTTAAGCTTTTCAAAATCTGTGGAATCTGAAAATCTGTTATCTAGAATTTGCGTTATACTACAATACCATTCTAAAAAGCTAGAATCTCAAAAGCTGCATAAAAAATTTCTCGCAAACTCACAGCTCAGGGCTGATTGGAATTATATGTGGATTTTTTTGCAGTGCATATGGAAATGTGGGATTCTCAACCGGATACAGTTGCAAGCGGCGGCTGAACAAAGACAGCTACTGTGAAGATAAATGTTTTGGATTTGTTGGAAGGTGGGGTAACAAAGGGAAAATTATTCTCATCGTTGTGATGTTCTTTGGAAGGCTCAAGAACTTCGGCAAGACAGGTGGTGGAGCCTGGAAACTATCTTAACCCAAGTGGCAGAATCCATTGATGCTAGCTGAAATCAATGACCATGTACATATCCTAACAGGAAGAACAAGAGATGTCAATTTCAGAAATTGATTTAAGTCAGGAATTGGGTTAAGTTAGCTTCATGAGTTAGGCTGGGTTTGTCATTTGATAAAAGCACTGAATTTGATAAAGAAAAATGATGCATAAATTCCCTGTGAGCCACTCCCTCTTTCACATGGGGTGTGAGGCCCAGATGTGGGGACCACACCCCATGTGACAGCAGATGTGGATGGGAGTGGCTCCCAAAGAATGTATGTATCACCGTTATTTGATAATAAAATCAACTATGATTTGTCTCGTCAAACGCAATAAGTCAGTTTTTGAAACACTTCCTAAAAAATTACACAGTATATATGATTCTTGTGCTTTTTTCTGGAAATGGTACTGTGCACAATACTAGAATTTTCTGCCAATAAAAAAAACATATTATAATTTTCTATTTTCTCTCATCTTTTTCTCCAAAACAAACAATGGAATAGAATTTATTTATTTATTTTCCATTCTTTTCTCTTATTTTCTATAAGTTCCAAACAAACCCTAACCTAATAATGTTCGTGAAAAGAAAAAGGACCTAATATTGTTCTGTGTTTCGTTATTTTAGACTTATTGCATGGGGGTGTTTTGGCTTAATAATTAAGTGAGGTGATTTATTTATTTTCATACAAATACATTTCCATTTTTTAATTTTGGATCAAATTTCAATGGATTATTCATTATTGTTTGTCTTGAATAAATGAATTAGTAAAAAATTACTATAAACCAATCTAAAATCTTTGGAAATAATGAAAAAAGTTGGTTCTGCTTTATTTAAAAATTGTTCTGCTTTATTTATTTATTTATTTGTCTTTGGTGGACTTTTTTAAAAAATTGATAATATTTTTTTATTGCTTTGTTAAATTTTCTTGGAGAGCTTGTTTATATTTATTCAATTTTCGAGTTTGTCACATTTATATTTATACAACTCGAGTTTGAGCCGAGCTAATTTTTCATAAAAGCCCTAACGAGCTTGAGCTTTAGCTCACTTATATTTGAACGGGCCAAGCATGTACACTTCAAAGCTCAGGTTAGCTCTTGACCTATTCAAATTTAAGTGAGCTCAAGCTCAAACTCGTTAGCCCTAGTTTTGCCTACTCGTGTCTGTTAGCAACACTTCTCCTTTCTTGTCCCAATGGAGGATCATTGCATCTAATTAAATCCAGATTTTCCACTCAATGGTGTCTTTTTCAGAAGTATCTTGACAAAGAGCTTGTCGATAACGTTAAACCCTTAGATTTTCTACTATTTATTCTTGAATAAAAAAAAGGGTTTTGCTAACTCTGTCTAATAGGTGGAAGATAATATGCGTATAATGGCAAATTAGGTTGGATATCAACGCACATTTCACGGATATCAATATACTTTTACGGATATTAATATTTTTCTTGAAATTCTATATACTTTCTAGAGAATTTTAATGAGACATCTTGTACTTTCTAGAAAAATATTAATATCCGTAAGAGCCTGTTTGGCTGGGGGGAAAGACACCCCTTATAAGTTTTCACCCCTCATTTTGGAGGGGCCCGCCCTTTCCCCTTGTTTGGCAAACCAAAGTCGTCCCTGATAATTCTTTCTCCCCCTCTTTGTTTTCATGCTTCCGAGGTCTTCTCCCGCATAACTTTTGGGCACCCCTGGGGCTACCCAAAAATTATCCGGCTATGGAGGGGTATGATTTTGACGGATTTAGCCCTCCTTATCCCCTTTACCAACCCTCACACCACCATCTCTGTTGCTATGGGTGAGATCGAATGGAGAAGGGTTTTCTGTGCGATTTTGGAGCGATTTTCTTGCAATCTGGTGTAAACATCAGGTATGGAAATTTTCGACCAAGATTAATGATTTTTGTACTTAATATTTTCGATCTACGTGGTTTGATTTGGAAGGTTTTCAATCTAGGATTTGTATACTGCATTTGTATCGATTTTTCTAGGGTTTTTACTGATTTTTCTAGGGTTTTCGTTCTTGGGTTTCGTACTAAAATTTCTAAGGGTTGTTACTGATTTTTGTTATAGATTAGGGTCTGTTAAATAATTTAAACAGATTTCAAAAAAAAAATGATGTCAGTTTGTGTACTGCATTTTGTTGATTTTGTATGGCTTTGTTTGTTAAAGTTTGTTGATCTTTAAATGTTGTTTGATTTGTTTGGGTTTGTTACTAAAATTTTATTTATTTATTTTGGTTTGTAAATTTATGTTAATGAACTGTTAACATAGGTTGATTTGGTGTATTTGTTTGTGGCAAAAAAAAGCCTTCAAACCCTGTTAAAAAATCCAAAGGAAAACGGAACCCTAGTTGATAGTTTGTAGTAGGTGTTAAACAAAGAAGATTAAAGCCGTACAACCTACTAGTTCTTAAACTTTGACATGGAGAAAACTGTAAAAAGAAAAGTTCATTGTTTGTGTTTTATGTCGTACTGATCAAACCCTTTGTAGCCTTTTACGATGGCAAGATTAAACAGAAAACAATTAAGGAGAAGAGAAGAGCAAGAGGCATTCATTGCATTATCCACCTTCATTCTTGTTGCAATGGGTGTGTTTCGACTGTACTTATTCATCCGATCCTTGGCACAATATCCCCGTCCAGACTCTGTCCAGAATCCTGACTTCTACCAGACCCAACTAAATGCAGTCAATAGGCTAGTAAACGGTAATGAGGTTGAATGCCATGAGCAGTTGAGGGTAAATCGGCGGACATTTTTTAGATTGTGTTGTTTAGTCCGAAGTGTTGGGTTAGGGGATTCACGCTTTGTATGTGTTGAGGAGAGGGTAGCTATTTTCTTGTGGATCTTTGCGCACCATACAAAGCAAAGGCGTACCAAACATTAGTTTTGGAGATCGACTGAAACGATAAGCAGGCATTTCAATGCGGTACTCCAAGCTGTTTTACGCCTTCATAGAATGCTCCTAGTAAGACCCGATCCTATACCTGCAGACTACCATGACAATAGATGGAGTTGGTTTCATATAAACTTGATTTAAAATTGTTTGTAGTGATTCCATTTCCTTTTGTCAACTCCGACCTCTATATTTGCTTGCAATAAACTACTCTCAAATTGGCGTAGAATTGTCTTGGTGCTTTGGATGGGACCTTTGTGCCAGTTAACCCCCCCACAGCTGACAAACCACGATATAAGTCGAGGAAGGGAGAGCTTGCCACAAATGTTTTAGGTGTCTGCACTCGAGACCTACAATTTTTGTTTGTCTTATCTGGTTGGGAATGGTCGGCGACTGACTCTAGAATCCTCAGAGATGCTATCACAAGACCCAATGGTTTGAAAGTCCCTCATGGTAAGTTCCAATTCCTAAGTTCATGTATCATTTGAATCCAACAGATTTATGAACCCTCCCATTTTAAATTTCAATGTTGTAACTCCCCTTGGTTAGAGGACATTATTACCTTGTCGATGCCGGATACACAAATGGGGAGGGATTCCTAGCACCGTACCGTGGCCAACAATATCACCTTAACATTTGGAGGCAAGGTCACATGCCGGCTAGCAAAGAGGAGTATTTCAACATGAAGCACTCCGCTGCTAGAAATGTCATTAAGAGAAGCTTTGGTGTCTTGAAAATGTGTTTTGCAATATTGAGGTCTCCCTCGTATTACCCCATCCGAACTCAAACTCGTATTGTTACCGCATGTTGCCTTCTCCATAACCTCATTAAAAGAGAGATGCATAGTGATCCTGTTGAGTTGGAGTACACGCGATGGGAACAAGACAACCTCCAAAATGTTGAGGTAGATGATGATCGTGTTACTACCATAGACACTTCCAATGAATGGACCGCCGAGAGGGATACATTGGCAACTACAATGTACAACCATTGGCTAGCAAATGGAGGGGGACAAGAGGTTTACCCACCATGATTGAGGGATTTTTGTTGAAAATTTTGTATTAAGAACTTGTTCTAAGTATTTGTACTAAGTGTTTGAAGAACTTGTAATGTATACATTCTAATTTGTAAGGTGTTTGAATTTGAACTACTTGTTATGTAAAAGATTGTAATTGTAAGGATTCATTAGGTTTTCTATAATATTATCCTTGTATTATATCCATTGGCCAACTTAAATGCATTTTTAGCTATGGATACCCAAGAAGGCACCCAACAAGGCAATGTGTCTAAGAAAAAGACAACAAGGACCCGTAGGACGTGGAGGAAAGTGGAGGAGGATGCTCTCATTAAAGTGATGGTGGGTGAATTTTCCGACAAGTGGAGTGCTGAAAATGGCTTCAAACCCGGTTTTTTCACGTTGGTTGAGAAGGAGTTGGAGAAGTTGTTGCCGGAAAGCCACCTTAAGGCCTCCCCCCACATCGACTCCAAGGTGAAGTATTGGAGGCAAACCTACTACAAAATCTATGACATTTTACAACTTAGTGGCTTTGGTTGGGATGATGTCAACATACGCGTGAATGTGGAAGAAAGCGTATGGAATGAGTATGAAAAGGTAGCTCATTAAGCTTTAAGTCAAATTTCACATTATGCTTTAATTGAAATGTTAAAGCATGTGTTACCGTTCTACACTTTAAATGTTTGTGTAGGCCCATCTTCAAAAGGAAAAAGAGATATATGGAAAGCGTTTCCCGTACTATGAAGAATGGACTATTGTCTTTGGAAAGGATAGGGCGACTGGGGCGTTGGCGGAGGATCCAACCCAATTGGAGCAAGAGATTCCCCCGACTCCATTAGAAGAAGAAATTGGCGGAGTGGAGGATCTTAGGGGAGAAGGGTTTGGAGGAGATTTCTACTAGCCTTTGTTCGATGATGACCAATTCTTGAATTCACCATACGTGATCATGGCCTCCACACCTACGGGATCCACCCCCCGTGTGCCCACACCTTTTAGCTCCGCACCTATGGGATCCACTCCCCGCATGTCCTCACCTTTGGACACCACACCCACACCTCCACCCCCAAAGACGTCGTGATGGCAATCCTTAACGCCGGCCACGCTTTCCGCCAACGCTTGAGAGCTAAAAAGGGGAAGAAGAGGACAAGAATGGGTGACGACGAGGAATCGCATGAGTCCATGAACAATTTTTGCAAGGAGAGCCTGCTACATATGGAAAAAAAATGGCCAATGCAATGGGGTATGAGAAAGAGCTTGCTGCTCGCCGTTCGACTATTCCGAAGGAGTTAGAAAAACTCAACCTCACATTGACTCAAGAATTTAGGGTGGCTACTATTATTGGCAAGAAAGAGGAGAGGGTTGACCAATTCTTAAACACCCATGATGAAAAGAAGCAAGCTTGGGTTGAGGCCGTCCTCAATGGTGAAGTTTATGGTCCTGTTTATGTCATAGTGGTAGAAATTTAGGCAATTTTTTGAATGGCTAACAATTCATGACATATGATGTAAATGCCTTGTTGATGGAAACGAACCTTTGTTTCCTTTTTGTATATGTACGACTGTTACGTAAATGACATATGATGTGTGAATGCCATCTTGATGGAAACGAACTTTTGTTTCCTTTTTGTATATGTAATGTTAACAACTTACATTTCGACTAGTAATTAATTGGAAATATGGCATGGCAGGTTATGAAAACACATGATGGTGATCCTAGTTTTGTTGTTTGAAATGGGCAATGATGAATCACATGTTATAATGTTAATACTTATAACGGCTAGTTACCTTGGCGGGGCAATGAGAATTGCAGCCACAGCGTACACTTGTGGTTCCTCAAGTGAATTCTAAGCCCATTTGTTACTGCTGTAGCTACTGGTGTGTGTGTGTGTGTGTGGGCCAATGCAATGGATTATGGTTGCTGCTACACTTTGTAGGAAATGCAGTCTAAATTATTGTTGCAGTTGTTGTTGTTGTTGTTGTTGTGCAGGTGTGTGTGAAATTCTGAGCCAAGTGGTACTGTGATGCAATTTCTGAGTACCCAGCCCTCTTTTTAGTAAGTTGTGATTTAGGTGCATAAAATATCTTTTAAGGGACTTAAATATTGGCTGTGATGACTTGGTTCTGAGCCTTGAATTTTTGAGATATGATGAATTTCTGATCTATATTGTGATTGTAAAATCTAGGCTTCGTTACTGAACTCAGGCACTGCACTCACACACCTTTCTAAGTGTTTGGTGTTGTTGTTAATGTGTTTGGTGTAGTGTGTGAGTGTAATGTAGTGCAGTGCAGTGGAGTGCATGACTGGAGGTGCAGTGTAGTGCAGTGCATGAGTGCAAGTGTGTGCAGTGCATTTATCTGAGCCTATTTTGTTATTTTGAGCTGTGATGATGTTATGCTGGGCTTGTTTAGTTATTCTGGGCATGTGATTATGTTATTTTGGGTAGTGATGAAGTTATTTTGAGCCTATTTTGTTATTCTAAGCTGTGATGAAGTTATGCTGAGCCTGTTTAGTTATTCTGGGCATGTGATTATGTTATTCTGGGTAGTGATGAAGTTATTATGAGCCTATTTTGTTATACTGATCTGTGATGATGTTTATGCTGAGCCTGTTTAGTTATTCTAGGCAGTGATTTCGTTATTCTAGCCAGTGATGAAGTGATTCTTGTGTATAGGGCTATGAGTGTGTGGCTATGCAAGTGTGTATACGGGCTGTGTTAGTGAAATTCTGGGCCATTTGCTATGTTAAACTCACTCATGCACTGCACACTCACACAATGCAAGTGGTTAGTGCAATTATGGGCTGTGTAAGTGAGTGTGCAGGTGTGTGTGAGTGAGTGTGCAAGTGTGTGTGAGTGCAGTGCATGAGTGAGTGACTGTGTGAGTGTGCAGGTGTGTGAGTGAGTGTGGGAGTGTGCAGGTGTGTGAGTGAGTGTGCACTGCAGGTGTGAGTGAGTGTGTGAGTGTGCAGGTGTGTGTCGAGTGCAGTGCATGAGTGAGTGAGTGTGTGAGTGTGCAGGTGTGTGTGAGTGTAGTGCATGAGTGAGTGAGTGTGTGAGTGTGCAGGTGTGTGTGAGTGAGTGTGTGAGTGTGTGCGTGTGTGTGTGTGAGTGTACTGCATGAGTGAGTGAGTGTGTGAGTGGGCAGGTGTGTGAGTGAGTGTGTGAATGCAATGTATGTGTGTGTGTGTGCAGTGCAGGTGTGAGTGAGTGTGTGAGTGTGCGAGGTTTGTGTGAGTGCGCGGTGCATGAGTGAATCGGTGTGAGTGTGCAGGTGTGTGTTTGAGTGCAGTGAATGAGTGAGTCAATGTGTGAGTGTGCAGGTGTGTGAGTCGGTGTGTGTGAGTGTGCAGGTGTGTGTGAGTTCAGTCCATGAATGAGTGAGTGTGTGAGTGTGCAGGTTTGTGTGAGTGAGTGTCTGAGTGCAATGTATGTGTGTGTGTGCAGTGCAGGTGTGTGTGAGTGTAGTGCATGAGTGAGTGACTGTGTGAGTGTGCAGGTGTGTGAGTGAGTGTGTGAGTGCAATGTATGTGTGTGTGTGCAGTGCATGTGTGAGTGAGTGTGTGAGTGTGCAGGTTTGTGTGAGTGCAGTGCATGAGTGAATTAGTGTGTGAGTGTGCAGTGTGTGAGTGAGTGTGTGAGTGTGCAGAGTGCGTTTGAGTGCGGTGCATGAGTGAGTCAAGTGTGAGTGTGTAGGTGTGTGAGTCAATGTGTGAGTGTGCAGGTGTGTGTGAGTGCAGTGCATGAGTGAGTAAGTGTGAGTGTGTAGGTGTGTGAGTCAATGTGTGAGTGTGCAGGTGTGTGTGAGTGCAGTGCATGAGTGAGTGAGTGTGTGAGTGTGTGAGTGTGGGTGTGTGTGTGAGTGCAGTCCATGAGTGAGGAGAAAGTGTGTGAGTAAAAAGTGTGTTTGTGTGAGTGAGTGTTTGAGTGCAATGTATGTGTGTGTGTGTGTGCGGTCTGGTGTGAGTGAGTGTGTGTGTGTGCAAGTGCAGGTGTGAGTGAGTGTGTGAATGTGCGTGTGTGTGTGAGTGAGTGTGTGAGTGTGTAGGTGCGTGTGAGTGCAAGGTGTGTGAGTGTGCGAGGTGTGTGAGTGTGCAGGTGCGTGAGTGTGCAGTGCATGAGTGAGTGAGTGTGTGAGTGTGCAGGTGTGTGAGTGTGCAAAGTGTGCGTGAGTGTGCAAAGGCATGAGTGAGTGAGTGTGTGAGTGTGCGTGTGTGTGTGTGAGGCAAAGTATGAGTGAGTGTGCGGGTGTGTGAGTGAGTGTGTGAGTGCTAGTGCATGAGTGAGTGAGTGTGTGAGTGCAATGTGTGTGTGTGTGCAGTGCAGGTGTGAGTGAGTATGTGTGTGCAGGTGTGTGTGAATGTAGTGCATGAGTGAGTCAGTGTGTGTGAGTGCAGTGCATGAGTGAGTGAGTGTGCAGGTGTGTGAGTGAGTGCATGAGTGCAATGCATGTGTGTGTGTGAGTGGCAAAGGTGTGAGTGAGTGTGTGAGTGTGCAGGTGTGTGAGTGAGTGTGCAGGTGTGTGCAACTGTGTGTGAGTGTGCAGGTGTGTGTGAGTGCAAGGTGTGTGAGTGAGTGTGTGGAGTGTGCGGTGTGTGAGTGAGTGTGCAGTGTGTGCAACTGCGGTGTGAGTGTGCGTGTGTGTGTGAGTGAAAGGTAAAGTAAGTGTGTGAGTTGTTGCAAGGATGCTTGACTGGCAAAGGAGTAATTTCCCGAACCGCTGGAACATGGGTCTAATAAGTGTTGTTTGGTGTTGTGTAATGCAGTGCAGTGTGATTCTGTTAAATCTGAGCCTGTTTGTTTTTAGTTGTGAAACCTGTATTCTTTTGGTTATGAAATATGGGCAGTGCTATCTTGGTTTGGAAATCTGGGCAGTGCATCTGTGACGTCTTGGCTCTGTTGGGTATAAACTGTGAGCAAGAAGCATTACCATTCGTTTTTGGCACTGTTGGTATCTGATATTTATTGTTTAATTGGGCGATAATTAAAGAGATACATGTTAGATGTGTCTTTTGTGCACCTTTGTGCCTTTGTGGTGCCTTTGAGCCCTTGCATTCCTTGTGATTCAACTACGGAAATCTATGATTCACTCCTTTTGTGCAGTCATGTTAAGTGTTGTGATTCAAGTTGGGAAATCTACTAATAGTTACCAATCAAGAGGATTGAACTCTATTAATAGTTAGCTTGGCAAGGCACTTTTGCAGCTAGTTTGGTAACTCTGTATGCCCGTATTGAAAATGGAAATGATGAGCAATCTAAGCCTTATTAGGTTATAACATGGCAATGAAGATACTTTTCTGGGACTCTTTATGTGCTTCTTAGCAGGTTAAAAAATGAATTTTATGATGCTTTTGTGAGGCTATTACCAGGTTATAACATGATCTTGGTCTGGTAGTGCTAAAATCTGGGCTATTTGCAGGTTGGCATTGACTGTTTCTTATAGTGACATGTTTTGTGTGATTTTTTGAGTTGTGCATTGGGCAATGATGAAAAGCCTGAGCCCATAGTTGCTTGGTGGTACTTTGTTGCTGGTGGTGAGTTGTTGGGTTATTTTGTAAAGGGCTATGATGATTGAATTAAGGGCAATGAAGATTCATTTATAGATTTTTCGATGCTATGAAGGTACTACCTTGGCGAGGCAATCGTATTTGCAGCCATTGAGTAGTATCCTTATGTTTCGTAAAGGGAAGTTTGAGCCCATTCGATACTTCTTAATCTAAGCCAACTTTTGGATACTTCAATTTTTCATTTACTAAATATTTTGTTTGTTTTTAGTAGCGATGGCAGGAAATAAGCCATACTACGTTGTATTTGTCGGGAGGAGACCTGGTGTATACGAAACATGGGCAAGCTATAGCGAACAGGTCATTGGGTTCTCGGGTGCTATTTATGAGAAGCATGCCACATGGGAGGAGGCGAACTCTACTCTCCGAGCTTATTTTGAAAGCATTGCTGGTAGGAGGCCGAATGTGGTAGAACCAAATTTGGAAGATGGAGCACCACTGCTTATCCCAATGGAAGGGTGCGTTAGTAACGAGGGACAAAGAGTTGAAATGAAAATAACATGCGTCAAAGTGACATGGTTCTTCATTAGTGCAGCAATGACAACTTTAATCCAAATTGTGGTTAGAAAATTTGTTAGTGTTTAGTATGCATTTGTACCTAATAATTTTATGGTAAGGACATCAACCTACTGATTAAATTTGGTAGTCTTTTGTAATGAACGTTTGTATATTTCCGTACTTTTGAATATATTTGAATTTATATGGAGCTCGTAACTGTGATATATACTTTGGATTGTTGCTTGCGCCCTTGGATTGGTTTCCAATATTGATTCCCCAAGCGTAGGGTTAGGCCGGCGATAGCATATTAACCGGAAGTTCGGGTCGAGTCCACAGGGACCTAATGAGCTGAGCGTGTAAATTGACTCGCATATGAGGGTTTTAGCCTTAAAGCGGCAAACTTGGCTTTTGTAGTTTGGGGGATGGATTTCACTCAACTTCGTGAAAGATTCGGAAGATTAAAAGACTAATTAAAAACAAGGCTAAGTCAAGGGGTTCAAAACACCCATGCCTTAGGCCAATTCATACCCCTCTAAAATAACCGGCTCGGGGCGTCGTTAAACGACCCCGAGCGGAAGATTTGGTACTTAAAACTCATTTAACTAGAAATGGTGTTTCTCAAAGAATAGGATTCTTGTGCCATTTATACAAACATTTTGATTGCCATAGCTCGAAGCATCACACGTGCCAAGACGTCACGCCCCTGGCTACGCGTGATCAACAGGATTAACTAACCCAAATTTTGATACATAAAATTAATTCTAACTCTTTGATTAACATGCAAAGTTTGCAATATTGGCGAGGAGAGTGAATTTACCTAAGTCACGGGGTGCTAATCACCCCATGACCGAGCCTATGACGACTACTCGATCATAACTACGTAAACCATGACTATTTCTATGAAGGAAATAAAGAACATAACATATAACATTAAAAACTAATTTTTATGGAAGATTATAGGTCTACCTACAACATTAAACTTTGAGAAATTAACAAACAACTCCAAGAACCAAGTGTTTTAGAAGGATTAAGCTAGAAACACAAGGAAATAAATTAACTGATGAAACCGGAAATAAACTTGATTTATATGAAGGTCTCGACAAGCACTACAACATTAAAGAAGAGGAAATACCTTGAATCTAAGTGCAAAACATGTAAATATAGAGAGAAGGTGGAGCTTTGGCCACTAGCAAATTAATGGAGGTAGAGAGAGAGAGTGAAGAACCAAGCTAACCCTAAAGTTCTGGGGTTGAGGGCCTTTTAAAAGCCCCAAAAAGTCGTCCAAAATATTACAAAAGTGCCACAAGATATTTCATGATCGGGCAAAAATTTGCAAAAAATTGAAGCTTCAACCGGTCGAGCAAAAAGCTCCAACCGGTCGAAAATCTTTTAGTTTTGCTTCAACCGGTCGAGCAAAAAGTGTCAACCGGTTGAAAGGGCAAAAATCTGAGATTTTTGTGCCTTGATCCTGTGACCGCCTGGCTTGTAATTGTGACTTCTCGGCCTCCTGAGTCTTGTTCAATGCTTCATTCCTTGACTCTCGGAATACGGTGGTGTCGTGAAAACGTGGCCTAGGGTGCTTGATTTATCCCGTGGTTCAACCATGGCCTTGAGACACATCATATTCTCACCTTTTACCTGAAACTTACAAAAACACCCTTGCGCAGAAATCAAACGTAAAAAGGAATGTAATATGGGTGCGTGTGATCTAAAAGAAGCGAGATAAGCTCCATTATTAACACTTTTGGGGGCTTATCAATTGTGTATTAATTTCTATCTTGCATGGGAAATCACTTGTTAAATTAGTCAATTTAGATAGATTTATTTAAAAAAAATTAGGTCCTACCAAAAACAAAATGAATGTTCTAGGTTGTTCATTTATTATTCATTGTGATAAAAATAAAAATAAAAAGATACCCCAACAAGTACCATAAAATTAAAAATAAAAATACAAATACAAATACAAATAATAGTAAAAATACAAATAAAAATATAAAACATTTTTTTAAAATAAAAAAATATTAATTTTTTCCGGCCAAAGAACTTAATTGAACTTCAAATCATCCATAATTAAAAAAATAATTTATTTCATGTAATTATATAATTAAATTAATCATTAATAAGGTTTGGTACACTACAAGGGTAAATAAGTCATTTGACAGCTTTTTCTATCATCCACCCCCTCTTATTTTTAACTTATCCAAACCAAGTCAAAAGTTATCCCCTTCTTAATCTCTCATCCAAACCATCTACTATTTTATCCTCCCTCCATAAACATCACATCAATCTGGGCCCCCCCTCCAAAAATAATACCCCCTCTTATCTTATCCCCCCTTTAAAACTTATCCCCTTAAAAATAATACCTCATCCAATCGGGTTCTAAAAGTATATAGATATCTGTGAAATGCGCGTTGAACAGGCCAAGCATGTACGCCCCATGGATCAAGATGGTTAAACGGGGATGGTGGTGACGGAGTGCCACCACCACCACGTAGCGGTGGTGGTTGGAGATTGGAGGCCGAAGATTGGAAGGGAAGAGCTCCATCACGTTTTGGCTGGAAAGTGCTCTGAAAGTTCTCTCCGGTGCGTGGAGTGGTGTCGGCATAGAAGCCGCCAAACTCGGAATCGATCGATCTCAATAGTGACGGAAAAACCCAACGAGTAACCTTTTAATCTTGATCAATCCCACAATCTCGTTTTGATTACTGTAATCTTTTGTTTTGTGTTGTATGGTAGTGGTGGGTATCGGATATTGTTAATGGCGGCGGTATTTTTTTATTCAATGGTGGTTTGGTTTTTAGTCCAGGCTGGTATTTTTCTTTGATACAATAAAAATGGTAAATCAATAAACCATGTTCACATGCCTTTCTAAAGATGGTTATTTCATACAGTGAATATAATTTGTTAATTTACCATTTTGGTGCTTTAACATCGTAAAAGTGGCAAACCAATAAATCATGTTCACTGACACGCGGACATGGTTTATTGATTTACCATATTGGGTGATTTGGTACAAAATATGGCTCACTGGTTTAGCACTTTAGCACTTTGGTGTGCATTAATCTGCCATATGTTTCATGGTTCATCTACAATTCTTTTGTGGTGCATTAATCTGTCATTTTTTGTGGTGCATTAGGTCCTAATTTTGTTGGAGATTTTAGGTGTGAGTAGATTAGAGAATAGAGAATTAGGGGTGTTCCATTAACTTGGTTTTTTTGGTTTTTTGGTTTTTTTGGATGTTTTAGTTTTGCACAAAAACTAACTTGTTCCACTAACTAGTTTTTTGGTTTTTAGTTTTGCAAAAAAACTAACTTGTTCCATTAAACTAGTTTTTTTTGTATGTTTAGTTTTGCAAAAAAACTAACTTGTTCCGCTATCTAGTTTTTTTTAAGTTTAGTTTTGCAAAAAAAAAAAAAAAAAACTAAGTGGTTTTTTGTTAGTAAAATGAGATAGTTTTTAAGTTAAAACAAAATTGTTTAATTATAGTGGAACGGGGCCTAAAAAGTTGGAAAAAAGAGATTTGAGAGAGAGAGAGAGAGAGAGAGAGAGATAAATTAGGAAAGATTAAGAGAGAGAAAATATATGAGGAAAATCAGGTGAGAGAAAGGGTGTTTTGGGATTTATTTGAATTTTAAGATGGAAACATAAATATTCAAATCTCATAGGATGGAATCATAATGATTTTTTTTTTTTGTACATGACCCCTAATTAACTGTCCATACTTTCTACTTTTTATTTTCTACTTACTGGGTAGAGGTTAGCATTTTCCTTTTTTAAAAAAAAGAAGAGGACTTGATGATCATATCATTAGGCCCCATTTTATTAATGGAGTTCTTAGGCATTTTGACTTTTCACGTTTTTATGAGACAGGTGATTTTTCTCACGTACATCAAATAAAAAAATCTCAAAACTCAAAAGATGAAGCTTAATGGAACGGAGCCAAAATCAACTTTTGAGTTGCTACTCTGTGATTGTGGGAGTTTTGCATATGTTATTTTATTATTCCACTGTTGGTATATATTCCAAGTTTTATTATATAAAAAAAAAAGTTTATTCCAACTTTGTTTCTTGACCCTAGTAGTGCTGCACTAAATGCATTTTCAATTCCCTGTTTCCTTTTTCCCTTGTTTTCTTTTTGGTGATTTGATCTCCAATATAGGCCATATCCCATAACATAATTGATTCTTTTAAAGTATGACCTGGAACTCAACAAACTAAATCTAAACCACTCAAAATTGGACACGAGGCTTGCTGGTTGCGTGTTGTGCTGTCCCAATGAGCCCACTAGTCGGGAGGAGATTATATTCCTTGCACATCAAGTGGAATCTAGGAACTAGGAAGTATCACTTCAGGATTATAGTGAGTTCATTCGTCCGTCCATCTCGATAATTAACACTCATATTTTAATTCAAACAATAAACGATTCGAATCATTTAGAATTTGGATAAAATCTAAGTCATTAATGCTAAGATGAAAAGCCGGATGTGATTCATTATAACCTTGTACTGAGTTACCTCACTACAGTCCACAAGCCTCCGCTTTCCGAAAGTTTCCACCACTTATTGTAGATAGGGATGGCCCAAATGATAGCCCAGCAAGCCCCTGACTTTTGGACATCTCAAAGGTGGGGAAATAAAAAAAAAGGAAGAATTCGGAAAAAAAAAATATTATGATAAATATAAAATCCAACAACAATAAAACTAGACGGCTCTCCTGGCCTAAAGGAAAGACTTTCACTTAGGTTTATGGTGACTCGTAGCTTGCATTCCACTTTATTATTTTTTGTATAAATTCATAGCATCGTAGCACGGTCTAAGGCCTTAACTCTTTTAATATTGAGTGATCAAATTTAGTGGCATTGGCATACTTTCTTTCTTTCTTTCTTTTGAATCTTTCATTCAAATGTTTGTATTTATTGCATTGATCTTGATTGGAATAATTCAAATACATACCAAAAATTTAGATCGTATTTGATGACATAAAACTTAATATTTTGACTTTTCGTAATAGCTATGTTACATATTATATGTTTTATTGATATTAAATTGTTCAATTTAAATATTTGAAGTTATCCATTCTTCCTATAAAAAAAAAAAAAGGCTTATCTATCGATTTGGTCCTTATAAAATGGTCCCCGTTTCAATTTCATCTTTGTAAAAAATTTTGTTTCAATTTTACTCTTATAATTTATGACGCACTTCAATGTTACCCTTCCGTCAACAAATGGATGGAAATGTGTTATGTGGCAAACGGAAAGCTGATGTGGAGCATTTTTTGACACGGTGGAATCACTTCCCCCCTGCCAACTCACTAAGTTTAGTGAAAAACATTTCCGAGTGCTAAAAACAAGAGTTAATCGTCCCCTTCCTTCCCTCTCTTCCCCACTTAAGCAAACCCTACCCTTAAACATGTCCATGGAAACCACCGCCTACCTCTATGGCCACCACTACTCACCTCCATAACCACCGCCAAACTTGATACCTTTTCCCCCCTAGTCAAAAAACCTTAGCTCCATAACCGTGGCCACCACCCACCTTCCACCTACCATTGAACACCTTCTTTCACAAGCCAAAATTATTTAGAAAACTCTAGAAATCAAAATAAAATTGTCAATTAGTAACCAAAGTATATTTGTACACATGGAAAAGAATTTATTTATAAACAAGGGGTAAATTTTGCTAGGTAATCACATTTTGATAACTCTATGGTAGAATCAAATTTATTTTTTGGTGGCAAATGATAAACATTGGGTTTTCCGGCGAGACAAGGGTTGAATCGTTGGAGGTAGAGTCACTGGGTGTTTCAATTTGGGTGGAATCAAACCCATGGAATTTGTCAGTAAGAGAGAGAAGAGAATTGGTGTTGGTGAAGGGGGACTTATATTTTATACTTTTTTTAATTTTTTGTTTTAGCATTTGGATATGTTTTTCACTGAACTTGGTGAGTTGGCAGGAGGAGGTGGCTCCACTGTGTCAAAAAAATTCTCCACATCAGTTTTCCGTTTGCCATGTAACACATTTCCATCCATTTGTTGACGGAAGAACAACATTGAAGTGCATCATAAATTATAAGGGTAAAATTGAAACAAAAAATTTTACAAGGACGAAAATGAAATGGGGACTATTTTATAAGGACCAAATTGATAGATAAGCCAAAAAAAATTGTCTCTTTCTAAGTTTTTATAGATTCCTGTGTAAAAGGTTTTTAAAAAAAAGAAATTACTATCAAAAGCAAAAAAACAAAGGGGTCACTAAAGAAACAACTGGTATTTTTGTCATTAATTTTATTCAGGTTGAACCTTTTTAAAATTTGGTTCACATTTTTATAGATTTATTGCTCCTTTCGTCGAGATCCAGGATTAATCTAAAAAAACTGATGACGATTAGTTTAAGAAGAAAAAAAAAAAGGAAACGCAAAATAAAATAAAATAAAAACACCAGAGCAAAAATTTAGGGAGAACAGTTAACTATACGTTGCTTAAAAAATATGCGAAGAGTTTTACCGAATCGTGTTGATCATAAAGCACTATAATAGGGGTTAAATTATAATGCAAGCTAAAAGAGCATTGTAACCTAGATTATTCATTCTTTTTTTTTTACTTGTATGTCTTTTTATTTTTTAAAACTTATTATTAAATGGGTAACCAAGCTTGTGGTTGGGCTTGGGCAACCCAAACATCACAACCGGCCCTAATTGTAGGCCCCACCGTGCATGCATTCCTGTAATTTAAACCGTTCCTCTTGTAGAACCTACAATGTAGTATATTTATGCAAAAATCAGCTTGATCGGATGACTAAATGTATATTAAGAATTAAATTTTGAATTATAAAATAAACGGTCATAAACGCTTTAATTAACTTTAAAGTTGTTAACAGATAATGAATCGAAATTCAGTGTTTAATATACCTATCGATAACCAATGAAGTTGATTTTTTGCATGGATATTCTATTTCGGAGGCCCTAGCTACAAGATGAATGATTCATATTACCCAATAAACTCATGGTAGGGCTCACAAATGGCAGTGGTAGAAATTACCTTGCTGTCACTTGAGGTATGCAGAATTTCCACTCTTAAGGTAGAGGATCAACCTTCTTATTTCGGGAAAAAAAACTAATAGCCATGATTGTTAAAATTAAATTTCTAGAAAAATGTATTTCATGTGTCCCGATGTTCGATGAATCTCAATTTTATATTAAGAACAAACTCAGTGAGCCGAAAAAGATGAATGGTTCATATTAAACAATGGCTCATATCAAACAAAGCAACCTGTTAACCGTGCCGCAGAGCTTTTGTGAGACCCCAACGAATAGTCCCACATCGGGAACTTAGGGAAAGACTAAGTGGAATATAAACAATTTTTAGTGGATATCAGGAGCAAACTTTATAGTTCCCTTTTGGCCGACGTGGATTGGCCAAGATTTGGGGCCATTAGCAAGTCCGTAGGCCAGTGCATTCATTTGGTATTAAATTGCACTAATTTGGAAGTGTGATGTCCCACCAAGAAACGTGCTTGGGTGGGCCTAATAAAGCAGGAGCTTGAGGTGCTTGTCGTGCTTGGACATGTTTGACATGAGACAAGCTTGGCTTAGCCTGGAGCGTCTTTAGAGTGGGACTTGTCTGTCCACATGAATTAAAGAGTGATGGGCCATGGTGGTGCGACAAGATGTTCAAGGGATCCTAAGTGGGGGAGGTTGTAAGACCCTAGGATCCCACATCGGTGGGAAGGGAAAAAGTGATACTTAAATATAATGAGTCGTAACGAGCTATTGTATAATTTGAGATTAGCATTTTTAAGTAGTGGTTAAATTTAAAAGTACTTGGAGGTTAGTTGGGGTAGTCATTATTCTGATGGTATCAAGTTTTGCAACTAACCTGGGGGGCTGTCCCGGGGAAGAGATACTTTGTGTGGGCCCAAAATGAGAAGTTTGAGGAGAGCAGGTGGGGTCTCCTGCGAGATTTGTACTGGAGAGCAGCGACACGCTTTAAAGTGGCAGATTTATCTCATATCGATTGGTGGGTGGAAGTAATGGACCATGTGGTGCAACGAGGACGTCACAATCCTAAGTGGGAAGATTGTGAGACCCCAATGAATAGTCCCACCTTGGGAAGACTAAGTGGAATACAAACGATTTGAGTAGAGCGCAGTATAAACTTACGTTAACATTTTTGGCCGACAGGCCAATTTAGCTAAGTTAAAGTTCGGTTAGGGTGGGTTATCTGAGTGATATCGGAGCTTGCACTAAGCTGAAAAAGTGTGAGCGTGGTCCCGCCAAGAAACGTGCTTGGTGGGCCCAATAAAGCAGGAGCTTGAGGTGCTTGTCATGCTTGGGCATACGCCCGGCATGAGACAAGCATAATGGTGTTTTAACGTCTTTTAAAGTGGAGATTGGCTTTATATCATATTTTAGTGGGTGGATTCATAAAATCACTTTTGTTCTTATTAGATACTGAGTTTGTCAAATGATAAAATGAGAATTCGCATTTTATTTGAGTTTTATGGAGAGGTTATAAAATCACATTTGTGTTTCCAAATGATAAAAACTCTGCCCATTGCCTTTTCTACCATTTTGAGGGAATGGGTTTGACAACAAAAAAAAAAAACAGTTCCTAGTTTTTAGCATTTGAGGAATGATTTTAACTAAATCTCCCATTTTATCCGATTTTATCGTTTGAAAAACACAACCAAATCACTTTAGTTTGTGAGAGTTTTAAGAATAATTAATAAAATCACTAGGTAGATTTTGATTTTAGTAGGAGCTTGAGGTGTTTGTCGTTTCGACCAATTTGCTTTTTCACCACACCACCTTTGATTCTCAACACGTAATCATCCTGTGGCTGTTGAACCATCGTGCACGGTAATACCTCATCGCCCACACAGATACATTAGCTAGTAGCTACCCAAACTCAGTTATGGGATTTTCAGAATTTCCTCCCTTTTTTAACTTTTCAAAATCTGTAGAACCGACGATCTGATATCTTGAATAATCTTGTTATACCTATCGATGACCGAATAAAATAATTTTTTTAATGGATGTTTTTCTCAACGAGCCCTACGACTTTTATGGTTCAAATCAATGATTTTCCAGGCTCACAATTTTATTACTTTTCCTACTGTTTCTTTGAAACTGGTAGGGTCCTGAATTTTGATTGAAAATCAAAGAATAGATGAGTAGCATAAAAATATCCAATGGGTCTGATTTCCTCCGAGATCATCTTAATAATTATTTTAAAATTATTTAACAGTTCAGATCGTTTGTGTGGGACACGAAAGTGGGCCCCACAAAATTTCATTTTGCAAAGGGTTAGAGTGACACCCCAAACGGTGCCGTTTGGAGCCACTATACAGCCTGTGGTGACTAAGTCACCAGAGGCCCCCTGCTTCCCAATCTGATATCTTGAATTTGCCATACACACTCCAATCTATCAGAAACGTTTACCGCGTAGAGCTCGTCGAGTATTACAAATGTACCAATCAACTCAATCGGATATTGTCAAGTGCCTCATTGGAACACAAATAACTTGAAAAAAGAATGGATTCAGTGGCTTTTGATCTAGTGTTAATGTCCATTTGTTTTCTATTTCTTTTCAAGGAAAATGTGTTTTAATCACTTAACGATTCAAAAAAATAAAAATTAACGCAAACTGAAAAGGAAAAAAAAAAGAACAATAATATAGGATTATTAAGCAGAAATTAAACACTAGTAGTTAAATGTGTTCTGCTCCCGTTGTAAATATTGTTATAATTTTCATTATTTGTACACTTTCAATTTTTCCATAATATAGTTGAATGCATGTGGTATGAACCTCAAGTATGACTTCAACTATTAGATGAAGATCCCTAAAAAATAGAGAAGAGAACTCTGATGTGCCGTTGATACGGGGAGCTCAAAAACATGATCCAAACCATCCAAGTACTTCTAGAACATTAAACGTTTGACAGGCCCGTACTTTTAGCTAAAAACAACCATAATTTTAACACTTGATGAACTCATTTGCTAAAATCATGGTAGAATTTAGCAACCCGATTACTAAAATCAAACAAAAAACTTAGCCCAAGTGGTTTGGACATTATTAGCTTAAAAAACAAACCACAAAATCAGCTATGTATTTTTTGTATTCTATTTGTTGTTCATTTACTACACAAAAATGTGATTCGCTTACTAAGTTGCAGATGACCGATCGACTTGATTTTTTACGGCGCTGTTAAATGCGCCACGCTCTTCTAAGTAAACGTCTAACATTCTATTTTTGAGTTTGGGACGAGCCCCGTATGGACAGCAAAGCTGAGCAGGCCCCTTGTCTCCCTAAAAAAACATAGTAAGTATATGCCTAAACACAGAAAAAGAAACCAAATGAATAACACCACCACCACCATCGTGCCCAAGTAACCACCATCACCATCTTTGGTTTGTACTAGAAAAACAAGAAAATTAAAGAACATTGGACACGTCCCTACGTATAGTTTACAACAGTAGTTTAGTTATTTTGTCCCTCTGTATAGTTTAGTTATTCCGCCCATATAGAGCATGTCCTAATTTACAATTGCTTTGCCCGTATTATCGACGACGAGGATACAAATGAAAAACCTAAAATGCAAAGGCTCACCACCCATCCGGCCATCCCCAATCCAGTTTTCATTGATGAGAAGAAACAAATACGAGATATGAATAGCCACTTCTCAAGCTCAATGCTTGTCTATCTCTGTTCGGCAGTTCAACTGCACAGCCTGGCCCAGTTCCAATTATCGATTCATGGGGAATGGTTGGTGATCATATCAGTGTTTACCATTTGCCAATCACACTCCACTGTAGATTCTGCATAATTCTCAAGATCAAGCTAGAGTCGCTCTTTTGCCTTTTACATCTCTTGACTGCAAAACAAATTACTTGTTAGTCACACCATCTATCGCAAAGGAAAGAACTAAATCCAAGTAGATGCTGCAACAGACGCAGATCGAGAGAGAGAGAGAGAGAGAGAGAGAGAGAGAGAGAGAGACCTCTGCAGCAACGGATCTTTTCGAATCCAAGAACTGGTTGTAAATGCCATACAACCTATGCTTCTCTGCTTCTGACACAGATGGTCTTGCCTTGGACGCTATGGAATGCAAAAGGCTTTCTGTGATGACTAGAGTCATGTTCACAGGCTTGTTGCTCTCTGCACCATCCAAAATGTCATGAACTGCAGCAAGCTGTGCATCTGAGAGAAGGGCTTGGAGGTCGGCCCCACTAAACCCTTCTGTAATACAAGCAATGGCGTCTAGATCAACATCACTCGCCAATGGTAACTGCAAATTTCCAATCACCAAACTATAAAGAATCAATGTAAACATGGTGAATGATCAACTGAAGATACATGCCCAGGGAATATGGTAAAAAATAAACCAACACCGATAATTATGGTAAAATTACGAAGAATCATGGTAAATTCAGACATCAGTAAAGATGGTGGATAATAAATTATGGTAAAATATATGTCCACAACATTTTCCAGTGAACATGGTAAAACTCACACAGGGCGCAGTAATTATGGTAAATGTATCAACAAACATGGTAATATGAAATAGGACATTTTTTTAATCATAGTTCTCCAAATGCAGAAGCCATTGACCCAAAAGTATAGGGCTTTGTTTTTTTCGTGCATAGATAGAATGAGCAAGTCGAACATGGGAGGAAACTAATTGAAAATAAATGGGCTCTGATGAATTGGTTCTGGATTGAATCGGTAGAGGAATGATTCCATAGCTTGTCAAAATCGCAGAGCAATTTCAACAACAAAAAAAACCAGCATTTTGTTTGGATTTGGGTTTTCATGTTCGCCTCAGATTTTCAGGGTTCACACCTTTCAATGGAGTCTGGGATGGAGTCCGGTGATGAGGGAAGGCGATGAAGGATGGTGCTGTTCGATGGCGATGAAAGCCAGCGGTGGGGGACAATTTGGAGGACGGATGTCGACGGAAAGTTGGAAAGGGTTTTGAAAATCTAGAGGGTTCTCAATTGATTTTCTCTACAGATATAAGCGTAAATTGTGGATGTGTTTAAAAGCTCATAATCGCGAAATTATAGGGTAGGACCTCCTAGTTTAAGATGTAGTCCTAAAAAACTATTAACTCTATACTCCCTCCGTCAGATTTGTTGGTCCACGAACATACTTTTTCAAGTCCCAAAATGTTTGTCCATTTTCAAAAGTCAAAGGATAAAGTACGGTAAAATTGAGTATACTGCCACTTCCGTATCTTTTGGGAATTCACTGCCAATTTCATTCAAATTCAAGTTCCTCAGTTTGCACGCAGAATTTTGATTTGGAGCCAAAAATTTCAGAGTAGAAATAAATGGAGGGAATGAAAATAAAAGAGGAAATGAACAAACTAAAAAGGTAATGGAAAAAAGTTAGAATCCCCAGAATGGACCAACAAAATCTGGATAGAGGGAGTAGTACTTATGGCTTAGCCCCAACAATCAGGGTATATCTATTAATTAGGGCATATTTTGGGTTTAGTTGAATTTGGAGATGAAAACACAACTCAAAAAAATGGCCAGGATGAAAACATAAGTCATGCTGTGAGGAAGGACCAATATTTAAGTGCCCCTATATTAAATATAGATGACATCGTGATTCAATAACAGTTCACCCGCAATTGAACCAGTGACCCGTCCGACCGGTCCTTTTTCTAGTTCGCTCACCAGTCCAGTTTTCAAAACATTGGTTGGAACTGTAAATATAAACTCACACGAGTCCAGGTAACAAAGAATCCCCCTAGAATCCAGGCATACTAGTAAAGGATTTGTGGCAGGTATCAAAGGACCATATTTGACATCTGTTATGTTACGAAATTTTAAGTGGCACCCAAGACGAGCATGAAGAGAACAGCCGAAAGCCTTGGCTCACTTGGCAGTAAAGCATTTATTTCAGATGTAAAAAATTAACAATAGCCCACTGGTTAGTGGCTCTATTTGTTACAGTTGAAAACGTGTACCAAGTATGGAACTATCAATAGATATTCATGCAAATATAATGAACTGTGTGAACTTCATTGAAGTTCTAAATGCAAAGGTATTATTTGTATGTTTATTTGTGCAACGCCAATGCTCTGGATGCTGAATGAAAGAAGTATGGTAATGTGCATATAAATCAAAATGATTCTTGGGTCTGCCCTCTCTGATGCCTTTTGGCTTTGATTTGAGGGCATGATTCTTCAGCAAACGCGACGGTATAGGGGGACCACTGTTTCAGTGGTATTCTGTGAGAAGCCACTTTGTGCATTCATTGCCAAAGGTTAGGTCTGTCTCCAATCCATCTGTTTCAGTGGTATTCTGGGAGCAGCCACTTTGTGCATTTATTGCCAAAGGTTAGGCCTGTCTCCTATCTATCCCCCGCCCATACCCCCAATTATTGGGGACTTAATGGGTTTTGTTATTGTTGTTGTTATTGTATTATTTGTATGTTTACCACCACATGAATAGATATTCATGCAAGTATAATAAAATGTGTGAACTTCATTGAAGTTCTAAATGTATAGGCATTATTTGTACCTTTACGGCTTTACCACCACATGTCGATAATTGTTAGCATATGACCATTTTTGTATCTGGTTTGGTCGGATACAGGGGGAAAAGCATGAAAATAATGTTCACATGTTTAATGAAAATGAAAATTTCCGACATCCACAATTCCAAATACATCACCGAATAAAACCATATACATCATAGATGATTAAAACATGCTCTCTTTGGGCGAAAAACACATAATGAAGTAGAACGGAAATCGTTCACATGTTAAAGTAGAATGGAAACCATCCAACACTGCTGCTCTGTCAAAAAACTTGCATGGAATTCACTAAAGCTACGAAGTTTAGTTCTCTCACCAAAGAAAAAGTTTGAGCAAATTTATACCACAGGGTTTTCCCCCTTTTAACGATATGTGGCAAAAAATCATTTCCAATCTTTTTTGATCAATTCCAAATAAGGAATCAATCATAATTATCCAAGTAGGCAGCAATACAAAACATTGACCAAAAATGATGGTTGTGCCCTTTGTTTCCTGGATAAGTAGCAAGGCCCCCTTTCTAGTGCTTCCTTATGTGAAATAGCCAAGTATGGAGATAATATTTAAGTAGGGCAAGGTATGACATCATACTTGAACAAGAGATCTTGTGCTTCGGCAAATCTAAATGAGAAGTGAAAAAAGAGTTGGTGGGCAAATGGTGTGGCACAATTCTCCGACTAAGTATATCTTTACCAAGCATGTCAATAACCATAAAAGCATTTATCCCAAAAGGAAACTATGCAGGTGAATCATTAAACTAGATGAAAGGCGTTTACTACATTCACAAGGAATATAATTCCGTAAAGGATACAAAGAGAGATTAACTAACCTTCCTAGAGAGCACTGTAAGAATATCCCTCCTCTCCTTTTCTGATGGGAAATCGCAAAACAGAAGGCGATCTAGCCTACCAGGTCGCAATAGTGCAGCATCAAGTAAATCTGGTCGACTGTTTGGTTGAAAAATCAAGTGGTCAACTTTAACTGCACAAGAGAAAACTAGAGAAAACGATGCAGAATTTTTTTTAAAGAAAAGTACACTAGGAAAGATGCAAGATTCAGCCAAAACAGGACAAAATTGAAATGACACAGTAGCATAACTCTAGAAACAAAACACTAACTTGATCCGAATATCTCATAATGCAAATAAAAAATCACTCTCTCCATAAAGCAACAGGATTTTTTACAATCGTATTATTAACCTGTATATGTTACTCCAAACAACAAGGCTTTTCTCATGCAAATTACTTTTAAGCAGAGATACAGCAAGTTGAGACAACTTCATGAAAAGCAAGAGCATACCTGGTGGCAGCAAAGACAAATACTCCTGTCAAAACTTCCACACCATCTAATTCAGTCAGAAACTGGAAAAGAAGGGTATTGTTATAAGCATGTTTGTTTTTTATGAAAACACAAGTTAATGATAAGAGAGAAACTAACTTGATTAACAACACGATCGGTCACTCCAGTATTGTCATGCCCTCTCTTCGGTGCGATGGAATCAAATTCATCGAAAAAGAGAAGGCATGGTGCTGCAGCAGCTGCTTTCGAGAAAATATCACGAACCTGAAACAATAAATGGGCATCATTGAGTGGACCACTCATCAAGTAATGTCATCATATTGTCCGTAAGAAGTCCCTACGTTTCAGCAATAAAAACACCTAAGTTGACCTAACTATAATCAGATGATAGAAGTAAAAATCTAGTCGCTATCAAACAAACCAGAATGAAATGGGGGACAGATTGAAATTATAATAAGGTTTAATTTCCCACTTACAGCTTGCTCAGAAGCACCAATATACTTGTTCAGCAGCTCAGGACCTTTCACGGGGATAAATCGCAGAGAACAAGCAGAAGCAGCAGCACCAACAATATGTGTCTTGCCACAACCAGGAGGACCATATAAGAGAACATTTGACCGCAGCCTTAAGGGAGCTTTTGAAAAGATATTTGGAAACTTTGAAGGTAACTCAATCATCTGAAATCGAGTCATTACAAAATGGAAAACAATATCCTATCACCAATAAAGCACGAGAAATACGGGAGATAACAATTGAATGCGTGAAAGAGAGATGGTACAAGATAAAACTAACATGATCCGTTCTCACACATTCTTAGCTAACTTAGCATTCAATACGAAAGATAAATTCTTACAGACTACACAGTTCATCGTCTTGTAATATTTCCTGTGTGACATTTCTGTCTGCATATCACTACTCGTAAAAACTATTGAAATGGTGAGATCTTGAGAAAATGGCCAAGAAAACTGAAGCACAGACCAACATAGGCTATCTTCAAAGCAGTAGATGGCAATAACCTAATTTAAATTAACGTAATGACATCAAGCCATATTCCTGCAGCTATTTAAAACTCCTCAATCAAGTCACTTTCCATGACAGAAGCCTCCTGGTTATGCTTCTAACCCGTTTGAATAATGCATGTTTCCATATTATAGCAGCATTCGGTAAAAACATATCGATGCAGTTGTCAACAATACATAACTCCCAAATAAAAATTAACTGAAAACGTCATCCATACTTCTTATCAGTTATTAGAAGTTTAGAAGCCTCCCTCACTAAACCCAGTTAGTATGTGCACATCCATGAGATAGCAGACAACATACGAAACGTACATATACGTTAACTAAGTTCATTGTGGAACTCTCAAATTTATAGTTCGAGATCAAATTTAAAGTACAAATATGTTTGATAACCATAACCAACTAGCTGCCATGCTATGAGGTACAAATGAAATCAAATTCCAAAGTTCAGCCAAACGGGATGCTACTAATAAATCTCAATAATAATGACACTGATCAACAGACAAAACAGTCAACTAAAAAAACTACAGGCAAGTTTTGTATAGTAGATTTTGTAGTGCGAAAGGATCTCAGGTTTTTTTCATACCACAGAATATGATGCCCTCACAGAATTTAATGGAGAAAAGAGATTCATATAGCCGACCCCAATTGATTGAGACTTAAGACTTGGTTTGATTCAGACCAAAAAAACCAGCCAAACTGTGATATGAGTTCTCCAACCAAAAACCAAATTTGTTCAGGCACGCTTGTGTCCATTGGAGTATATTATCTCCGTTTCAAAGTTTAAACGCCAGAATTTTTGGAATTCACGTATCGTCAAGGAAGAATCCTCTTATATTGAAAGGAAGTAATTTAATTTGCCCTGCCAATGCTAATTTTACAAATGCATTTCGCCTAGAATACTTGGACAAGATATACCTCTATGATGGCATTCCTGATGTCAGTAAGACCACCAACATCCTCCCAACCAGCACGACTACCTTCAGGAGCAGATTTAGTAATGTCACGCATGGAAACTGGAACAAACCCTTGCATTGCATGCAGAAAGTCATCCCTAAGTAGAGTAGGCCTCTCATGTTCTTGAAAAGCCAAATCATGAGACAAAAACCGAGAAACGCCAGCATGAACAGCCCTATCGGCCAATATTTCCTGCAATAGAGAGGTGCTAAGATGATATCTCTTCTAGCTGTTGTAGAACACATATGACAACCAAAAGTAGAAGACCCTATTCGCAAGCAGTCAATCGCTAATCTAATCTCAAGCAATCAGAAAATAAATCCAAGCACAAAACTCAAGAATCCATTAGACTTGAACAACACTTTTCCAAAATAGTGAACTAATCGCAACATTTGTCGTGAATGGTGCATCATGTGTAGAAGGACGGATGAGTTCGCGAGACCACTTAGTTTATGGTAGCCCAGCCGCCATGACATTATGGCCAGCCATTTCAATTGCTGAATATTTTTTTAGAGGACTTTGGGGGTTTGGATGCAACAAGAAAGAACAAGTTGTGGGACTGTGTTCAAGCTCTATCATTTTGGGTCATTTGGTTGGAGTGCAGGGTATGAGTTTTTTTCAGGATAAATTTGAGAATACTGAGTCCTTGTGGAATAGAGAGTGATATTTGCTTCCATTGGACGACACAGGGATTCCTTTTCGCCCTTGCTCGCGAATGTTATCCCCCTAGGAATCAAAGGATCGGAGTAGCATGTCTTTTCTAGACTACAGTATCTTCACATTTTAGGGAATACCTCTTTCTTAGATTACTAGATACCGGTGAGTGGCGTGTTGATTCGTAGCTTTGCAACTTTGTTTTTACCTTGACTACAGTGGACCAATGGTCCACCGATCTTTGTATTCTTTTTTTTCTTCTTTGTCATCATATACTTCTGTTGCCTATCAAAAAGAGGACCACAATATAGATAAGTCCACAGTCCACCAGCTAATGTACAACTCCAAATGAGTGATTCTGCAAATCTGTTGGTCGTGATTGCAACATGCAGGTACAAAGAAAAATATTATCTAACTAAACGGTGTTCGACGAGAGTCACGAGAGTAACTAGATCTCAAGTTTTTATTGTAACCTCAAACATTATATGATCAAATCACATTCTTGGTGGATCTATAGATGGGAGTATATATACAAGCACAACGGAGGTACTCAAAATAGCGACTAAACAATTAGAGAGAACCAGTATCTGCATCACTCCCTCTGCTTGTCTACTGCAATGTATCCATGGAGTACAAAAGCAACAATTAAGTGATGACTTCAACTATTAATATTAACCAAATCAATAGTAATGGAAAGAGATCAAAATAGATGAACTCAAGGATGTTAAAGCATCCAACTCAAAACCAATTGGCAATGAGTGGAGAGGCTGCTCAAGCTCATATACTAGCTTTAGAGGTTATAATTAACCAATGTGGGACAAGCTCTAACACTCCCCCGCACGTGCGACCCCTAACCCGCACGTGGAGAGTTAAACAATAGATCCACAACATTGGGATCACAACGAAACAAGGTGCACTTAAGGCACAAACAACGGGGCAACCAATTAACAAAGTCTTGTCCAAAAGCCTCCGAAAAGCCTAGCTCGATACCATGTTAAAGCATCCAACTCAAAACCAATTGGCAATGAGTGGAGAGGCCGCCCAGGCTCATATACTAGCTTTAGAGGTTATAATTAACCAATGTGGGACAAGCTCTAACAAAGGATATTACAATAATCAGTTAAACCAGTTAAAGTGGTAGTAGAAAGAAGTTCATCATTGGTTATTATGAGAGGACAATGCCCTTGCCAGCGACATAAATATCATCTTGATTCTTGCAATAAATACAAAGTAGGTGGGTCAAAAATAGAATCAGTAGTAGGACTATTATCGCCACCTTAAAGTTATTCTTGCAACAAGCATAGTCTCACAGACTGATCCACCAGGAGCTCAGAAAAACTTTTGCAATACTTGCTTTACTATGATTCTTTGCAGATAAAATCAAATTCCGGAACTTTCATTTCCTTGACACAATGCATCAAGGTGCAAGTTCTAGATCTAAATTTTAGTTGTTCAATGTTGCCACAACAAATACTCTACACTACGAAAAGTAATCGATGAATAATTGTAACAAAATATGGTAAAGTAATAGTCAAATATTTGGATTTGCAGAAGGAAAGTGTTTGCGATGGAGAGCAAATGATAACACACACACATATCTCGTGTGTGTATGTGGCGAACGAGCGAGCATTAAGGAAGTCAAAAACATATCAAAGTATAGAACTTACAGCCAAGTCACCAGTATATCTCCGAATGAAAAGTTGATTTGCAATAAAATAATCACAAGAGATGCAAATAGACAAGAAATTTAGAAATTATCCAAATACCAGGTCATATGCATCATATCCGTCACATTTGGAAGCTACATCTAACAAGATGTCCTCAGAACACAGTAAGGAACGCTTCTGGATTTCATTTTTCAATATAGCACCACGTTCTGAGGCAGCAGGAGCAGGCAGTTGAACATGAAAGTCAAACCTTCCTGACTCAAATTGGATAAAAAAATTCAGGGTTAGAACATGGAACATTAAAACAAGAAGAGAAAAGAGAGAGCCAGTCATGGAGTGCAAATCAACTTTATGCTACCTAGTAGAAAATGAGACGTGTTAGACAGAGAAACTGACTTACCAGAAGAGCTTAATGCCGGTGGGATACCAGTGAGTGATTTGGCAGAAGCTATGAATGCAATAGGGCCAATACCACAGGAGTTTCTCCACTTTTCCTGCTCAATGCACAAGGAAAATGTAATAGTAGTTAAAAGGCTAATAACTTCAACAATGTTGTGATTAACACTGGTTAATTAAACTAAAACATAATTCACTGCTCAAAATACCCACAGAAGCTTTTTTAACCCACCCAGGCACAAGAAAATAAACTGAAGACCATATCCATTGCTACTTCTGCAAGCAAACACTACATGAGTGAATCACTATGGCAAATGTCATTTGGCTCAACTGTCCAACCTGTTGTACCTTCAAGAGCAAGTGTTTCATGATTGCCTATAAGTTTGTGATGATCACTCTGATTCTCTGATAGAGAGGTTAGAGAGCTAAACCCTGGTGGGGCAAGTTGACAGCTTGAGGTTGGTGTTTCAAAAGCTGCAGGTGAATCACCACTGTGAAAAGGATGAGAACTGCTATTTACAAACCCGCATTAAGTTTCTAAGGCACGTTACTGAGTGCGGAGAGATTTGGATAGACATGGGCAAGCTGAAGTCCTAAGAAGCATAACATTTCTAGAAAAGGTGGTTTCCAATAAGCATTGTAGACCCCGACACTATTTTTTGGCACCAAACATGACACTGAAAAAAAAATGAATTTCCAGTTTCAAGAAAACAAAATGAATCCCAGTTTCAAGAAAACAAAATTTCAAAAAAACTGAAAACTTAACACGTTATCCAACAGAGCCCAAGCTTTTAATAGATTTTTTCTGCTTTGTTTAATTTCAGACCAACTAGATTATTTTCCCACGAAAGTCTAAATATTTTGTCCAGGAGAAATTTAAGATATTCAAAACCACAATTTATATGTTACTACTCTACTCCGCAGATAGCTGAATAAAGCTCCAGCATCTTTTACAATCAGTTTTGATTCGTCTAAAACAAGCTTGTTCCACAGTAGTTAAGAAATTAAGTTCAGTTCCACTCATGCCTGCAGTCACAAAAAAGATAAACAAAAAATGAAGAAAAAAAGGCACATTTTGTTCCTTTTTGCCATCTTGAAAATGGAAATGAGGACAGAGTATCTTACCGCATATTCATCCATAATGTCTGTAAGAAACTGTGTAAGTTCAACACTGGAAGATGAAGGTTGAGATCCTTCCAAGTCAGCAGGCGAAGACGTGATGCTATCAATATCATCAAAAATGACAACAGAAGGGGCATGATCCAATGCTTCAGTTACAAAGCCAGAAAGTGCTTGACGGATGATCGAAGACTTCTCCAATGCCAGTTTAGAACACTGTACAAAAACACTGGAATAACCAATATTCATTAGGATGCTTTAGCATCTTGATCACAACTCAAGCCACAAGTTGCTAACTTCAAAATTTGTGTCCAACAAAAACTAGAAAATCTATAAATGCATAGTAGACTAGCATACATGTGAGCCAAGATGTCCTCAAGTTCTTGAACTGATTTTGCAACAGCTGTGGCCAATAATGTTTTCCCTGAACCCTAACACACAAAGAAGCACGCCGATAAGTTAACTAAGAAACAATTTTCACTAAGACATGTTAACAGTTTTGGAGCCACACCATCAATATGGATTGGTAATCGTTGTAGAAAATAGATTTGCTTTAGAAAAGAAATATGCTTCTCAATATCAACATCGAACCCAAGAATCACAACTGAAATTCCACTTTCCACCAAGACAATTGAAAAGAATTGTGCAGATCGAATAAGAATAAACCAATAATTGTATCATACGTGCATTTTTTAAGAAGCAGCTTTTGAAACCTCTATTCCAGAACAAGATATATGGGTATGCTTGTACAAAAGTCATATTTTAATGTTTATCAATACTCGGTCATTCCATATTTCAACCCAACAATACTTACTAACTACTAGAATTCAACAAGTTCAAACATTTCATACAAGCTTTTATTTCCTATAATTAGGGCAATTTTAAATCCCTCCCTCATCTCATCTCCCTTGATCCTTCAATATTTAAACCCAACCATAGTTATTAACTACTAGAATTCAACAAGATAAAACATTTCCTACAATCTGTCATTTCCTATAAATCTATAATTAAGCAAATTAAAATGCCTCCCTTCCTCTCTCTCTCCCCCTCCATAAACACGCTGAAGAGATAGAATAACGACTCTCATACTTGTTTCAGTTAGCGATCTTGAATACTTCCTTATCTTCTTTTTCAGCCAGCAAAAAAAAATTTTGAGAAATGTCATACCATTCCAAAATTACACTCCTGAAAAGCAACATAAGAGCTCTAAGAACTAAGGATGCAAGGAATTTATTTGTACAAGTAACGAGATTTAAAACCAGGGCTTGTATCTCAGAAAAATGTAATGCCAATGAGTAAACTAAAATTTCCATGGTATTTACATGGGTGAAGATGAGATCCTTTGTTTCCAGTTAACAGAATCACTAAATTTAGAAAACTGGGATTTGAAGAAATGAACTCACAGGAGGACCATATATCAGAACATGTCCTGGAAAAGGAAGATTATAAATACTCAAGAACAACCCAGCTGCAGATGACAACAACACAGTCAACCCTGCAGGTAGAATAGGGACGATGTTAGAGAGATCCAAGCTTCATCAGAGAATAGGATGATGGGCTTACAAATATCATACAAGTAAAATGTAACACTTTCCACCCAAAGATCACTTCTATAATTGTCATCATTAAGGACCCGTTGAAAAATTAAGGTAAAGAATCCTCTAGACAGCCACAGCAATTCAAATTATGCAAAAAAGAGAGCACTTTATATGTCGAAGTAGGATACACAAGACTGAAAGATACTAGTCATAGAAGATAAGACATTGAAACTGGTACAAGCCAAGCTAGTTACATCATATTAGCCATCTAGTAAATAGAAATGTTATATGAGTTGCAAGCCCTAGCATCTTATAACAGTATTAAGATGCAAACCCCACAATTGGAAAAAAAGGAGAGGAGATCGGTTAGGCCTGCTCAATCAAAAGAATAAGGTTGGATATCAATTCTCCTTGTTAAGAAATATTGTCCCACATTGCTTAGAAATGAAATGGGTGATCACTTAATATATGCTAGGACCTCTCCACTCATTGCCAATTGGCTTTGAGATGGAGCGGGGTCCATTCCACTCCACATTTAAAAAAAAAAATAAAAATAAAAATACACCACACCCCATGATGACAGACCAGCAAAAAGGCTGCACGATGATAGGACCCAAAAAGTGGTCACACATGACAGACCTCAAATGCGGCTGTACGTGAGGGGGATGTTAAGAAATATTGTCCCACATTGCTTAGGAGTGAAATGGGTGATCACTTAATATATTCTGGGACCCCTCCACTCATTGCCAATTGGCTTTGAGATGGATATAAAGTCTTCACCCTCCTTACTTCAGATTCCCCTTTCAACCTGCTCAATCAAAAGAATAAGGTTGGATATCGATTCTCCTTACTTCAGATTCCCCTTTCAAGCATCAAGATATTTACAGGAATCAAGCAACAATATTTATAACTGACTTGCAAAAAATGTAAAATTTTAGGTAGTCCAAGAAAGATCTTGGAATCCAGAGCAGCAGCCTTCGCAACTAGAAAAGTATCTCCTAGATTGCAGTTTAATCTCATTCACAAATAATGCAAAGAAACCTGCATGGCAAACTCTATGTTGAAATTGACTAGCTCTCTCTTTCTTACCCCAGCACCAGTCCAAATTTAAGGTATATATAAGCACTAGAATAATTTAAAAGCAAACTAAACATTAGAATCACCAGGAAAGTTTAAACCCTGCATATATTATTTTCAATTCCAATCCCAATACATTTCAAGGCATTTCTTACTTTTGTGCTCTGGAAAAATCAAGAAATGAAAACAGATTATGCTCTATACGTAAATAATCTAATGCAGTAAGATTAACATGACAGAGTGCCCTTCTCAATGGACATTTCAAACTTTATAACTACAGAATAGAGAGCGTTATATTTTTTATAGACAGTGGGAATGTCATCACTGCAATTTTCAAATATTAGGACACCATCATATTTTCTACACTACACTAGAATGACATTTGTACCACGTACACCAATAAAGAAAAAGGCCTTTTTTCCCATGTGTGTAATAATAAGATAAAAAATGAACAAAAGATACTTACATATACCCAAAAGGCTAAATTGACAAACTAATTCTATGTTTAGGCCTTTAGAAATCCAAAATCAAAAGGCTTGAAGGAGGAATTAACAGCAGCAAATCCAGATTAATTTTCATTTCATAGTAGGCAACTAAGCAATTCTTCAAACTTTTGACAACCTTGGGGTTTCTAGCTGATGACCACCTGTTCCCAAAGTATTTGAAAGAGTGTACAGCTAAAAAACATCTAACTTTAACAAAAATAAATACATTTGGATGCATATCTGAGCTGAAAGAAGGAGTCAGAGGATAAAACACAAAGATCTTCGTAAACAAGAACAAATTTCTTTCATGAGCCTGCTATCAATCTAATTCCTTTCCCATTTTCCTTATTGTAATATCCATTTTTTTAGTCTCTATGGCGCCATTCAGCGCAAGTCTAGTCTTATGCAATGGTTTCATCCACTAAATCCTCTTGTCATAATGGATTAAGAGATTTCAGGAAGATAACTGTTTTCTAAATTAATCAATTTTTCGACACAACACAGAGGAAAATAGATGTCCTTGCACCGAAACAAACAAAAAGAAACAGTGTTGGTCTCCTAAGGACCAAGATAAATACCATTATTGATAACATCAGAAAGACCACAAACAGTTGTTAAGGAGAAATACCTACTATTGATAACATCAGAAACAGCTGTTCCCATCCATCCCAATGTAGAAATTTTTGAGCTCAAGAATTTGTCATGGGTTCTTTCTTTCACGGAATACATATAAATTGGGTCACCAAAATTCAGTTTTCTGAGCAACTCCGACCATTTTTGGCTACTGTCCCTTGTCTTTTCTTCACCAAATTCAAGTTCGTATGCATAAAGCTTGTCACCAAGAGGAGGTTCCTCAGAAGTAGACAGAACATATAGGATGTCAATCCATTGTTCTCCATTATTGTTTGTTACTCCAAAAGAAACATTAGATGGTGCATGCGCCTTTCCATATTTTGCACTTTTTTTGTCCTTCACAACAAAGTGAAGCAAGCTTTTATTTCCTAAAACTAATGAATTAACTTCCACTCCTGATGAAGCAAGGGCATGAAGTTGAGCAGAATGCCATGCATGCAAAAGACTCTGCAATCCCTTTTTAACGGTGGAGATACTAACAGCCTCTTCATCCTCATTACTTTGCAATCCACTGGAAAGAGCTGATAAAACTCTATCATGGGCTAACCTATCAATCACACCAAGGCTAGTATCTGAGTGTGCCTTGAGCAGTATATCGTTAGTCTTATGATTCATTTGGTTTCCAGTAACTTCTAGACTATTGTTCTCAAGATCCTTATAGTTGCGAGGCGCCTTCAATTTGCAAGGAGAAAGTGAAAGTAAAGGAACTTCTTTCTTCAAGTTAACATCGCACTTCTTTACATATATCCCTGTAAGCAAAAGCACATCCTCACATGTTAAAAGAAATACTACCCAATCCTCCAAAAGTGAAAAATATAGCCACCAGTTAAAAGAGTTCAGAGCATAAATATGAATACAACAGACTGCAACATAGTTTCCATAGAAGAACTTTACATCCTAATTAAAAAGCAATTCACTTCTAGGGCTGATAAATGAACAAAGCTACTTGAGTTCAAGCTCGTGTTCGCCCGTCAAAAGTATGCTCGAGATGTGTTCGTGACATACGCTAGTCAAGCTTGAACCTTGTTTTGAAGTTTGGCAAGTTTTCCAACCAAGCTAGAACAAGCCACTGCTCGGCAAGTTCGGCTCAATTAGCAACCCCACTTCTAAAGAAGAAAAGATACAGGAAAGAATATTCTGAGTTTTACACACAGGGATGGCATTTATTTCCTATACAACTTGGAAAATGTTATCATCTACAATTTCATAAATGGCAGTGGGAGTCAAAACTAGGTCAACAAAACAAAAGAACATATTTCACAACCAGATGGAGGTTGTACAATAAAAGTAAAACTGCCATGCTTGTGCAGAGTGATCACCAATGTTACTTGCAGTGCACAACAAAGCCACATGCCACCCATTAAAAACTTCAGGTCATATTAAAACCTCCCTTGACAGTATCAAGTTTCTACTTCCAAAGTCAATTCATAAATGTGGGAACTGGGAAGGAACCAATCATTCAGAAAGTAAAATTATCCATTATCGAGTTAACATTTTCAAGAAAAAATGCAGCAAGTCAAGAAGTAGAATTTTCCATAATTTGCTGAATTTTGTTCCCTCATGCTCACGGTTGCTGTTGACTGAAGGAATCCACAAAATGTAGAACTTCATAGAGAGGAAATACCAAGGGATTGTAATGTGAAAAGCAGTTAAATTTTTTAATCAGCCCTAAAAAAACCATGCAACTAGAAGAAACAATGCAGATAAAACTGACTGTGCATTAAAAAGCACAAACATTAATTGGCTCCTGAAAGGAGTAACGTACATGAATGGACGCTTGCTCTCAAATACAGACGAAGAGACTTAGAAAGCATTGCATGTCCTTTAGCCACGGACTCAGAGATCAAAAGATGAACAAATGCCTCACGGAAATCCTTTTTGTCAGTCATAATTCCACCATTTACTTGTTTCACTGGTCCGCTGTTTTTTGTATCACGATTATCAGTTTCAAGATTCTTAAAGCTCTCTTTCAATGGCAATCTAGGCACTATAACTGCAAGCTGAGAAGCATCAAGTGAACTGGTTTTCGCCGTTTCTGGATGAATAAAGATGACAGTAGTAAGCACCACACCCATCTCAACACCATTGACCTCAGACTTGTGAAAGAATCGAGCATCTGGCTCCTGGACGCGCAGCAGTGCCTTTCCAAAAGAATGCTCCTTGGTTGAAGATTGCATGGAAGAATCTTTGCCAGGGTCAACACTTCCTTTTAGTCGTCTCTTTGGTGCAACAGCAACTTCAGTTCCCGGCACAAGTTGCACTGTAAAAATCAAAAGTCAGGCGTAGCTGTAATGATATATCCATCCTCTTCCAAAACCTCTTCACAAAATCTTTTTAAACAACTATAATGTTACAAAAAAGAATCAAGTCCTCTTGACACTTCCAAGCCTAAACTGTGAATACAAAATATATCAACTTGATCTAAAATTACAACTGGACATTTCAAATACAATAAGAATATGTAGATTAAAACATACGAAGCTGCAAAGTACAATGCAATATGCATAGCGCTTGACTCCCCGGGTTCCAAATTTTTATCCAATTTGTTTAGGGCCACAAGTGTGCGAACTCTGGGTTAAACGTGTAGTCATCTGATACCCGACCTAAATCCCAGTCTTTTGGGTCACTTAAAACTACCACATACATTATATGGGAAACCAAAAGATTCCATTTACTTAGCACAAATACATACGTGTATTTAAAGATCAATTTCGTTGAGTACTTTAACGTTATATGACATTATCAGCCAGCATATGACAAGGTGAATACATAAAGTGCCAATTGCAGATATTCTCTTACCTATAGGATTCTTAGGAAAGGTTGAAACAACAAGAAATGTAATGGTAGTTCGACCATGCAACCACAAAGGAAATCTCATGGCTTCATGAACAATCCCAACCTGCATGTTTCAACAGTTCACTTTCAGCAGAAAGCTCAGCACAAAATTCACAGCAATGCTTGAAGTCTTGAACTAAAGGGGGAAACCTTTGACAATAGTTTAAACGGCATGGCAAAGTATTTTGTAATAATATCACAAAAACAATATACAGGTTCAGAAGGATAATGAAACGAAAGAAGTCACTTCTTGCAACAACAAAATAAACTGCCCCTCTGTCCCATTTTGTTTGTTCTTTTTCAAAAGTTGGGCCATTATAAGGATCAAGATAAAACACTTATTGGTGAATTTTTTTGCACCAAAAGAAGATACAAACAATCAACCAAAGAATGCAGGAAGAAAAGAAAAGTCAACCAACGCAGAACATGCAAGGAGGCAACCACTATTCCTAATATGCATCCAATACAACAAATAGTCCAAGCATTCAACAGATATCATGTTCTTCAACCACCTTAAGCACTGCATCCACCCCAAAAAAAAAAAAAACGAGCAGCCCACAAGCCCTCCCCTGTGATACCTAATATACTACTCATTTTCTGTGATACCTAATCCACCCCTTGCTCCAGGAAGCACATTCCTGTTCATGGGCATAATTCACCCAAACGATAATTTCTTACAACTGCACAATCCAATAAAGTTGGCGGAGACAATTTCCTGCCCACATGCACTGCAGCACCATTGCATCGCAGATCTATATCAAAATATATTGATTCCAAGATCATAAGCTGTAGAAGTTGTCCATGCAGAAAAGCAACCTTAGTAAGATTCTTGACCTCCATAGCCCTTCTACATTGAGAATAACTTCCTTTCCCAACAAGCTTCCATTAGAATAACGAACCTCCATTTCTAGACCCCTCGCACACAAAAGCGTCCTCAGTTATATAGAATAAACCTAAAGAATACCAAATAAAGCCTCAACAAACTCCACTTCCCATCCTTCACCCTCCTAAAACAGGGTTCCATAACACATCATCCTATAGCCTTCAACAACATACCCCAACTTATGAGACAACTTTTATCTTCTTGGTTCATAGTAGGAAAAATATTAGGACCATAGATCATAAACTAAATTAGAATACCAGAAGCCAATCAAATAGTAGTCTTATTAGTTGGACATGTTGGTGAGATAAGGTCTAGGAAGGTGTGCTAGTCAAGGTTCTTATACCCCACTATAAACTTCTTTAGTCAAGGTTTTAAAGTTACTTTGTGCATTATTGTACGCTCAAACATTCTCATTCAATTGGTCTAGATCAATCCTTCTTCACCAACTGCTCCCCAAAATTACAAAATATTGGGTCGCCATTTGCAGAAAGAGTCTTACAACTCACCAACTGAACCCTAGCAAATGCTTTCTCCTCGCTTTGGCATTCAATTTGCCTAAAACCACACCCTAAAATACAAGATGTCCAGAATTCCTAAAACCCTAAATCAGCAACAAAACTTGACATGCAGAATTTCTTCCAACCATTATTCTGAGATCAGAAACGATCAACTTTACAAAACAAACTTTCACCCTACGCCCCCATAAAAGCATTTGTGATTTGCATGCCATAGTTTAGTAACTTTACAAAAAGGTCTATAAGCATAAGAACTGCAGGCCATCCAGAATTCTTTCTCCCTCTTATCATCAGACAAGGTAAAAACTGGAGATTTATACAGCTCATGAAGCCTATTAAAATAAGAAATAAAAAGAATTCCATTGGAAGCACACAAATAAGAAAGTTCAATGAATATCAATTTACAACCTGCTTCAGAATAGCTTCTTCTGCATACTCTGAATTAAGCTCCAAAATTTCCCAATCATCTTCGGTATAGGGTTCTATCGTGACAAGAGTAGCTTTCGGCAGATTAGCAACAGCTCGTACTTGAACAGTAGTATGATTTGGCAGACTAATGCACTCTGCATACAGTTGAGCAATCTACATTGACGGTTAACGAAAGAAAAGGATTAGCAACTGCCAATAAAATGCATGGCAATATAATACCCATAAAGCTGTCACTGCTTATGATTTGCCACATTAAGGCAAGAAGGACATCCTCATGTGTAGAGCGGCAGCCGCCACCTGGTCCCTTGGCAGTCCACGGCCTTTTTCAGTACTGACAAACGGCAAGGTAAAAAAACAATTCCCCTCCCAGTTTGTCACCCATGACACATCTACAAGTTTGGATGGGTTTCCTAACACAGGCCCATCAAGATTATTGAAAAGGCGTGTACGGAGTAAAAAAATAATCTTGGGGTTCATCTCTAGTTTGTTTGCAATTTGAGGCCAATCAAGTTTTTTTGCTTACTACTAAGCGGTCAATCTGGTCAATTTCAGGGAAAACACATTTTGAATACCCTTGCTCATTCTCAATCTCGGGGAAAACACATTTTGAATACCCTTGCTGAGCAACATTTTGGAGCCTCCATCACTTAAATCCGATAAATTATAAGAATAATGCCAATAAGTAAGAGCATCTCCAACCCTCGTGCAAAATTCTACTGAAACTTGAGTAAAATTCAGGGTAAAAGCTTCATTTGGCATGAATCACTCCTAGACGAACTAAAATCAAAGCACAAATTTGAAATAAATACTAAATAAATAAAAAGGTTCATTAATGGGTAGTTATCAATTGGTACGAGTTGATTGAAGGACTTGAAACTTTTACTCAGAATTTGGTTAGAATTAGGCACTGGGTGAAAAAGAACTATTAAGGAACAAAAGTCTGACATTGCTTAGGAGTAAAATGGGTGATCACGTAATATATGTTGGACCTCCCCACTCATTGTCAATTGTTCTGAGTTAAATATAAAATTTCCAAATGGTATTGGAGCAGGGCACATTCCACCCCACGTTGAAAAAAAAAGAGAAAAAAAAATTCACAATCCACACCCCACGATGACGGACCAGCAAAGAGATTGCACGATAGGATCCAAAAAGTGACAAACCTCAAATGGGGCACTCAAATGGGGGCACGTGAGGGGATGTTAAAGAAATATTGTCCCACGTTACTTGAAAAGGAATGGTGATCACTTGATATAATGTTGGGTCTCAGGCCTCTCCACTCGTTGCCAATTGGTTTTGAGTTTGATATAAAGTCTCCGCAAGAACAAGGGCAGTAGATGCTCTAATAGCCAAATACAGACCATTTAGCAGAAAATTAACATGATTACCAAAATAAGCAATGGAAACAAACACGGCAGATACGTAAAGGACTAAAAAAAAGAAACCTCGATTGCGGAGGAAGAAGAAGCAGAGCCAGACCATGCGACGTGCCAGAGGTTGTCGTCAGCGTTGAGCGACCGGAGTTCTAGTGCGAGAAAAGAGGGGAGAGAAGTAGAAGGAGAGGGAGAGCGAGTTTGTTGTAGGGTTTGGATGAGATGAAGCGGGAGGGAGACGAAGCAGCTATCAATTCCTCCCACTACCCTCACCTCCAACTCCATCACTTCCCTGAAAGCCACTCTCCCCCGGCTTTCCCCAATCGACTGTGAGAGAGAGAGAGAGAGAGAGAGAGAGAGAGAGAGAGAGAATTGGGAACCGCGTTGTTGTCTCAGAGAGTGACGAGTGATTTTGGATCCTCTCGGGATGCTCAATATTCTATCGCTTGACGATTGATGATCAACTGGTGGACTCACGGCGACTCTCTGCTTTTGTATTCGGCCAACTACGAGTGCCTGCGCAGTGCGGATTAAGAACTGGACCGTTTGGTTTGGTTTTTAGTTTTGATTTTTGGTTAATGATGGAAGGATAAATGAAAATAAGAATAATTGAATAATTAACAAATTAATGATTAAAAAGTAATGTAAGTAATTATTGAGAAATAATAGAAAAAATTGATTTTGAAATTAAAATGAACAAGGTAACTGAACCGACCGCGAACTATTTTAAGGCATGGTAATGGATACGGATTCTAATATAGGAATCTTAACGAATTGAGTTTGCTCGGTTTGAGCGAATTGCTAGTATACGAACTGTTTAAACCACAACCGAACTGATTGAACCAGACAACACTCACGTACCCATCTCATAATCATGCTATTTCTAGGTTTTTTTCCTTCCAACTCTTATGAACTAGTCTAAAATTTTGCGCAAATAGTGGTTTTGGATGCTCGCCATATCATAAACGAAAGAGCATGATCTATTCACGAGTAGTCTTTCTAGCTCGACACTTTCTGACTTTCTCTAATTAAAAAAATGCTTTTTAAAAAAATTAATTCCTGCCTATATGACGAATTCTGCTCTAGGTGCTTTACATGAGGTTCGAGTAACCAAATATGATCTGGTACCATAGGCACTTGTGCGGATGGAGAAAATGACAAACCACTAACCAACTGCGGGTGCCCAATGGTTGTTTTGGGTGGGTTGGTTTGGTTTCACCAAGCAACCCCTACGGCCAATAGTAATGCTATGGATACAATCTAACAGGTCAAATAGTTGATTGTAAAGTTTGATTTCAAAATTTAGAGAATTTTAAATATATGTTTGGGCTTGCCTTATTTACAAAGACGAACAAATCTCAAACGAATTTTAATTGAGCCAATCACAATCTGATCTTCAATAACATTAACATTTGATACTCTACAAGTCAAACAAGTCAAGTAGTGGTTTGTTCGATCCTAGTTGAAAAGCTTAATGGGCTTCGAAAAGATGTGTCGTGTTTCTTTTGCTAGTGGAGCAAAGAAACACTTGACCCATTTCCAGATGAAAAATAATTGTGAGGTGGTAATTCATGTTGTAGAAAGGGTGAATCGAAGCATTACTCATGAATTAGCCAGCAAAGTTAATTCACAACAGTCATCACAAGCTGTGAGTTTGACTACGGTCTTGCTCGTGACTCTTGTCAGTGGGTGTGACACAAGAGCTGTGACATTGTAGTACAAGTTATGGAGTTGTTGGCTCACCAACATGGGCTAGTAGCATTGTTGTAAATATAAGGCAACGGCATTATTACCATATAATATTGAGGACTCGGTTGTGGATGGGTAGGAGTGTTTTTTATGACATTTTTCTAACGTACTAGATGTCGTTAGTAATTCATGGCGACTGATGGTGCGCCATTCGAAGTTCGGTTGAATTTTAAAAGGTCATTATGATTCCTTGGCAAAAATGATGTTTCTTCGTGCCTTCGGCAAATGTTCATAAGGCAGGGGGAATTGGTATGCACTATCAACCTCCTTAGTGTTCTTATTGGACATGAAGTGTGCTACCCTAGGTCAACCTAGGAGCGGATTTTAGGCATTAGGATGGAGGATGTCTAAGAGTCTCCATGTGGGTTTAAGGGCCCCATGGACAGCACATCTTGGCATGTGTTGTTATTAATATGTGGTCCAACGGGGACAAAGGCTTCGGACAACACATAAACGTTCTACCTCGCACTTGGGTTTTTTGCTATGTTTGTGGGGACCAGTGGATTAAGAGGTGCAACATGGAGGCAACATCGCACTTTTTGGGATAACAAATAGCGCAAAAAGCCATGATACATGTCAGATACCATACACTTGGTTAGTAGAAAGGTGTAATGCTACTTGTTGGCTACAGATTAATGTATTGCCTTAGTCGGGTGGCACGCTAATGTAACGCTATTGGTGCACAATGGTCTCTAACGGGCAAGACCTCAGTTGGTACACGTCAGGTGGCTAAATCGGGTGCCTTTGCTACACAAAAGTTGTGCGGCTTGGAAGCCTTAATGACACATGATCTCAGTTGGGTGAGTGTCTTGCTTATGAGCAAGCTTGGTGCAAAGACACTACTGATGTCGTACATGGAGAGACTTGGAAAACATAACGGTGAGTGTCTTCGGTTGGCTTCCATGATACGAGACTTTCGTAACGGGAGTTGTTGTTGCTTAACAAAGCGTTGTGTCCTAAAATGTAAGACGGGCGAACGATTAACACTCAGAAGGTCAGATTAGGCGGGTTTAGACTTGGTAGAGTCACAAATGCCTCACGGAAAAATGTTCTGCTGCGACAAAAAGAGTTGCCCCGTGATAATTGACCATGGTAGAATAAATGAGACAAAACCACTTGCCTTATTCTGATTTTGTGATGCTGGGATACGTGTTTGGCCAATGGTTTAGTTTTGGTATTGGCTTTAGTACTAATATAGCACTTGTGGAGTCGCTTGAACTTGGCAATTTTTATAAAAAAAAAATTGTCAAGTGTGAAGAATTGTTGGTACGTATTTTTGGCTCATATTTAATCCTTTGGATAAAGCATATGGTGGCATTAAAACATGAAAGAAACTGACAGTATTCAGATAAAAATTTTAAAGTTAGATTAGTGTAAAATTAATGTTATCATAGGTGATGTGGAAAGTAGGGTTTGGAAGTAGAATGTGTTAAAGTTAGATTAGTGTAAAATTAATATTATCATAGATGGCAAGATGGCAAACCCAACTTGCCATCTCGATACAGAAAGTCATGCACGAATGCGAAAGATGACGCAAGGAAGGGAGAAAAAAACTATTTGATGTTAGGAAGAATCAACGGGGTGTCTTTTTATCAAGCCTTATTTAGGTGACGAGGATGGCTATGAAATTTAGCTCGATCATTTACTGATATCCTCGTATAGTAAAGAACGCAGGGACGGAGTCAGAATTTTTGTGAAGGGGGGATTGGTCATATATGTAGAGAAGGGGCGGAGCTATATAATTTAGTGATATATATAAATTTTCAATGCATGTAATAGTAGGATTTTTTTCAAATTGTAGCAGATGAAACAGCCTTTACTAGACCCCGTCTGGCTCCATTCCTGAAAGAACGGATCTTTGGGTATTATTTTTTGTCAAATCACGTAAATTATTCTGTGTCCCTCTTTGGCTTTTTTTATTTTTTATTTTTTTACCCTCTAGAAATTATTGATTTCTTCAATCTCACTTTGATTTGCTTTCGTTTTTAAAATCCCGACCATATTGATTATTGACAAGAACTTCTAACATGCCGCTTATCTGTCGGTTTGTCACCATATATGGTTGGAAGAAATTTCCAACCTTAAATTGGTTGGTTCAAAGGCCTTGCTCAACACTTTTGGATATTCTCTAAAATATCCAGAGAATGACTATGGGTACCGATAATGCGTGGGTTATATTTTCGGGCCTCCAAAAAATAATTCAAACTATTCATTAATTTTAAAATAATTTCTCAAGTAGCCTCGCAAAAGATTAGCTTAATTGTGTACTTGTAAGTCGTTGGACTCGTCTTTGAATTTTTCATTCAAAATTCAGAATCTTGAATACTAGATTGAAAATTGAAAGAATAACTCAATAATTCTAAAACGTAAAATTGAACTGAATTTTCATGAATCAAATAAAAAAATTATTTTGAAATCATTAATGAACAATTTGGATTATTTGTGTAAAAGCCCCGAAAAGGCCCTTACACATTGTTTGTACATAATTGGTACTCAAATGATATGTACCCTAGTATTTTGGAAATATCCAGCAGCTTTTAGTTTTTTTTTGTTTTTGTTTTTCCTTCATTTGGGGTGGAGAAAGTGTGAACAACACAACACTACAAAAAGACTAGTCACGAGACATTATTAGACAAATTCCCCATGCCAGTAGTCACAGTTTCCCCTTTCCTTTCCCCTTTTTTTATTTTTAATATATCGTTAGACGTGTCGGACCAGGATATGCACACTTAGACGAATGACTTTCTGAATTAATCACCTTCCCGATATGATCATCACGCTAGAGCTGGGAGATTCATAAAAAATTATTTTCATTCACGGCACCACAACAATTAAGTCATTGTTTGTGTGATCAAGAAACAAATTCACCAACCAACTCGGGCGGTCAATCCCCTCTCTATCTCTCTATATCTCTAACTTGTCTACTTTATTCTGCATAAATCAGAGACTTAATTTCAGCAAAACCAAGATTCATATTCTTCCTCTCTTTCTCTTTACCTTCTCCCACCTCCATGAATATGGCTCTCCACCAGTCATCCAAGCTAGTCCTGCTTCTCCTATCATTTTACCTCGTTGTCTTCAACTTTTCCTTTATTTCAGTTCACGCCCTTAACATTGGTATTCAATCCAGTTCTGACCTCTTTCTGGTTAGTTAACTCTTCATGAATAATTCTTGATCATTTTGCACTCTTCTTAATGATTTTTCCTTTTTGGGGTGTTCCATAGAGTAAAGAGTGCAGCAGAAAATGCGAATCAGAGTTCTGCCAAGGTATGCAGTGTACAATTTTCATAATTTTAAGCCCTATTTGGTTGCAATTTTCATATTGGTTTCCTCAATTTTAGAAAAACACACGTACAATGATTGGGTAGGATTCTACGAAACTACCCGTTCCGTTAATGGACTTTTTTGTGGCTTTTTGCGACTTTTTTAGTTGACCAAACTCAAAAAGTGCAATAAGCCAAGAAAAGCCAAAAAGCCTCCCGTGAAGCGGGGCCTAATAAGTGTTTTGAATTTAAATATAATTGTGGTACAGTTCTGCTAATGGGTTTTTTTGGCTTTGTGGTGAGAGAATGATCCGACTTGAAAATTGCAATAAGCCAAAAAACCCCTCAGCAAAACGGGGAATAAGTGTTTTGAGTTTAAATATAATTGTGGTAATAGGTTCCTGATTGAGTTTTCAATTGCAGTGGCTCCATTTCTGAGATATGGAAAATACTGTGGGCTTTTATACAGTGGATGTCCAGGGGAGAAGCCATGCGATGGCATTGATTCTTGTTGCATGAAACATGATGCCTGCATACAATCTAAGAACAGTAAGTCCACCATAAATAATGATGATTAGTAGTAAGATTTTATAATATTCTCATAATTACCCTTTGCAATTGATTTACTAGTCCAAGAGATTTATTTCATTGTGGGAGGCTAATTAAAATCTAAGCCAAAACCCTGGCCTAAGAACTCAGCCAACACAAAATTTGATGCCACACCAGTGAAAATCGAACGAACGCTATCATTGTCAAATTAGACTGGGGGACGTTGCAAAGCATTACTATCTCATAATACAAGAATATCTGGAGGTTTTGTGTGATGTTTAAGAGACGGATATGAGATATGGAGGGGACTAAGGAGACCAATTTGCCCTCAAGTCTGAACCAATAAGTCACTAGGGAAAATTTTGGCTTTTATCAATCTCATAATGTGTTGGGCTTATGCGAGTCTATCTTGGCGTCACCTTAATTATCCAATCCGTCTATTTTGTAAATAATAATGTATAGATCCTTCATGTTATAAATCCAAATTGATCAGATATCGATAAGTTCCTCATTTCTCTATCTATTGGAAACAAGGATCGGTTGAATTAATTAACTGCTCATTGTTTTCAAGATAAATCAAACACTTTGATATCCAATTAACTTGGTTTTTACAAGATTGCTCTACACATTATCATTTTTTTGAGTGAGAAAAAAATTGTTGGAGCCCCGTCCACATTTGATTTTATCCGAAGAGGTTGAATAGTAAAGTACAAGTTAACACATGCATGCAAAGTCAGCAAAACCAATAATATCCATCAAATAATAATTAAGGGGTGGTTGGATACAAACAATTACAGTATATCATACGTACCAGCTATCAATATCTTTCGTAGTAGTCCCCGCTACAGGGTGTAGTGTCTCATCCGAATCTTTTATCTTAGCAATTTGAACTATTGATTGCGGCCAATGGTTGAGAAATACTTGAGGACTAGTGAGGGCATAGGCTCTCACTGGATTTCTTTGTTCTCTTGTTGTAAGAAAATATATTAGAAATTTCATTAGTATATCATCTTTTTTATATTGAAAAAATTATTAAGTGCTTTTGGCGCGACCACATAGTGTTATAACGTGCTTCCCTTGCATAGTTATGTAGAACGACTCAAGACTAAATATATGAATTTCACCTAAATATGTGATGATGGCGGCTAATAAAAAAAAAGTGATGGAGAAGGGTGGTAGGGCACCCCATGGTGATACCTCAGGACTACTGAATAATTAATTACTCACAAGCAAGTTTCAATTCACAATTTTTTTTCCTCAAAACTATTACGTGTTTACAGAATTATATTTACTAGAGTATAATACCATAAAATGTAAGTAAGCGAGATTCATTTACATTCTCCGTTTTTTCTCTCTCTTCTTAAATCTATCAATAACTCATTTCTACGTTGTGTTGAAAATAATGTGACAGTTAAGCACTATTCAAATAAGAAGATACATATCTTGAAGAAAAGTTTAAATGAAAATCATGGCATGGTAGATTCTTAAAGAAGAGAGTTTTTTTTTTTTTTTTTTGCACAACAAAAGTACCAATGTTTTTGAATTGTGCCCTAACAGGAATAATTTTTTGACTACCCCATTGACTACGGATATAGATGACTTGGATGAGCGCTACATGATCTAGCTTGGATTGAGCGCTACAACGACCCCGTGCCCCCATTAATATTATGCATGGTACCAACAAAATATCGAAATTGCGGAATCCCAGCCATACCAAAATGACGGAGATCCTAAGTGGGTGTTCCACTAACAAAAAATAGTTTTTTCCAAAAATCGAGACATGTCATTCTCTCACAATACATCACATAAAAAATCGTAAAAAGTCAATTTATTCTAAAAACACCGTTAGCAGAAATGAATATTACTCCAACGATGCACCAGTGCAGATGACTATCTTAGTACAGAGTGCAACCAGGACTTCTTAAACTGCATAGCAGCGTTCAAGAGATCAGGGGGGAAAACATTCAAAGGGAGCACTTGCTCAGTTGGCGAGGTTACTAAAGTCATGACCGTTGTCATTGATGCTGCCTTGCCTGCCGGAAGATATCTCCACAAGCCTTAAATTTTTTATGTGTTTTGCGTCTAATTATTCAGTAGTCTTGGAATACACTACGTGGTGCTTCGGGTCACTCTGTGCGCAATATACATTCTTATGAGATTCGCGGCTAAGTGTATGGATTTCATGCAAAAGTGTGGCGCTAGCTAGAGTGATCCGGAGAAACATGTAACTGTATTTTAGGACTACGGAGTAATTACTCGTATTTTGGATAGAAAAGTTGTTTGAAAAACGCAGGGGAAATGAACAAAAAAAGAGTACCCTTTAATATTTAATTTTTTCATATCTTTTTTCCTGCAATCATGCTATCATCCCTAGCTAGCAATGCGACATAGCTAGATGTAAGTGTTTCTCGTTTCCCTTTTTGACATTTTTTGTTGTAGTGATGGACCTCATTTGTTCTAATGTATCAAGCATCTGTCCTAAATTTTTACTTAATTAATTATTTTCCAGATGTTCCGTAATTTTTGTCCATTAATTTTGACTAGTCGAGGAGAAAAAATTGAACCATTTCTCTTTGTTGTGTACCTCTATATTCAAATTCTAATGCTAACGTGTAGGAATTAGTGCATTGGAATCTAAAATCGAAATCCATTCATTAATTTTAGAAAGGAGAGTAATTTATTTTTATTTTTTCAATTATGATTGTGTTTGATTAAATTAAATTAATCGAGTACGAAAGTCTGTTTAACTCAAGTCTAATTTGATTTTAACATTCAAGCTCTAGTAGATAAAAAGAAAAGAAGAAATGGATGAAAATTACATTGACTTATTTTTTAAAATGTTTAGTATTTGTAAAAAAATATCAAGAGGCTTTTTGTGTTTTGGGATATACTGTAATGACTTATCAATATAAACTTTCATTTCGTTTGAATAAATATTTAGGATACCCAAAAAAGGAGATACGTGACCAAATTATTTCATAAAATCACTAATTTCTTTCTTTCTTTCTTTCTTTTTTGATCAGCAAAAATCACTAATTTCTTGAATATAAGATGTAGTCATACATGAACAAATTTCATCATCTGTAATAAGAAGATGATGACTTGTTGTTTAGTTTACCTACTATTTTTAAGGCATTTTATTCACCAATGACGCAAAAGGCATGGCTTTATTTTCGTTTTCACCAAGTGGAGAATCAAGACAATAATTTGTAAAGTAAAGGAGGGCATGCATGCGCAACATTTGTCAATATCCGAAGGGAGTTCAATGTAATTTACTCTATTTATTTATTTTGTGATCAAAATTTTCTCTGATATGAATGACGAATTTTTATTTTTATTTTTCTATTTAAAGAATCAAATTTTATAATGCACCAAGAGACTCTTTAAAGAAAAACCTTGCAAAAACTTTTGCTGGAGATGGAGTTTGATAGTGCGTTAGTGTTTGAATGAAGCGGTGATCCTGCTGTGCCTCTAAAACTGTACTTATATCCTAACGGATCAATTTGTAGAATTTAAAGATTGGATCATATATATTAAAAAGTCAAGTTTTTCGGACATCAATAGCTCACTAATTGAAAAATATTATTCTATACAAAATAAATGGTAAAATTTGATTTTGACATACACTTCGACCTATATGTCATTTGATCATGGGTTTAATATTGGCCGTTGGACTTGTTTTTTTGCACATTTTGTTCTACTATTCAAGCTCTACAAAAGGAGCAATTTGAAAAAAAATTATAAGTTCAGTAGGCCTGTTGTTCTTACAGCACAAGATTAGGCTTGGTTTTCCATTTGCTAAAATCAAGTGGGTGATTTTAGCAAATGAAGTGGGGAGGTCATTTGCTAAAATCAACAACTTGATTTTATGAGATTTCCACTTTAGCAAATGGAAAACCAAGCCTAAATCCATGGTTGAAGGTACTACAGGAGCATTTAAAAATTCAAAAAATGTTTTTTTTTTTTTTCATATTTGGTGCTTGAGGAGTCTATTGGAGATGTTATAATACATCATGTCAACACTATAGTTTCCATTATAAAGGGCATGTTTCATAGAATAAAAAATGATATGAAATGCAAAGAAGAGAAACAAATAATAAAAAACTCAAGTGTTTCAATAACATGAAAGATAGTAGAAATTATAGTAAATACTTATTTAATTTTATTATGTAACGGCCAAATTTTATTATACAATGCCAGTAGTCAAAGTTTCCCCTTTCCTTTCCTTCTTGTTCTCAGTGTTTGTGGTGTCAAGACCAATTTATGCGCACCTTCACTAATGACTTCCTGGATTAGCAACTTCCCCAGTTTGATCGATGGGCAGACCACCACGTCAGGATTAGGACATTCACACAAATTTATTTTCTTACGGCCTGACCACAAGAATCGAGTCCTAATTGTGCGAGAAACAAATTGATCATCAACCAACCAACCGGACTAATTTTTGGATCATTCAATCTCTCTCTCTCTCTCTCTCTCTCTCTCTCTCTCTCTCTCTCTCTCTCTCTCTCTCTCTCTCTCTCTCATCTACTTTATTCTATATAAATCAGAGACTTTAAGCAAAACCAAAGCTTCATATTCTTCCTCTCTATCTCTTTACCTTCTCCCACCTCCATGGATATGGCTCTCCACCAGTCATCGAAGTTGGTCCTGCATCTCCTATCATTTTACCTCGTCCTCAACTTTTCCTTTACTTCAGTTCACGCCCTTAACATTGGTATTCAAGCCAGTTCCGACCTCCCTCTGGTTAGTTAACTCTTCAGGAAAAATTCTTGATCATTTTTTGTTTTCCTTCAATGTACCCATTTATATTATACTCTTCGTTACAATTTTTCCTTTTTTGGGTGTTCTATAGAGTAAACAGTGCAGTAGAAAATGCGAATCAGAGTTCTGCCAAGGTATGGAGCGTACAATTTTCCTAATTTTTAAGCCTTATTTGATTGCAATTTTCATATTGGTTTCCTCAATTTTAGAAAAACACATATAATGATTGGGTAGGAAGTAGGATTCTATGAAGAGCAATGCTACAGGCACTAACAAGTATACCAACTATTACACTAAATGCACACATGGCACTACCACATGAATGCACTATTTAATACATGGATAGATTCATCCACTAAAAGAGTGTCACATAAACAATTAGTATAGTAGTTGGTAAACTAGTTAGTTTCTGTAGCATTTTCCTTCTACGAAACTACCCTATTCCGCTAATAGACTTTTTGGTTATTTTAATTCACCCAACTCGTAAAATGCAATAAGCCAAGAAAAGTCAATAAGCCCCTCAGTAGAACGGGGCCTAGTAAGTGTTTTGAGTTTAAATAAAGCCCATTAGTGGAAAGGTTACCGCAATTATATTCAGGCATTGTTCTCCATTAGATTTTAGGTAGATTTTATGAAAATCTCATAAAAATGAACATTTTATGGAGGGTGATAAAATAAAGTTATTTTCCCAACTGATAAACTGTAGTGGTTTTACTATAGATTTTAGGATGATTTTATGAGAATCTTATAAAATCACTTTTACATTTTATGTGTTGAGATTGGAGTGTCATAAAATGTGAGATTTTATGTATCTAAAATCTATTAAAGCACAATGCCTAAACTCAAAATACTAATTAGACCCCGTTCTACTAAGAGGCTTTTTGACTTTTTAAGTGAGAGAATGCTAGACTTGAAAAGTGCAATAAGCCAAGAAAAGCCTAAAAGCCTCTCGGTGGAACGGGGAATAGGTTCCTGATTGAGTTTAAATATAATTGTGGTAATAGGTTTCTGATTGAGTTTTCAATTGCAGTGGCTCCATTTCTAAGGTATGGCAAGTACTGTGGGCTTCTATACAGTGGATGTCCAGGGGAGAAGCCATGCGATGGCATTGATTCTTGTTGCATGAAACATGATGCCTGCATACAATCAAAGAACAGTGAGTACACCCATCATAAAATAATGATGATTACTAAGATTTTCGAATATTGTTTATAACTCGCACTACGCCAAATTTTAGCATTAGTCGGTAGAGGTCTCAAAACCGCCGTTAATACTATTACTGGCAATAATTACGCGGAAATCATACCGCCGTCTATACGGCCGTCAAGAATACATAAATGGCGGTAATTTACCGCCGGTAATAATACAATAATTTTACTGACAGTAAAAGTTTTTTCGGGAAAAAAGGTTTGTCCTAAGTTTCAAACCCATGACCTTCTGCGTGGAGCCCCGATGCCGATACATAACCACACAACCACCCAAACTTTGTCAATTACATTTAAAAAATACAAATTTTTATATTTTAATTTAACGTTTTACCGGCGGTTTTTCGGATTACTGCCGGTAATAGTCATTTTTTCCGGCCGTAAGCTAGTAATAGTACCCTTTAACGGCGGTTTTAGGCCTTGTTCTCCAATAGATTTTAGGTAGATTTTATGAAAATCTCATAAAATGAACATTTTATGGAGGGGTAATAAAATAAAAGTTGTTTTCCGACTGATAAAATGTAGTAGTTTTCCTATAGATTTTAGGATGATTTTATGAGAATCTTATAAAATCATTTTTACATTTTATGTGTTGAGATTGGAGTGTCATAAAATGTAAGATTTTATGTACCTAAAATCTATTGGAGAACAAGGCCTTAATACTGCCCATAAAAAAACCGTAGGAAAAGTCATTTTTCCCGGCAGGTTGTGATTAGCGCCCTTTAATAGCAATTTTGTTGCCACCGGTAAAAACAATATTTGGCGTAGTGTCATTATCCTTTTCCAATTGACGTACTAATCCAATAGATTTATTTCATTGCAGAAAGCTGATTAAAATCTAGACAAAAACTCAGCTAACGAAAAAATTGATGACACACGAGTGAAAATCGACTTAGTAGTGTGTAACTATGTGTCAATATTCCATTCTCTTTTTATAATTGTTCCATAAAATTTACTTACACTCAAAATTGATTTATTGAGTTTTACGAGACATGTCATTTTTTCATAACATGTCAATTAAAAAAGCCAACTTAAATCATATCCACTGACTTATTGAGTTTAAGGCAATTTGTATAACGGGTTGTTTTTGGACATTAGGCACAGCTTATCCCCATAAAGTGCTATGCCATTACAAGTATAAACGCACAAAAATTAGTTTTAGTTTTTTAGTGAGAATTATGAACTCTGGCACTCCTAACTTGTTCCAAACAAATTTTGTGGTAGGTTTTGTATGATGTTTTTGGAGGAACGGGAATTTTCCTTTCATTGTAAAAGCTGAAATCCTTTTGGAATTGTATACAGAGTACAATATAAATGCTCTAAACTGGGAAGGAGAAGATCACTATAATCCACAATCTGTAGGGCAGAATCTCTACTAAACTACAACATCTAAACCGTAAGCAAATCAAATTAATCTTCAATTAGACAAGCAATGACGATACGCCTACTCGATGGAACGAACGCCATCACGATCAAATTAGACTTCCCACGTTGCAAAGAATTACTATCCCATAAGACATGAATATCGATCTAGAGGTTTCGTGTGATGTTTGAGAGATGGATAAAATCACATACATGTGGGGTCTATCTTGGCCTCACCTTAATCATCCAATCTATTTATTTTGTAAACAAACAATATATAACTCCTTCCTGCTATAAATCAAGTTGCTCGGACACCGGTAAGTTCCTCATTTCTATTGAAAACAAGGAACGGTTAAATTTATTTACTCTTTTTGTTTTCAAGATAAATCAAACACCTACCGATATCCGATCAACTTGATTTTTGATAGAATGCTCTACACATTATTATTTTATTATTTGCAAAATAGCCATTTGGATAATCCAAGGTGAGTCCCCACTCGGCTTCTTAAGATTTGTTGATGTGGGTCCCGAGAAAAGGTGGAGGTGTGTATAGAATTTCCCCAGTGCACATGGTATTTGAGTGAGAATAAAATTGTTGGAGCCCCGTCCACATCTGAATTTATCCGAAGAGGTTGTATAGGTACAAGTTAACACATGCAAAAGTCAGCAAGACCAATAATATCCACCAAATAGTACTAATAATTAAGGGGTGGTAGACACAAGCAATTAGTACATATCATACTTACCAGCTATCATTATCTTTTATAGTTGTCCCCTAAATGTGGTACGACTATGCGAAATTAGGATCCCTTTACTGCGTTACAGCGTGTAGCGCCCCAGTCGAATCATCTATTTCGGTAATCTAAACCATCAATGGTGAAAAATGGTGGAGATACTTGAGGACTAGTGAGGGCACATCCATCACTGGATTTTTGTGGTTTTTTTGTAAGAAGATATATTCGAAATTTCATTAGTATATATATCATCTTTTTTATAGAATAAATTATTAAGTGCTCTTNAAGGCGCAACCATATGGTGTTATAATGCCATTTTCCCTCCCTTGCACATATTTATGTAGGTTGACTCAAGACTAAATAGTATATGAGTTTCACTTAAATATGTGATAAAAAGTGATGGAGAAAAGTGTTAGGGCACCAAGTAGTGATGCCTCGGGATCACTAAATAATTATTTACTCACAAGCAAGTCTCAATTCACATAATTTTTTCCTCAAAACTATTATGCGTTTATAGAATCATAATTACAAGAGTATATCTAGCGAGACTCCTTTACATTCTCCGTTATTTCTCTTTCTCTTCTTAAATCTATCAATAACTCCTCTCTCCTTTGTGTTGATGATAATGTGATAGTTAAACACTATTCAAATAAGAAGATATATATCTTGAAGAAAAGTTCAAATGAAAATCATGGCATCTTAGATTCTTAAACAAGAGAGTTTTTTTTTTTTTTTTACACAACAAAAGTACTAGTGTTTTTGGATTGTGCCCTTACCGGAACAACTTTCTGACTACCCCATTGATTGCGGAGAGAGACAACTCGGATGAGTGCTACATGGTGTAGCGCGAAAGAGGCGCTACAGGGACGGGGTCCCTATTATGCATAGCACCAACAAAATACTGAAATTGTTGAATCCCAACCTTACCAAATTGACATAGATCCCAAGCTGAAAGACCAAATTATGGAGTGAATATGAGAAAACATTCTTTACACGAGCGGTGTAAAATAATTTTTTTTTCAAATCAATTGCATTGCGTCATGTGTCCATGTTCTAAGCGCGGGGTTCCGTGCAGATGACTATTTAAGCACGGAGTGCAACCAGGACTTCTTAACCTGCATAGCAACGTTCAAGAGATCAGGAGGGAAGGCATTCAATGGGAGCAGTTGCTCAGTTGGCGAGGTTACTGAAGTCATGACCGTTGTCATTGACGCTGCCGTGCTTGCCGGAAGATATCTCCACGAGCCTTAAAATTTTGATGTGGTTTGCGACGTCTAATTGTTTAGTAGTCTTGGAGTACAATCACAAAGTGTTTCGGGTCACTCTACGCGCACTACACATTCTCATGGGACTAACGGCTAAGTGTATGGATCTCATGTAAAAGTGTGGTGCTAGCTAGCTGAAGTGTTCCGGAGCATCACGTGACTGTATTTCAGGACTACTGAATAATTACACGTGTTTCGGATAGAAAAAGTAGTTTGGAAAACACTGGGGAAAAAATGGAGTTCCCCTTGCTATTTAATTTTTTCATAACTTTTTTTGGTATACAGATTTTCATCACAAATATGCTATGTATTTTTGTCAACTATGAATGGAAATCTAGAAACAGCTCTATCAACTTAGTATTATTGGTTTTCTGAAGCTCAGCTTTGATTTGCTTTCGCTTTGAAAATCCAAACCATATTGACTGGGTATTGACGAACTTTAAACTTGCCGCTTACGAGGGTCCCTGTCGCGCACTAGATGCAAGACACCATGACATGCCCCTCATCCGGCCGTTCATTGTAAAAATGCACGGTTCGGATCAAATTCAACCCCATGTGAGAATCTTTGCTTGAATTTGATCCGAGCCGTGTATTTTTGCAACGGCCAACCGGATGGGTGCACAACATAGTGTCATGCAACTTGTGCACAGCAAACTCCCCAAATCCGCTTATCTTTCGGCTGTCACCATATACAGTTGGACGAAATACCCAGAACCGGGGGAGGTGTTGCGCAGCCCCGTCTGAAAGAACGCGTGTTGTGTGGGCCCATTTCGCCTGCTCTAAGATTGTTTTCATGACGGAGACGCCCACCGCATAGTAGAAATTTCGCCGAAGACTACAACTATACCAAAAATAAGTCAATCGGATATCGTTAAGTGCCTAATCGGAACACAAATAAATTGAAAAAAATTGAAACACACATATCTTAATTGAAACATTAAATGAAAACTGTTGAAACCATTTTTTTCAACATATTTGTGTTCCGATGAGGCACTTAACGATATCAGATTGAGTTAATTTTTGGAATAATTATAGCACTCAACGAAGCCTCTTACGATGACGCCTCCGATCGTTGGACCCTGCATCAAATACAATGGCCAAATAGGCCCAATAAAGACAAACCAACTAACTAAAACTTATTTTGAAATCAATGAATGATTTGAATTATTTATGTAAAACCCGAAAGTAGGCTTTCACACATTGTTTGTGCATTATTGGTACTCGAATGATATATATGTACCCCAATATTTTGGAAATGGACCTTGCTACATGTACAAATCTATTTGCACAGAAAATGCATAGAGCATGCTTAGGGACCCATTTTTGGGTCTCACATGAGTGATTTGAATCATTTATTATTCTTAGAATATTTTTTTGAGGATCTTTTCATTGAAACGGTGAGACTTTGGTTCAACTACTTTTAACCGTCCGATTGAGCTAAATTTTTGTGGACCTCCTCAAAAAAATGTTTTAAAAATAATTAACGGTTCGGATCACTCGTGTGAAACTCAAAAGTGAATCCTTGAACATGCTCTGTGCATTTTCTGTACTTATAGGTCGGTATCCATAGGTTTCCGTTTTGTTTCGGAGATATCTCCACGCATACGGTCCAGTTTTTTGGGGGTGGAGCATGTGTGAATAACACAACACTACAAAAAAAATAGTCACGAGACATTACAAGACAAATTCCCCCTGCCAGTAGTCACACTTTCCCCTTTCCTTTCCTTTCCTTTCTTTTTATTTTTTATTTTTATAATTATGTTAGTGGTGTCGGGACCAGTTTATATGCACATAGACGAATGACTTTTGGGATTAATTACCTTCCCGCCATGATCATCATGCAAGAACTAAGAGATTCATAAAAAATTATTTTCACACAACCTAACCACAAGAATTAAGTCATGATGATTGTGTGAGAACCAAACTCAACAACCAACCGAACGGATCAAGAGGTGGTCAATCCCCTCTCTTTCTCTCTCTCTCTCTCTCTAACTTGTCTACGTTATTCTGTATAAATCAGAGACTTTAAGCAAAACCAAGCTTCATATTCTTCCTCTCTATCTCTTTACCTTCTCCCACCTCCATGGATATGCCTCTCCACCAGTCATCGAAGTTAGTCCTGCTTCTCCTATCATTTTACCTCGTTGTCCTCAACTTTTCCTTTATTTCGGTTCACGCCCTTAACATTGGTATTCAAGCCAGTTCTGACCTCTCTCTGGTTAGTTAACTCTTCATGAAAAATTCTTGATGAATTTTTTTATTTTCCTTCAATATACCCATTTATATTATACTCTTCCTTATGATTTCCCTATTTTGGGTGTTCCATAGAGTAAAGAGTGCAGCAAAAAATGTGAATCAGAGTTCTGCCAAGGTATGCAGCGTACAATTTTCGTAATTTTTTTTTTTTATTTTCCTTCAATATACCCATGTATTCCCCGTTGCCCCTCAGCTCAACGGGGAATAAGTGTTCTGATTTTAAAAATAATTGTGGTAATAGGTAATTCCTGATTGAGTTTTCAATTGCAGTGGCTCCATTTTTAAGATATGGAAAGTACTGTGGGCTTCTATACAGTGGATGTCCAGGGGAGAAGCCTTGCGATGGCATTGATTCTTGTTGCATGAAACATGATGCCTGCATACAATCTAAGAACAGTGAGTACACCCACCATAAATATTGATGATTAATTTTTATTTTTTTTTTGAATATTGTTTATAGGGTCATTACCATTTCCAATTGACTTACTAATCCAAGAGATTTATTCCATTCTCCTTTTATAATTGTTCCACAAAATTGACTTAAACTCAAAATTGATTTATTGTGTTTTATGAGACATGTCATTTTCTCACATGTCAATTCAAAACGCGAACTTAAATCTTGTCATTGACTTATTGAGTTTAATTCAATTTGTAGAACAGGTTGTTTGTAGACATTGGGCACACCTTATCCCCCCATAAAGTGCTATGCCAATACAAGTATAAATTAAACCCCACAAAAGTAAGTTTTTCAGGCAGAATTATGAACTCTGCGCTCCTAACTTGTAGTGTACCAAACAAATTTTGTGGTAGGTTTTGAGTGATGTTTTTTGAGGAACGGGAATTTTGATTTCATTGTAAAAGATCAACTTTATACATAGTAAAATAGGAACGCTCTAAACTGGGAAGGGAGAAGGATCACTATAATCCACAATTGGTAGGATAGAATATATATCCACTAAACTACAACATATAAACCGTAAGCAAATCAATTGAAACTTGTACTAGACAAGCAATGACAATATACCTACTTGATGGAACGAACGCCATCACGGTCAAATTAGACTTTCCACGTTGCAAAGCATTACTATCCCATAAGAGACGAATATCCAGAGATTTTGTGTGATGTTTAAGATACAGATAAAAATCACTATGGAGGGGATTAATTAAGGAGACTAATTTACCCTCAAGTATGAACCAATCTAGCTAAGCCACTAAGGACAATTTCGGCTTTCTAACAATCTCATAATGTGTTAGGCTCCACTGATTAGGGAAACTCTATCTGCACCCCTCTTTTCTTAGTATCCACATCCAAAAAATCTTAAGAAGGCACGTGAGATCTACCTTGGCATCACCTTAATCATACAATCCATCTATTTTGTAAATAATAATGTATAGATCCTTCCTACAATAAATCAAGTTGATCGGATATTGATAAGTTCCCCATTTCTATGAAAAACAAGGAACGATTGAATTTAGTAACTGTCCAATGTTTTCAAGATAAATCAAACACTTACTGACATGTCCAATCAACTTGAATTTTGTAAAAATGATCTACACATTATTCTTACAAAATAGACATTTTGATAATTAAGTTTGGTCCAAGGTGGGTCCCGAGAAAAGCTAGAGGTGTTTATAGAATTTCCCCAGTTCACGTATGGTGTTTGAGTGAGAATAAAATTGTTGGAGCCCCGTCCACATCTGAATTTATCCGAAGAGGTTGTATAGGTACAAGTTAACACATGCAAAAGTCAGCAAAACCAATAATATCCACCAAATAGTACTAATAATTAAGGGATGTTAGATTTTTTTTTTTTTTGTCATTCGTCACTCCTAATCTATTTCTTGTTGGAGGGGGAAATAAGACTTGATCCCGAGATGCGAAATTAGGATTCCTAAAAGCCCCCTCCGCGGTACCCTATGTAGCGCTCCAACCGAATCATCTATCTCGACAATCTGAACCATCGATTGCGGATAATAGCGGAGATATTTGAGGACTAGTGAGGGCACATCCCCTCACTGGATTTTTTGTGTTTTTTTCTTGTAAGAAAATATATTTGAAATTTAATTAGTATATATAGCATCTTTTTTATAGAATAAATTATTAAGTGCTCGTGCTGCGACCCCGTGGTGTCAAAATGTCATTCTCTTGCACATATTTATGTAGGTTGACTCAAGACTAAATATATGAGTTTCACCTAAATATGTGGGATGACGGCTAATAAAAAAAAGTGATGGAGAATGGTGTTAGGGCACCTCGTGATGATGCCTCGGGATCATTGAATAATTAATTGCTCACAAATTAACAAGTCTTAATTCACATAATTTTTTCCTCAAAACTATTATGTGTTTACATATTTACAATTGCTAGAGTATAATATCATAAAATGTAAGTCAAGCGAGACCCATTTACATTCTCCGTTATCTCTCTCTCTCTTCTTAAATCTATCAATAACTCATCTCTACTTTGTGTTGAAAATAATTTTATTGTTAGGCACTATTTAAAAAAGAAAAGAAGATACTCCCTCCATCCCTTTTTAAGTGATCCACTTGGAAAACGTGTATTTTTGTGGACGTTTAAAAATGTACTTTCGTATAAAGTTTTAATTTTTTTCATCAAATTAAAGTACTCAATGAGCACTTTAATTCGGTATAAAACAAATTATTAAAAAGTTATTTATAGAAATATGTTTTATAGGGGTTTGAAATTGTACATATTCCCAGATGGATCATTTAAAAATGGACGGAGGGAGTACATATTTTGAAGAAAAGTTTAAATGAAAATCATGGCATTTTTTTTTTTTGATAACCAGGTGTCCAGGCTAGCTTTCGCGCACCTCGACTAATCCTGGGAGACCAATCCCACCGTCTACTAGCGAGGACCCCATTTAAAGCCAGAACAAAGCTCTATATGGACTAGCCCCAAAAAAGTTGATAGCACCTAAGAAGTTTTGAACCAGAGACCATAAGAGGGAGCAAACCCCTAAATCCCAAGCCTTGAAGAAGAGAGATTTTTGTTTTTTACATAACAAAAGTACTGGTGTTTTTGGATTGTGCCCTTACTGGTACAATTTTCTGACTGCACCACTAATTGCGGAAATAGATGACTTGGATGAGCGTTACACGGTGTAGCACGAAGGAGGCATTACAGGGAACTGGGTCCCTATTATTCGTAGTACCAACAAAATACTGGGGTGTTCCACTAAGCCAAGTTTTAGAATAAATTGTTTTTCACGAATTTTATGTGATGTATTGTGAGAGAATAACTTGTCTTGATTTTTTTAATTTTTTTTTGGTTAGTAGAGCATCCCCTGATATTGTGGAATCCCAACCTTAGCAAATTGACATAGATCCTAAGTTGAAAGACCAAATTATGGATTGAGGGGGTGTTCAACTTACTAACCCAGTTTTTTGAAAAAATTGGTTTTTCACGATTTTTTATGTGATGTGGTGTGAGAGAATGACCAATCTCGGTATTTGAAAAAAATAGTTTTTTGTTAGTGGAACACCCCCTGAATATTACTCGAACGATGCACTAAGCGCGAGGGGTTCCGTGCAGATGACTATTTAAGCACAGAGTGCAACCAGGACTTCTTAAACTGCATAGCAGCGTTCAAGAGATCAGGGGGGAAGACATTCAAAGGGAGCACTTGCTCAGTTGGTGAGGTTACTAAAGTCATGACTGTTGTCATTGATGCTGCCTTGCTTGCCGGAAGATATCTCCACAAGCCTTAAATTTTTTATGTGGTTTGCGTCTGATTATTGAGTAGTCTCGGAATACAGTCACATGATGCTTCGGGCCACTCTGCATGCACTACACATTTTTATGAGACTCACGGCTAAATGTATAGATTTTATGTAAAAGTGTGGTGCTAGCTAGAGTGATCCAGAGCAACACGTGACTGTACTTAAGACTACTGAATAATTACTAGTGTTTTGGACAGAAAAAATTGTTTGAAAAACGCAAGTGGCCAAAAAAAAAAACCAAAAGAAGAAGTACCCCTTGCTATTTAATTTTTTTCATAACCTTTGTTCTTCTCTCATCCCTAGCTGGCAATGTGACATAGCTAGATGTAAGGGTTTCTCGTTTCCCTTTTTGACATATTTTTTGTAATACTATTTGACCTCATTTGTCCTAATGTATGAAGCATCTGTCCTAAATTTTTACTTCATTTATTTTCCGATGTTCCGTAATTTTTGTCCATTAATTTTGACTAGTTGAGGAGAAAAAATTGAACCATTTCTCTTTGCTATGCATCTCTATATTCGAATTCTAATGCAAACGTGTAGGGAAAAATAATTCATTGGAAACTAAAATCTAAATCCCTTCATTTTAGAAAGGAGAGTTTTTTTTTTTTTGTTGCAATTATGATTGTGTTTGCTTAAATTGATGGACTCCCAAAGAGGGACAAATGGAGTACGAAAGTATGTTTACCTCAAGTCTAATTTGATTTAAAATTTCAAGCTCTAGTAGATAAAAAGAAAATAAGAAATGGATGAAATTTACATTGACTTCTTTTTAAAAAGATGTTAAGTAATTGTAAAACAATATCAAGAGGCTTTTTGTGTTTTGGGATATGATGACTTATCAGTATAAACATTCATTTCGTTTGAACAAATATTTAGGATATGAAAAAAAGGAGATATGTGACCAAATTATTTCATAAAATCACTAATTTCGTAATTATAATATGTAGTAATACCTGCACAATTTCATCATCTATAATCAGCCTAACTTTGTTTCAACATTTAAAACTCCAATTAGAAGAAGAAAAGAAGAAGATGACTTGGTTGTTTGGTTTACCTAGTATTTCAAAGGCATTTTATTCACTTATAAGACAAAAGGCATGGTTTTATTTTTGTTTTGACAAAAGCGGAGAATTATGACAATAATTTATAAAGTAAGGGAGGGCGTGCAAAACATTTGTCAATATCTGAAGGGAGGTCAATGTATTTTACTCTGATTTGAATGATGAATTTTGGTGGTGCAACAATGTAAGATTACATCCAACAGGTAACGTCAAAATTTATCTCCTAGCTTATTTTGCTATTTAAAGAATCAAATTTTATAATGCACCAAGAGACTCTTTAAAGAAAAACCTTGCCAAAACTTTGGCTGGAGATGGAGTCTGATAGTGGGTTGGTGTTTGAATGAAGCGGGGATCTTGTTGTGCCTCCAAAACGGTACTTATATCCTCACGGATCAATTTGTAGAATTTAAAGAGTAGATCATAGATGTTAAAAAGTTAAGTTTATTAGACATTAATAACTCACTAATTGAAAAATATTAATTTCGAAAAAATAGTAATTGACAATACACTTTGACCTATATGTCACTTGATCATGGGTTTACTATTGGCTGTTGGCCTTCTTTTCTTTTTTGTTTTTTTTTTCTTTTTTTTTGCGCATTTTGTTCTACTGTTCAAGCTCTACAAAGGGAGCAATTTTGAAAAAAATTATGAGTTCAGTAGGCTTGTTGTTCTTACGGCACATGATTAGCCCCTAAATTCGTGGTTGAACTGTTGAAGGGACTGTTGGAGCATTTAAAACTTTGCAAAAATTTAGTGCTTGAGGAGTCTATTGGAGATGTTATAATAGATCATGTCAACACTATAGTTTCCACTTTCCATTATTAAGGGCATGTTTCATAGAATAAATAATGATATGAAATGTAAAGAAGATAAACAAATAAAAAAATAACATGAAAATTCTAGTAGAAAGTATAGTAAATATTTAATTTTATTGTATAATGGCCAAAAGTGATGGTGATTATGATGCGGCGAGAGAAGGTGTCGTAGTAATTAATGTGTGATGAGAGTGTAGATTTTTTGGTTATAAGGGTAATTTTGTCTGTAAAAAAAATTCTTTTAAGCTTTAGAAGACATGGGTCAATATGCTCTAACACCCCCTTTGGATTGAGAGGATTTGGGAGAAAAGAAAGAAAATGGAAGGGGAGTGTTTTCTCTCTCTTGTTTGGATGACCCGAGTGATGTGCGTGAGAGAGAGAGAGAGAGAGATCTGAAAAGGGAGATGAGAGAGAGAGAGAGAGAATATGCGAGAGATCTGAAAAGGGAGATCAACGTCGACGTCGCCGAAGATCCTGCAAACTCAATTCAGTGGCGTTTAATAGAGGTGTTGGGGGCAGTGGTGGAGATCCTGGATCTTTGATTTGGTCGCCGCAAAGACGCCAGAGAGAGTTTGGTCACTGGAATAAGAGAGAAACTCTAATTTCTCACTCTTGTTTGAATCCCTCTATAAGAAATTACTCTCCTTTCTTCTCTTTTCTTACTAATAAGCTGCCAAAGGAGTTGTAAACCCTTATGACCTATTTTGTTGTCAATTCTAACATTTTTCTTACAAGTAATGATAGGTCCCCACGATCACTTAAGAGACAGGATTAAAAAATGGATGCAAAATTGGATGTGCGAAACAATGTGCAAAACAATTTTTATGCTTTTGGCCGAGTTTCCTTTATTGTTTAAATGGGTCAAATGGACTAAATCACTTGATAGCACAAAAATTGAAACAAGTCATTCTCCTTGTATACATCAGTCGATAGAAATACAGTACTCCTATTTCAAGAGAAAAGAAGGGAAAATGATTATGAGGTAAATAAGTGAAGGAAGATGAGAGAAAAATTGAAGTTGCATTTAGGAAAATAGCTACAATACACATTTCTTATTTGAGTCTACTATATGCACCTATTGTACCGTTCAGATTGTGTTACCTCATTAGCAATTGTAACATTTTTTGTTTTTCATAACTTTTCAGCAATATAATTCGTAACATTTTTTATAATTCGTAACATTTTTTATTGTACTTTTACCAAAAAAAAAATTATAATATTTACAAAAAAATTCGCAACTTTTACATAAAATTCGTGACTTTTATAATAATGGACATTGTAGCTTTTTCACTCTTTTAGACCCGAACAATGGGGATTTTCCCATCCTTTCCACATATTCACACTTAAAAACATGGTAAACCCCAGACCTCTCTCCAAAAAAAAAAACCCCTTAAACCCTAGTTCATTAAAAAGTTGAAAGAGAAGGCTGGGAAACCCTAGGTCTATAAATGGTTGAATTTGCTGGCCACATATGCTCTGTGACTAGCAAATAGCAAAAGACTTTTAGGTTCACTTCCTTCTCTACTACTGTAGTTGTGAGTGAGCGAAAATTTGTAGTACTGGAACTAACGCTCTATTTCTCTCTCTTCGCAGAGCTTCAAAGAGAAGGAATCGGCATTGTTGTAACATGTCTGTAACCGATGAAGAAATCGCAAAGCTAGAAAAAATCACGAAGCTTTTCAGAATCCGAAGAACGGTGTGGCAGATGTTGAATGATCGAGGTTATTCGGTCGATGAAAACGAGATGAATATGACGAAACAGCAGTTCATTGATAGATTCGGAATGAGCCTCAAAAGGGAAGACCTCTTTATCCAGGTGGAGAATCAAGACGATGCATCTGATCGGGTACGACAACAAACACACACACACACATATATCTATCCATGTGGTTCTCTGTTTCATTGTATCGTGCTATCGTAATACTCCAGCCGTTTGTTAGTTCACTTAGAAGAGTGTGATTTTTGAATAGAAATAAAGTAATTTCGTGCATAATTTTCTGGACTTTTCTATGCCAAGTGAAGATATCAATCAGTTTTTTTAATTGACGCGAAAAAGCTTAAAAAGTTATGAATGGAAGTACTTTTGAGATATCGTTTGTACCAGCAAGGACACAACGATCGAGAAAAGAAAACAAGAATGAAAGACACGGAGCTTTTACGACTCTTCCCAATACGTAGTTTCCCAATGTGTAGTTGAGTACATCCACAGCTCAAGCCAGTTCCACTAGGTAGCTCCAACGAAGAGAGTACAAGTTACACCGGCTGCCTCGTACGTCTAGTGTTTATAGTCTGTTATTTATAACCTACGTTTTACATAACCAATTACCACAATAGCCCTGTCTACATCGAACCCTGAAAAAACGCGACCTAAATCAAATCAGGCTTCACAACCCAACAAGTACTTTGTTTTTATCCAAAAATTGCATGTCTTTATTGTGGTGGATTGACATTTAGGAACAGATGGAGTAAAATTTTGTAGGATAGCAATTTAAGTTTGACATCCCCTACTGAGCTCAAATCGAAACTTGAATTTCTTTAAGTTATTATACATTGATAAATGTATTGATAGTAGCCCCCCCTATTCATTAGGGAGTTTTTAGTCAGAGATGCCCTTAACATTGGGCAGATCATGGACTAGGTTCCATGGTGTTTGTGTTTTGTAATTGTGACCACCTTTGTGTGGCTAACTCTCTTTCTACTTTTGCTTAATTTATATATTTCCACAGCACCAAAAAAAAAGATAAATGATTGATAGTGGACGATCATTTTGTATGTATGTAACTATGGATGAAATGAATCATCAAGGCTAGGAATTGTGTTAGGGTTGTTGTGCTTACTCTTGTGCAATAGCAACTTTATTGATTCGTGGTTGAGTTTAAGCTGTTGAAAGAGTGTATAATCATGTAATGTGACTTAATAGTTAGGTTCCACTTTTGTTGGTCTCTGGCTTATTTTAATATTAAGAACTATAAGAGAAAACTGAATGAAGTCTGTCCTCTACGTGGAAGATGATCCTCTTTGCCAAGAAATTTTTTCTCATCTTCTGGAATCCGAAGAATGAAAAACCGTTGTCAAAGTGGATTGAAGACCATTTGTATAAAGGCAATCTCTTAGTCACAAATTAAAGCAGAATGAAATTCATGCGCTTTATTCCTTCCACAATCTTTGTCTAAACTATTTACCGTGGAGTCCAATTCTTTTTAATCCCAGTTCAAAAAAAAAAAAATCTTTTTAATCGGTATGGGAGTTGTCACATTGGAAAACCACGAATTATTTGACTAACCAGTTGAATTCCACAGTATGCATATGACAAATTATGTAGTTCTCCCTTTTAGCTTGGGCGAAAAACTCATATGGTCAATTGTAGTTTATGTAGTTAGTTATTTTGACTCTACATTGAAGCTCCCGTCTTTGATATATCACATGTTGTGATGAATCGCTGACAATATAACATCTGAGTATTTCCTCTCTTTTTTCTTTCAATAGAACGAGTATTACTTTTTTTGGGCACTCCTATTTTTTTCTTGTAACCTACGAATATGTATCTGTGTTTTTGCCTGCGCTCACATGGGTGTTTGCTACTTGGATTTGAATATTGAAAAGTAAAAATACGGTGCCAATTGCTATGGACGATAACAATAAACATAATCTGGTATCGTACGTCCATTTTTCTTAGCTTTCTTTTGTTCTTAGGGTTCTTGGTCTTCTCTCTCTCTCTCTCTCTCTCTCTCTCTGTGAATATCAACGTATGGTTGTGCTTTCTAGTGCAGATTTTTGTTTCATTTCCTGAAGTATCAAAGAAGGTTGGCTGTTCAGTCTTGAAAGAAACTGTTGGGCGAATGCAAACACTGAATGTTTCCAGAGCAATCTTGGTTATTGAAAAAAGCTTGACACCCCAAGCAAAACAAGTCATCAGTGAAGCTTCTAAAAATTATCGGATAGAGACTTTCCAGGTGATACTCGTATCTTTCTTGATATTCTAAAGGCAAGGTGGTGGTTATTTTGGATGATCTTTCTCCTTTATTTAAGGAGATCGCACTATCAAATGCTGTTGCCTTGAAAAACTACTGATGATACTCTTAATTTGTTTCCATTATGAATGCGATTAGTAATTGGTTGGCTTGGATTCTTTGAATCACATATACGTTTTTTCCCCGTCAGAATGACATCAACTAACTTGTGAAACACGCCTTTCCCATGAACTACATTGCCACCAGCCCACCCTATGTACAGTATTTTGGTAAATGAGACTATAGGTTTACAATTTGGCGGTTTAACTTCTAGGGTAGTTGTTGTTTTGGAGAGTTCTCTGGATCTTAGAGGAGCAAAGACTCCAAGTTAATTCTATCGTACCTGTTTTTTTTTTAAAGTATAGTAGTTGATGGTGCAAATATTATCTGGAAAGGAACTATCAGAAGTTTTAAGGGGAATAATTGATGGTTGAATGTTTAGCTGTGAGCTCCTTGTTGCAGCCAGGGGCAGCTGCTACAACTACACTTTTTTTTTTCCACATATAAAATGATTGTTCTTTAGTATTGGGAGTACTGGGTCCCTCGTATGGAGTCAAAGTAAATAAAAGTCAGTTAGATGTATGAAGGACAAAGTAATACACTCCAACAACAGATTGTTTTGGGGTATTGACTTTTTCGTCATTGAAACTTTGTGTATTTTTGTTGACTGAACTGCCATGAAACGGCTTATTAGTCGTTTAGTAGATCACTTCAGAATGGCATATCATTTTTCTTATTTCTTCCTCACCGCCGGAAAGAAATCCTGGAGCTGCCCTTGGTCACTGGCTCACTGCTGGTGTTCTGGGAAACCTCCCCCCTTGCTATTTCAGCTTCTTTTGTTTTGTTTAGTCTTGTCCATGTTATGTGACCCTATTATGCGCTGTTTGTAGCTTTCTTCAATAAGGTATCTCGTAGATAAAAATTGGTTAAAGTGATTGTTAGTCTGTGTGGGCTTAGATTTAGCTTCCTCTAAACTTTAAGCAAGGCATTCTGCTGAGAGCTCTTTGCTTACTATTGACTGATGTAGCATTACTAGCTAGACTAAGTATCATCTTGATCTCTGAGTTTTGCCTAGTCTGTACAATCCTTGGGCTAGTTGTTGCACTACTATTGATTCATTTTCACGTTAGAATCATGGACACTTAAAAGAAGTTGGTGTGTGTCTGACACCAACACTCCTTGGTTACTCTCGGAAGCGTATCTAGTACTCTTTTTCCCGTGTCCATTATTAGAAAGTAAAAATCTTAATTCCAACACGTGTGTGATACTTTTTCTGCAACGTGTCTGACACTTCATCGTAATTCTACAACTAATCGTATTTAATTTAGTTGGAAGTTTTTAAGGGTTTCTTGAGGATTCCTACTGTGCCCATGCCTTATTTTTTAAAGGATTTCTTGAGTTCATGTCAATCTAGATTCTTCATATCTTATTGTAACTTATCTAGCATATATTTGTGAGGCGCACTAATGGTAATGTATCTCGTTTTGTTGACACAGCATTTGATGCACCAAATATAAAACTCCCATTTTGGAGTCCCACTCAAATGATTGGGGCCGTTTAATTAGTTTAAAATTTGATTTTAAGAGTTCCTGTAAAATAAAAATAAAAACTCATTCGGATATCAATAAGGGCTGGATCAGTATTTGTCCCTACATTTGACTGGATAAAAAATGAATGAATTGATCATGTCAATCAAGTCTTTACCTATCCGAATGAGTTGATTTTTTCAGGTACCCTTAAAATATGATGTAGACAAATTGAATGGCTCTGATTATTAGCGCGGGGCTCCAATTATTGTTTTTTTGGTAAGTACACCAATTATTGTTGTGTCATCAGAACTGGCCCATATATATTTTAAAAAAAACGCTCTATCTCAGCCCTTGAAATCATTGGCTGAGATTAAATCTTGAGCCCATTGTATCCTCCTTGGAGAGGGTTCATGAGGGGGATATAGGCCTTGTTTGGTTTGGGTTCTTAAGAACCGGTTCTCTAAATCATTATTCAATTATTATCCCTATTTTTAAATATTATTCTTATTTTTCTCTCTATCTCTCTCTAATCATTAATACCTATTTTTTAATTATTACCCTTATTTCTCACTCTAATCATTACAAAAAGCAAAACCCAAAACCAAACCAAACACAACCATAGTGGGTTCAAGATTTAATCTCAGCCATTGGTTTCGAGAGCTGAGATGGAGTGTCTTTTTATGTGTCCCTGGAATTGGCCTGTATATATACATGCATGCATGTGTGTGTGTGTGTGCGCATCCTCTTAATGGCAATGGACCTAAAGGCAAAAGTAAGGACAAGAAATGTTACATATGTTTCCTTTGTTAACACAGGACTCTGAGTTACTGGTCAACATCAGTCAACACAAACTTGTTCCAAAGCACGAGGTGCTCACTGGTAATGAGGTGCAGGAATTGTTGAAAAAATACAAAGTCATAAGGGCACAGGTCAGTGTTGAACAGCCTCCTTTTCTTATTTTATTGATTTCAGCATGGATTTTTGTATGTGAGTCTTGACTTTTGTCAATATAGTACATTTCTGCCGGTATAGTAAGACTATTAGAATACTTTATATTTATGAAACAATGAATGTAGTATGTTCTGACACTGGACACTGCAAACCTTAGGGTATTAATATGTTGATATTCAATTGGTTCGTTTTGATTTGGTTCTATACTTCAACCTAAGAATTGAGGCTTGTTTGCATTTCTCTAATCAAAGACTAGGGGTCATAGTTGTCGAAATCGTATGATTCCCAATTCGAATAGTACGATTTGTTTCGATTCAGGGTATAATCAATTCAAACAGATGCTGAGAATCGCAAATGGTGTAGAATCGTGGACGGAATCAAAGAATCAATTCAAGAAACGCTGAATCGCATGCTGAATCGATTCATATTAACTGAAAATTTCAGGGTTTTTTCACAACAAAACATATGAAGGGTCGAAACCCTTTGAGAATGTATATAAGACAATCAATTTTGGTTTTCAACAGTCTGTCAACCAAAAACAATCAGAGAGAACCTTCCCCAAAGCCAACCAAGAGCACAACAAAGCTAGAAGCAACGAAAACACCCTGAAAAGTATGAAACCCCCAAACAACGAAGCCTCCACAAAGCAAAAACGAGACCAACGCTTGAAGAGCTCCCAACAAACGACAAACGGCAAATCAGAACTCCACAGAAATGGAGGCATCACCTTCCAAAATGTCAAGAGCTTTAATTTCTGCTTTAATTTCCTGTTCTGAAATTTCGATTCCCTGCAATTTTAAGAGCTTCTTAACATTATAACTCTCCCTTCCATAATATTTTACACCTAAGCGGACACCCATCTTCATGTTCTCCCGGGCTTCCTTAATCAAATTCAAATTCCTCTGATGAAAGACACTACTAACCTCCTTATGGATCGAATGAGTGGGACCATCAAGATTTCCTTTTTTCGAACCCATCCTTGGAACTTTCCTAATACTGTCTCGGCTAACCATCCTAGAAAACATCGTTGTTTTCAAAGGATTTTTGCTCCATAAAGATTTCTTCTGATTACCTTTCTTGGTCTTGTGACTCTTCATAAGGCAATTGCACTCCACATACTTAACGAGAGGTTCGTTTGAGACAAGATCCCAGTCATCACAATTTGAACCCCCTGAAACCGCCTTATCTATTGAATTGGCACCTAAAACCATCTCATGACCATTCAACTTATCAACTGATAAGGAATTCTCTCATGTGGCGCATAGACCCTCACTCCTATCCATCATCACAGGTCTTGGAAGAGAGATAGGGCTAGTAATAAAACGAGACTTGGTGTTAGGCGAATCAGACACCTCATGAGCCAAAACATTATCAACCAATGGATAAACATCGGTAGTGTTCATAAACATTTCCAGCTGCCTCTCAACTACAACATCCTCGAAAGAATCAATAGCCTCTCTCAATTCACCCACCAAAGAGTCACAGGAATAGAGAGAATTCCCCTTGCAACTCACCACATCATCCTTAGAATCCTCAGGTTCACTAGAAACAATCAAATCATTGGATTCCTCTTCTATAACCAAATTTTTGTAATTAATTTTGCAATCACAAACTTTATTCGTAGAAATAAATTCCACAATCGGTTCTTAGACAACCCGAATAGGATAAACTCTTCCATTAGCCTCCAAGTTAATCGCTTGATTAATAACATCAAAAAATTTAGTAGAGACTTGGACTTTACCAAAAGAGAAAGAAAGGCCATTCGACGTTCCTTCATCAAGAGTAATGATCTCTCCCCAATTCCTGCCAATGCTAAAGAAAGTCTCTGCATTCCAAAGATGGAGGGGCACGCCATAACATTGGAATGTTTAGCTTTAGAAGTGTGATAAAGTAATAGTAGGCTATTGGCAATCTAATATAGGAAGTCATGCATGCCTAGAAACTATCCAAATCACCATATGCTTCCAGCTTCCTCTTCTTCATCATCATGCGATTTATATCCGTCCAAATTTTCCACTTTCCTTTCATTTGAATCTCCATCTTCCCACTCTACTTGTTCCCATTCATTATCCACATATATACACCTTTGTATAGTTGATTATTTGTGCCTTCAAACCTGTAGGGCTGGTGTTCACTCTTGGCTAGGATCTCCTCCTTTTGGATCTCTGAGGATAAGATGAGTGGAGCTTGCCCTTCTGTTCCCTTGGTTCCTACAAGAGAAGCAACCAATTAGTGTCCCGCTGGCCGAAGTTGGCAGGAAGGCACTTCGCTGACTAAGTTAGTGTCTTCCTGAGAGAAGGAAAACACAGAGCTTAGTGAGGGAGAAAAAGGCATGCCTCTTGTTTATCAAGGGGGTCTTTATAGGAGTGCCTTGCGTTGCAGGCCAAGGTAGCGCGTGCCAACCTCATGTCGTGAATGACAGTTGTCGAGCACTGTGTTGTTGTCTCGTACTATGTTGTTGTCTCATATGTGACCGCTCCACGTGGCCAAACCAAGACTGGTGCCAAGTGGCCGAACGGAATCATTTGGTGCCAGCACGCTCTTGCCTCCATTATGCCTCACAATCATTACCTGACCCAACACCTTGGCCTTCCCATGATGATGGGAGGAGCAGCCCAATTGTCCGTCTGGCCGTGGCTATTGGTCTGCCCAGCCTCCAACCCCACTCCTTAGTCAGCCCGTGATGGCGGGCGGAGCAGCCCCCGCAACCGGCAAGTGACGATGGGTAGTGCGGCCAACTGGCTATCTGGCCGGTGGCTGTTGGTCTGCCTAGCAATTTGGGCCCATCTGAACAGTCCACAGAGGCGACCCGCCAATCCGGCCCACTACAGAACCTTTTTGGATTGGCTTTGAAATTTTTGGCGTTGACTTTAAAGTTGATCTCGTGGTCTTGCTACGATCTTCAACTGAAGTAGCTATGTTAACATCATTCCTAGTCGAATCTTCGTCTTCAAACACAAGCTCTTCCTTCATCTTCCAACTAACCATTCATTGCTCTCATCAATATATTTCAAGGAGATGGGATCCAATTTTCCCCATGGCTTATCGACTCTGCACCAGAAAATGAAATTCCAGATTCAACCAAAAAAATTCAGAAATGAAACTTAAGGGAATAACAGGAGGAGGAGGACAAGGAAAGAAGGAGAAGAAGAATAGACATGGACAAAAAAATAATCAAACAAAGAAGAGTTTGAAGGCAAACTTATAGAGAGAGAGACAAAATTGCAGAATAGACATGGACAAAAAACAAGCAAACGGAGAAGAGTTTGAAGGCATAGCTGAAGACAAAATCGCAGGATAGACATGGCCAAAAATCCAAGCAACTAAAGAAGAGTTTGAAGGCACCCCTATAGAGGTAGACGAAATCGCCAAATAGACATGAACAAAAAACAAGTAAACAGAGAACAGTTTGAAGGCAAACCTTCGAAGTCAGATGGAGAAGTCCAAGCCAAGCTTTGAGTGCTATGGAGCTGACTGCTGAGGAGTTTGAAGGAAAAAGAAGGCCTCATTAAGTGTTGGATAGACTTCCTCAGCTGGATGGTTACAACTAAAGACAGATCTTTTGGAAAGGATGCTTAAGCGCACGCTTCTTGCACTTAGCCCTAAGGTGAGTGGTTTTTGCGCCTCGACTGCGCTTTACCACCCTTGCCTCGCTTCAGCACATTTAAGCGCAGGTTCTGCTCCTCACTTTGTGCTTAGGTGCATGCCTAAGCATGTAGTTTAAGACACTAATTTGAAGAAGAAGAAGAGAAGAAGAGAGAATGAGATAGGGTTTTATTGGGTGAGGTGGATGGGAGAGGATGATTAAGAAAACCCACATCTTCCTGTCGCCACCCCTCTCTGATCTGGTTGACCACCACCAACCCCATTCTTCTTCCGTTTAGTATTTGTAAGAGAGTAAAATCAACTGGGTTTCTATTGAGAGAGCCACGTGTTAATGAACTGAAGATATGAGTCAAAGTTATAACTTCACATCTAATATACTGTTGGATCGGGTTTCACTGTTGGTTCTCTCCAGCCCCAAATCTGACTGAGTTCTATGTTTTTCCAATCATTTAGAGCCAAATCCAGCCGCTTCAGAAATTGAAACAGACTGTTACACCTAGGGTCGGACGGGTTCATTGGTTCACTGGGTTTTCAGCTCACCCCTCCATACAAAGACCAAACCTTCGACATGGGAGCAATGATTTCAAATCGGGATACATATGTGTATGTTTAATTGTATCGGAATAGGTATTCCATATTGTAAGATGCGTTTAACATAAGTTCATATACAATTAGAAATAGTCATACCAAATAACGGACTTAAATCTACTCCATAGGTAAAAAAAAGAACTTTTGGGAATGAAACTCTATTGCATACATTGAGGCTCTCTAGTGTCTTGGTTAAGGGAAGAGAAGAAAAGCCCTTATCTGATTGATGCAAAAGAGGATTGACATATGTTCGTTCTGATTCGAGCCCCGATTGAGGTTGGGTTTTCTTCAAATGGTTTAAACGTGGCTGGGGTTCCACTTCTTGAAATAAGGTCTGACTTGTGCTCTTACGTATCTTGATACGCAATTATATCGTAAGATATGTGATACTATCGTGGGATTTCTATATATTAAAATTACGCGGTGGGATGCATAGTTTTGGGGGGACAGTATGAATTGTAGGATAGTATTCCGTATTGTAGGTATTTAGCAACACTATGCATGGGATCAACACAACCGAGACAATGATATCTCGACCACATAGGACAAAATCTATTTTCATGAATTGATTTTTGTGATCAAATTACACATTGGTACTGGAATAATAGTCTGCCTTACACATTTTGGTTGTTAAATTTGGAGATTGATTTTAAGAGAAAAAGTTCATGCCAGCTAAGGACATCACTTTGAATTAAGTATTCATTCACACTTACAACTATGTTTCCCTGTTTGTTTAACTTTGGATCTCTATGATCAATAGTGTGTTTCCAGTGGTAATTTGTTATCTGTAGCAAAAAAAAGGGGTTTCTCAAGATCTTGAAGATATCGATTCATCTCATTCCTGTTGCTCTTGCTTTAGGGACTGATCCTTCTATGGTCTGTGCAATGGAAGAATTTTCTTCGATGACATTGCGTATTTTCACATAATGCCCATGCTTTGTATGTCATGCATATTATGCAGAGGATTTGAGTTCGCGTAACTTATTTGTTGAGTTTCATTTCTGCTACTACTGATTCTGATATATGTGTGGTACTTGCATCTCGTAATTTGGTTTTCGGATTCAAATCCTTCCAGTTTCTGATATTTTTAATGCTTTCTTAATGTTTGTTGTGGGGATCAGCTACCTCGAATGTTGGTGACCGATCCGATTGCTAGATATTTTGGGCTCAAGATAGGGCAAGTTGTGAGGATCCATCGACCAAGTGAAACTGCCGGTACATACATAACATACAGATGCGTTTTCTGAGGTCAATTTGATTCCGAGAACATTCCTATTTTTTACAGTATTTGCTAAACTCAAAATCACCATCTCTCTCTCTCTCTCTCTCTCTCTCTCTCTCTCTCTCTCTCTCTCTCTCTCTCTCTCTCGGAACAATCCAAGAAATTTTGGTCTGTTTAAAGTTTTGAACCCACTTTGTCTCTGTGTTGCTCTTGATGGCTTTGCCTGTGTTGAGTTGGGATACTAATACGTTTGTGTCTTTGTGAAGTGACATACAAAGTGAAGGTTAAATGCTAGGGGAGAACTGAAGAAAGTAAATTTTCAGCAGCTCGGTAAACCGTAAAATCAACTGTTGATTTTAGTAAATGAGGAAGAATCTTTGTTAAAATTCAAAGATTCTTGTGAGAGAAAATCAAAGATTTTATATTTTATCAAACCGGAAGCTATTATGTAGAGGCAACTATGATATGTGTTTCATGAAATTCTGAGTTCGGGAAACATGTGAGAGAATATTCTTCGAAGTAAGGGCTGTGCCGACACTAAATATAAATTTCATGCCCTAAAAAATGATTTTAAGACTCGAAGCTGTGTATATTCAGGATTGAATCAAGAGAAATTCGAACGGGTGTATGGATTTTTATTTTTGAAATGAATCTGTTGGGAATTACATACACAATCCAGACACAAAAGAATTAAAGATTAACGTGGTGTGGCCGGAATGTTTGCTCCATGAAGAAAACCCTAATTCATAACTATATCGGAAGTAATAATACCCAATAATTAATATGGAGGCTTCAAATGTTGTGAACGTCCTTCTCCTTCTCTCTCCACCTCTCTCTGTCTTCCACACAAACATATATATAGAAGATAAAGCTCTCCGGTGACAGCGGAGGAAGACACTTGGCCGTGCCGAACAGTGCCGAAATTGGACCGGTGGGAGGCTGAGATGTGGGTGTGGAAGCCCTTCCATGAAAAGGAATGTCTCTGTTCGATTTAATTTTTTTAACTACTTTTCACAAGTTTCAGATTTGGATGAGTACATGACTTGGATTATTTTTGTTTTAGTCACAAATTTTTTTGGGATCCATTATCATTTTGTGGTAAGGGAGCCAAGAACTCAGGGTCAGTTATGAAATAGTGATTTTTAAAACAAAAAATCACGATTTCATGGTACAGCTTTTGGAAATCATGTGAAACGTGACGAGGAAAAAAATATTCACATACATGGCACCAAAAAATTACAGGTCCAAATTATCTTCTTTTTTTTTAAAAGTCCTAATGCACACAACCCCCTTTGTACCTTGCAATAAAAGCATTGCACTCACTAAAACAATCAACCACAACTCAAATCCATAAATTGAAATAACACTAGATCAAAACTAGGAGATTGATCTACCTCTAAAATGAAAGAAAAATAGAAATCAAACACAGAATTACCCTGGTCCTTGCACTTTGCATGTATTAGCATTGCACTGTAAATTAAAAATCATTGTACCTTTGTAATAAAAGCATTGCACAACTGTGGGTCTGGAATCTGAAAAATATTGCATCTTTAATGAATTAACATTGTACCCTTTGAGAATACCATTGCACCATGGGGAAGATTGAGTTGCCCTTATGACGTCTAAATCTAATTTTTTATTTCGAAAAAAAAGACAACTTTTTTTGCACTCATTGCACTTAAGGGCCTGTTTGGGCGCCTCATTTCTAGAAACCATTCTCCAAAGCTAATTTGCCATTTTTAACGTTAGAAGCAAAAACTCAAAAACCAGTCAGACCTCCCTTTTACATTCTCGTTTTTCCATTCTCCGTTTTTTATTCTCCCCTTATCTACCCCTTGTTTTCAGTTTATCCTCTTCCGCATGAACCAGAGAGAACGAGAGACGCATGTTTTCAGTGAAAGAAGGAAGGAAGCTTGTAGACATCCCAATTTGGACCCTCAAAATACCCTTAAGTTGTGGCCTGAAGGCTCCCTAATGATGAATGAAACAAAACATGCCTCGAAAGCTTCGAACAAAGCTCTTTGTGCTCAAAATCTAAACCAAAAGCTCTTCAAAATAAACCTAAGCCTAATCCATCTTCTAATTCATTCAAAACCCTTTTTTCGATATATAATATGTCCCAATCCATATCAAAACGAGGGAGATATGACTTGTTTTCTGACTTTCTGAGGGTAAAATGGTCATAGATTTTGATGTACAATTTTATTTTGGGTCCAAACTAATTGGGTTTGAAAGTAGACTTAACAAGCTTTTTAACGCTTCAAACCACGCTCAAAACGGAGTTCGGTAGCACCCAGGATAGCCTTTCAAGGTTTTATCTGCTGTGTAGTCGAACGTAGGCACCCAAGTTCAAGACAAACTTGGGCGTCCTAATTCAAGTCAAACTTGGGCACCCCAATTCCAACCTAACTTGGGCGCCCAAGTTCTCCTGACATCCATCAGATTCTTCAAGCATCCTGTAGACAAATTTTATGATGATATTCGATTCCTAGCCTCCCGTACACCCCTCAAACACTCCTCTTTTGTCCCTTGTGGCTCCTCTCACTCACTCACTCACTCACCCTATAAATACTACTCTCCTCCCTCCATTTCAAGCCTAGCCATCCATATCTTTCATTCTCTCTCTCCCATCAGCCATACAGCCGTACTCACCCTCTACCAAACTGATTTCCAGTTTCTATACACCTCCTCAAGCTATAAAAACTTCAAAATCTTCAAGTTACCTAAAAAATCCTTCGCCAATTTCAAAGCCTTGGGCCACCCCATCTACTCATACTATTTCACACTCAAAATCTCCTCCATAGTCTACTAAAATTTTCAGTCCTTAAACTCCTTCAAATCAAGCCCAAAAGTCCTTGCTTCAAGTCTTAGCCTATTCATGTTAAAAGGTTAATTTCTACTCTCAAATTTTAGTCTACTCGTTGTTTCTCATACTTCAATCAAGCAAAGAGCATTCTTCAAGCCCTTTTCAAAAGTAAAAAATTGGCTATATGCCATCAACTCAGTCCTCCGAGGGATCCCCAGAACTACATCCCAATAGTCCATGTGGGTGATGTATCAAAACGGGGAACAAAGTCTTTTCCTAATAAATTTTTTGAAATTTTCTTATTTTTAAACAACTTGGGCGCCCAAGTTCAAAATTTTTAGGGCGCCCAAGTTCAAAATTTTATCATTTTAGTTTAAATCATGTTTCAAGTTAGATTTGGTACTAGAATTATTCCTTTTTTTTTTTTCCCCAAATAATTTATCGTTCAAAGTTTCTCTAAGTTGTTCTCCATTTTCATTAAGGTTTCCCTTTTTCAAGTCATGATTTTAGACTAAAAACATATTTCAAAATCCTCAAAAAAAAAAAAAAATAGCATTTGATTTGAACTAGGGCGCCCAAGTTCCCTATCAATTAGGGCGCCCAAGTTCTTTGCTGGTCAAAGTAATGCTTAGTTAATCATGAACTTATATTATTCCGTAGCAATCTTATTATTCAGCATCGTAATTTCAATTTCTTGCATTTTATTTACCTGAATGTATGAATAAAATTTCATGATAAAATATTTTGTAAAAATTCCACGAATATTAAAGTAGAGACCGATCTCGTGTTGAGTGAGAGGGTTGCCATAAAACCCTTTCCCTCTCGTAACCTGGCTCTGAACCCAAGAATCATTTTAAAGTGACCAAAGCCTTTTTTCTAAATGTGGCACGGAAGTTACAATTTTTCAAAATAGATTTCTCTGGTAACTATCCACAAATCCGGGTGACAACTCCTGAAATCAAATCAAATTTTCAAATCGGCGTAGTTGAGAGCCCTATGACAGCGTCCACAAAGCCCCTAAAGATAAGGAAAGGTAAGGCATATTCTGTCTTGATTGCTAAATGCAAAATAAATAAATTTCAGGCCTAATTTCTGCTGCCACCAAGAATTCATTAGAAATCAAGAGAAGAGAGCATAGAGCAGAAGATGATTTCTTACTTAGAATCTGCAGATTTCCTCCTCGGTTTTTGAACAATGAAAACACATCTGTGCACAGAATTTTGATTTTAAAAAAAAACTCAAGAAATATGTCTAAAATTGGGTTTTCAATTTACCAATTGGAATTTTCCTATGGATTCTCCAGGAAAAAATAAATAAAAATCTCAATGTCTCTATGGGATCTTCCGTGGGATTTTTCTAGGGGTATGCTTGAGCCTCCATTGTCTAATTTAAATGGGTTTATGGGTTTTGTCTAATTTTCAATGTATCCGAGATCTGTACTTGGCATGTGTACAAATTTTGCTAGAGAAATCTGTGATATCTCAAAACCCATAAACCCATTCAAATTAGACATACTGTCCATTATTTTCATATTGGTCCATTTTTTCATTTGTCACTCGATGGGGAAAGATATCAAATTATCTTGTAGAGATACACTCTAATACCCTACTTTCCCTTCTTTGGGAACACCGAAACACAAAAATATTTTCAAACAAAAACGAAAATGGAAGGGACAAGTTTACAAAAAAATCTTTGCCAATATAAAGTTAAAAAACTTACTAAAAACAATATTCAATTCATACACATTGCTCTTGCCTCTTTCTTCTCTCTCTCTCTCGGATACATTTGTCAAGGTTTGCCCGGGGTGGGTGGGGCTGCCGCAGCCACCAACCCTACCTCCCCCCAACTCTCTTTCCGGCTCCCCTACTTTCAGATCCCCATTCCCTCTCTCCTTAGTCACCAGATCTACTCTCTACCTGGCCTCCATAACCTTTTACCATCACCATCACCATTTCAATCTCTTTCCATAGCTCTTTGTCATCATCTTCTTCTTGGTTTGGGTGATGATTGTTTCTAGAGTATTGATGGAGGTTCATAGATGGGGTTTTGGTTTGCTTCTCCAAATAAGGGCTCCAGATGTGGCTCTTTGCTCCAACCTCTACCCACGAACGCAGCCGGCTCAATTTTAGCTGGCGTCTGGTTCTATAGTAAGGGCGAAGTTTGGGGGTTAGTTTCAGACTCCACACTAAATAAAGCAGCCATTTCCGGTGTGACGGATTCTGGTGGTCTTTCCTACAACGGTCTTTTATTTAGTTTTTGTTTTCTGTTTTGTTTTACTCCTCTGTTGGAGTTTTTCTATTCCCTAATCTTTGTGGAATTGTTGCAACCCCGTGCGTGTAGTTCTTTTATGTACTCAGTGTATTCCCATTCAAACCATATGGATAACCCAATCATCGGGGATTTTTACCCTTCGATGGGCTTCGGTTTGGGGCGATTTTTAAGTAATAAAAAATTATGAGTTCCCTAAAAAAAAGTATCATACACATTTTTAATATCATAATAAATAAATGAGGGCAAAATGGTAAACAATTAATTCATAGCTCATTTTCATCATTCATCTCCCAAGCACTCTATTTTTGCAAAATACATTTTGCATATTTCTCCCAAACACTCCACCCAGATTCAAAACTCATTCTAACCATAATTTAAAAAACCAAAAAATTGAAAATGAAAACATGCTCCCAAACACCCTCTTAGGTAAGGTCAACTTTGTCTTGCTATGACGATGTCAAATCAAATTTTTGGACAGACCTTTCAAACACTACACCATAACTAAATTAGTTTTGCACATTATATAAACAAATATTGCACCTTATCTCAAACTCATTGCACTTAGGTTTTTACATGATTTGAGGGGAAAAAAAAATATACTTAGACTTTGTTATTGAATGGATTTTACGAGAACAAATTTAATTTTGATAAAATATAGTTTTGTTTAGAAGTATGATAAAATGACATTGTTTCCCAATGAATTAATGTAGGGTTGATAAAAGTGTTTTGTAAATGATTGTGTCATAAAATGAAGTGTTGATAAAATATAGTTTTTGCTTAAATCCGTTGAGAATGTTAAATTTTATCAAAACTAGATTTGATGAGATAAAATCCATTCAAGAACAAGATCTCATGGATATTTTGGGCAGTGCAATGAAACCATGACTATGAAATTGTCATTTTTTCCCTCCTTGTCATGTTTTTTGTAATTTCCAATTAAAACTGGAAAATGATAAATGGAGAAATGCAAAAATAAAATAAAATAAAAAATCCAAACACCCGCTGTCTGTACAAAAGTTCAACCCAAACTTCTGAAGGACTACTTATAACCCCGTATCCAAACATCCCTTTTAACGCTCTTCCAAACAGCCCTGTCTTAGTGCTAGGGGGGGCACGTGTAACGGATACGAGTGACGTTTGAACCCACGCGCTCCGGAGTACAGAGGGAAGGGGTATATCCGTTTCATTCATGAACTCAACATCACTCCCCACCTACTGTCCCTCACTCCTCCCCCATCCCTCTCTCTCTCTCTAAAAATTCATTGACGAAAAAGTTTCTCTTGGCTTGCAGGATTAGGGTTTTCAAACCCCTCCCCATCACCATTTGTGAGTAATTTCTCAGCTACTCACTGTGATGTTTCCACCGGTTTCAATCTCTTTAGTGGCTGTATTACTTCACTATTTGAAAGTGTTTCTGTTTTGTTTACCAAGAGGGTCTGTTTCTCTAAGCGTTTCGTGTTGAAATCTCTGCAATGTTGTCTCTCTTGCTTCTTTCTTGTTGGTTTTTAGGGTTTGAGCTTGATCTACGCTTAGTTGGTCTATTTCACTTGTGTTGTTGCTGTTTGACTCTCAGTTTTGCTTTGGAAGTCTTCAGCTTTGTGTTTTACCAGTTCTCAAAAGTTTAAGTAAACTAAAAAAAAAACTATGGATGTGTAGTTTTCTTGTCTTTCATGGCCATTTTCACACATTTCCACCACCATCAGTGTTAACTGCACTATTTCAAAGTGTTTCTGTTTTGTTTACCATGAGTGTTTATTTTTCTAAACGTTTTGTGTTGAAATCTCCACATTTTTTCCCTTTGAATGTGGTTTTTTTTTTTGGACTTGCTTGTGCTGTAATCGCTCTGTTTCATGTGTTTTTTTTTGTTAATTTTTTTTTTATATAAAATTTTACACAATAGTTCTCTTGCTTTACGTATTTGCTTTTGGTGGTCTTAGGGGAATTTCTCGCATTTTTCTGCGTTTTTCATTCTGGGCGTGTATTGTTTACCAAAAGGGTTTGTTTCTCTATGCAAGCGTTTTGTGTTGAAATCTCTGCAATGTTGTCTTTCTCTTGCTGTTTTCTTGAGGGTATTCATGTTGTTTTTTAGGTTTTGAGCTTGATCTACACTTAATTTGGTCTTTTTCATGTTTGTTGTTGCTGTTTGACGCTCAGCTTTGCTTCTAAAATCTTCAGTTTTGTGTTTTACCAGTTTCTCAACAATTTAGGTAAACTAAAAAAACTATGGATGTGTAGTTTTCTTGTCCTTCATGGCCATTTTCACACATTTCCACACCATCTGTGAGTATTTACCACCTATTCACTGCTATATTTCTGGATTCAATCTGTTTGGTGGTGGTGTTAACTGCACTATTTCAAGCTGCTTCTGTTTTGTTTACCATGAGGGTTTGTGTTGAAATCTCCACAATTTTCCCCTATGAAAGTTTTTTTTTTTTTTTTTTGTGTTGAGCTCCTGCTGTTATGCTTTTGTTTAAAAGTAGTTCTCTTGCTTTTGTATCTGGCTTTGGTGGTGTTGGTAGATTTCTCGTGTTCTCCTGTTTGGTTTTCCTTCTAGGTTTGTTTTGGTTGATGTCGGGCTTTTTTTTTGCCAAATCTAGTTGTCTTGCTTTCCTGTTACTTTTTACTGTTTTAGGGATTCTTTAAGTGTTCATCTTTATTTATTTGTTATGCACTCTGCATATTTTTTGTGCTATCGGCTATTTTTCCTGTGATTCTTGAGCTTTTTTTGATGAAGTTATACACTCTGCATGATGTTTACCACATTGATTTAGGTTATTCTGTTTTAGCTTTTGTTTTACTCTAGCTTTGTTGAAATTTGAGGTCTCTTTGCTCTATTATTATGTTTTTAGCTCTCAGAAAATATGTGTTTGGTTGTACTTTGTGGATCAGAAATGCAAAATTCTACAGATCCCGTTCTGGGAGATTGAACATCTTTCATTTTCGTATTTATTTTGAATGTTAGTTTTTTGGAGAACCTTCTCGTAGAGTTCTAAAATCTGAGTTCTTGTCAGAAAACAAAAGTTTTGCGAAACATCAATCAAACTAGTTCTTCATTAGTGCTCAAAAAAGTTTGGTTCTTAAACTGCAATCAAACATGGAAATCTGTTGCTCTAAAAAGGAAAAGGATACAGCAAACAGAGTTTTTTTTTGACTTGGCTGGACCATATTGCTCTGTGCAACCTTAATGTTTTTCATAGTTGAAACCTAAGAAGCACCGACACGTCTATAGGCCTCAAGTATCTGTGTCCGACACGTGTCGGCGATGGACACCACATGATACTCTCCGGCCATGTGTAGGACATGCTTAAATACTTGTCTAATTTTTTTCTTGTATTTCAGACACATGGTAGATGCTCTAAGACATGATGGCAAAACTCTTAGAATGTGCTAAGGTCACATAAAAGGTTAAAATATAATTTGTAAGTATAATTCTTGCATATATACCTATATTCAGATTGCTAATTTATCTTTGTTGTATTGTTCTTAAATGGATAGAAATAAAGATTTCGTTATTTATATGAATTCATCACATACCTCTATAATACAAATAAATTTTGTATTTGACGTATCCCTGATGTATCCGTGTCCTAATTTTTGAAGAAATAATGTGCATGTTTGTATCGTGTCCGTATCTCGTATCCGTGTCCATGCTTCTTAGGTTCAAACTGTAGTTCATTAGTAGATGTTACCTGGGGAAACCCAGTGCTGTCTGCAACTTCTCTTCTGTATTAACAAAGACTACTTCTCTCGTGCACATATTTAGCAATTGTACTGAATTTTGATTTTGTGGATTTTACAGACCCTTTGTTTTTCATGTGGTAATATTAGAGGGTAATCTATTAGCTTTGTCTGTTGATTTTTTTCAGTCTAGGATTTGCCTATGGATTCCCACGAGGGAAATGGGGCAGTGAACGGTGCAGGAAATGGTGCATCAGAATCTTTGCCACCGCCACCACCTGTTCCAGCAAATGTTGTGCCTTTGAAAGTAGAAACTGAGGAAGCTCCTGAACCACCTGCCAAGAAAAAGATCGTGCGTGTACCGATTGCTAGACGTGGTTTGGGATCCAAGGGGAATAAGATTCCTCTTCTTACCAACCACTTCAAAGTCAACGTCTCCAATGTTAATGGGGATTTCTTTCATTATAGTGTATGTTTTCTGTACTTAACTTTCTTATACCAATTCATCTGTTTCTGAAATTTGTGTGATGATAATTCTTTCCTCTGAAACAGGTTGCGCTTTTTTACGAAGATGGTCGCCCTGTAGATGGAAAGGGGGTTGGGAGGAAAGTGATTGACAGAGTCCACGAGACCTACGACACCGAGCTAGCTGGAAAGGACTTCGCTTACGACGGGGAGAAGAGCTTATTTACGCTCGGTCCTCTTCCGAGGAACAAGCTCGAATTCACGGTTGTGCTTGAGGATGTTGTGTCTAGCAGGTACGGTGAGAAGACCTTGTTTAGGAATCTTTCCATGTTGGTATGGATATCTTTTCTGGATATGTACTTTTCTTTCCCTCTTATTGATTTTCCACATTTGCATTTCCAGGAATAATGGTAATCGAAGCCCTGGAAGCCCCAACGATGACCGGAAAAGGCAACGAAGACCATACAACTCCAAGACTTTCAAGGTGGAGATTAGCTTTGCTGCAAAGATCCCGATGCAATCCATAGCAAATGCCCTACGAGGGCAGGAGTCGGAGAACTCTCAAGAAGCCCTGAGAGTTTTGGATATCATCTTAAGACAACATGCCTCGAAGCAGTAAGTCAATTAATGTCCTTAGAAATTTTACACAAGGCTGGTGTTTTCCATTTTATAAACAAGGCTGGTGGCACATTGCAGGGGCTGCCTCCTCGTACGCCAGTCATTCTTCCATAATGACCCAAAGAACTTTGTAGATGTCGGAGGCGGCGTCCTTGGCTGCAGGGGCTTCCACTCAAGTTTCAGAACTACCCAGGGTGGATTGTCTCTGAACATAGGTAGATTTGGACACTCAAGACATTTTATATGCACTTTCTTGTCAATTTTATATCCCTACTATTCTCTTGTGACTTTCAGATGTGTCCACGACCATGATAATCCAGCCTGGGCCTGTTGTGGATTTTCTTATAGCGAACCAGAATGTGAAAGACCCCTTCCAAATTGACTGGGCAAAGGTATCATTTTTTTGCGTTGATGTTGGTCCTGTGTTTCTATTTGTTCTTCTTTATTTCTTTTCTTGCCTCATAATTCCATTGAATCTTTTGCTTTGATTAGGCCAAACGTACGCTGAAGAACTTGAGGATAAAGACAAATCCTGCAAATTCAGAGTACAAAATAACTGGGTTGAGTGAGAAAACGTGCAAAGAACAGACGTATGATTCCTTGATACTAAGCTTCCTGTGGCCACAATAAATAGGCCGATTGATATTTTTTCTAATTGTACTGCACTTTCAATGGACGAGTTCTATTTACCATGAGTTGAATAGATTGTAAGATAATTGGTTTAGATTTAAGCTGATTCATGATTTCCCCTTCTCTTTCTCTGTTACATGCTGTAGTTTTTCGTTGAAGAAGGGAAAAGATGAAGATGGGGAAATACAGACAATCGAAGTGACTGTTTATGATTACTTTGTTAACACCCGCAACATAGAGTTACGTTATTCAGGTGATCTTCCCTGCATAAATGTTGGGAAGCCGAAGCGCCCTACTTACTTCCCTCTTGAGGTGAAATGATGGATTCTATGATTCTCTTTACATTAAAAATGCATATAATCCTGTTTTGATTTATGTTTCTTAAACCGTGGCTTCATTTTCAGCTTTGCTCTTTAGTGTCCCTGCAACGTTATACTAAAGCCCTTTCAACGTTTCAAAGATCTTCACTAGTGGAGAAATCAAGGCAAAAACCTCAAGAAAGGATGAAAGTCTTGAGTGATGTAGGTGTCATCTTATAAAAAACTTCATTGATCTCACTCTGGCATGGTGCTAAATTCTTATCTGTTTTGTTAGGCTCTTAAAATCAATAATTATGATGCTGAGCCTATGTTGCGGTCTTGTGGGATTTCAATCAGCACCAACTTCACCCAGGTTGAAGGCAGGGTGCTCCCAGCTCCGAGGGTATATATCTTATTCCAGTATGGGAGGACATTGTTTTTTCTGTTTGTTTCTTGAACAATTGCCACCTATTTTGTTACCTTGAGTGAAACTGGATTTTAGACTAACTATTGGTCACTATTATAGTTGAAAGGGGGAAATGGAGAAGATTTCTTTCCAAGGAATGGCAGGTGGAATTTTAACAATAAGGTGTTCTTTTGGCCCTGCCTTGTTCCTTGTATTTCCTTTATCGGTTCTGGATTCGTAGACCTTGTCCAGTTTGACGTGAATTTTGACTCTAATTTGTGTTTCTCATAAAATTTATCTTTGTGGGAGTAGAAATTTGTGGAACCAGCAACGATAGAGCGCTGGGCTGTTGTAAACTTTTCAGCTCGCTGCGACGTGCGTGGCCTTATTAGAGACTTGACAAGAATTGGAGAATCGAAGGGGATTGTATGTTCTGTCACTTATCCTTCGTGCAAGTTTGCTTTTTTTGGATTCCATGTATGACCTTGCAGTCTTCTTGTTTTGTTTTTGTAGAAAATTGAAGCTCCATTTGATGTATTTGAAGAGAGTCCACAAAATAGGCGGGCGCCACCTCCTGCTCGAGTGGACAAGATGTTTGAAGACGTACAATCCAAACTTCCTGGGGCTCCTAAATTTCTCCTCTGTCTGCTTCCTGAGAGGAAGAACTGTGACATATATGGTTTGTTTGATTTGATTTGTTCCTCTTTTTTCTGGTACATATTTATTTTAACATTATCACAGTTCTTCTGTGCTAGTGTTTACTCAATTGAAGCTATCTATTAACATCTAAGGTCCATGGAAGCGAAAGAACCTTGCTGATTATGGAATTGTGACTCAATGCATGGCTCCAACAAGAGTCAATGATCAATATCTCACAAATCTCATCCTCAAGATCAATGCAAAGGTGAGACTCTGTATCATGGTGTAATTTCCCTAAGAGATAAGCATTCCCCTTGCTTTTTAGGTTTCACATTTGGTGAACTCTTCTCATCATCTTCCTACTTACTTGCAGCTTGGTGGACTGAATTCGTTGTTATCTGTTGAAGGTTCTCCTTCTATGCCCTTGATATCTAAGGTTCCTACCATAATTATTGGAATGGATGTCTCACACGGCTCTCCGGGCCAGTCTGACATACCATCGATTGCTGCGGTAATATGCTGATTTCTTTAATCTTTGTGTTTTTTCCTTCTCTAATTCCGAACATGGTGTTGTTTGATAGTTTCACTTCCTAAAAAGGACTAGCAATTCATTACACTAAATGCCATCATAATCCTTGTGATACCCCACATCAAAAAGAAAAGAAGGAAATAAAAAAGAAAGCAACATGAGAAATTGTAAACACTGTCTCCTCTTTCTAATCCTTGTGATACCCCACATCAAAAAGAAAATAAGGAAATAAAAAAGAAAGCAACATGAGAAATTGTAAACATTGTCTCCTCTTTCTAATTTTTTTAATTTTTTTAATTTATAAAAAAACTATAGTTCCTTGATTTCGTGCTTCGATTGTTCTTATTGTATGAATTTAGGTCGTCAGCTCCAGGAACTGGCCGTTCATTTCACGTTATCGGGCTTCTGTCCGCACCCAGTCCCCCAAAGTTGAGATGATAGATTCGCTATATAAGCGTGTTTCGGACGCTGAAGATGATGGCATTATTAGGTTCTAATTTTCTTGTTAATGCATTTGGTGATCTTGTTTACAATCTGTTCATTATTTGATTGAATGACGCTGTTTGTTTTTATGCCCTTAGATTTGTGGTTTTAACCCTTTGAATATGGTTTACTGAGCTAGTTTTCCTCTGAATTCAGGGAGGCTTTGCTGGAGTTTTATGTGAGTTCGGGCAAAAGGAAGCCTGATCAAATTATTATATTCAGGTATTTGTTTCTTCTGCGTGATGCCATACGCAAGGGCTTTTATTGGGATCACACGTGGGTTATGATCTGCTCTCTTTGTTTGGCTTAAGTTTTAGTGATAAATTTACACGGGGAGGTAAGACTGAATAACAAATGAGAGAAGCAGGATAAAATCTGAGAGCGCACCAAAGATGTTTAGGAGAATCAACTGGTGGGGAAAATGTGGCATGTGGTGATATATAACTGGACACTACCCTCCTCCCAAATTAAGCTCCGTCATATGTAGCATTGCTGTATATACTTTTGTAATTAAACATTTGAGGTATCTCCTGTCATATATCCCTATATTGATGGCAAAAGTTATCATACAAGCACAACATAGCATGAGATAAATAGGTTTGGCTACAGTACAGATCTAAAGTATGACATTTGGGCTCTCTGTAACTAGTCTTGCTTTGCAATGTGAGACTGGAAAAATTCTTATTTTTCTTGATCTGCAAGACTGGCTTTACCTCTTATCAACTTGATTCAACTGGACTCTGCATCATTTCTAGTAACTAGAAGGGAATTATTGAGCGAAATATGCTTGATTGTATTTCATGTAGCATATAATAACTGAGTAGAAAATTTTTGTACCTTTTGACCGGAGCCTTGCTTCTTCTATTGTGGTAGAAAGGTATAGACTAATTGTTGTATTGGGCTACCGGAATCCAATCTTAGTGCACATATGACGTGACCGCGAGGGGCTATTAGATTTAACAAGGTCTCTAGAGCATGAATCTGTTTCGACATGCATTTGTTCATCTTTTATCTCTTTTTCTTTTTTGTAACCTTCCTACCTTCCTTGTCACTGTGATGTACCTTTTCAAATCCATGCTCAGTTGTCATTGTAATTTTTATCCCTTCTGCCAATTGCCTTTATGTTCTGGTTTTGCTAGGGATGGAGTCAGCGAGTCGCAGTTTAATCAAGTTCTGAACATTGAACTGGATCAAATTATTGAGGTTTTTGTGCTAATCTACGTCTCCCAACCTTTCCGGTTAGTGAAAGAGTTAAAATAACAGTTTTTTGGGTGGTTGTGCAGGCCTGCAAGTTTTTGGATGAGAAATGGTCACCGAAGTTTGTGGTGATTGTTGCACAGAAAAATCACCATACAAAGTTTTTCCAACCTGGATCGCCTGATAATGTCCCACCTGGTTAGTCCTCCAATAAAAGCATGGAGGTAATTCAGTTATGTAATTGAAAAAGTCTGACATTATTTCATCATGCAGGGACTGTAATTGACAACAAAATATGTCATCCACGGGGCAACGATTTTTACCTGTGTGCACATGCTGGAATGATTGTGAGTATTATTACAATAGACTTGTGGCATTTAATTGCATTTGTTTCCCTGCCTGAAGGGCTTTTGATTCAAACTTGACTGGGTAACTTTCAACATGTTTCTGGTCGGTTATGCCCCTCTACTTTTGTCTGGATTCTATTTTCTATGTGTTAGATTTTTTTATCAGCAAGTGCCCAACCAATAAACTGATTTTACATGAGCCTTGTCCACTGTTTTTTAATTAATGCTGAACTTATGACCGTGTTTTTGACATTTAGGACCTGCTGCTTGTAGTTTTGTGACTACTTCTGAATATGTGTGATACTATATTTCTTAAAAACTCTTTTCTTTACCCTCTCCCTCTTTTTTTCTTCTTTTCCTTTCGCTTAAATTTATCTTTTTTGCTTAAATTTATCGTTTAGAGAGAAGCCAGTTTCCTATTAGTCATGTCTTGGACAAGGATATGCTTTGTTCAAAGTTCATGGAACATTGAGACACTTCCAGCAGTTGGATTTTCACGTTTGAGTGAGGTAAATGACCCATCTAGTTCGTGTTTGGGAATTCAGGACATCTTCCCTTTCCCCAAGTACCATGGATCGCTAAATGGAGAGATGCTTCACTCATGCCCTTGGGAAAGCTGGACAGATGGGGAATAACAGAACAAGCTAATTATTCTTAGTTGGAAGGTGAAATGGGGAAAAGTGTGAATGTTGGGAAATCTCATTATTATTTCTGAGAGCTTCTATATGCCTGCATGAAAAAAAATTGAGGAAGAAATTAGCGCTACCTGAAATTATTCTTTAATAATCAATTTCAATTTTCAAACCATCTTCTCTGGGTGATCAGTAGTAATGTTTTACTATGTTTTGAACAGGACAACCACTTTCGGTTTTAATCTGATACTCCTACCTATCTTCTGATTAGTATCCTGGTTTGAAACCTTAATGAGCTTCAAAAAAATGTTCAAGCTTGGTTAGAAACCTTAATGAGCTTCAAAAAAATGTTCTAGCTTGGTTTATTCTTGTACCAAATTGATCTTAAACAAGCTTTTAACGAGCGAACATGAGCTCTTTCAGCAGTCCTAATTCCAAACCATGTGCTCTGGGTGATCAATACTTGTATTTTACACCTATATTCTTATTAGCCAATGACCTTGTGTTATTTCTGCAAAGAATCAGTATTCAGTCAATACCACTATATCAGGAAGAATTTGTACTTGTAAATAGAAGTTTTGGCCAAAAATGTTTGGAATTAATTTTCAATTTGTATTGCAATATTGACTTTACTGCTTGTGTAGTTTGTTTAATCTTTTCTTAGAATTTGGGGCTTGGGTTTGTCTATTAGCGAGAATTTGGTATTGACAGAAATAGGTGTTGGTGGGAAAATTAGTGATGTGTTTGCATTTCAGAGTGCTTGCAGGGAAATTAGTGGTAGATTTGGGGCTGGGGTTGTTTGTTAGTGATATATTTTCACTTTACTTGGCTGAGAATGGTGATGGTGGTGGTTCTGGCAGAGTTAAACCGTATTTCTCTCTACAACAAAAAAAGATTGAACTTAAATTGTTTTGTTGCATGGTCTTTGTAGGGAACCACTAGGCCAACGCACTACCATGTCCTGTTGGATGAGGTTGGTTTCTCGGCTGATGAACTTCAGGAACTAGTACATTCCCTCTCCTATGTGTAAGTATACTTGGGGCCTTTGCACCTAACATTATACAAAATCATATTCCTTTAACTGTATAGCATAGTAAGGTTTTCTAAACTATTGTTCGTAATTTTTGTAGCTACCAACGAAGCACGACTGCAATTTCTGTCGGTAATTTCATCTCTCTGGTTTCTTTAGATGCATGCAGCATTTTATTTAACCTGAAATATCATGACCACGTTCGGTATCCAATAGTTAGCCTTTTGAAATGCAAAACCAAAATATGGTGCCTGTGTGTGTGTTTGGAATACAGGTTTTGGTATCAAACAATGACATTTATGCATCAACATTCTGTGGTTCCCCTGTTTCTTCACCAAATTTGTTCAAATTCTATTGATTTAAGAAATAAAATATCTGATCGTTTATCCCATCCTGGCTTTTCTTCTTCTGTATTGGCAGTTGCTCCGATATGCTACGCTCACTTGGCAGCCACTCAGGTGGGAACTTTTATGAAGTTTGAAGATTTCTCAGATACAGCCTCTAGCCATGGGGGATTGACTTCTGCAGGGCCTGCACCCGTGCCTCAGTTGCCTAAACTCCAAGAAAATGTGTCCAATTCGATGTTCTTTGTGTAAGGATAAAAATCCCTAAAAACTCGTGTACTTTATGCAAAATGACAGGTTAGACAAGCAGCAGTTGTATATATATCTATCTAGCTTTCAGTGTGAGCTTCCCGTCAGGCAACTAACTTAGGTACTGTTAGTTTGTAAGTCTGTACTATGTGTATCTGTATCAACCCGCTCTACACTCTCTTGGTTTGGTTTATGCTCTGGGAATCTGTGCATGTTTTCCCAACTGGTAAATGGTTTTAAGTATCAAGTTTCGGATGGTGTTGTGCTACTTTGTGCTTGAAATGATGCATCTTTTGCAAGGTAATGGCTGTTTTGCTCTGTGGAGTTATTTTTGTTTGGTGTTTTTGACCGAAGGGCTTTGTGGAGGCTTTTATATGGCCCTTAAAATGTTTTTGGAGCACTTAATTCTTTTCTTCTCTTGAAATAACTTGCATAATTTTATTCCTAATTTTTTTCAAATCTCGTTGAAATTTATTGAGGGAAATTTCTGAACGTGTTTTGACGGTGGATTTTGATGTACTGAAAATTGCTTTTTTATCCGAAAGTGAAACTTTGTGGCCCTAAGGGTTTGCAAATGTAATTTGGAAATTATCTGCAAACGAGACCAACCCTGCCTGGGCATGCATTCAAAATGGCAGCAGCGCAGCATTCTAGACTCAGAGCTGCATATTCAAACACAGTAATAAACTAAAAAAATATAAAATCTCACTGAACCAAAAATAAAAATGGGCAAAATGTTACGCGCCCCGCCCCCTGCCACCTGACGCTGCGCCCCGCCTGGGCCCCCACCCCGACACGCGTAAAATACTGTTTTGCCCCTACATCTCTCACTTAATTACTTATTTATATTATATTGTATTAATTCATTTATATTACTTTAATTCATTTAATTACTTTATTTACTTTATTTGTATTACTTTATTATTTAGATTAATTCATTTATATTACTTTAATTCCTATAATTACTTTATTTATATTACTTTAATTCCTATAATTACTTTATTTCCTTTAGTTACCTTATTTACTTTATTTATATCATTTCATTTTTTATATAAATTAAAGTAATTATTTAAGTCATTTATTTATTTATTTAAGTCAATTCTTTAATTTAATTCAATTTTTATTTAATTATTTATTTATCTCTTTCATTAATATATTTTTTCTCTTTTATCTTTTTTTATCTTATATATATTTTAATTTATTTATTTATTTATATTTTGTTTTTTATTTATTTAATATTTTGTATTTACATCTTTTTCTTAATTATTTAATCTTATTTATTTAATTCGTATATTCAGATTATTTCTTATTTTCTTATCTTCAATTACAACCACTAATTCAGATTTTCTTTTTACCTTCTTATCTTCTTATCTTCAATTACAACCACTCATTCAGATTTTCTTTTTACATCCTTATCTTCAATTGCAACCACTAGTACAGATTTTTTTTACCTTTTTATCTATTTATACTGCTACATTCTTCCACTACTTCACTTTCTTCCTAATTCTCCCACTACTACTTCACTTCTTCCTCATTCATAATTTCTTTCTTTTTTCGTAATTCATCAAAGAACATTATGGATGACTACTACTATCCAGATGGTTGTTCATTTGAGAATGATGTTCCTAAAGTGAGAGAAAGCATCAATTTCAATGGCCTTAATTATATACACCAAATTTAAGACTCATCGGGTTAGTTATTTTTATTTGTTTTATGCATATTCGTCATTCATTTTGAAAGTAGATAAATATGATAAGACTGGATAATGTTTTACTTATACATATTCGTTACTTTGTTTTTTTTTTATATATAGATTTTTGAAAGTAGAGAAGATATGTTAACTTAGGTGAAAAGAGTTGGTCTCGAAAATGGTATTGTAGTGGTTATTAATAAATCTGCTAGACAGGTTTGTGGATATGGCAGATCCGTCTCACAGCAGTGTTCGAGCCCCATCATACAACACTGAACATAGAGGTCCTCCTGTGGGAAAAATCGAAAGCAAAGTGGATGGGCCGTGATACCTTCCCTGTATTTAAGCATCTACATCGAGAAGGAAAGGGAAAGGGAAAAATACAGGGAGGGAAAGGGTGGAGAAGGAGAGGGAAAGAGAGAGAGAGAGGAGGAGGTTAATTACATTCAAGATTTACCTTGGCAATTCCAGCTAAAGATATGTCCCATACCAAAGACGCCGGGCGTGATGGTCATTGTGGATTCAGAAGATTTATACAAGATATCTATGGTAATCGAGGAGTGTTGGGTTCAAGTATGACATGATCTTATCCAAGAAATTAATCAGAATAGAGCTCTCTACAATGACGTTTATCCCCAGAAAAAATATGGGATGATGTACTACGGGCCATCGTATTTATTGGAGCCCACGGCTCCACAACTATATTGGATGGAATGTATGAGTTTGGGGCTAGTCATTGCATCACGGTACAACATTGTACTATTTACATTTGACGCGAATGCTGGAACTTGTTTCACTCACTTGCCCTTGAGATCACATCCAGTTTCAGTCCAACAACGCAAAGAAATAGCTATTGCCCGTATTAACAATCACTTCGTCCAACTTTTTTTGCGCCCTCATCACCCTGTACCACCCATCCCAATATGGTGGTGGCGGAATGTATCGAATGAAGCTGCAGGATGGGTTGTCGCTTATAACGTACGTGTTCAATTGTGGAACGACATACCGGCCGCCGCGTTTTAACCACAATTTGGCTTAATATTGATTAAAATTTAACAACATTGTCAATTGTAATATGTATTCACCTTTACAAGTTTTTATTTATTTATTTACCTTTAAACATGATTGTATTATTATTCACTTTTAGAAGCTTTTTTTATATTATTCATTTTGTTAAGACAAATTAATAAATAAAGTTAAAAGAAAAAAGAAAGAAAAAACAGAAAAAGAAAAAATAATTTACTTGTAAATGTAAATAAATAAATTTAAAAGAAAAAGGAAAAAGAAAAATAGAAAAAGAAAAAGAAAAAAAAAAAGGTCAGCCGAAATGGCCCAAATGGGGAAGGGTAGTGGGGGAATGGGGGGTGGGGCCAATTGGGGAGGGTTTGTCAGGTTGAGGGCGCATAACAGCCCTCTAAAAATAGAATTCCTCTCTCGAAATATGGTAGACACCTGCAGCAAAAGACAACTTCTAAACCAAACCCGAGAGAGTGGTTCCACCACTATGCACTGCTGCCCATGTCACTCACCTCCTCAGGAAGAACTAATAATATAGTACACACATTGCTTTGCTAAAAAGAAAGACCAAATTCGAGAGGAGAATGAACGTTCGTTACTAACGGATATGGCGCAAACTATAGGGTTTGCATCATGCATCACCCATTGGGGGGTCCACCGTTCGATCAGAGCAATAATTTGAACTATTCATTTTGTAAAGTTTGCAAAATAAAGTATTTATGTAAAGAATTAGCTTGATCACAAAGCGTTTGCCCAATTCGCAAACAGAGAAACAAGTTATTCTTGTGCTTCTTTGTCTCGATTCCAATGCAAACATTGGTTGATGAGTTCATCCTTGTGAAAATACTGAGGGACAGTTCAAAGCACTTCTCTAGTAAATCATACACATGGGTGAACGGCTGCCGTTACTATAACGGTCCTAAGGTCCAGTTAGTAAGAGGGATCTTGAACTAAGAAATAGACCCTGGAAGCTAAAAAAGGGTATCCTGAGCAATTGAAATAATCTGGTTTATTGATATTCCTGGTATAGTAGATGGGTTTCTGGTGCTGGGTTTTAAATGGCTGTATAATGCCATAGTTGGGCATCTTTTCTTGAAAACAAGCGAGATCGTTGGTTTGATTTTCAGGCGTGACATTAATCCTTCCCTTTTTCAGTTGTTTTTAGTCGCAGCACAAGCAACGTAAATTCATTTTGGCTGTTTGTTAAGTTCCCTAGAAAGGGACACCAAAATGTTGACTTATTAATCATGCCGAGTCATGTGATGGGTGGATGCCACAATCAGGTCCAGCCCTAAGATTTCTAGGGCCCTAAGAAAGGTTTGAAAGTGGGGCCTCTCATTTGTTTCTTTGTAAATTAATTGTTTCGCATGAAACGTAAGACAGCCTTGTTGTTCCACATGAAAGTTGTAAGTAATTTGCAGTAGGCTTCAAGTAAATATGGTGCCTGTGTGTGCGTGCGTGCGTGCGCGTGTGTGTGTTTGGAATACAGGTTTTGGTATCAAACAATGACATTTATGCATCAACATTCTGTGGTTCCCCTGTTTCTTCACCAAATTTGTTCAAAATTCTATTTGATTTAAGAAATAAAATATCTGATCGTTTATCCCATCCTGCCTTAATTGCTGTTATGCATGCCACGTCATTGTCAGAGTTCAGACCAGGATCATTGTGTTTCCAGATGATTTCAGATTGCTGGCTCGAATCAAGGTTGCACTTGAATTTGCATGCCTCGTTGAATGTTTGCATGGTGAAGAACTCTTGCTTCGCAATACTGATGTAGCTCATTTGATTGTTGACCAGCTAAGCCTCGGTGCCTCTATACATCTATTTCTTGTGGACATTTCTAAGAATGGTTGGTCAAGCCCTAATATTATCTGCCATGCAGGCTTTCAGTCCAAGATTAGTTGATTTCAGTCGGCTTGTTGGTGGAATTTTTGGTGGAATTCCATCAAGTGATTTCGAATGGGGGCGTCCCGGCTATGTTGATACACGTCTCATCGAATCAGGTTTATTGCTAAATTTTCTGGAGTCGTTCGAGTTATTTTTTCTTCTTTATTTGATTTTTTTGCTTGATGTTTTCATCAATTTTTTCGTGTATGTTGGTTCGTCTTTGACGAGAGGAATCGAAAAAGTTAAAAAAACTCAATTTTTTAAATAAAGACGAAAATGAGTAAAAAAAACAATTTTTTTTTTAACTCACTTTTGTCTTTATACAAAAAAGTTGAAAGTTTTTATTATATTTTTTTTACGTTTCCGATTCCTATCGTTAGGATGAACCAATAATACACAAAAAAAACTTGAAGCAAAACTTACTAATGCGAAAAAATCAAGTAAGGAAGAAAAAAAGAAGAAGCCAAATTGACTTATTACCAAAGTAGCCCATAATCAAATAAATGCAATGGAGGTATTGGTTAACTACCTCTCATATGTGAGTAAAATAATCACTGTATCTTTTCGTACAATAATTAACTGGCATCTGGAACTCCTTGTTCTGGTTGAAGCCAAAGAGATTGTAAATGGGGTAGTAGTAATGCATTGGTAATAGTGGAGGAATCTTGACCCGGACCATTTCGCAGTATAGAGGAGCCCGTATGAAAGTTGCATTGTTTTCTCCAACGAAAAAAAATGGAGGAAAAGAGTGCATGGTTTTGGTGCGATGACTAACGCTATAGATGGAGCATTCTAGTGAGCCTTGGCCAGTGGTCTCTATTGGTTTTAGAGAGAGAAAGATGACGACGAAGGAGATAGAGATGACCAGGAAAAACCACGTTGGAAAAGGAAAAAAGGATAAGATCTTATCTATAAGAACCCGTAGTACTAGTATACATATGCCCTTCGTGAAACCATATCAATGTTTTGCTCGAATAACTTCTTTGGTTTTATGATACATTAAATTCGGACCTTAGCCAAATAGCAATCCACCAAACCAATGGAAAGAAGGAAGGTAAGCATGGCAACTCGACCCTTAGTTATTGAGATGGGTATTCCATTCCAGCATTGATTCTATCCAACCAAACAGACCTGACTGCCATTTTTGGGCCCAGGGAGATACAAACTCGATAAGATGCTCTCTCGTTTTTCTCTATCTTTTGCCATTATACCTTCACCTTCATCTGAAAATTTTGATACGATTTTGGTTCGTCAATGACTATGGAATCACTTCTTACAGCTGTTAAATGGATTTCTTCAAACTGTCTTTGCCTTGAATACTTCACTTTTAGGAATTATGCTACTTATGCATCTTATGAAGTAGGAGTATTTGCTTCCTCAAAGAAGTTCAGACATTTAAGGTTAAGATTCTGATAATATCTAGGCTCTGTCTTGCTAAGAGTTTGGACCCTTTTCCTATTGTTTTTCTTCTTCTTTCTTCCCTAACTTTTTCTGTGCGCTTTCGTTTATGTTCAGTAGACATGGCAATAGTTTGAGCAGATGTTATGTTCGGAAAACATATTTTCAGGTAACTGGACAGACAAAGACGGGTGTTTTTGCATATGGTATTGTACTTCTGGGGCTAATTGCCAAAAGAAAAGCGTATGATAAAAGTTTAGATTCCCGGTGAGGGATGAATGATGGTAACACTACTTATTACTGGGCCTTGAAAGAGTACAACACAAAATCTCACTCTAAGTTTTGGGGAAAGTTCAAAAAGGAAAGCCCAAGTCACTTGTGCACAAAAGCTTTGAGATGGATCCTTATTTTGATGCTGATGACGGGATCAAAATCACGAAATTGGCAATGGATTGTATAGGTGATGATCCAAAGCAACGGCCAACAATGAAACAAGTCGTTTGCTGTCTGCGAGAACTAAATGCTTACGGGCACATAATCGGCATCCCTGGTGATATGTTTGCTGGTTGTGTGTGATATGTTTGCCGTCTGCAAGAACTAAATGCTGTTCTGTGTTATCAGTCATTCCCATGAGATGTTTAGTTGTCTTCTGTTTCCAGATTATGTGAGATCTCTCTCTCTCTCTCTCTCTCTCTCTCTCTCTCTCTCTCTCTCTCTCTCTCTCTCTCAATAGGGACATGATAGCTTCCATTGCCATCACAAACACCATTGTCACACCTTTCAATGACAATTTACGGCTGGTGCTGTGACATGATTATGCAAATTTCTGGTTCAACCAAATGACATTCCCTAGAAAAGAAAAAAAAACTTGTTCATGAGATTCCATGCGCTCTATATGATAAAAGGAAAACATGTGTGGTACAAAATTGATGAACTTGCAATCCAGGCGAGTGAATTGGGTGCATATTCCAAGTTTACAGTTTTCTGCTAGCTCTCTCTCTCCTCCCCTCCTGTCCTATTTTTTTATGTAATTTGATGTTCTTGCTTGAAAAAAAAAAAAACTAACAGACATTCCAAATCAATTACCAAATTTGGAAATATTTTCGTTTTAAGTCTCTGCGTGCATATAATTTGGTGTTTCAAACTGATCAAACTCAGTTCGCAATAAAAGAGACACTACTAAGGATCAATAAAGGCACAGAAAGAATTTTGGAGTGGTACACAGAATTTTGGATGGTGGTTATGGTAGGCGGGAGTCAAGGAGACCATTTAAATTAGAGCCAGGGTTCTTGGAAATGAGACATTTTTAGGACGAGATTAAAAGTTTTAAGTGGGTACAAGAGAAAGTAGGGGGTTGGACAGAATTTCATTGGATCCAAATAGAATCATGGGGGCGGTACGGGAGACAACATTTGACACAACAAATGTGGAACATCTATTTTGGAGTCCTACACAAATGGTTGGAACCATTCAATTTGTTTAAAATATGATTTTAAGATTATCCGTAAAAAAACAACTCATTCAGATATCGGTAAGAGCTAGGTCGGTATTTGTCCCTAGATTTGACATTATAAAAACTGAATGGATCGACCGAGTGGATGAACACTTACCAACCTCAAATGAGTCGATATTTTACAAATTCTTAAAAGCATGTTTTTAACAAACTGAATGGCTCCGATTATGAGCGTGGGGCTCTGATATTGTTGTCTCCCAAACCGCCCCCTAGAATCATTCCTCATCAAGTTAGAAAATTAACAGTTCTTGAAAATTACCCAAAATTTACATCCAAACCAAACAAAGATGAACCATAAAAGGAAGGATTGTCGCCATCAAATCTGAATAGAGTTCAAAATCATCAAACTCCAGAGAAAAGTAATAACACACAAAACAGCAGAAGCTTGCAACAGAGCATTAAAAGAAAATGGAGGTCCTCATAAGGTGAAAAGAGTCACATTTCTCTGGGACTAAAGGAAGCCCAGTCAGTACCACTTCAGCACCATTATTGATGGAAACTGTTGCAGAATACTCAGAGGAATTTCCTGTATGGCCGCCCCGCATCTTCATCTTGCATATGCTGTCACCAAGATCACCAAAACTTTAAAACTAGTCGTCCAAGAATTATAAACATAACTTTCTGCAACTATAGGATGAAAACTCTTGAAAGTTTAACGTAAGAACAACTTTCTGTTATACAATTACTCCAACAGAGAAAGGAAGAGAATCACGGTGCTTTTTGACAGTTTTTGTTTATGCATTGAACCCCATCTTAGGTGCCGGGTGGTGTTGAATCAGTTTTTAATCTGTTCTTTCAAGAATAGAATCACGTACAACTAATCAACATAGAATTCACAAATAATTCATGCGCTACATAAGAAAAGACTATTCAAGATAAAAATTAAAGAATAATTCATGTAAATGTAATAAAGCATGAAACAGAAAGGAAATGTGAATAAACATCCAACTGTCCAAGCCTCAATAAAATCTGCATCGGTGAAATTACCAGAAAAACAAACAAATAGAACCTAAACCGCAAAAAGATGTGGATAGTTCAGCTAAATTATCCTATGTTCCAGGAGATTAATCTCTTCATTACATTCTGAAAGGCTTTAAAGATCTTCCGCTGTCAGTTCAAAATAATAATGGAACCACAGACTTCTCCAAATAAAATGGATATTGAGATCTTAGCAAACACGAAGGACCCAAATGCTCCGATTCTAGATGAGTTGAGTTGAGCTTTATTTCACTCAACTAACATGGTAATATTGGCATTTCTTCTGTCAACTGAAATGTAAGATGCAATAATAAAACAGAAAATTGGTCTTAAAGGCCTTTGGGGCTTTAAATGGTGTTTAGTCCAGCTTAACTTATTTTAATGCTTCCAATACATTGTTAGGAAATATTTGAGGGCTCAAGGACAACATTAGGCAAAAATACCCTTAATGAACTACACCACTCACGCTCACTGTGCAGAGGAACCAGCAGACAAAAGAAAAGGTTGGGATTTGTCATGTCATTATTCAATGAAAGCGATGGGTTTCTCTCTCATGTGGGATTGGTCACGTCACTATTCACGGTGGAATCAGCGAACATTACTACCACACACTAACACATGCATGGGAAAAGTTGGGATTGGGTTTTCTCTCTAATTGAAAGCAAGCGACGGGTTTCTCTCTCAACTGGTTTGTAATTGAAAATTTGAAATAGCCAATGCCATAAAATCAAGGTCGTTGCACAATCCAAAAATAAATATCCTTCTAGACGTGATGCACCAATGGAGACAATGAGGGTGATTAAGCCTCCTTTCAGCAAATTTATGTGCCAGTTAATTCTCACATTATTGCAGGCTGTGCAATTCAAAAGACGAGCCAAAACAGATTTTATGATAATTAGAAAACAAGGAAGGCCGAAAAAATGATCACTAAATTAAGCTGAGAGACATGACCAACCAAAAAACATCCCAAGAATACATTTCAAAAGTTACAAAAGCTTTCTTCATGAAATTAGCAACCAATCAGTAAGCTACATTTCAGTTCACATGAACCCTGCTACCAGAAAGTTTTTAAGTATCTTCTGTGAGACTATTTCTTCCTTTTCCATTCGAAGCTGGAGAAAAAAAAGTTTCCCCCAAGGCTTCAAACAAGACTATACAAATAGATCTACAAAAGTGATGGCAATGCGAGCCGCACTAAGGCAAAGTATTTTGCCATTTTAGAATCATCAGAAAACAGGTCTGTTTCTGTTTATTGCAGGAATTCTGGGGTGATTCACCTCAGGCTGAAGCCAACTAACTCATCGGTTTGGGTTGTTTTGGAAAACTTCATATCCACTTCAAACCCATGTTCAGGTAAGCACAGGTTATATGGTCATGGTCAATCTAAAATATACGTATATATTCTTGTGCATGGGAATTTGAAATGCAGTCAAACTAAACCTGACTATTACAGACTCTTGAACTGAATTTGCTGACCATAAAAATACTGAAATATATAGCACATGACTCATTCATCCTAGTACTAGTAGTTAAAGGGGTAAAAAACTAATGCCAAACCATGATCCATGATCCATCAATAAGACTTGAATAAAAGAGCAATGAAAATGTTTTCAGCATATTCCAGTGTCACACAGACTCGTGGGTGTCAGCTGTGGGTATGTATCCAAGTATGGAATTCATATAAATCCAATGTCAAGCACATGTGGCCACGTCAACATAACTCATCCCTTCCCATATGCTTATTACTTAGTCATAGGTTAAAAATGGAGCTTATAAGGTGTCGTATATGACATGCCCACTACGATTGCTTTATGCATAGTTGTTAAAAACCTACGGCACAGGATATGATTGTATCCCACGATTCCTCTCATATTCTTCGGAAAATGATACATATCCCACCTTGTACCCCTTTTGTATATAAATAACGAAACAATCGCGTATCCTACGATTTATACATGTATCCTAATTTCGTACATATTTTACAATTACTTATTGAGAAAAAGCTCACACCTTATTTCAAGAAGCAGAACCTTAAATACATTAATCTAAGCCGTTTGATCTAATTAAGACATCTTTCAAACCAATTGATAGAAATTCAACCTAAATGTAGTACTTCCGTTGTGTTTTGCCTGAATCATATAAGGACTATCCTTCTTTTTCTCTAATTAAGGCATACAAAGCCTTATGATTAACGTTGTTGAAGCCCAATAGACACAAGAAAGTAAAGTCCAAACAAGCCCAATTGACAAAGCCCAAAGATGGAAGATATTGTTGAAGGAGATACCTATTTCTTGTTCTCGGCCAATCTGCTTAGCAGCTCCATTATCTCTTCGTGACATCTTTGTTCTACAGCAGCACTCTCAACAATCTGCTTTTCTAGCTCTTCCTCCTGCTTCCGGCGCGCAGATTGGGCCACCAAAAGTTTCCCGATACCATGGACACAAACGAAGCGATAAGCGGAGGAAGTCGGCGATGGCCAAACATACTCTCAAGATGGTTTTAAAAACCCTAGAATCAGTGTTTTGAAATAGGGATACGTATTGTGTATCGTTTTTTTCATTTTACGAATAGTATCGGGATACGTATCGTGTATTGTAAGATACGTCAAAGAAAGATTATATGTACTAATTAATAATAATTACCTAACAAAAAATTAATAATTGAATGCATTTATGAAAAAAGAAGCATGAAGGATACAAAAACACACACGTCTTAAGCCATATATTATATATAGCACGTTCACAATGCTCCCAAGTGAAGTCTATTACATTTCTCTAATTTTTCTTTCTTGGGGGAGCAATAAACACTACAAAACAATTTTAAAAAAATAAAATAATGCTCTATTTTTTTTCTTTTATCTTATTATAATAGAGTGGTGGCTCTAGACTTAGGATCAAGACAAAACCTCAATAAATGAAAGGAGTCGGTGGTGGCCTTTGAATAGGAATTAGATACAAGACAAACAATAGTCTGTATATATAGGAGTATTTATACAACTATTATACTAAAATAGCCTTACAGCTTCAAACAAAAACAGAGTACCAAAAGAGGCGAAGAGCTTCGGCGATATACGACCAAAGTTAGAACATTTTATTCGGCAATCGGTGAGTTCTTGCAAGTCTAAGAGCTTCTGAAATCGGAGATGGGCAGTCGGAAAGGAATAAGTGACTCAGATCTGTTTTCGTCGGAGATAGGACTGAGTTTGGTCGTCGGAGGGAGGAGTCGACTGAGGTTTAGGAGTCGCTGAAGGGTTTTATCGAGGTTAAAGACTTCAATTTTTTATTAAAGCTTCAAAATGGTGCATAAAGGTATGCTTTAACCTGGGAAACAAAATTGTGCGATTCAGATACATATCGTGATACGTGGTGTAGCGTACAATACTCGCTCCATATCTTACAATTTCTGTACAATTGCGATACGAAGAGCGATACGTATAGTTTTCTTCCCGATACGACACGAATCGTGCGATACGTCTCGCGTATCGTACGATTTTAACAACATTGACTAGAATATCTAGCTCTAGAAATATCCTTGTGAAATATCTAGAGGTTTTTTGTGAGAATTAGTTCCATGTCTAATTTTAAAATATACCTCAAAGTTTATCTTGGATGAAATATCTTTGGACTAGAGCCTTTATGCAGTAACATAAATAGGGATAGGATCCAGCCATTTTCTACCAAGCCAAAAAAAAAAATTAAGTTCAAGTGTAATTATAAAATACTCTCCTTCCCTAACTCATGTCTGAAGTATTCCCCTTTTTTCAAAAATCTTGTCCAACTAACATTAAAATCCTAGTCTTCCAACAGAGGTATCTATAAGATACGCAATCTATGTCCCAATACCATCTATACAACGAAAAAAATGATACACGATATGTATCCCGATTTGAAAACAATTGTTTTTTGCGTAGTTTTATGGTGAAGTCAAATCACCTAGTATGTTTTCTATATGAATGTCCAAACAAGATGTCAAACAAAGATCCCAAGATTACAAAACTATCAAGTGTTGAACCCAACAACTTTATGATTGAAAGGAAGGAGATGATTATTTCAATATTATAAAAAAAAAATTGCAATAAATTTGATTGCATTTTTGCAATATGATTGAAGAATTCAAGAACATATTTCGCAACAGACTTTAAAAGGTCAGAAAGCTATTTGATCTACGACTGGCAGAGGAAAGACCCAAACCACCATCTTCATGGTCCCCGTTCTAATGAATTTCCCGATGCCCATTTTCTCCTTTCTCGCCAAATCAATACCCGTTTCAATTAATTTCAGTTCAAACACTAGAACGTTCCAGTTTCAAAGACCAATTCCATCAAATTTTACCATTCCAAATTCATCAGGACTGGTAAACCTATTGTGCACGCAAATAGAACTCGAGCAAGGTTGTCCGCCCAATTCAGCACTATAAAATTTAGACAAGACCCAGGAAAAAAAAAATTCAATCACAGCACAGCATAGGTACGGATCAAAGCATCATACATACCAACAAAACTCAAAAAGATAATGTAATAACCATATCGGACAATTGAAACATTAGGGCACTATCAACGGTAGGGAAAAATCAGATCGAGATAGCAAAATAAAATCAATAGCAAAATCGTAGAGAGGTAGAGAGAAAGAGAGATTACGAATTCACGTACGACGCCCTTGTAGACCAAGTAGGGGAGGGCGACTCCGAAGATGCCGACGAGAGCGAAGTTGCGACGGGTCCACCTGAAGTTCTGCTCAAGGTTCTCCCTTACGCTTCCCCACTCCTCTATGAACTTGTTCTTGTTCGCTTCCATTCCTCCCCCCATCTCTTTTCCTTTCTCTTTCTTCGGTCTCTCTCTCTCTCTCTCTCTAGTCTCTCTCTGGAGTCTTCTCCCCTCTCACTCAATCAACACTCACAATTTTGTGCCCTGGATTTAAGGGACGAAGCTTTCATTTTGACCCTTGCGGTTTGGACTTGGTACGGATTGACCCAAATCATTTGTAAATTACTACACAGCCCTCATGAGATAATTATAATTTCCGTCCAAAGTGACGAATTTATCGCACACGCACCACTTTTTAGGAAATGTTTGATAACCATCGTGGATGAGGAATAGAATTGTTAATCCTAGGGAGCTGGTACAGGTACAAAACATTTTGTACAGGAAATGTATAAATCGCTCTCAGGGACTTACTTTTGGGTCTCACACGAGTGATCTGAACCGTTCATTATTCTTAGAACATTTTTTCGAGTGAAATGGCGTGATTTTGGTTCAAACACTTCTAACTGTCCGATTGAACTGAATTTTTTTGGAGCCCCTCGGAAAAATATTCTAAGAATAATGAACGATTTGAATCACTCGTGTGGGACTCAAAAGTGGGTCCCTGAGAGCGATTTATACAATTTCTGTACAAAAATGTTTTGTACCCATGGGATTATCCTTAATCCGATGGATTCCCTAAAGCATTTGTTTAGGCAGTCAAAACTGGGTGAAACTTTTAGACCATGTTCCCCTAACCTGTTTTTCGGTTTTTTGGGTTTTTTTTTTTTTTATCTTTAGTTTTACAAAAAAAACCAACTAGTTCCACTAACTAGTTTTTTAGGTTTTTAAGTTTTTTGAGTTGTGTTACCAAATTACCAAGCTACCCTTATACTCAAAGGATAAGGGGTTTGAAGGGGGACAAATTCGTAATTTTACATGATTAAAGTGGTTTGTGTTTTTAGGTTAGTAGAATTAAGTGATTTTTTTATCGATTTTTTGTGAGGTTTTTTTTAGTGGAACGGGGTAGTTTTTTAGTTAAAACAAAACTAGTTTTTTTTAGTGGAACATGGCCTTAATTCCATTGGATTATTAATCCCCGAAATGGAAATATCATAGGGATATGTTACAATTAATCATATCTCACCACTTGCTTGCACATTTAGGGTGAGTTTTCGAACGAATTTTATGAAAATTTGATAAAATCAAGCCTTTGATTTTATCCATTCGTGAGAAGAGTTGATAAAATCTTAGCTTTTTGCATTAAAAAATCTAAGATTTTGATAACTCTCTGCACGAATGGATAAAATCAAAGCTTGATTTTACCACATTTCCCATATAACTTTATGAAAATTACAATTTGCTTAGTTTGCTCTTACCACTCAATATACTAGTGATTGTTCGGTTTCTAGTTTGAGACTCCCTCATTTATAACGTTAATTTGCAACCAAAACAGGTAAATCTCCATCCCACCCTTGTGCTCGCGCTCGCGGGGCCGCGGCCATGAAAATCAATTCATATCTATGCAAAACTTGGCTAAAATTTCTTCCCTCTTTCTCTCTGGCTTTGCCTTTTAATGCACAATAGTGAAGGTCAAAAAATTGGAAACAAGATTTTATGAATCCCTGTAATACATCTACGTGAATCTTGACACAATCATTAGTTCATGTTCATACAAGACCTTTACATGAAGGGAAATGATAATGCCACGAGAGTTTATTTTAGTGCCACGACAGTTACTGTGCATTGACCTTTATACCCCTAGTCAAACAAAGGGACATCTGTTCTACTCTCTCTCTCTCTCTCTCTCTCTCTCTCAATTCTTCTCACACGACAACACACAGCAAACCCACTGCTCTAGGAAATCCGATTCTTACTTTCTCTCTCTTTCTATGTAAAACCCATACCAAGTGTAATCCCTTAAAAGGGAAATCTAGGGGTAAAAGTCTTTTTGTTGTCCCCTATCCATTAAGTTGTTTTTTTTTTTACGTAATTTTTTTTTTGTATGTATTGCGTTCGTTGGGTGACTGGCCATATTTTGTTACGAAAAAATGGGATTGCAAAAATGAGAACTTGGTAGTAAATTGTATACTGATTCGACTATATTGGAAAGGGTTCAATTGTAAGTTCAATGTTGATGTGGCGCCTTCCACTCTTAAACCCCAATTTTGTTATATTACTCTGAAAAAAAAATTAAAAAAAATAGTATATCACTGTGATATTATATTACTGGAGTAAGAGAAACACAAGGAATCCCTTGCTTGCTGCTGACACCCCAATTTTGTTAGAAAAAAAAAATATATGAAAAAAAAACCATCTCAGTCAACAAGTTCAAAATAGAACCAAAATATTATTATTATTATTTTCTCAAAATAAGAATTGAATAAAGTGAAAATGTATTCTCCCTCTCTTATACTAGTCTAAAAGGGTAAAAAGGAAACCCCCAAGATATATACCATTAATAATACCATTTTCTAATTCGATAGATGACAGACACGGAGGTTGAACTCACACTTGCCTTACGAATCCTACACATTACAAATCTCAATTCTAATCATGTCTTATTACGAATCCCCTCACAATTAAAATTGTTATTAAACATGCCCTTAGATTTAGAACAAAAAAGTAATAAAAGAACATTGTGCTAACCACAACATAGTGGGCAATGAAGAATGTAAACATAATACCCGAGATGAAGAAGTTATTCGTAAATGAAGAACTCTCCAAAAATTGAATAATGTTATTTGCATATATTTACACAACAAAAATGTATACTTTTAAGATTATGATCTGATAGTGTTAAAATTAGTATGATTAAAAAGCCATTAACAAATATCTTTATAATAAGACCAATGATGAATTTTTTGATTAATGTTAAAGATTACTATTCAAAATTTTAGAAGGAAAATGAGAGATGATTGATGTTTGAGTGTAAAATTTAAAAAAAAAAACAAAGATAGAAATGAAAATTGGTGGTTGTAGAGTAAGGGTGCTCAAGGTCTGGATTGGTCCGGATTGTCATGAATCCAATCGTAATCTGCGAGCACAGTTTTTTGAAAATAAAATCTGTGTCTGATCCAAAAATTCGTATCACGGTTCGGTTCCAATCCAATCCGCGAGTCACGGATCGGTTTCGGATTTATCCACGAATTTTCAACTTCAAAAATAAAATAAAAAATCATCAACTCATTCAAAAACCTAAACTCAACATTGCAACAAAACACTTCAGTAGTATAGTTATAGATGAGAATATAAAGCATAAAAAAGAACAGAGAAAGAGCAGTCACTTGAAAAAAATAATGAAAGCTTCTTAAGCATTCTAACAAATTAATTGAACAAATCTAAACTTGAATATTATGGAATCAAAATAGATAGCCACAAAAACAAAAACCAAAATTTATTTTGGAATTCCAAATACAGTAGGCTATAAATCTGAGCTTGGGCATTGTAAAGTGTAAACATTAAATTTGTTAAACATGCCAACAAACACATATATAAAATAGACAATCACAAGCACAAAACGTAGATATCATTTTGGAATTCCAAACAAAGTAGGCTACAAAAATATATATACATTTATTTTTTAAAGAATTATATATATAAAAAAATCTCATGGTCCGGATCGGTTAATCCATGGTTTCAAAATCAAAATCCATATGCGGACCGCTGTAGACACTCCAATTTGAACCCATGAAAATCCTTGGCAATCCTCGATGATGAAAAATGCCCGATAAGAGCACGCGATGTTTGATTGTGAACTTGGAAACCCCTCCAAAATAAACCCAAACCTTCATCACTTTCTAGTACATTCAAAACCCTATTTTTTGATATATACTATGTCTCAATCCATTTTGAAATGAGAGAGATGTGCCCATTTTACCAAAACGACTCATTTTTTTGACCTTTTGAGGGTAAAATGGTCACATATTTTGATGTACAAATCATCTTAGATTTAAACCAATTGGGTTAGAAAGTAGACTTTTCAAGCTTTCCAACGCTTCAAACCATGCACAAAACGGAGTTCGGTAGCACCCAGAATGGCCCTCTGAAGTTTCATATTTTGTGCTGTCTCCTAATCCAGGCGCCCGGACTCAATCCAGGCACTTGCATTCCCCAATTCTAGGCACCAAGAATCACTCCAGATACTTGGTCACTAAGGTGAACTGAGCGGGGATGAGCATCTTGGAGAATTTTTTGAGGATTTTTTGCAGGAATTTTCAGAGAGAGTGGAGGGAAAATAGGGAAAGTCTATGTGCAACCCTAAGCCATCCTAAGGGTCCATTTTGGACCTTTCATGCCTATATAAAAGCCCCTCCCCTCCTCCATTTCAAGGGGACCAGCTCTCCCTCTCTTCCTCTACTGTTATTCTGCTAAAATCACACCAGAAACTTCATCCCCAAATTGATCCTCTATAGTTTCACTAATTTCTAGCCAACAAACCTACCTTACATCACTCCAAATCTTCATATTCCCATCATCCACCATCAAACCTTCAACTGAAGTACTTGTAATCAAACTCCATATGTTCCAATAGCTTATTTCAGTCCATACAACCATCAAAAATCATCCAACTTCCAATCCAAATTCATCAATCAAGCTTGTCAAGGTAGATTTTCTACCAAAAGTGTTCAAAAAGGCCCTGAGGGGGACTCAACCAAGGTCTTACTAGTCTTCTATACTAGTGGAGGACTTGGAAGAGGTTTGAATCATACAAGGAAGATATCTATTTTGTGCATCAACACTCAATCCAGGCGCTTGCATTCACTCCATGCAGGCGCTTGGATTCCCCTCCCTTTGCTGTGTTTAGCTTCTTTATTTACTGTCTTTTAGTCATTTGAAGCATTAACAGGTCATTTGTGCATGCATTCATCACAATGTAATCATGAGAATCATTTTAAGGCATGGTAAAGCACATTTTGGTAGCAAAATCATGATTAAAATGAGGTTTTAAGTTTCTGACTGGGAGGCCATTCAGGCACTTGGATTTGCCTAATCCAGGTGTGATGAGTGAGACATTTGAGATCAATTTCTATAACATCTTTAGGTAATTTAGGAGTGATTTAGTGAAATTTCAGCACCTCATCATTCGTACATGACATAAGCACAAACATCCACATTAGTTTCATTAATATTTTTTATGCATCTTTGTACTTTCGCATGTCTTTGTGATTGAAGTCCATTCAAACAATATTTTCAAAATCCTTTAAAAATGTAGTAGAGACCGGTGGTTTCATCGGGCACAAGGGGTGTTTTAAATTCCTTCCCCTCGCGTAACTTAGCTCCCGGACTCGAGAAATCGCAATAAAAGCAGATCAGTGAAATATTTTTTATTCCAAGGGCAAAATAATCATTTTTAATAGGTTTCGCGGGTATAGTTCTCAAATTCGGGTGGCGGCTCCTGTCAATCAATCAAAATCATTTTTCAAACCGCAATCAATTCCGTGGACATCGCTCTGCGGGGTGTGTCACAACCGCGAATCACGATTTTTTATTTTTTGAATATGTTTCCAGACCATTAATCTACAGTTAATCCAAAACGTGCGGATCCGTTCGGTCCGGATTGGATTCACGGTTCACCGTTTTTTGAGCAGCCCTATTGTAGAGTGTATACTCCAAGGCAAGATTGTAAATTTACAATGCAATATAAACAATAAGTGCATTAATCAAGGGTAGTGTTAATGCCAAAAGTCTTTTTGATTGTGTCAAAATTTAAGTGCATGAAACGCTTGTATTCATGTGTAAAGTACAAACTTTTTATGTATTGAAATTTTTGCATAATCAAAAAGAGTTTTAGCATCATCACTACCATCACTACCCTTACTTTCAAGAAAAAACAATTTAAGAAGAACCAAACGAGACCTTAGATCCTAAAATCTCTCCTATTAATTCCAGACCCACCGAACCCCCGAAGCCTCTCAAAAACCCTAGCGTTACATTCCAGAGAGCTCGAGTCGAATCAAATCGAATCGATGGCGTCCAAGACGATCACACTGAAGGCAAAAGGCAAGTCATCAAAGGGCTCCTCGAGGCCGTCAGAGGACCGATCGTTGGCCAAGTCTGTGAAAGAATGGACTAATTGGACGATGAAGAAAGCCAAGGTGATCACCCACTACGGCTTCATCCCTCTTGTCATCATCATTGGCATGAACTCCGATCCCAAGCCTTCTCTCTCTCAGCTCCTCAGCCCCGTCTGATTATTCGGTTTGTGTCTACTTGTCGAATTCACAGTGTTTCTGAGCTAGGGTTTGGGTTTCTGTAATGGGTCTTTCTCTGTTTTGTCTGCGGACTTATGTCTTGTTATGTTTTATGAGTGGTTGAAAGAAGTTTTTAGTATTACTGTGGATTTTGAATGAAGTAATAGTTATTAATTTGATAGATTATTTTACTTGCTTCTGCTTTCCTCTACTCATGTGTGTTGGTTATTGGTTTGAATTGGTTAATGATTTGAATTAGGCTCTGTTCACATTTTCAAATGAAGTGATTTTGATTTTAGTTGTGCAATCGGAATAGCTCAAATTTTCGGTGTGGTGGTTTGCATTTGGATTTGAGGTTGAATTTGGTATTTGAAATGACTATGTAAGGAGTGTTTCTGAGCTAGGGTTTGGGTTTCTGTTATTTGTCTCTCTCTGTATTTCCGTGGACTTGTGTCTTGTTATGTTTTGTGGGTTGTTGATTACTTTTTAGGGAGTGATATCAAGTCTATTATTTTCGCTAGTGCAATTGTAAAAGGCTCAATAAAGAAAATGTCTTATACCTATAGTCTGTATTTCCCTTTTGTTTGACAAGCCATACGTAGCCATATATTACCTTACATGTAATCATGATAGTGAATATTGCATAAGTCTGTTGACTTGGGTGTCTTCATATGTCCCTTTTGGTTTTACTTTGACAAGGTTTTTCAATTGGATGCACCCAAATGGAGCATGCATTGATATGCTTTTCATCGTTCTTGTGTTAATCATTAGGCTTCATTATCTCTCCATTTGTTTTTGGCGGTTGGGTGGGGGATGGATTTGAGCCATTTGCTTTGTAACATAGTGTTGATTGGTAGTACATGGATGCTGCTGAGGTATGTATCAGGAATAGATGAGATTGTTTGCTACTATGAATGAATTGGATCTTATTGAATGTGTATTTTCTCCCTAGATCATCTATTAGTACATTGGGGTTAGTTTTCATTTTCAGTGAGTTTTTATTGGCTTTGAGTACCAAATTGTTACGAATAACATAGTATGACGTGTATGGAATGTCTTATTTTTTTTTGGGCAATATCCATCATGTGTCTATATTTTGGTACTTTTGACATTCTGCATCGCATGTCTGTATAACTATTTTTGTCCATGTGTGCTTCTTGGTGGTGGATGGTCAAGTTGACGGTATTTTCGTGTTTTATCTTTTCTTGGTTACACATGCATTTGCAGCTTTCCACACGTTCTTTGTAACAATTGGAGGATTGTTGCACTTGTTTTCTTCTGCAATGCATCAAACCTATGAATTTATTGTCCTTGAGTGGATGACTATCTGCACTGTTAAGTTTGGTTGTGAAGGTTATGCTTTTGGTGTCTTATTTTTCTATTGGCTTTTGGAGTCTTTTTCATGCTATGAAGGGAATAGACTCAGTTTTTTTATCGGACATCATTGAATTAGAAGAGATGGTACTGGTTCAGTCGAATTTGGTGAAGTTTTTCGTTTTCTTTTATCTGCGCATCTTAGTTGATGTCCACATATCTTCATGGTACTGGTTCAGTCGAATTTGGTGAATTTTTTTTGTTTTCTTTTATCTGTGCATCTTAGTTGATGTCCGCATATCTTCTCATCTGTTCTCTTCTCTTTTGATTCTTCATAGGAGCATCATTTTATTTGTGATACGTTGGTCAATTTTTTTGGATTTAATTGCAATCCCTTGTCGTTGCTTAGTAGAATGCATTGTGCATGCATTGGGTGATTGAAGATTAGAAAGAGATCTAACAGGGGTGTGTGTCACTCTCGACTACAATCCTCTAGGTTCAATTTTGTATCCGGGTAAAAGAACTCAAAGTTTGAGGTTCGGTTGGAGCCTTTTGTTCAGTTTTGGTTTATTTTCTATATTGTGTCGAGCTCCTATATATGTCGATGAAGGTAAGGTGCCATGGATGTTTGTGGCCATGAGCTGAGTTCAGGCCTTAAGACAATTCTAAGCATAGGTTTATTTCCGGATCGTGGATATCTACGAAGTGTAAGTGAAATATAAGCAGAGTAGGGTGGTCCTTTTGTTAGCGGTTAAAATTTGAAATTATGGAGGAGAGATGGAGATCTAATTCTAACCCTAGGTTTGTTTGTGTGGACATCTCTATAGAAAAAGAGCTGGCGTTTGACGTTAGTACTGGATACAAATCTTTCTTAACATAGGTGATGAAACCACATCTCTCAAATAGGGTACTGCAATTGGGTACTGTCACGTGGTACTCAACCGGCATCTAAAATTTTTCTCCTCAAATTGGCACTCGATAAGTATTTCTGAAAATAAATTTTGAAATCAAGTAAACCATCCCTTTCCATGAAAACAAGTAAATCAAGAAATCTTCTCATCTTATCAACATGGTCAATAACCTCGGGCGTTATGGGGAAAGTTCTTAGATACAACGGCTATTTGCTTATGAGAGGGTGTTGTACACAATTTGTCTTTGTAAGACTGGACCAATTCTTCTATGGCCTTGGGCCATCCAAACACGGTGTCCCAACCGTTGTATCCACCATACATTTATATGGGGCTCGGTACAATGTGTGGTGGATAAGGATGTTAGGGTATTACGTTTTGGTGGCCCAAGATTCCGAAATATTTATTTGTAGGACTGACCCTATAGGTTTTATTTTTTCATGTATGGTAGATAAGAATGTTGGGGCACCACGTGTAGGTGGCCCAAGACCATAAAATAATTATTCGTAGGACTGACCCTACAAGGACCATTTCCCCTTGTCGAGTAGTTAGTCACATTATCCTTCAAAATGGGTTTCGCTCCCGCTTTCAATTCTCACTCTATGCTCGTGCTTTCAATCTTCACACTCAGGAATTCTAGTTGTTTGAGAGATTTTTGAAAGACACTTTCACGCTTGCGCTTCCGCACACGCACACACATTAATGTGACTTGGGTTGACAAGATAGTACGTTTTTTTTTTTTTTGATCAGCTAGATAGTACGTTGATGAGGTCAAATTTTGCGACCAAGGCTAAGTTTTCCAAGAACTTCAGGGTTTGCCCACAAAATTCATCGGTATGATTCCACATGTGTGTCGTTACTCGTTAGAGGAATTCTAATTTTGAAAATCTAAGCAAATTTGCCAATTTCGAGATGAAGTGACGGTTGAATTTTGCAACCAAGGCTAAGTTTCGATTAAAATTTGTGTTTGTTGTTTATGCTAAATATCAAATCAGTTGATGAATGTGAGGAGAATGATTTGTGAGAGGATACAAAAATACTGCTGAAAATATCAGAAAAATAAAAATACCCAAAATACCACAGCGGAATCTTAAGCCTAAAATCTAATTAAAGAACTATATTTGATCAATTGCTGTATGATCCTACGGCCATCAAAGACTTGAGATGTTGATCTTGAAGAGTTGCTTAACTACTACTACCAACTCCAATGAAAACTGGATAATTATGGGGATGAACTGGATAATTATGGGTCATCCCCACAACTCTATTATACCTTCACAGTTCACACAACTTAAAAGCTTGACAAAACTTAAACTTGACACTTGAATTGTGTTTGCTCACGTATGTATGTTTAATTATTATCTGTTTAATTATTATCTCCTTAACAATCTCTGACTGGCCTAGTGATCCTGACTTGGTTTTATCAATTTGCACGGTTTCAAGTTTGATTCTTCTTACTTGTAACTCTTGTGACCACTACGCCTACTCGTGTGAAATGACTGTGGGAGGGACTGTAGAAATTAGTCCAAAGTGCGCACAAGTTGGTCCAGAATAACCTACATTGTAAGAAATGCATATAAGTATCTCCTTAATGGATGTGACACATTGAGGGGAAATTTTATAATTAATGCCCATTTTTCTTTAATTTTTGTACTTTTTAGGAGGGGCCCATCCTCCAAAAATAGGGAAAGGAGAACAAAATAAGATTTGGTCATCCATATTTGGAGGATCAAAATAGTTTTGGAGGACCAAATCTCTAAAAAGGACAGTGGGTCCCTCCAAGATTCTCCCAAAAAGTACAAAAAATAAAGAAAAGTGGATATAAATTACAAAATCTCCCCTCAATGTGTCACATCCACCCTCCATTTTGGAGGAATGGAGGTGGATTGAAGTTGCCCTTAGGGCATCTTCAATCCACAAATCTCCATTCCTCCATTTTGGAGGATCAAAATATAATTTTATATTCAAAAAGTGAATTTGAAGGGTTTCACTATTCATTTGAGCTCCAACCCAATAATCTTCATTCCTCCATTTCTTAAACATATTGATTGTATCATTAGAGGGTGAGGACAAAAAAAGGATATGAGAGGAATTTGGAAGGATGAATAGTGAAAGGGAGGTGATCCTCCATAATTTTTTGATCCTCCATATTTGGAGGGTGAAAAACAATTCTCCAAATTAGAGGAGAAAATGAAGAATGGGTTGGGAAGAGGTTTTCCTCCAAAATGGAGGAATGAAGGCAAAAATGGAGTTATGAAAGGTGGGTTGAAGATGCCCTTATAAGGTCACAAATGGAGGAATACATGTCAAATTGTCAATAGGGGAAATCAGTATGTCCCTCGCTATTCGTCAACAAGCGAAACTAAATCCACTTAATCTTATGTATTTGAAATTTACGACATGCCTATTTTAATTTTTATAGTTGCTAATCTTATATCTTGTAAGTTGTTAAATTTCGGTTTAGCAAATGATCAAATTTTTATTTTTTACTTGCATAAAGGGAGCAATTTAGAAGTGATTGTCCAGAATTACAAAAGCTTGCTCTTTGAGTACTTGCCAATGTTGCAATGCAAGAAATTGGAGTACGTTTGATTCATCCATTCGAAGAGACAAAATAGACTAGAGTACTAAAGACTCAATGATTTAGTCCATGTTCTTGCACTTTGAAACTTCTAGAAAGGTATTGCCACTTCCATCTCGAATTTCTTGTCCATTTATGGGTATGCGTGTTATTTATCAATTACTTATATCTTTCAATTTATAATATTTTTTTACCAGTTTGAAAATTTTGTTTAATAGTACTCATCGAAAACTATCAAACGAGATCAATATTTAATATATATAACATTATACTATTGAAAATATAACTAATTTGGAGGAGAAAATGATCCTCATGTCTATGTTGAATGACAACCTATGTTATTTATTTATTTATTATTATTATTATTATGTATTGCTTCTTAAGTACCTTTTGGTAAACTTTGTGTATGCTTTGGTGAACTTTGCGTATATACTTCTTAAGTCCCTTTTGGATGGTCCCTTATGCGTATACTCTTAGAATTTTTTCTTGAAGTCCATTATGCAGATTTTGTTGTCTAATAAAAGTTCATATTATGATCAAGTTCATGGTACGGGAAAATGTTTGAGTTGTACTTGCATATATAATGTTAGTTGTGATAAATTTGAAACGGTACCCGATATTTCATCCATATCGATATGTACTATTCTAGTAAAAAATTGGTGCCTAAACCGGGGTACGACATTCAGACCCTTGATTTTCTGAGTAATTGACTTCTTTGTTCCTTTTCGGGTTTGGCATTTCCAATTTCTCTAGTTGGAAAAAAATAAGAAACATTAAAAACATATGCCAACAAAAAGAAAACAGAAAATTAAAGATGAGAAATACGCAAAAAGATCTTTTAGATATTTAACATTGTGAAAGCATCACAAGTCGGGGTGTAGATGAGCCAAACTGAGTTTTATAGTATTTGAGCTCGACACATTTGTAAACAAGCCACTCCAGGTTAATTTACTCAATGAGCGTCATTAAACAAGATGAGCCTATAAAAACGAGTCAAGCCGAGCTTTGCCAGCCGGGCCGAGCTTTAGGGTGTTGAGCTCGGCTCATTTACTAAACGAGCCTAAAACTTGAGCTTGAACTTGGCTTGATTAATAAATGAGCCAATCCAAACCGAGCCTTAAAGGGTTCAACCATGGGGTATTTGCGAGCAACTCGGTTCGTTCTAGGGTTGCTAAAAAATTCAGTGAACCATGAAAACTGTTTCAAACCAAAACCATTCGTATATTTTAGATTGGAATCGTGGATTACTGGTTTGGACATAGATTCAAAAATTAGAAAACCGTGACTCACGATTTGGTCCACGGATTTTCATTTTGAAACTGTGGATTAATCGGACTGGACCATGAAATATTTTTTATATATATATATTACCGGTGATCCAGTCCGGGATCCCGGATTTCCCGGACTGGAGCATTTTTCGGTGTTTTGATGCTTTTAAACATTGTTTTTGGAAAATCCGAGCCGTCCAATGTGTTCAAAAGGTGTTTTCCAAGGTCCCCGCGAGAAATCTTCAAAAAAAAAAAACCGGGAAGGGCTTGATCCAAGTAGTTTTTCGCAAAAACTGTAAATATAAAGTTTTTTTTAAAACCGCTTGGATCGCCTTCCGGCATTTTTTTGAAGATTTTTCACAGGGCTTTGGAAAACACGCAAACACATTGGACGCTCGGATCGTCAAAAAATATTGGGAACATGGAGTCCCGGATCGGGACTCCCGGACTAGAACACTACTCATATATATATATATATATACACCGGTGATCCAGTCCGGGATCCCGGATTTCCCGGACTGGAGCATTTTTCAGTGTTTTGATGCTTTTAAACATTGTTTTGGGAAATGAAAGCGTCCATTGTGTTCAAAGGTGTTTTCCAAAGGTTCCCTTGAGAAATCTTTAAAAAAATACGGGAAGGGCTTGATCAAGTAGTTTTTCGCAAAAAGCGTAAATATAAAGTTTTTCTAAAACCGCTGGATCAGCCCCTTCCCGTATTTTTTGAAGATTTCTCACGGGGGCCTTGGAAAACACCTTTTGAACACATTGGACGGCTCGGATCGTCAAAAAAATATCGGGAACATGGAGTCCCGGATCCGAGACTCCCGGACTAGAACACTACTCTATATATATATATATATATATATATATATATATATAATTTTCCCCTACTTTGATGTTTTTTGATTGGCGTTATAGACATGAATTGAATGTTCTAAAAACCATGACTCACTGTTCGGTCCTCAGATTCCTACAGTGAGCAGCCCTACTTGGTGTGCCACCATAATATCATGGGGAACCTAGTAAAAACTTTGGGAAAATATGTAAATTCCCAAATTATAAGTGTCCTAACACTAGTAATCAAAAACATCAGGGAAGTTCATTGTAATATCCCCAATGTTTTATCGCCTTTGCTTCTCTCTCCTCAGTTCTTCTCTCATATCGAGGAGATCAAACTTCAAAGCCACTGCAACGTTGAATATATATGCATTAATTCTGAAATATTGGTGAAATAATACGCAATAGGGATGATCAACGCCGTTTCTGATAATTATTCGCCGTTTCATTTGCAATAATCATCAGCGCAGATCTCTAATCCTTGTAATCTCTCTCTCCTGATACATATATGTTGCTGTATGTGTAGAATTTGTTTTCATTTAGGATTTGTGGATTGGAACGGTTTTATTGTGTTGCGTGGATTTGTGTTTGGCTTGGCTTTGAGACTTGGTGGATTTGTTCATGATAATTAGACCGAATGATTTGAGAAATTATGTTTTTTTTGGTTGATTTGATTGTTGTTTATTCAGAATCTTGTTCATTTCTAGGGGTTTCCCCCCCTGATTCAGTCTGGTATTAACATTTGATGAGCTTGAATGTGCTTGTTTGGGCCTTCTACTCAAGCTCTCTTGGCTATTGTAGAGAGCCAAAACCAATTTTCAAGGTTCCAAGAGGCTGGCTATTCCCCTCGTCACTTAGCATTTCCTCCCTTCAGCTGGCTACTAGAGGCGAGTTCAAGCCCCTCGCTACGTCTTCCAGATCCCCTTTCACGCCAAAAATTCCAGGTCTCTCTCTCTCTCTCTCCTCCTCCTCCTCCTCCTCCTCCTCCTCCCTCTTTGTTCAAACCAGATTCTTGATGAAAACCTTAACCACGTGACTTCGATTTGTACACGAAGGAACTCAGATTTTGATTTGATTCATCGTAGGTTTGTGTATGGTTCATTAATTTTGATTTGGGTTCATCAGGTGACTTGGATTTGTTTGGTTCAATTCATTAGAACCCACAGCAACCCAGATGTCTGTAGTTCTTGGTTTGATTCATAGCAACCCATTTGTGCTTGATTAGATTCATCGAGATTTTCTTGTAGTTCGAATTGATTTGGCAATGATCGAAGTGGTGCTGCTCATTTAATTTTGTTCTTGCTGTCAAATTTTTTTTTTTCAACGGGAGGAAAATATTATTGTCAGTTTTTTTTAACAGGAGAAATTTGTTCGTATTGCTGATGTTCGCTTGGTGTTTGATATGAATAATCAGTTTTGTTAGTTTGGATGGATGGCTAGAGTGGGGAGTAGTGTTGGAATGTTGGTGTGAAAAAGTGAATAGGCAAAATAGAATTTGTACTTTTTTTAGTACTTTCACCTCTCTACTCTGCCTAGCAGTGTTGGAGATGCTCTTTAGGCTTTAGGGGTGTGGACTCCTGTGATTCAGCCTTACTTAGTGATAACAGTGAGTGGCTGAAGCAGCTTCTAACTGGGCCCCTCGTATGTGCCATTCACAACCCTTGTTGGATCCATCACTGATTCATTTGGGATTTATAATGATATAATTAGTTGAGCAATTATGTCACATCTATGGTCGTCGTTTTTGTCGAGCATCTTTGGTCATATGATTCATTTCCATAATAATTTATGCGGTTCTCTAGATTTCAGTTTTTATCATGTCTATTTTGACTGTAGATTTTAGATGGTCATCTCTCCCAATGCTGGTTGATTTACTTTTGTTACACTTCTGGTTGTGATATGCATGTTTTCTGTGTGCTCTCTTATGTGCATCTATTTGTTGATTTTTCTGAATATCTTCATTTGGTCATATGTTGAGTTTTTTCATTTACAGTGTGTTGATCCATGTCTTCTAGTCAAATCATAGAGTGAAGATATATCTGCTAATCTGTATCCTGCTGAAACACGTAAGTTACTATGTATTCTTGTAAATGCCTAGCTGATGACGGTTATTGCATATTTGGGATAAGTGGCTGTGTTGGTTAATGATTGAATGTAGATCAGTTGATATGTTCTGTGCGATAACCCATTTTCACTAGATGTGTATCTGTAGCTGCGAAACATGGATAGAGTAGTTGTGCCTGTTGTGAATCAGTCAATCTCGTTAATGCATAACAGGAGAATTTCTTTTTTCAGTTGGAGATTGCCTTTTTTCCAAAGGAGCCATATGTAGGATATTAACATGACTGATTACTCATAGTCATATTTTATCACAATTTCCTCATAGGAAAGAGCAGATGTACTTGGGCCCAGGAGTTTACTTGAATTCAGAGAGCAAAAATTGAGAAAAGGGATTAACCAAATAATTAGCGGACAGAGGATAAATACCCGAAACTTATGTCATGATAAAAGTGCCAATATTTCCTAACTAATGGATGACCATCTAAATCCTCGAGAGTACCACTGTCACTGTGTTTATTAAACCACTAATCAGTACATCAGTACAGTAGTGGAGACTCTGGGTGCTAGAGTGGATCCAGGGAAGGACAATGGACAGTGCTAGACTGCGTATTGGAGACTCTGGTTGTTGAGCTAGCTGATTTGTACTATCCTTTCGCGTGTTACGTCATTATAGAAACTGCTGCATCCTTTGCTTTGTACCTCATTGAAGTTTACTGAAATTTCTAGTAAGCAACTCGTGATGAGTTTACGACCATGCTTCTGGAGCATTACATATACTAGCTATAGAATAAATATCTGCTTGCTATGCCCATAAACGTGATGTCCCTTTTGAGTTAGTTATTATGTTCCACTTCTTGTTGATGTTACTTGTTTTCTCCTTTCCACTTGGGAAGCAGTTTGAACTTCATTGGATTTTTTTTTGTTTGTTTGTTTGTGGGTAACTGAGCATTTTACTGAAAGAGAACAAAGTAATGAGGGAAACCCCCTTCATACAAACAACAACATACCAAGCCAGCTCATATCACAAAAGGCAAAGCTTCTAAGGATTTTATATATAGAAGTGGAGGCTCCTATTTTTACAAAGCAAATGAGATCAGAGGTTTTGACACTTTTCCAAAGGAAGGAAACTTTGGCTGCAAAAGCAAGCTTCACAGGGATATTGGGGAATGATGCTGAACTTTGAACATTCCCATGTGAGACCTGAGTTTATGGCCAATGGCGATGCTACAAAGATTTGATAATAGACCAAACCAAGGCTGTAAAAGAACCAAAGAATACATGGACAACAATTTCATCACGATGATTGCGGAGAGAACAGTAATCAATTACCCTCCAACTATGAAGTTGGTCCTTGGTCTTGAGTTTCCCGCAATAGCCATCATAGGATAACATTATGCCTTCGAATGAACTTGGAATACCGAACAAGTTTGTGCCAATGAACTACAGGTTGCTGAAACTTTATTGCATTCCAAGTAGAAGAGACTTGGTATGTAAAAGTAGGTGACATGACCAGATAACAGCATCTGGGTTGGCAAACTGGGGCTGAAATGGAGGAGCAGCAAGAGAGAGGAAAGAACAGGTCCACTTACATCGTAGATAATGCAATATGACTTAGCTTGCATCGGATACCAGAATTAACTGCTAACTAATTCCCAGAGTGATTCAGTAAAGGTCCAGCTGGGTGCCAATTGTCATGCCACAATTATGTAGAAGAGCGGTCCCTACTTATCCATTTTGTGAAAGGATTACCTATGGCTATGGAATATTGTAGCTAATAAAATAGCAAAGCAAAGAAGTATGGGGGTTGCGTAATAATTTTTCTGATAAGGAAGGTGTGTTTCATTATATATTAACATCAGAATATTATGACGAAGCATTTGCCCTACCTGGCCTATTTATCATGGATCTTTACCACTGCAAATCTAAAACAACAAATCTGCAACTCCTGATGCAATAATTGTGCGACGGAAAATTTTCGACCCTTGGATGGCCTTGATATTTGGGAGTTGGGACAAAGTCTTAGCACCTATAGAATGCAACAGAAGCCTCTTAGTACAGTACGCAATTCTGTCTCTGCATGCTGCATGCAGTTGGAAAAATAGTTCGGAGTGGTGCCTCATATACTGGGATGATCAATGAAGACTTTGGGCTTTTGGATCCTCCTAGATGCTTGGTTCATGATTTGAACTTAGAGGACTGTTTCTTCAAAGATGGGAAGACTTTAGAGGACTACTCCAACATCGTTTGCTAAGGTTTGCTGGATTGTTCAATCATTTGGACTCCAGTTACACCTTCAAGTTACCCTTATTTTGACACCATGTAATGTTTGTGGTTTTATGATGTCTGTTATACCAGTCAGATTTACTCCTTGATTGCTTTTTGGGCTACGAATATATTTTTCATTTTGGGTACTTTTATCTTATGTAGAACCCTAAACGTTCGTTGTTCTCTTTATACTCTTTGCCTTGTGAATGCTGGTAGCTGAAGTTCTGAAAAAAGTACGATAAAAAGATTTGATATTTGCTTGAGTTAACAATTACTGCTTTATGCTCTGCTTTTTTCTTTGTACTCTTCATTGTTTTCTTTCTCCCTCTTGGAGTGATTTAAATAGCAAACAGCTCAAACGCTTTCTAGGATCTTGCTTCTTTTTACTGCTTTGTAACGGACAACATGCATAGAATGTGTAAACTTTTACAAGAATTGCTATTGATAAAATGATCATGAAATGTTGAACTTTTATAAGAACTGGGACGAATTATTAGGATAAATGCCAGCGAAGGTTCGAAAATGCATGAATGCCTTTTTGCCACACATCTGATACACTGTTCTTTTGACTGTTGTTCCTGTGCAATGATGAACAGAGGATTACTCTTTGTTAGGTCTGATGAATGTCTAGTAGTTCTTCCCTTGCTTTTACCTCTGGATTCTATTTCTCACTAGATCTAGCCTCTTCAAAGCTTATGCAATTCTAACTTTTCCAGTATTCTCTGGTTCTTCAGTGTTTGCCCATTGTTCCTTCATGATATCAAGCCTTACATTTTTCTTTGCCCAATGTTACCATTTTAATCTGTGGTGTTTTTTTGGTTCCTTTCTTGTACTTCCTTGCCTTTAGGTTGACTGTGATGTAGACTTCTTCCTTTGTTGGCATGAGTTAGCTTATTGCATTTGCTATTCAACTATTTGTCCTACTGCACATGTCTCAAGTAACCTTTTCAAACTACCTCTTCACTTCTTCTTGCAGGGGCTTGCCAACTCTTTCTTTAGATTTTGCGGGAACTTTTATTGTAGAATAACCTTATATTACTGTTCCTTAATTTTACATGCATCTTGGATAACTCTACTTGGATAACTTTACTCATTTGTTGCCTTATGCCAGGTGTTTTAGATCTATCCAGATGCAGTCACGTCCTATAAAACTTACCTTTAAATTTAAAGTAAAAAAGGACGAAAATGGCTTCAATGGTTCTACTCTCCCAGATCACGTAGATAAGTCTCCTCAGCAACCTGTAGATGTCGTTACCCCTCAAGAGGAAGAAGAGAATAGTGCCGCAGAGGATGAAGACAATCAATCGGGTGAAGATGATTCTCAAAAGCAATTGGTGGTTTATGATCCTGCTGCCAATGGTACAAGCACAGGTGAAGATTCCCAACCTCTTTCTTTCCCCCAAAAAAAATCAATCCCCTTTCACTCTTCCAAAGTGTTGCCGTCCGTGGGGGCTTTCACCGTCCAATGTGCTGAGTGCTTTAAATGGAGATTGATTCCAACAAAGGAAAAGTACGAGGAAATACGTGAACACCTTTTGGAGAAGCCTTTTATGTGTGAAACAGCTCGTGAGTGGCGACCTGAAATATCATGTGAAGATCCACCTGACATTTGTCAAGATGGCAGCAGGCTGTGGGCTATTGATAAACCTAATATTGCGCAGCCTCCTCCTGGGTGGCAGCGGCTTTTAAGGATCAGAGGTGAAGGAGGCACTAGGTTTGCTGATGTGTACGTATCCTTAATGTTTTTTTTTTTTTTTCCCATTGTTTACATGTAGCATAGGAATTCCAAATAAACAAGTTACCTGTAGCTGGCCTTGTTTATTTGGTTTTGGAGTTTCAATTTTGTCTTGAAAGGCAACATAACTTAGAAAACGTGATCAAAATATCTTCTAATCCCTCTGAATATCGAGCACACACACTAAAGGAAAGTTAAATTTTCAATTATCACTATGCCAAATATACTTATACCGGTAGTAATGAAAAATGCCAGTAAAGGGTATTGTTAATACCATTAATGACAAACCGCGGGCAAAAACACTATTACGGCATTAATGACAAACCGCCGGCAAAAACTCTATTACCGGTGGTACTGAAAATGTAACAAAAAACCGCCGGAAAAGGTACCTATTACCGGCGGTCATAGTTGTCAAAATTGCACGATTCACGATTCGATTCGCGATTCGATTCATGATTCGAGTAAAAATAATAAGAATCTATAGATGAATCAAGGTTTATCTAGAATTGGTAGTGAATTATATGATTCACGGTTCGATTCACGATTCACGATTCATTAAAACAAGGTTTCACTTATAGATTCAACTAATATGAAATCAATTTTGCGGTCTTGCCTTAATTTTTTTTTTATGGTTATAAGGCTAAGCTTTCATTTATGATGGATATTTAACATCTATATGCATATATCCATTTCATTGTAGTAGTTAGTTTCATGTACAAGTGTCTACTCTTTCCTATTAGACCATGTGATCTTCAGATTATAGTAGGAAAAAATAAAACAATATTGATTTAAGCTTACATTTGTCAATTTCACAAATGTATTTTTAATATGCAAGTGCATAGACACATTTTCTAATGTACTTTTGAAATTTGGACCGAATCGTTGTGATTCACGATTTGGAAAATTGTCAATCCGATTCTCGATTCTATATGCGATTTGACTACTATGATGGCAGTAAATTCAAAAAACTGCCAGTAATAATAGTGAGCCATAGTATAAATATAATTAATTTCCAAATAAAATTGAAAAGCTTGGTAGTTGGGTGGTTAAGTGTCAGGACTCCATAAAAAGGGTCACGGGTTCGAATATGAGGAGCAAGAAAAAATTTCCGAAAATACTTTTTCCGGCATTAATAAAACCGCCGGTAGTAGTATGAAACTTTTACTGGCATTAATAGTACCATCGGTAATATTTGTTTTTTTAATTCCTGACGGCCTCGTAGACAGCGGTCTTCACGACCTCCGGTAAAAGTATTACCGGTGGTTTTCATGCCTTTAATGGCGGTTTTTCACTACTGGTAATACCCTTTTTTGGCGTAGTGTGCCGATTATGGATATCATAGGAGTGAGTTAACTGACTTCCCCTGGTTGATGCCAAAAGAGTGGCGAGTATCATCAAGAATGCAAGGTTTAAGAGAGAAGGCAAGTTGTTGCCATTTCTTTTTTTTGTGATGTTGTCAAGAAAGCTTAACCTTACTATCTTTGTAATGAACCATTGAAATGTGACATTTTCAGAGGACCTTGCTAAGGATCGAAGTTATTGTTGTGCTGTTGTTGTGAACGAGTCAAGTAGATATTATGAATGCTTAAAGATGAGATAACGGGTTGTGCATTTTGAGGTTTCTTTTGTCTCTTGAATTTTGTGTATTTGCATTTTCTGTTGAGATAGGTGTTCAAGTTTTCTTTGTTTTAATAAAGAAAAGAAAAAGGAAATTCTGTAGTTTTGTGTTAGGTGATAGCCTCAATATTTATTTCCCATTCTGAAAAGTTTTGTTAATGGGAGATGCCTGAGGATGATGGGGAATCCGAACCATAGATGAATGTTGGTATTAGTTTTTCCTGGTAATTTACAAGACACTCTTGGAACCGTGTTGAGTACCAAACTTTTGATAGTGCTCACTGCCCTAGTTCTCTTTAACCACAACCGTTGCTGAAAGGTTTGGCATTTGTTACTGTAACATGTTTCGTCATTATTGAGTGACTTGTGTCACTAAGTACTCGCTTGATTTCAGCCAGCATGAAGTATTAGCACTGTGTGTGTATGTGTGGAAGACATACTTTATTTTTGGTTTAACGATGTTGACTAATTTGGGTGGCGTTGGACTTTCTCTATCCTATTCCTGGAAAGTATACACACGGGGGTATTAGTTACTCCTCAAACAGAAGAATAAACTGGTATATCAGTGGTTTATGTTCCAATATTGATAAATCTGCTCTTACCCATTCTTTATGGGTACGTTAGGCTTTACTTTTTTTTCTGTAGCTCTCTAAGTTGCATTGCCTATATAACTTGATTAAGCTGGAAAAGGTAGCATTAGATTATTTTGGTCCTCTAGCAACTATTTCTCAGTTGTGATTTTCACCCTCTTATATTTCAGGTATTACGTTGCACCTTCAGGCAAGAGACTGCGCTCTATGGTCGAGATTCAAAAGTATTGTCACTTGTTGCTTGATCATCCAGAATTTCTGTTATTCTCTTGATTTGGACTTTTTCCTTGGTTATATTTAGCTTTCAGTACCAAAATGAGACAAAAGTAATTGTAGGCTAGTTCATGGCATCAAAATGGTAGTTTTCCTTTATTTTGTTTTCGGTTTTTGTTGATGTTTTTGATTTGTCCAGGTACTTGCTGGAACATACAGAGTACGTGGATGCTGGAGTGTCCATCTCACAATTTTCATTCCAAATCCCAAGACCTTTGCAACAAAACTATGTGAGGAAGCGTCCCACTCCACCTGCTGATGGTATGTATAAATCTGGTACATGTAAATTTGCAAGATAAAATGGATAATTTTAATTAAAATATTTCAAGCAACTCCCGATAATTTTAATTTCTTTTGAGATGGGATTCAGGGGCGTCTCCAGGATTTTCATAGCTGGTCTATGATGAAAAGCTGTATGCAAAAAAAAAAAAAAAACCTTCTGACAAGACAAACATTTAGGTTCAAATTTGTTGTGCTAGGCTTGTTTTGTTTTGTTTTATCAGGCTATAACATTTTGGTTCAAATTTAGTTGGAATTTCTTGCACAATTAACTCAGCACTGACAATACTAATTTATTTATTTATCTAAATTTTATTTTTTTCAGTGCATTTTTTGAATCTAGCGAGGTCGCTTGACTTCGCCGGGTTAAGAGTGGAGCCGCAAATGACGGGATTTGTATTATTTAACGCCCGTCATTTGTATCATTTAAATCCTTAGTAGCGTGATCCCTCTGCTTTGGTAATGAATCCACCCCGGAATCTGTGGTTCTATATCGTCTTACTCTCCTGTACTGCACCCACTCCCGCATTGTTAGACTAAAACTTAATAACTGTTAAACAAATAGAGGTGCTGAAATCTTGGGAAGCATCTCCAGGAAAACACGTTTTTTTTTTTTTGCAAATCTTTTAATCCGAATTGAATGTCAATCTTTTCTTCTGCTGTTTGTTAAATAATATAGTATGGAATTATTTGCATTTTGCTCGTCAATAAGAACGTTACATTTCTACTAGGCCTTGCTTGTTTACCTGGACGTGAGTCTCGGATTGAAATATATATCCAATGGAACTGTATCCTCCGGGCAACAAATCCCACAGAACATGGGATTTATGATATCATAGGGGATGCGTTTTGTTATTGATCCCATAACTAATGGTCTGCTGGTGCTTGGATTATCTTTTCACTGTTTAGTCCAGTCAAACTAATATGCCCCTCGAGAAAGTTTTTAGTGTATACGTATACGTTAGTTTTTCATTAGTACTAAAACTGTATGAGTTCTGCTTTTGGACTAAAAGTAGCATATTCATCGTCTGCTGCAGTCAATCCCCTCTCATGGGCGGGTCCAGATGAGAATACAGCTTTACGGCTTGGCCTACCGGGGTTTTCTGAAGCACCTGATTCGGAAATTCTAGATGTATCGGCGAAGAAAAAGGCGAGGCAAGGATCGTCTAAACATGTTTTCAGTAGTGATTCAGTTTATAATCAGCAGGGGGTCCAGTTGGAAGAGCCTTATCAGACCCGAAATGGTGCTTTTGAGCTGTAGCTCTTATGGTGCTTTTGAGCTGTTGTTCTTATGATGAGGCCCTTTTTTGATTTAAGTGTCATTAAATGTGTTACCTGACGCCTTATTTTTTTTTCTGCCTTGCGTGTGGGAAAAAAATATACTGTATGTTTTGTTGAACTTATCAAATCTGCTAAAGTGGCAGTGGCCTCCGGTCCGGTGGAGCTGCTGGGGTGTGTTGGGAGAGCTTAAGGTAATCTTGCGACTGTTTTTCCGTGAGAAATATGAAAAATACTATTTGTATGTATAAAAGAATCTATTATCATGTTTATTTATACTCGGAGCCCTACCCATTTCACTGCTCGAGATGTTTGATTTGATTTATTCGTTAAATTTGGAGTTTTTAGTAATGTTGGTTAATCATAATTCACTGGGCTTGGGAAAATATAAAACATATGGCTGTAAATTCTTGTTTTTGTTGTATGATCTAGAGTTGTGGATTGTTTTTGGATTGTGAAGCGCATCTATGGGTGTTTTTTTTGTTATTTATTACAGCAATTCAAATCTTTGTTACAGTTTCAGATTTGTGTATGACTAAATTTGTCTCTATTGTATTGGGGTGTGTGTGTGTGTGTGTGAGAGAGAGAGAGAGAGAGAGAGAGAGAGAGAGAGAGAGAGGTGGGCCTGGGGAGGGGCGGGGGAAGTGTGTTTTCTTTTTAAAATCGATTCTAATTGTGGTGTTATGTTTTTTTTTTTCAAATGGTTGTATTCGTTAAATAGAATATGAATTTGTGCCTGTTCGATACACATGTTAGATAAAAACACACCACATAGTTTTTAACCAACTAAAGTTGTGCCCATTGAAAACGCGAGGCCGGTTAAAACACAAATTTATTTATTTATATTATCTATCTTTCTATCAATTAGCGTTGTGTTGGTTCAATACATTAGGTTGGAAAAAATGTCAATGTCATTTTTTGGTCCCGTGCATTGAACCGGCAGAACGCTAGTATATACAAAGAGTAGTGCGTTGTTTGTAGCTCTCCCTCTTTATTTCATATCTGACACTCAACCACTTGACAATCATATGTCACTCTGAACGCAACAGAACCATATAGTTGGCAAGATATTAACCATAAACATATCAAACAATCCTCATAAGCCAAGGTGGAAGTATTAAGGGACCAACGCTGGCACAGGCCCACACTGTAATTTTTCAATTTATATATAATTTTTGAAAATTTGAGCTTTAGGTTTAGAATAAAAATTGAAGTGCCTTTTTGTTATCTATTGGCCAATTTACTCGCTTTTAGTTTTGACATTAACTTTACCAGTTACAAATGCTACAATTGAAAGGGTGTTTTCAATTATGAATTATGTGAAGAATCAATGGCACAACCAAATGGGGATCAATGGAAGAGTGATAGAATGATTAATGCATATATAGAGAAAGGCATGTGAGATCAGCACTGATTATGAAATAGGCATGTAAGAAAGCATTGATTATGAAATTACCATGCAAAGATTGCAAAACATGAAAATTTGTCGACGTCTATTGTAAAGCCTAACTTTAGTTACTTTTGTTTGTAGTTCCGATGGAAAAGTTATTAACTATAATGTGGGATTATATATATGCATATGTTACTTTTTGCTAGTATTTTTAATGAAGTAAGTTCATATTGACATATCATTTTGTTGCGGAAATGATTTTTTAGCCGTGTTTTCGTGGTGCCCCCAGTAGTCCTCGCTCCCGGGTATGCCCCTGCTCATAAAGGTCTTTCTCCGGCCAATGAGAGTAGATGAACATTGCACCTGCTTAATAAATTTTCAATCAAAGCAAAGCTAGTTACGTCCAATTACCAAACAGAGGTCTACATGATAGAAGTCTTCTCGCAGCCACAGAAAATATGGAAGTGCAGCAGCAGAAACGCATATGGCAGCTTATAGCAGACATCAATTATGCTTAGCCCAAAAAAATAAAATAAAAAATAAAGAGATTATTGATGACACAGAGATCAGTGGTAGCTCCAGATTGAAGTCTTAATTTGTAGATGGGGTCATTTGAAGAAGCATGCATTGATGTAATTTGTTGGTCTTCTGGAGATGGTACCTGTCTGTTTGGTTTCTGCTTTTGTGTAGTGTCGATTGGGGGTTGCTACTGTGCAGCCCCGTGCACAGCAGGTGCTGTGTACATCTGGGTTGTTCGTTATTCCGATGGATGTTAAGTCTAAGTGAAGAGAATAGAAGAGATGAGGTCCGTTCAAGGCCGGCCCAAGAGTTTGAAGTACCCTAGGCTTAGCTTAAAAAATGTGCCCTAAAAGTATATCGCCTAGATAATTTTTTCAGCAACAATCACAATATAAGAAAGGCAAAACTATAAATATAAAATTTTACTAATCATTATATAATAACAGAAAAGTCAAAACATAAAGTCTCCAAATATATATAACGCACGAGTATCATTTAAATACAACTCGTGTTGTGTTTCATTTGCCAAATGTAACATAAAAGAATTAGTTTTTAGTGAGGACATATGAAGAATAATCAATTTTTAGCACAAAAAAATAACTGCATTTGGGGACCCAAAATGATTGTTAATATCTAATATAAGCTAAGAAATAGCAATCCTATTAAACAAAACCCGATTAAACAAAACCATATTAAACCTGACAAAACTCATAAACTAATCTTTTAGTTTGGGCCTTTTTATTTTGGATCATATTGAGTCTTTTTATATTTCTTTCGAGGCTACAAAAGATCCCTAGTCAAGCCTACCGCTTAAAATTCTTGGGGTTCCCCAAATTTTGAGAGTTTTGTGAGTACTTTAGGCCCAGGCCTTGTGGGCCTTAGGCCTGGGCCGGCCTTGGGTCCAGTTGCCCAGATTTCACCTCGGCACCTCTGCATCAGACTCATGATATCTGGTAAATGATGGAGATAACCACAAATTACAAATTACAGTACTTAGGCCCAGGCCTTGGGCTTGGGCCAGCTTTGGGTCTGTTGCCCAGATTTCACCTCGGCACCTTTCCATCAGACTCATAATATCTGGTAAATGATGGAGACAGCCACAAATTACAGTACTATGGATATTCACTGATCACTGGAATCTTTGATAACTCTTATTATTTGACGCATTGTTGTAGTGAAAGAAGATTAGATCTCGTTTTAGAGAAGAATTGGTTAGATCTCGTTATAATAGACAAGTTCTTGAATCCATAAGAAAAAAAATAATCAACCTTGCGCACAAGGAAAAGAGAAAATACTCGAAATATTATTGATAAAAGATGTCCTGGGAATGAAGGTTATAACCCTATTTATAATAAGCTAATCCTAATTTGACTAGGACTCGAATCCTCATAAAATTGGAAATCAAAATTAAACCGAATACGGAAAGATAATAATTCTGACCTAAACGAAAATATTCCTAATCAAACTAACTATTATCCTAATTCAATTTTTACCTAACTCATTTGCTATTTGTATGAGATTATAGGTGAGTGTATTTGTTTGTGAAGAACCCATACCACCCAAAAAAAAAGAAAGAAAAGTAAGTGGACTTGAACTGTTGACATTCACAGTAGGGTAAGGTAATTAATGTTCATGTGTGTGCTTGTGCGAACAACATAGACCCAAACTAACTACTATTGTTTTAACATTAAAGACAGTCTTACCTACATCACTTGATTCCATTCCAAACTATTCAAACATCCCATGATGATCAATGTATGCTAAAATCAGTCATCATCGCATTCCAAACTATTCTAATAGATATTATGATGACCAATCTTTTAATTTGATTGATCCAACAATTCCATACACTTTGTTATTGAAAATACGATTTTTTTAGCTGATAAAAAAAAGATAAAACACATCATTTTATTTCATATCTCCATGCATAACAAGGCATGCTAGTACAAATAAAAATAAAGAAACTTCCCAATCTTCTCACATTATTATTATTTTTTGCTGAAACATAAAATATAACTTGAGATAATGCAAATTAAACTCTACTCCGAACACTGACATTACTTATAAAATTCCATGACCCACTGGTTACAAACAAAGCATTCCAATTTGATGCCAGAAAATCCAGCTCTAGTGGCCAAGTTCAGAAACTCTTGTTGCGTCCACTCCTTCCCTCCACGACATTGACCCATTATTTGTACATCAAGTTGGAAAATGACTTTAGTCGCAGCAGAATTATCTGGGCAAAAATGATAGGTACACTCCCTCGGAGTCACTTCTAGTCACACCCTCTCTCACGTGAGGTGTGGGACCAGATCTGGAGACCATACTCCATGTGAGAGAGAGTGTGGCCAGGAGTAACTCCCAGAGAGTATATATGTATCGCCTTTCTTATCTGGGATCACTGGAAGAATTCCCTCCACCGCAATTATCTTTCCATTGTCTGGTAGAGCTTTATGACAATTCTTCAACAACTTCAGGCAATGATCATCATTCCAATCATGAAGTATCCACTATATATGATCGCATAAGTCGTCATCACCAATATTTTATTAACACTATTAGATCGATGCATTGTTGAATGAAAACAACTCCCTCCCTCCTTCCTTTTTTTTAAGTCTGTTGCTTCGTAAATTTAACTTACTATTTAAGAAATATCATCATTACATCTATTTCATCAAATTTTACCTCTATTTTACATTTTTTACATCAACTTTTACTTCCACCTTTCAAAACTATCCTCCATTTTTACCCATCAACTCTTTACCCACTAACTTTTCAAAATGACAAAATGATAATTGTACACACTTTTACCCATTAACTTTTCAAAACATAGTTATTAAGAGACACCCAAAATAGAAATGACACACTAAAAAAAGGATGGATGGAGTATCATGTTAAGTGAATGACAAATTTACGAACTGCATTAATATTGTAATGCATCCTAACATGCCTATCTGACATACCATACAATTTCGAAAGAAAATAGCAATCAATGTCTTCATAAGCTCGACATCAACATATTAAGCAAGGCTAGCCAATGGTGACTCTAGGAATTTTTAGCAGGGTGTTTAAAATATACCTCAACTCTAATAACTCTATTTTTCTAGTCCTATATAAAATTATATACAAAATACAAATAACACCACTAAAAAAAAATATAAGTATGCCTGAATTCCAAATAAGAAAAAAATGGATTGCGCATCTTCCCAACATTCTTCTTAATAAATAAAATCCTACTATTGATAAAAAAAAAAAATCCTACTCAAAATTAATGATGTCACAAGAAAATTAAGTGGACTAGCCATATTATTCATAGAACAAGTTTTGGGAAAATTCCAAGCCACCCCCACTTTCTGTGGGTGTTTTCATCCAAACCCGCTTTTGTCTTTCACTCCTAAATAAGGCTTGTGTGTGCGTGGGAGGGTTTTTCCCATTCAATACATCCGCGTGGCACATGCTCTCTCTCTCTCTCTCTCTCTCTCTCTCTCATATTTTAGATTTAAAATAAAATAACTTTTGTTATACACATTTATTTTTTATAAAAATTATACATTTGAAATCTACTCGATGAGATTTTTCAAACAAGATCCATTGTGAATATGAAATTTGTACATAAAAAAAGAGTTTTTTTTACCCATTAATTAATTACAAAATTCACACATCATAACTCACTCCCAAATAAAAAATTTACACCCAAAAAGAAATTGTACTATTAAGGGTGTGAATTGTTGCATGGGTGTTCATTGTGTGCAATTGGGGGTGTGAATTGTTACAAGATATGTGAATTATGTCCTATTGGAGGTGTGAATTGTTGCATGGGTGTGAATTGTGTGTTATTTGGAGGTGTGAATTGTGTGTTATTTGGAGGTGTGAACTGTTGTAAGGGTGTAATTTGTGTGCATCTGAGGGCTGTGAATTATTTAGAAGGGGTGTGAATTCTGCATTTGAGGGACGTAAATTCTTTCTTTTTGGGGTGTGAATTGTGCATTTTGGAGAGTGATGTGTGTGAATTCTGCATTTCAAATATGTGAATTCTTTCATATTTGGAAGGTGCATGTGAATTGTTTAGGAGGGATGTATATTAGTACATTAATTAATGGGTATAAAATAATTTTTTTTAGTACATTAATTAATGACGCAATTTGGACAAGGAAATTATCATCCGCGCGCATGGGGAGGGCTTGGGGTTGAATGTGTTTGACATGAGGTGAGCTTGAAGGGAAGCTTCTGACAAAATAGGGCCGGCCTATAAAAACCCCCCAACAAGCTAGTTTCGGTAACCAAAACCAAATTGCCACTTTAGGCTCCAGTTGCCTTGAGCCGGCCATGATATTAAGGGAATCAACATAAAACGAGATACATGTTATACGTTGCAAGAAAAGTTAAAACTAACCTTCAGAAAAATGGCATCTCCTGCGGGAACGCTTTCAAACATATCTCGCTCAACATGTTCCACTCCTACATGCACCGAAGTTGTAATACCATAACTTGTAAGTATTAGGAAAGTGGAACACAAACAGACGTGCGTAATGGAAAAGCGGAATAGAAAAATGAGACACAAGACATATGTGGAAAACCTCAACGTGGGGAAAAACCACGGGAGCCACACCAGTTCATTATGGAATTGAAAATAAGAGTACAAGTCTTCTCGCAATCAGATCGAACATATTACTCTCTTAGTCCCATATTGGAAGATAATCAGACCTAACGTATTACTCTCTATTTCATATTATTGGGCCTCTTTACCTTTTAGAATGTTTCAAAGAATTATTTGTATCTCATAATCTATGATGTTTTTGGTTATTCCAACAACTTTGTTAAATAAAGCTAATTAAAATCTATCAAACAAGATTTATATTGAATATAAAAAACATAATAAATAAAAAATTATAGACAATTTTTTGAGATGTCTAAAAAAGGAGACACGCTCAACAATATGGGACGGAGGGAGTAAATGAAACTAGCTCGAAAATCATACCTGGATAGTGGGGAGCATGTTGGATAACGTGTGGAAGGTCAAAATTAATAGCTTTGATATGTGGGTATTTGGAGGTGATCATGTTGAGGCCAGCTGACACCGAGACCGCCTCCAACATCAAGCAGCTTTTGGACTTGCTCAAAACCCTTGTAGGAAGACTACAGAATTTTATTGAGGAACATTGTTGTTTGGTTGATCATGGCCTTATTGAATACCTCATTGAACCTGTGATCCTTCCCTGGGTACTCAAATGAATGCATACCATGAACCCTGTCAAATGGAATGCCTCCTTCTAAAACTGCCCCTAGTTCAAAAATTGGATGCTACCGTATTATTTACTAACCAAACGAAAAAGAAAAAAATTGGATGGTATTTATATAAATTACCAGCTAGCGTTGAAGACCTTGTCCTGGATCAGGCAAAAGAAGGGCGCTAAAGAGACACCGTCCTGCTTAGAAACAAAGTATTTGGCCACAGGAGCAAGCCCATACAACCTCTGATCCACTAGTGGATCGGACTTCGTGTCATCATCAAAACAGAGGTCGAGAACGGAGTGTGGGGGAGTCCTCGCCGGAGTGAACTCTCTGAACCTTCCGGGGTGGCAGATGTAGAGGTGGAGTGAGTAGTGCACGCTTGAGCCCTTTTGCTACTGGCCCGGGGTGGCCTCGAGACACTTGGGGACAACGCTGCCGCTGCCTCAGCCCGGACGATGGTGGTCCGAGAAGGCACTCCGACGATTAAGTCAGTCACTGGAGGGGGAAAGGTGACACAGAGATCTAGAGAAATAGAGGAGTTAAGAGGGTAGTAAATGAGGAGAGAGGGATGCCCATTGTGGTAGTTGTGAGTGAGTATTTATAGAGGAGGCGCAAGGCCCCACGTGCTTGGTAACCCTCACGCACGTCGTTCGCTCTGCTCGAATGACAGTGAGGTGACCTCTCGCCCCCGCCATAGACACCATACTCGATGACGCCACGACACGCGGGTTCGAAAGCATCCAATCACCCTCGAGACATTCCCTTATCACCCATGTCTGGCCGGGCCAGCGGTGGTGGTGGCAAAGGTGGTCCGCCGCATTTAGTGCTCCATTGTGGACATGTAGCGTGCTTTGCACGCGCTCAACCAAAGTGAATCCCGAAGGCCAAGGTAGAATCGCAGCCGACCGACTCACCACGAAAGTGGCCAAGTCCCTGCTACCGGCATGCCGACGGCCGGAAAGCTGGTGGTACCTGAGAGCGTCGAGAGCCATTCCCTGACTTCGCTCCTGGGCCAAGATCGCTCTCAAATCCATATCTTCGGCCTTCGGGTAACTACACACCCGCGGCTCCTGCCGAGGAACCGACGCCGCACCGCCGAGATCTAATCTTAACTCATTCACCACTGACATGAGACAGCCACCCCCTTTAGCTACTGTATCGTGGGGAGGACCTCCCCGCCGACCCCCGCGTGAACCGTCAAGCATAATAGCCCCATCAACTTCTCGTACGGTGGACGCATTTAACGTGGGAGTTGATTCAACCTAGAGATAGCGCTGGAAAAGCGAGGTTAGGTGTTATTGGCCGTGGTCGGGGGCCGCCCCTGGCTCCAATTTTGTGATGGCTGGGTCCTTGTGAGCCCAGAGCGCTAGAGGTCGATTAGGGTTGAACGCACGCATCAATGTTATCGTGGGCCGGATGCGACACCCGTTCGCGGATCATGGACGCCGCGGATGATGCCCATACCACCCGCTGTCAGCGTTCGCATTGGTCCGAAGCGCCATTACGCGATTAGCGCCCAAACGGTTCAAACGCGGTGGGCGTGTGTCATGCAGCGATTAGGTGCCGCTTTTCCTCGGGCGCGTCATTCATCGCACCTATTCAATAAGGCCTAACTCTTAGCTTCTATAAATACGGGGAGGAGGAGAGAGGGCTCTTGTTACTCTTTTCTCTCACGTGCCCACGAGTTTTCGGTCTTTGTCGTCAATCGCCATTGTGTTTAGCCATTTTCTTCACAAAAACCACGCTTTCAGGCCAAGATCTTCATCAAAAACTCAGGTATTGTTCTTTTCCTCAGTCTTTTTTATGTTTTTACGCAGTTTTTCTCAAGTCTTTGCACGTTTTTTTTTTGCATTTGGGTGGGTTTGTGAGGGTTTTCATTTTTTCCCCTTTGTTGCATTTGAGTTTTCCGGCGGTTTGTGCGGTGGAGCACGTCTGCCGATTTCTGGGCTTGAAGAACACTCAACATGTTCTTCCGAGCGTCCAACCTATTGACCGCATTGTCTTTCGCCGAGAGCCAACAAGAGATCCGAACGGGTATTTCCCTTTAGGTTTTTTCGAGCGCTTATAGATGGGTGTGAGTCTCGGATAGTTAACACCTCGAGGGGAGCTCGACAGGGGCCGACGCTCATCCCTTTGCATTTTCTTGAACTTAAACCTGTGCATATCGCTAATGGTTGCTTCACCCGTGCACTGTAGGTTCCCACCTGGATGAGCTCAGACCCTGCAGATTCATCCTCAGACGACGTTCTTGCCGACTCCTAGTTCAGTGATTTTATCCACAACGTCCTCATCTGAGAGCGATTCGTTCTGGTAGGGGCTATAGGAGTTTGCCGCTGATCGCCTTCCTACAACTGGCGTAGTCCCTTTGAGCGTAGCCCCTCCTCCCAAGCAACAACCCTTGAACGGCCCGGATGGAGATGGAGAATGAAGCTATCGCGTTTTAAAAGTGGTATGAGCCTCCACCTCCAAAGGCAAGTGATTCATGGAGCCCTCCCTAACATGACATGCCGACCGAGACCCTCAAACCAGAGTCTCCCGCCGTCGATTCGACCAAACTCCCCAGCCTGTTCGAGGGGTTTTCTTCGGACTTAGATGTCGTGGAGATTGACAGGGCCGCGGCTGGGTTCAAGGATCCAGAGGGAGCCAAGGTTTTGGAGGTGGACTCGTTCCAGGCCCAAAGGATGGATGCTGAGGAATCGGGGCCATTCTCTGAGGGAGAGGGTTCGAGGGAGGAACCCGTAGCCGAGGACGAGCCCGAAGGACGGTTGGCCAAGGCAGAGGAAGGAACCTCTGAGGCCACCGCCGTGCCAGAAGGGCAAGTCTAGGAGTTCTGCCGAGCCGATGACGAGTGAAGAGATCTACATAGATGGGGGGGGTGGAGTATGGAACCAATTGGGAATCGATCCCTCCGAAGAATCCAAAACACGACGCCTATAAATACGTCACAGATTACTTTGACGGGACCGCCGAGAAGCTGGCCTTGTTCTGTAGGGATTATCGTATACTGGAGGATGTGGACATCACCTGACCCACCGATGGCCAAATCCATTACCATCGGGGGTAGATTACGGTGCTGCTGATGGTGATCTGCGAGGGTGGGCTGACCTTCCCAATGCCGAGCCTCCTCAGGCGGTTCCTGGATCTCTATTAGCTGGCTCCGCATCAGCTTGCCACCAACGTATATCGAATCATCAATTCGGTGGTGAGGCTGTCGGAGCAATACAACATCCCCCTCCGCCTCAATGACCTCATGGCCATCTATGTCGTACAGCGGAGCTCCGCCTACGGGCGATACTATTTTGCCAGGAGGCTAGAGTTCCCACCCTTGGTTGGGATGCTCTTCGACTCGGAAAGACACGCCTGTGAGCTAGTGATCGTTTGGGACAATTATGAAAAAGCCATCGGGGATGAGTCCTCGTGGTTCGTCCCCTGGAACCGGGGGAAGCCTAGTAAGTCCGAGGCCGTGTACTTGCACATTTTCATTTTTATTATGTATGCTTGCCTTTACATGTATATCGTTGGATCCGCCGAACACTCAGGTTATTTATTTCCTTTCTTTTTACTGCAGAGTGTAGGGAGGTGACCAGATACCTTGCCAGGGACGTTGACGACGACGTCATTGACCGCGTCTTCAGGATCACATACTGCACGGCCCCCGGTATTCTCGGATATGTGCCCTCCTACAAGCGCTTTTTGAAGAAGGGAAAAGAGCGATGCGAGGGGCGGGTCCAGCCGTCTTGATCGGCACTGCCGATCTCACTGGACATTTGGCGAGCCAATCTCGTTGGGCCTTGAACGTCTGTGAGGGGCACCCTAGCCTACCCCAGTCGTTTGTTGCGGGGAGCGGATCTAAAGGCTTGATGGTTCGGAGCCTCGCGTCTTTGAAAGGAGGCGAGAGGAAGGAGAGGCGAGAGGAAGAAAAGGGGAGGCCACCGCTACCAAAATGCCAGTCACTCCGCCAAAGTGGGCGCCCTGGAAAAAGTCTCAATTGCCAGCCTCCGTTGTCGGTAGAAGGTTTCAAATGGCCACAACGGGCTTGCCACTTCCCCCCTTGGCGCACCCGCTGTGGCCCCTCCGAGGGAGGTTCCTTCCAGGGACAAGCCTGTCCCACCAGAGGTCAGGCTCTCCTAGACGAACAAGGACGAGCCGTGGGTCCCAGTGATCCAGAATTCTCGCGAGGAGCTTGTCAGGAAGCTTTCGAGCGTTCGAGAGAACAAGAAGACAACAATGACCCTACTCAAGGCTCTTGCCCTGCCGAGGGATATGCAAATAGTGCCAAAAAACACAGCCGACAACTACGCTGACCTTTGCGCTCAGATCGTGAAGGTAAGAGCTTCCCGCTTATGTTCAATTAGTATTTTCTTCAAGTCTCTACTCTCGGTTACAACTTGTTTTAACTTACATCCTTCTCTGTTTTGTAGGATCGCTACCAAGATTAGTTTCTGGGCGATAAGGTATACAACTTGGCATCAGAAGTCTTTGAGGTGGAGAAAAGGTCGAGGCCGCAACGTAAGGCGCATGAGCTAAAAGAAGGTCAAGCCCTGCCGCCGGCTGCAAATGTGAACTTGAAAAATAGTTCGCCGCTAGCGCGACGCGCGCAGTAGGAAAGTGGTCATAGATGCCGAGAGCAAAGTCATCAGGAGACGGCATGATCGCAAGCGAAAAGGAAAGATGCCCAGGCCGATCACGACAAGATGATGGCTGCTGCAGACTCTAATGGCTACCAGAGGGGGTCAAGGGAGACGCTCGAGAAATTCACCCAGGAGGCCAACAACAACGAGGAGGCGACCTTCAAAAAGGGCTACCTCCTTGGTCGTGCTGGCTGCTGGCCCGAAGACTTTGTCCAGGCCTACGACCTTGTTTCTGTTCCGGTGGACTCTGCCTTCCGGTCATCCATCCTTCCCGTGCTCGAGATCAACGTCCCGGAGATGCCTTTTGATGACGAGGATGAAGCACCGAGGGGACCAATCTCCGAGAGCGGGGGTGCCTCCGACCCTACTATTGACAATCAGGGCCAGGCCTAGGCTCACGAGGTTTAGTCCTCTTTTGTGGAACGTCTTTTGTACTTTTGTTCTTTACAATGTTGTACTCGGGACCAACGCCGAACGGTGTACCTCTGCCGGGTCCCATTTTGTTTAATGAATGAATGCCCCTCTTTATTTCTTTTGTGAATGCTTTCTTCTCTTTCTGATTTGATATCTGAATACTTTGTCTGAATAATTTCACAAGTAATGGCTTTCGTAAGTGATAAAAGATTATAACTATTGAATCGTAACCGCCGAAATTGGTAATGAATGATAGCCCCTGCTTCGGCAGGGTGTCAGAGCCAATAACTGAGTGACACCCTGCCGAAGCATAGGAGTTAAAAAAGTTTTCTTGGCTCCTTTAAAAAATTAAGGAAGCATAACCAGTGATTTCCGAACCGAGCCGTAGGTTCGTATGCATCGAGCGAATAATCGATGCAATAGCCCCCAACTAGTTCGATAGGTAGGTCCGAAGACTAGGGGCATTTTCCCGAACGCTTGTACATATCATCGTTGCTCTCATTGGGCATAATCATACATTCCACCGAACGCTACGAATTTTTTCGCCGAGAAGAGATTTGTGTTCAACCGAACGTAAATAACTATTCATTCGAATAGGGTCGAGTCGATCCACCGAACGACATTGATCTAGCAAAGACCCTTTATCTGAGGGCAACCACTTGTACAAAAATAAAAATTCGCAAAAAGAACGAGAACTGGAGAAAGGATCTTATCATTAACATTTTAATCCCTCGGCATTACAAAAAGGGGGTACCGAGGGCCCAAAAGGCGAAATGATAAACATAAGATCCTAACCATAGTATTTCCTTAGTTTTGAGGCGTTCCATGGGTTGCTTACGGCCGTCCTGTCCATTTTGGCGAGTTTGTAGGCCCCATAACCAGCCTTGGCCACAACGCGGAAGGGGGCTTCCCAATTAGGCATAAACTTCTTCTTGTTCTTCTTCTGGACAACCTCTGGGAGGACGAGATCGTCGACGCTGAAAGGGTGGATTCAGACGTTTTTGTTATATCCCCGAGCAACTTCCTACTAGTATGCGGCGTACCTGGTGTTGGTCTTGTCTCGAAGATCTTCTATGTGGTTGAGCTCGGAGGCAACGTGCTCATCGTTCGTGGCGAGATGGAAAACCTCCGTTCGATTGGAGGGAGCGATGGCAGCGAGTGGAAGGATGACCTCCATGCCATAAGCCATCGAGAACGGTGTTCGGCCAGTACCTTGTTGAGGGGTAGTTCGGTACCCCAATAGGACTTTGAGCAGTTCCTCCACCCACTTCCCTCGCTTGTTGGTCAACCTACGCTTCAGACCGGATGAAATCAATTTGTTCGAGGTCTCGACCTGACCATTTCCTTGAGGGTAGGCTACGGTTGAATTATAGACATGAATGTTCTTTTTCCTGCAAAGCGTCTTGATGGCTTCGACAACGAATTGGGTGTCGTTGTCGGAGATGATAGCATAGGGGACGCCAAATCGAGAAATGATATTTTTCCAGATGAACCGCTCAACCTCGGTAGCTGTGATGTGGATCAGAGGTTCGACCTCTACCCACTTTGTGAAGTAGTCCGTGGCTGTGATCAGGTGCTGAAATCCGCCGGGGGCCGCAGGCAGGACGGACCCCAACAATGTCAAGCTCCCATTGGGCGAATGGCCATGGGCTCGTGACCGGCTGTAGTGACATTGTATTTGTAGGTGCGAGAATGGGGAGTGCTTTTTGGCGCGCCTCACACTTCGGCGTAATCTTGGCGCTCTTCCTCATTTTTGGTCGCGGTAGCCTTGGGTGACTTTTGCTTGGATAGGGTCGCGTCCTCACAGTGGGTGCCACGGCTACCTTCATGGAGCTCCACGAAGGGCGTGGGGTACCTCGGTGTCACAACGACACGGAAGTCGGGACGATATGCGTCTGGTGATAAAGCTAGCCCGGTCGGGGGAAGTAGGATGTGGGTGGCGTGATTCGGTGAGCCTCCTTTAAATGCAGGGAGGGGCACGGTCTCGGAGGTAGGAGACCAAGGGATCCATCGACTTAGGCGAAGCGGCGGTATCATGGCGTCTTGATTGCGGTTGAAACTTCGAGGCTGCGATCTCCCTGAGCGTGATTGTTCAAGTTCCTCCGAGTTCATTGCACGCCGATCTGAGAGCAGCAAGGGATCGGCATGAGCATTCTTGGCTCGACCGATATGGGAGAAGTGGACGGCCTTGAAGCTTTTTTGCAACTCCAGAATGTGACTAAGATACTTCAACATCCGAGCGTCGCCAGAGCCGTAATCGCTGTTCAGCTGGTTCACCACTAGCATGGAGTCGCTGTAAACCTGTAGTTCATCCACCCCGAGAGCGAGAGCAAGGCGGAGTCCAGCAATCAAGGCTTCATACTCGGCTTCGTTGTTCGTGGCTGGGAAACCGATGCTCATTGTGCACTCGTGGAGAGTCCCTTCGGGTGAGATAAGCACAATTCTGGCTCCCGCCCCTCGGCTGTTTGATGCGTCGTCAACATGCATAAGCCAAGTGTAGACACCCCGATTTTGAACCCGGGATGAAACGAACCAATCATGACTACCTAAAGCATGTGAAGATGGCTTGAACTTGATCAAAATCAGCCAAATAACCTAAACCAACCCAAGCATTGTTGAACCAAGTTAAACCAGCAGTTTGCCACCAAGAGCCTTGAGCGCTCAAGCTTGAGGCCTTGAGCACTCAACCTGTGAGGAGCACCTTGAGCGCTCAAGCCCACAGCCTTGAGCGCTCAACTCTGAACCAGTCAGGAATTTGCAGAGTATCTCATCATGAGATCTCATGCAGGGTGGAGCGTCTAACCACTTCTATATGTATTGTACATGTATAATACTCCCTACATTGCTACAATATACACCTAAAACTACTCCTAAGGTATAAACCCACTACCTCTCTCTCCTCTCTTTCCCTCCACTCACTCTATATATATCAACCATCACCCCCTGATTGAGGGGTTCACCATTTTATACATTCCAGCACCTAATACTCTCAGTAATCATCCATTACTCTCTCTCTCTCTACAAAAACCACTTATTTTCCATCAAAACCACTTGCAAAAACCACCCTTCAACCTAAAATTTGACTTTTGATCATCAATCAACCCCATAATCTACACCATCCATCCCAAATACTAACCAAAACGCCGACAATTGTTCATCTTCAAACCCACAATCAAGTTCAAGTCTTCAATCAAGTGAAAAAGGTAATTAAACAAGTGATATTCATTGTTTTGGTTCATCTGAGGTTGACCAGTGAGTTCAAACAAGTTCTTTATACTTGTGTTGAACTCACAAAGGTCTGAAAGTTGCTTAAAAGCACTGCCAAAATTTGCAGTTTTAACAGGGGTTGAGCGCTCAAGTCCAATTCTGGGCAGTTTCTGTTTTGCTGAGCTTTGAGCTTTATTTGGGATCTTGATCATCATTTAATATTTAATCATGTTCATTTAATCTTTAAAACAAATTTTTTTTCCACTTGCATGAGTATAGATTAACCATTTTATGATGATAAAGCTTCAAAACCTTTGAAAACCTTGTATCTGAATGCAAAGCAGTGATTTTCCGGTTTCGTAAACCTCCATTTTATGTATTTATGGTCCTGAGAATCACTCAAAACCTATTTTCAAATAAAAATCAAAGCCATGCTATGGATTGGCCTTCGGGGTCTCATCTTTGAAGCTCAAGTCGTTTGGACATTTCTTTGGTCGACCGTTGTTCGTTTTGATGACGGATCATGATTTAGCCAATTTCTGGTGTGTGTGTGTGTTGTTATACCTACGCCTATGATCTGGATCTCTCTCTCATATACTCTTTCAAATGTTTTCTTTTGTGAACTCATGATAATCTTCTTCTTGTATCATCCTTTGGAAGATCAAAGCTTCATTTTTTGGTCTATTTCTTCATTAAAAGGGTTTATGAGTAATTGATCTTGCAAAAGAATGGCGAAGAGATGATGTAGAGGTTTAAATCCACCAGAGCCAGGAACTGGTTTGAGTGCTCAATCCATGAGCTTTGAGCGCTCAATCCATGAGCTTTGAGCGCTCAAACTGGTTTGGAAGGTTTGAGCGCTCAAGCCATAGTCTTTGAGCGCTCGATCCCATTTCTGGAATCCAGTTCGTAAGTCAGATTAAGTCTCATGTTCATGATTTCTGGAGTTGTTGTACAGTTTCTGTTGTGGTTAATTTCTGTAAATATTTGTTGTAATTTTTCTTTATTGTTATCACCCTTTTTCATGTAAATCATCAAGCACAAGCATTCATGATAAGTTTGCATTTTTGTATTCTTTTGCTATCTACGTGATTCCCATCCTCGATTCCCCATTCTTGTAATTAGAATTGAATTTCAAACATTTCCAAAATCCCACAAAATGTTGAGTAGAGACCGGTTCACGGACCGGGCGAGAGGGGTGCTGTAAAACCCTTCCCCTCTCGTAACCAAACCCCCGAATCCGAGAAATCTTTGGTTCCGTCATGATCAGTGAAATCTTTTTCAAATGGGCAAACGAGTCACATTTTTATCGGTTTCTCGGGTTCGAACCTCAAATCCGGGTGGCGACTCTAATGAACACAATCTTTTGAAAAGCGAAACTGAACCGTTCTCCGTGGGCCGTCCACACCAAGATTCACCCGTATAAATGGTAGTCATGCGGGGCGGCGAATGCTTTAGAACGAATCTGAACTGCTCAGGTACGGAGGTGCTTTTGGCCGACTCGCTTCTGACGTCTTCGGTGGAGATCTCCTCCCGGAGCTCGGTTTCCAGCTTCGGGGTGAGCTAAGCAATGAAGTCAGCCAATGCCTAACCCTTGATCGCCGTCCGGGGTTCGTATCGAATGTCGAAGTTGGCCAACTCCAAGGACCACTTATAGATCCGATCCGAGAGATCTGCCTTTCGCATAACAGTCTTCAAGGGGTACGCCGTCATCACCGCGACCGTGTGGCTCTGAAAATAGGGTAAGAGCTTTCTCTTAGCCGTGACCAGCGAAAGTGCCAACTTATTAATTGGCAAGTACCTGGTCTCGGTAGGGAGCATCGTCTTACTTGAGTAGTAAATCGGAATTTTTTCTGAACCCTCTTGCTGGACCAGTGCTGAGCTAACTGCGTGGTCGGACACCGCCAGGTAGGGGTACAAATCTTTGTCCTCCTTCGGCATGACTAGAAGGGGGGCTCGGGACATATAACTCTTAAGCCCAGCAAGAGCTGCATTACACTCAGCGGTCCAGAGAAAACTCCTTTCGTTAGTCTTGATGGACTGGAAGAAAGGTCGGCATGCGTCGGACGACCTGCTTATGAAGCGGTTGAGGGCAGCAGCCATTCCCGTTAGCTGCTGGACCTCCTTGATCGTTGACGGCGCTCGGAGCTTCTGGATGGCGTTAAGCTGGTTGGGGTCAGCCTCTATCCCTCTTCGGGTGACAAGGTAACCCATAAATTTTCTAGAGCCGACCCCGAATGCGCATTTCTCTGCGTTAAGCTTCAGATCGTGCTTTCTGAGGATGGAGAAAACCTTCATGAGGTGGGAAAGATGGTCTTCTACGAATTTACTTTTTACTACCATATCATCGATGTAGGCCTCCATGATGTCGCCAAGCTCTTTAGCGAACATTTTGGAGACCATCCTCTGGTAGGTAGCCCCAGCGTTTTTCAGGCCGAAAGGCATGACCTGATAGTAATAGGTACCCGAGGCGTGATGAACGCTGTTTTCTCCACGTCCATGATATCCATTGCAATTTGGTGGTATCCCCAGTAGGCGTCCATGAAGCTGAGCCTAGCGTGGCTAGCTATGGCGTCAACCAGCTGATCTATTTGAGGGAGGGAAAAGCAGTCCTTAGGGCACACATCATTGAGGTTCGTGTAGTTCACACATACCCTCCATTTCCCATTCTTTTTTTTTGAGCACCACGGTGTTTGCCAGCCACGTGGGGTACATCACCTCTCTAATAGCCTCCGCCTCAATTAGGCGTTCAACTTTTTCCAGGACGGCGTCGGAGTGAATCGCCGAGGATCTCCTCGGCTTTTGCACCACTGGCCTCCTAGCCGGATCAACATTAAGGGCGTACGTGATGAAATCGGGGCTTACACCCGACATCTCGTACGGAGTCCACGCAAAAACCTCAATGTTATCCTTGAGGAAAGAGACCAAGTTGTTTTGCTTGGGATAGGAGAGATTCGATCCGATCATGAAGTATCTGGTGCCCTCTTCATTGATGGGAACCTTGACCAATTCTTTGATTGATTTGTCCTCGGCCTTTGAGCCGACGTCATTGAGGACGGGAGTGCATTTGGGTACCTCAATCCACTGTACCTGCTTCGGAGGCCTGCCTTCTCTCCTGTCCTTCTGACGAACCGCGTTGACAAAGCACCTTTTTGAGGCCATCTGGTTGCCTCGGATGGTTTCCTGCTTCCCGGACGTGCCAATGAACCGGACGCACTAGTGGAGGGTTGAGGCGATCGCTCCCATCGCAAGGAGCCAGCCTCGTCCCAGGATGGCATTGTAGGGGCTCGGGGAATCCACCACGGTGAATTCTATCTCCAGACGCATCGACCCTGCCAAGACTGGGAGGGTGATGCTACCGAGCGGATATACTAGGAACCCAGAGAACCTAACGAGAGGGGTGTCAGACAGGATAAGCTCATCACGCGTTCGTCCGATGGCCTTGTATGCCGAGTAGTAAAGGATATCGGCAGAGCTCCCCTGATCCACCAAGACCCACCTCACGTCCACGTGGTCGACACTTATCTCGATTACAAGGGCATCGTCGTGTGGGAGTTGCAGCCCGTCCAAATCCTGCTCAGAGAAGGAGATGATGTACGGGTCCACAGGTTCCTTATGTTTTCGCTTCGGTGATCTGCCGTGCGTCATCACCTCCATGGCTGCCTCCATCTTCTGCAGTTCTGTGTGCATTTTGTCGGCCCGTGCTTTGCCGATCGAGCCGTGGATGGTAACGACTAGTGCCGGGCGTGCTCTGTCCCTAGGTGCATGCTGTTCGGGTGGCGGTGGTAGGGCTGCTTGCTGGTTCGGCTGGGGTGCCGCTCCTCTGAGCGTGGTTGGTGTACGGCTATGGTCGATCCATTCGTCCATGCGTCCCTCGACGACAAGCCGCTCTAGGTGCGCTTTGAACGGACGGCATCCCGTCGTGTAGTGGTCCACCTCGTTGTGGTAGGTGCACTTTCCCTTTCTGGGTGGGATCCGACCCCATCTTCTCTTTTGGGCAGTAGAACCAACGATTCCTACCAATCTCTGCCAACAATCTGTAAATTGGTGTGGTAAAGACCGTGGTTTCGGCAACGTAGTCATTGTCGTTTCAGGGGGGCTTCTCCCATCCCCCACAACTATTATTGTTTCTACTGGGGTCTCAGGGACCCCTATCTCTGTATCCTCCACCTTGATCGCTACGACCCTTCTTCAAGCTGTTCACTTGCTTCTTCATCTCCTTGGGCACTCCTTTGCCGGGATTTCCTTTTACTGCTCGATCGAGTATTAGCTCGTCGAGCTCTCGGAAACGATTTACTATCTCCATGAGCTCCACCATGTTCTTCGGAGGCCGTACCATGAGCTCTTTGAAGAGGTCGGAGTGGTCGTCAAGCCCGTTTTTGAACGAGGTGGAGGCGATTCTCTGATCACAACCCTCCATGAGGTTGTACACCTCCCAGTACCGTGCGATATACTCTTTGAGAGTTTCGTCCGAGCCCCTCTTCATATTCACGAGCGCTTCAAGCGTCTTCGGTTGTGTGTTTCTGGCCACAAACCGAGACGTGAACGTGCGCTCAAGGTCGAAGCCGTTGATCGACCCCGGGGCGAGCTGGCTATACCAGAGGAGCACCGTGGTCTCGAGGCTCATGGAAAATGTCCGGCACATGAGGGAGTCGTTGTGGCCGTAGAGCTCTGAGATCAAGTGATACTGCTGGACGTGTGTGATTGCGTCCGTTGTTGGCTCATACTTGTCAAACTTCGGGATCTTGAACCTGCGTGGAGGCGGGGCCCCTGCAATGGCTCAGCAGAATGGGGACTGCTTGGCCTTTTCCAATCTGGAGTCAGCAAGAGCCGAGCGGTTTAGATCCAATGCTTGTTGCTCCCTATTCGCATGCTTTGTCGGCCCGCCAGCCTCGTGCCACGGGTCAGACCCGTCCACGTGTACGTTACTCCTTTCGGAGGATAGTCTTTTGTTGTGGCCATCTTGGCCCCTCGTCATCCCCACCCTAGGATGATGGAATCTGGTATTGGGCTCGACATGGTATACCTTCGTCTTGTCGGTGTGAGTATTGACGAGCACGATGCTTCCACCATCGTTTCGCAAAGTGTATCTGTCTCCGGCCTTTAAACCGTTGTTCTCGTTGCATTCGGGCCCTACCGAGACCTCAATTGGGTCGGCATTTTTGTTCCCGCGCGATCCTTTGCCCCTAGCATTGGGTGCACCATTTATGGCGCCATGCCTATCCATTGATTGTCGATGGTGCCCATCACCTCCCCGATCCACCGATCGGTTAAGGTTATGGTCGTCCAGCTGCTCTACCTGCGTTCGGTATTGGCCACTCTGATTTTGGTGTATTTGTTCCTCGTTAACCTGGCCCTTCCCCTTGTTATATTGTCTCTCAGACTCTTTGGCGAACTCATCGTTCCCGCGGGCGTCTCGGCTTCGAGCATTTGATGCCGTGGCACTGCACTCGGGGTGGTTTGTTCGTTGGGATTGCCCACCATGCATATGCTCCCCTTGGGCACATGTTGTTACTGCCGTACCCAACGGTGCAATGAGTGCTTCGCCTCGACGGTCTACCTCCACGACCTGTCCAAGGCGGAAAAAGACCGGAGCCCTTCCACCGTTGCTGGTCCTTCCGCTCGGCTGAGCTCTCTGAGTCCTCGTTCGACCTCCGGATCTTGATGCCGTAGGTTGATTCCTAGCCTGTTTCATAGCTAGTACCTCTTTCCTAAACAATGCCAACTCGGCCTCTATGGTGAGTGGAGGAGGGGGTGGAAGAGCCTTCGTGCGGGTTGGGGTCGTGAGGTGATTTAGGGAGAGGACGTCTTCGTTCATGTTGAAGAGAATGTTGCTGTCTGCTGCGTTGCTCGGGCCAGCGCCATTGTTGGTCACGGTGACCGTCCTGTCTCTATTGATGATGGGGGAGGCAGTGAGCCCAAGTCAATTCTGACCTGGTGGTACCGGTAGCGATCGGCGGAGTTGACCTATTCTCTGGCATTGTTGAACGCAGCCATACCCAAGGTTAAGTTAGCCATCTGGGTAGGTTGAGAGGGACTTGATGTGGAGGAAAAAACACCACCAAAGTGTGTAGAGAGTCTGGGAGGAGTTGCTCTCTCCAGTTCCCTAGCGGAGTCCCTAATTGTGGGGGAGTCCTCGCCGGAGTGAACTTTCTGAACCTTTCGGGGTGGCAGATGTAGAGGTGGAGTGAGTGGTGCACGCTTGAGCCCTTGCTACTCGCCAGTGGGGGTGGCCTGCACACGTAGACAAATGCGTCTGTGCCTAGCCTGGACGGTGGTGGTTTGGGAAGGCACTCTGACGATTAAGTCAGTCACCGAAGGGGGAAAGGTGACACAGAGATCTAGAGAAATGTAGGAGTTAAAAGGGTAGTAAATGAGGAGAGAGGGATGCCCATTGTGGTAGTTTTGAGTGGGTATTTATAGGCAGAGGGGGCGTGCGTCCCACGTGCTCGGTGCCCCTCATGTGCCCGTCATTCGCGCTCGGAATGACAGGTGATGTGACCTTTGTCCCCGCCACAGACGCCATGCCTGGGATGACACCACGGCACGTGGGTTCGAGTAGTCCAATCACCCTTGAGACATTCTCCATCACCCATTTGCTCTTTGCGGTGGTGGCCGAAGTAGGTATGATCGCCGATAGTGCTCCATTGTGGGCGTGAAAGCGTGCTTGGATACGCTTCCCCAACTAAGTGAATCTGGCGCCAGCGTAACATGATCGACGATTTCATTTCGCGAGTGGCCCGATCCCGAGCACTTTCGACACCGCCGTCAGCGGAGGTCCCAGGGTGTTCAGGAGAGCCAAAGCGAGAAGACGGTTCAAATCCATATTAGTCTAGAACCACATTGACCTCGCTTCCCTCGCCGAGGGAACAAACGCTTAAACCTTTGTCGACGGATCTAATTGCATTTAGTCTTGTTGATTATGAGACAGTGACCCCTTTTTAGCTACTTGTGGCTGTGGGGAGGGACCTCTGCTGACCCCCGTGAACCCGGCCGCTACACGGAGCAAGTGAGAATGGAGTGGCTAGCCAGAAAACGTAGCATCCGATCCAGCATTTCTGCTGCTTTGGGGTTGCGAACGAGGGTACTAGCCGGAAGCCGGGACGCAATCTGAGATGGGGCGAGTTGGGCTCCAGGACCTGCTTTGGCTATGATATCCAGCACTTGTAGCTCCACCGCTGCCTTCATCGCCATTGGCAACAGTGACGACATAGCCAGTTCCATTGCATAGCTACACTGCTTATCTTCTTCTTCGTCTTTATTAGACTTATCACTACTCACATTATGATCCCAACTGTAAAAAGTCTACATATCTTTTATTTTGTATGCAATTTGCACTTTTTTCGTTTCAAGGGAAAGGTCTGCTTCGAACCAAATTTATACATCCATTCCCTCCAAGTCACTCTCCCACCTTTTTTGGGGAAAGCTCTTATCCATTTTTTTTATTGGTTAGGATTCTCGCCGGTTAAAAAAAAGAAAAAAAACTGTGGTTTAAAAAATATGAACCTAGAGCTCCTCTATTACTTTTGATCATTATTCATACAAATATGTTAATCTGACAAAGATCAGTGCCTCACATTTATCTTCAAAAATAATGATCAATACGGTTTGCACAATACCATTTTTAAGATAAATGCATTCCGATCATCAGTTGTCGGTATCCAGTCGACATTTTTTTTTTCGTGATTATATTCACATTCAATGAACTCGACAAAATAATTCTCCAAGTAATTCCATTTTATAATTCCATTTATATTTTACTGTTGGATGGCTCAGATTGAGCACTGTATAGTGTAGTGTCTTTGAGGCACTATAGAGATTCCTCTCCCTCTCAAGCTACTAGTAATTTCAATTTCACCACTGTTTTTTTTTTTTTGTTTTTTGTTTTGAACCTTGAAAGCTTGAATAGGCCTATTTTCATGTGTATCAAGCTTAGACAAAAAATAATTAGAACTATTATATCGACATGAGAGCCTTACATATTTGGGGCCCCTATTTTTGACAAATTTTGGAGGCTCGAAGCTACGGCTTCACTGGCTTATGCTCTAAGCCGGCTTTGGTGATAACAATCGAATATAATTAGTTTTGTTCAAGCTTATTTAGGCTTTCCCAGCCTCATAATTTCTTTAAGCAAACCTTAAAAAGAAACATAAATCCAAGGCAACCCTAATAAGCTGCACAAAATGCCCAATCCCTTATTAGTGTTGAAACCAGAAGGTTAGGCATCAGTCAGACTCGAACTATCACTCATCAAACTAGAAATTAAGGCATATAAAAATAGAAATTTAGGCTTCAGATAGTATCAGATTTAGGGTAGAACAGATTGTCCCACATTTTGTGTGCACCAAATGCCCAATCCCATAATAGTGTTAAAACTAGAAAGTTAGGCATCAGTGAGACTTGAATTATCACATGTAGACTAATAAATCAGGACAGAGGGAATATTGAACTGACAATGTGGACAAATAATCTAACTATTGCACACCAATCAAATCACGACTTATTGGTTTTTACAAAAAAAAATTAATGCCATGCGCAATTGCGAATAATAAAATCTTCTTTCTACTGTCAAAAAAAAAAAAAAATAATGCCATTTTCAAACGTGAATAATGTTATATATATAAAGCGTAATTAGTACAAGGGAAATGTATCTGTAATATTCCACCATCTCCACTTGTAAGGGTATAAGGGTGGAGGTGGCATATGCCATTCCTGATCTGAAAAATTATTATTTTTACACTAATGAAAGTCGATATGGTACTTATCGATATTCAAGTAATTTTTTTTTCATCAATGAAAATATAGTTATTGAAAAGATAAATGGTTTTAATCATATAAATAATATCTAGGAAAATGCTAAATTCTGCCCTTCAGGTGGAGGGTAATGTAAAAGATGCACCAATATTCAAAATAAATATGTTAATATCCGTGAAAGTATGTTATCTGTGAGATGTGTATTGAAATCTGAGCTTGTTTGTCTTTATGCTCTTATTATCCTACGCCTAATGGGCGGAGGTTAGCAATACCCTAATAGCTATATAGTTTTCATTCAAAGACCACAAGGTCGTTGAATCAAGCCTTTGTTGCTCGTAAAACAAAAAAAATAAAACTCAAGATAAAGCTTGATTTTACGGAACAACGTTTTTAAAATTACATAAAACATTATAAATTAAAAGATAATCATTTGAAAAGTGACACAAATTCTCAAAATCTATCTACTATACATAAAGAGGCAGTGAGCCTATTTATTTCGTCCGTCCAATTTTCGTCTCCCATGAAATGTCCTTTTCACCCTCGTAAATCTTAATCTTCCAGCTTGTGTCTCCTTCTCTCATATTTCGACTCCTCTCCCTCTCCACTAAACCAATGAAATCTCCCTCTTCCATCACCATCTTTATGTAGCCCAAACCTTTTCGTCCGCCGCTACGTTTTTTTAAAAACCCGACAGCCTCATTTGTCTCCCTTTTCTTTTTCCATCCAGTGCCAGCTTCAACATTTATGAGGCCTGAAGCAATTTTTTTAAATAGGGTCTTATATGTATTTTTTATATAAAATTTGATTACCATAAAGTTTTCATATAAAAAATCATTAAAAACATTTACAATTACAAAAATTTAAACATGTAGTTATCCAAAAGTAAAATAACTATTACAATATTTGAAAATTCATTGAACCACCACACATGAAGGCTGGAGCAACTATTCATGTTCAAAAATAAGGCCTCAAGTTGGAACCAAAGGGGGCCTCTAGTGCCATTTGGGCACCACACGGTGTAGTGCCCAATCTGATCCGTTCATTTGACAATCAATGGCCTAGATTATTTTACATTTAAGGTAAGTAATTGCATGTAGGATAATATCTAAAATTTGGACCATTGAAAACACTGTTGGATGGCTGAGATTGAGCATGGTACAGTGTAGTGTCTTTGGGGCACTGCAGAGTTTCCTCTCCCTTTCAAGCTACTAGTAATTACAAAAATAAAATAAAATTAGAACTATTATATAGACATGAGAGCCTTACATATTTGGGGGCCCTATTTTTGACAAATTTTGGAGGCTCGAAGCTATGGCTTCATTGACTTATGCTCTAAGCTGGCTCTAGTGATAACAATCGAACCGTTAGATTGCCCTATCAAGTTACTAATGAGGCACTACCTTCTTAAGTGCCCCATTTGGTTGTACCTAATATGACACTTGATCTCAATCCTAATTTTACATATTTAATTTATTTGTGGTAATTTTGATCGGGTAGGTGCTGGTGCCTCTAAAAATTAGGTCTAATGGGGCAGTTTCTTAGAGGCATAATACTACGTCGTTTCGCTACCCATTTTTTTCACTTCCTTTTTTCTTTAGCGGCACTTGATTGGACCTGATTTAATTATCAATTTAACATACTTAATTATGTTTTTGGCAATCTATTAAGGCACTTTTAATTGCCTCAAAAAAATTCCCGGCTGGGGCAACCAAAAAAAATAAAATCCGAAGTTATACATATTATATATAAAATATTCCGAATTTTACCTAATGGAAAGCCTAGTGTTGGTGGTTAGTGCTTTACTAGAACATAGGTGGGCAGGGTTCAAAACCCCCTATTCTCATATTTTTGGCCAATTAGTTGAAGGTAAAAGCACACCATAACACATAGAAATGATATAAATTAAATTTAAAAAAAATAATGATAGAAATTATAGGAATTAAATTCTTTTATTAAATTAGATTATAGAAATTAAATTATAGAAATTATACAATTTTTTTATTAAATTCGATTATAGAAATTAAATTCGATTCCTTTCTAGTTTCTACTTTATACGTCCCGAAAATCAAAATGATAGAAATTATAAATGCAGTCACCCTCTCACAGACTCACAATAATGGACCTCCACTTTCCATACCAAAGTTCGACGATCGGAACCGTTAGATCTGTTTAAAACGTGTTTTGAAGGTTCTACGCGAGGATTTGGCCAAAAATACTACCCGGAAGGGCTTGATCGGAGTAGGCTTTTGTAAAATTGCTTTATGAAAACCTGGTTCAATCAAGCCCTTCCGCGTATTTTTTTTTGTGTGCCAAATCCTTGCATAGGACCTTAAAAACATGTTTTAAACACATCTAACGGTTCCGATTTTGAAAAAATTGATTAGGTGGCCTAGAAGTAGTGCATTATAGTACTGGAATTCCACTAGAAGCACTGAATGTGTTCCGATCATATGGTTGCCAATATCGGATGATCATCGATTTTGGGGAGAATGATAGAATTGATAAAATATTAAATCGTAACGGTTTAGATCGAACATTCGGAAAAACTAGTCTACGCTTATGTTTCAATTCCATACATCGAACTTATTTGGTTCTGAACCAAGTTATTATGTTATGGTATAACGTACGATAGCCACACAATCGCAAACACAATTATGACGATCCACACCGTTCACTTTGTTTGTGTTGATGTTTTAATGACTCGCCAATTTTTTTGACTATCGGATTTTGAAAGGTCATTCATCGTAACAAAATTATGACGATCCTCACCTTTCATTTCGTACAATGGATTTTATGGCCCAATTTTTGGTCCCACGTGAATAATCCCAACCGTTAAATGATTTTACAATAATTTTTTGTACGGCCTTGCAAAAAATCCAGTTAATTTGATATGCGTAACTCGTCGATCCAAGTTACACATATCCAATTGATTACAAAATTTGACGTTTTGGATTGACCAGTTACACATTTGTTGGCTTAAGTCTTATTTTATGTTGCATTTATTTTAATTAATTTATGTTTTTATGTGATATTGCAAGGCACTTGTTTGAGTGTTTCAGGAGAAAATGGTGTAAATATGGTGTATCCAATGTTGCGGAGTTTTACATGTCATGTGAGCGCAAAGCATTGGATCATTTTCCAGTCCAGACCACCGCCCCACTGCCCCAAATGTTGCTGAATAATTTCATTGATTTTTTAATGTGGATTGATTTTCTAATCAATCAGTGGAGGGCTGTCGGCTGGGAAAATGGAGAATAAATCGTGGAGTCTTGTTGATATTAGAAACACATGCTAAGCACATAAATTACAAGAGTATATTGTTTTATCTCCAGAATTAAAAGAAGAAATTAAAAAAAAAAACAAATTCAGCGAAAATTTTCACGGTAAAACTTGCACTTCAATGGCAGTGGTGGCATAGTGACAAAGAGTTGGTGGATTCAACCCTTTCAGTGGAAGCATGGGCCTTACGGATAGCATGTTCGATTGTAGTGGAAGGAAATCTTGATCATGTTATCTTTGAGACAGACTGCAAGATCTTGGTAAGTTGTGTTGCAAATGATCAGTCTGAATGTTATTTTTTGTTGTAGTGTAATGAAAGTCAATATGGTACTTAGCGATATTCAAATAATTTGTTTTTTTTCATCAATAGAAATATAGTTATTGGAAAGATAAATGGTTTTAATCATATAAATAATATCTAGGAAAATGCAAAATTATGCCCTTCAAGTGGAGGGTAATGTAAAAGATGCACCAATATTCAGAATAAATATGTTAATATCCGTGAAAGTATGTTGTTATATGTGAGATGTGTATTGAAATCTGAGCTTGTTTGTCTTTATGCTCCTATTATCCCCCGCCTAATGGACGGAGGTTAGCAATACCCTAATATCTATATAGCTTTCATTCAAAGACCACAAGGTCGTTGAATCAAGCCTTTGTTACTCGTAAAACAAAAAAATAAAACTCAAGATAATGCTTGATTTTACGGAACAATGTTTTTAAAATTACATAAAACATTATAAATTAAAAGATAATCGTTTGAAAAGTGACACAAACTCTCAAAATCTATATACTATATATAAAGAGGAAGTGAGCCTGTAACGCCCCCAAAATTTGGGCACGTTAAATATTATTATTACAACCATAAATTAGTTTAATCTTTAAACTTCAATCCAAATTACAATATCCATAATCATTATATAAATAGTAACCGGGGTGGTTCTAGGTCGACATCTATTCCTGCGCCGGGTCATCCCCCATTCCGGCAGCATTCCCCGCTCCATAGGACCGGTCTCCACAATATTGTCACTGTCCATCTAGATAATCTAACATAATTCCGAGTCGCACAGGCAACATCATGGTATTATGCCAAGGTCACACGAGTGCAACACCGTGAGCAAAGCCCAGTAGTTCACTATGCTAAACTTCTAAGTAACAATTCTAGAACAATAAGTGCAAAAATAGTACATGTAACTTATGAGTGGTAAAACCATACAATGCACCATGCGTGTCAATGCGAATCAGAGTAAACATGAGCAGAAAACAATATCTCATTTCAGTATCTTAGAATTTTGCCACGTGTCATTTCTCGAAACAATCTTAATCGGTTTTTCTCAAATTTAACTCATTTATCAATAATTGCTCAAGAATCTATTTTTCTCAATTCGGTGCCTCTTTCAGCATTCTTCTTCAAATTTCATATATCTCCCACCACTTGAAAGTTATTGGTCCGTTTACGCCTCCTTTCAGCTGACAGTACCAACCTTTTCGCTCGAGATTCCGGCCGTCGTGCATCACCGAACTTAACAGCCTATTTGCACAGTCCGTCCACCCTGCGACTCACACGACACAGTCCCAGCCATCTCATATCACTGAACTTAACCAGTCTGTTTATGAAGTCCGTTCACTGTGTGTTGTACACGCTTAGCCCAAACATCCAAGTTCTCTCCGCGAACTGGAAGTGGCGCTCTCGCTGCACTACCGCATCAAAACCATTCCTCCAAGTTCTCTCCGCAAACTTGAGGTGGTACAATTCATCTCATCACATTTCATTTTCAAATTTCATTTCCCGAAAATCTCATTTCTCGTTCCAAAAATCTATTTTCATTCTCATCTCTATTTTTTCGTAAATTGCTTATTCAAAATTTTCAAGTCCGGTGTCGTAACGTATTGTGTACGTACCCAATGCCACATGCTCAAATCATGCCCATGCAATATTCTGAAATTTCCTCTAAAATTCATATTTCTCCAAATAGACATTTCTCATGTAAAATCATACAATTAAATACACCCACTTTCTAAAATATAATATTTTCTCTAGGAAATTTCTCACATAATATCATACATTTACTTCACCAACTTTCTTCAAAATAATACTTCCAAATCTCTCAAAATTCATTTCCCATTAAAAACCTCATTTTCTACCCTTTTGTTTTTATCTCTTCCAAAAGAAATAAAACTAGTCAACTTGCTCTCTCTAAAATAATTTAAACATATACTTCTTTTCTACAAATTTCTTATCAAATTTAACTCTACTATTTATGGGTTTTTATAAATATTTCATCTCTCCAAAAATATACTCTTTATTTTCTAGAAAACTCTCCTTCCAATAAACTCATTTACGTAATCTCTTTCTATATTTAGTAAATCATAATTTTCTTTCTAGAAAATTTCATCAACTCTCTTTATTTCTTTGCTTTTCATCAAGGCCATAAATTATACTCACAATAATTTAGTAAAAACATTTCTAGGAAGCTTGTGTAAAAATCCTCTCTTTACATTTATTTATCGAAAATTTTATACTTTCTTACAAAAATTTCCATAATATACTTATTCTTTCTTTCTAGTAAGTAACAATTTTCTCACTATATATAGTACATATATTATTTAGGAAAAATCATATTAAACAATAACCATTTATTGAATCAACAATGAATAACTAATTCTTCCATGAAAGGTTAACATAATAACACTAGAATCTTGTCTAGAAAAATACATATCTTCTAATCAACTTCTTAATCACTTCTAATCACTTTAATCTTACTAATCCAACTTCTAATTTCATGAAGAACCACTCTAATTAGAACTTCATTAACATTCTTGTTAATCTTTCAACATGTAATCCTCTTTCTTAAACACTAAGTAACTTGCATAATAACTTAATACATGCATAAATTAACCCAATCAAACTCTAAAATCATGCTTAGAAAATTAATTAGAACATCATAATAAATCTAGAAATAACTAATTAGAAGGTTAGTTTAGTAAACTACCTTGTTTTCCCGGTGTAAACCAGAAGCCGAAAAGCTATGCTTGGTGTGAAGGCTCCTAGCTTACTCACTAATTAGCCTAGTAAGTAGCTAAATAGAACTAAAATGAGTTGGCTAAAAGGTGGTAGAAGTGGTTGGTTTGTAGGGAATAAGAGAGACAAACAAATAAGGAAGGTATACAGTGGTCCAAAGAACAAATAGGTGGGCTATTTATAGACAAAATGAGACCTCTCCCTCCCTCTAAAACTTTTGGCACACACACCCTCTCTATATGGCCGAACCATGCATTGGGGGAAAAAATGGTGCTTTGAATGGCACATGGCAAGTACACAAGTTGATTCTCTAGGTGGAAAGTAGTAGTGGGAGAAAATATGCTCTTAGTTGTGTAGGTTTTTGCATGGTCACCTTAGTTATGGGGTGTTTATAGGGTTAGATATACTCAAAATGCATGTGAAAGCATCTAGTAGCTAAGGGATAGCCTTAGTGGGCTAAAGAGTAGGGGAATATTCTTCCCTAAAACAAGAAAGCATGTTTCATGGAGACTTGAAGTGCAAGGTTAAGCATAATAGGTCTAGGTTGTGTAGATTGTGTTCTAATACATGTATTGTGTGGGTATACATAGGTTACTACTAAAATAGCAAGGCTTATTCTAACTAGTTTGGGTACAAAATGTAGGCTTGGGTGGTTACCCTAAAACCATTAACTTGCTTGTGCAAGTGAACAAACAAAGAATCTTGCATGTGTAAGTGTACTACATGCACACACTCACACTCTACCTCTCTCTCTCTCTCTCTCGGCATCTCTCTCTCTCTCTCTCTCTCTCTAACTTGGTTAACACCAAGTTCCAAGGTGGGGAGGTGATTAGACTAGGTGGTACCAAGGTGGTTGGGTGGAGTAAAGACGGTGGTTGGGTAGGTTTCGGGTATTAAACTTGGTCCCGGGTGCTACGGTAGTGTAACGGATGTGTTACTCGGTCTCGAACGCGCATATACATGGCTAGAATTTTATTTATTTGAATTAAAAGAATAAAATCATATTTTAATAGAAAAATATTCCAATAAACCAAAAGTTAAAATAATTAATTAAATTTTTAAATGAAATTTTTATTTACGAAAATTCGGGTCGTTACAGAGCCTATTTGTTTCGTCCGTCCAATTTTCGTCCCTCATGAAATGTCCTTTTTACCGTTGTAAATCTTAATCTTCTAGTTGGTGTCTCATTCTCTCATATTTCGATTCCTCTCCCTCTCCACTGAACTAGCGAAATCTCCCCCTTCTATCACCGTCTCTGCACAGCCTAAACCTTTTCGTCCGCCGCAATGTTTTTTTTTCAAAACCCGACAACCTCATTTGTCTCCCTTTTCTTTTTCCATCCAGTGCCTCCAATGTTTATGAGGCCCGAAGCAATTTTTTAAAATAGGGCCTTATATGTATTTTGTATATAAAATTTGATTACCATAAAGTTTTCATATAAAAAATCATTAAAAACATTTACAATTACAAAAATTTAAACATGTAGTTATCCGAAAATAAAATAACCATTACAATATTTGGAAATTCACTGAACCACCACACATGAAGGCTGGAGTAACTATTCATGTTCTAAAATTAGGCCTCAAGCTAGAACAAAGGGGTCCTTTAGTGCCATTTGGTGTAGTGCCCAATTTGATCCGTTCATTTGACAATCAACGGTCTAGATTATTTTACATTTAAGGTAGGTAATTGTATGTAAGATAATATCTAAAATTTGGACCATTGAAAACACTGTTGGACGGCTCAGATTGAGCATTGTACATTGTAGTGTCTTTAGGGCACTATAGAGATTCATCTTCCTCTCAAGCTACTAGTAATTTCAATTTCGTCACTGTTTTTTTTTTTTTTTTTTACCCTTGAAAGCTTGAATGGACCTATTTTCATGTGTATCAAGCTTAAACAAAAAATAATTAGATAATTAGAACTATTTTATAGACATGAGAGCCTTACATATTTGGGTCCCCTATTTTTGACAAATTTTGGATGCTCGAAGATATGGCTTCACTGGCTTATGCTCTAAGCCGGGTCTGGTGATAATAATCGAATATAATAAGTTTTGTTCAAGCTTATTTAGGCTTTTCCCCACCTTATAATTTCTTTAAGCAAAACTGAAAAAGAAACATAAATCCAAGGCAACCCTAATAAGCTGCATAAAATGCCCAATCCCTTATTAGTGTTGAAACCAGAAGGTTAGGCATTAGTCAAGCTTGAACTATCATTTGTCAAACTAGAAATTAAGGCATATGAAAATAGAAATTTAGGCTTTAGATAGTATGAGATTTGGTGTAGAACAGATTGTCACGCATTTTGTGTGCACCAAATGTCCAATCCCATAATAGTGTTAAAACCAGGAGGTTAGGCATCATGCAGACTCGAATTATCACTTGTAGGCTAATAAATCGGGATGGGGGGGAGTATTGAACTGAGGACAAAGAATCTAATTAATTCACACCAATCAAACCACGACTTATTAGTTCTTACAAAAAAAATTAATGCCATGTGCAAGTGTGAATAATAAAATCTTCTTTATGCTATTAAGGAAAATAAAAAATAAAATATTTAATGCCATTTGCAAACGTGAATAATGTTATATATTAAGAGTAATTTGTACAAGGGAAATGTATCTGTAATATTCCACCATCTCCACTTGTGCTTATTCAGGCACGGAGACTTATAAGGGTGGAGGTGGCATATGCCATTCCTGATTCTGATTTTTTTATTTTTTTACACTAATGAAAGTCGATATGGTATTTATTGATATTCAAATAATTTGATTTTTTTCATCAATGAAAATATAGTAATTGAAAAGATAAATGGTTTTAATCATATAAATAATATCTTGGAAATTGCTAAATTCTGCCCTTCAGGTGGAGGGTAATGTAAAAGATGCACCAATATTCAGAATTAATAAATATTTTAATATCCGTGAAAGCATGTTGTTATCCATGAGATGTGTATTGTAATCTGAGCTTGTTTGTCTTTATGCTTCTATTATCCTCCGCCTAATGGGTAGAGGTTTGCAAGACCCTAATATCTACATAACTTTCATTCAAAGACCACAAGGTTGTTGAATCAAGCCTTTGTTACTCGTAAAACAAAAAATAAAGCTCAAGATAAAGCTTGATTTTATGGAACACTTTTGCTTTGTATGTTCACGAACAAAATGCAACAATTATTTATAGACTTTCATCAAAAAGTGCAACCACTTTAACCAAATCCTAACTCCATCTTTGTGGCTATTAGCTAGACCTTTTGGGCTCTTAGAGTCAGTTAGGTAGACAAATTGTTTTACTGAATGACGGAATCCACGATGGAATGACAGAGAAGACGAGCTCAGATTTTGCGATTGGCACTGTAAATCCACTAAATTGTTTCTACCAAACCAACTGTCTAGATAACGGAGGAGGGGATGGTGCTGTGCATTTACCGCACAACTGTTGTGCAGGTTGCAACGATGTGGATTTGTGGCCAACCCAAGTAGTTTGCTAAATGAGATCTTGTGGGACCCACTTTTGGGTCCCACACAAATAATCCGAACCGCTAAATAATTGCAAGTGTTCTCAATAAAAATCAGGCCCATTGGATATTTGTACTTAATTGATCTAATTCGTTTGATTTTCACTCAGAATTCAGGACCCTATAGTTTGAAAGAATCTTCAAGAAAAATTATATAATTAGCGCTTGGTAATCCATTCATCTGAACCACATGCATTGAGGAGAGCATTGAGTAAAAAAATTGTGATAGGTATAGGGTTTATTGAGGAGAGCATTTAGTAAACAAATTATCCTGTTCGCACGTCAATAGGTATCAAAAGACTAAAAACATGAGTTTTTTTTTTATACCTATCGATATCTGATCAAGATAATTTTTTTATTGGATATTCTTTTTAACGATCTCTGCAACAACTATGGTTCAGATCAATAGGTTACTTAGTGCAAAATTGTATAAATTTTCTTGAAGATTCTTTTAAACTGTAGGGTTTTGAATTTTGAATGAAAATCAAGCGAATTAGATCAATTACATACAAATATGCAATAATGAGTTTTATTTTTTTAAAGTCCACTTGAATAATTATTTTAAAATCATGTAACGGTTCAGATTGTTTGTGTGGCACCTAAAAGTGGGTTCCAGAAGATCTCATTTGGCAAACTAGTTGGGTTGGCCAAAAAACCACGTCATTGCAACATGCACAACAGTTGTGCTGTAAATGCACAACATCATCTCCTTCTCCTGTATCTACTTCCGCGTTACAAAAAGCGACCACTTAATTGACTTAAAAGCTAAATTTAAGCGCATGCATGCGTAAGTATAACAAACTAATTATTTACAGATTTTTACCTCTAAGTCTAGAAAAGAAACATGGAACATAATTGGTTTGTGCAGCTTTTTGGGATTTTCGGCAACAGAGGTTTTGAAGGCTCAAGTCAAAGGCATAGCTGGTTGTCATCGGTCAGATCTTCATGGTATGCTTGATTTTTGGGTTGTAGCTTAAAAATTATGCTTTTTGTTTGTTCATGGATGCTAGGTTGGCTTTTGTTTGGGCATAGATCTCTCCTCATCTGATATCTATTTTTGTCACTGGTTGCTGGCTATTAGATTGCCTTCGGGTGTTTAAGGCTCAAAGGGTTGTGTTTTACACCCAAATTTGGCACAAATTAACGGCTAGGCTTGAAGGGCCGAATTCAGGCCTTGATGGCCAAAGAGTGTAAAGGCCTGTGATGATTATGGCCTATAAGGCCCATTCAGTCCGTGAAAAGGATTTGAGTTTGGGAATGGTAAATAAGGACTGTGTTACGAATTGAGGCCATGAGGATATATTTTAAAGGCTAGGTTCAAATATAAATGGTTATGGGATAAATTCCCATGTGAGAAAATGAGGGGAAGAGATAATAATAGTTTGTTATTATCTCCTCCTAGAAAAGAGGGAGTTATTTATCGAATAATCAAAAAGGAAATAAAAATAAAACTTGTTGGCAAGAAAATAGGGGAGCTGTTATGCCACATGGCATAAGGCCATGGCTTCATCCAAGTACCACGATCCCACTACCCTTGAAGATAGGAGGCTAACAAGTTGATCATCAGGCCTTCTTTCTGCCAATATAGGGATAGGGCCCTCCATAACCGTTAATAGCTGCCAAGAATGGAAGGAAAGGTGAATACATGAGACACATGGCAACACCAAAATAAAAGAGGAAGTTAAGAAAGCCACATGTCAGCATCTCAGTCGAAGATGGAATTGGCACAAAAACTTAACATTCTCAAATTGATGCCTATAAATAGGAGAATTCAAGGAAGAAAATGTTGGTTTTTGGCTCGATTTCCTCGTTCGGAGCATCTATGGATCGGACCAAGGCTTCTCTAGTCCGGACCAAACAATTTTGAGCGATTTGGGAGGTCTTTGGTACTGTAGTCCAGACGGAGATTTTTGTGGTTCGGACTACCAAGTCAGTTTGGTCAGAAACGTCACAACAATCTATAGTCCAGACGGGGATTTTGGTCGTCCGGACCATGGCGACGGGAAATATGATTATGAAAGGTTTTTTTAGGGTTTTTTTGGGGGCTTAAAAGCCCAATATGGTTATTTCTTGCTGGGAACTCATTTGTTTAGTATAAATACATGTATTATGCCTCTTTTATTGGTGTGAGAGCAAATATTAGGGCATTGAGTTAGGGTTTAGAGAGAGTTGCCTTTGTTTTGGCTTCTGGTGAGTTTGGGTAGAAGATTTTCTGCAGAATTCTTCTTTGTAGCTCTTTTGAGCATTCGTTTTGTTAGTGAAGCCATTAATCAACTGCCCGTGGACTAGGCTTACATCCCAAAGTAAGGCCGAACCACGTAAATCTGTGTGTGTCTCTATTTTCTTGTTTATTTTCTTTCTCCTTCTCTCACGTTTGGTTTGGTTAATTGGGTTTACTTCTCAATTAGTTATTTGTTCTTCGAATCAATATTCAATATCATCAATTGTATTGGGTGTGGTTGAGTCTTGGGTGGCTTTCCGCAACAACAAACGGTATCAAAGCATAGGTTTCAACCTACGCTTTGTTTTGTTCTGCTTGGTTCCACTTGGTTATTTGGATTTTCGGTTTGGTGGTTATTGAATATTTTCGAAGATGTTGAAGATTCCAGTAAAAGTTTGAAGGACAGTAAAGATCCAAAGGATGGTGTTTCATCCTCCAAATTTGCTCCAAGTTTTCGGCCAGAGGCTTCGCGGTCAATTATTTCTGGTGCCAAGTTTGATGTTGAGAAGTTTGATGGAAAAAGTAATTTCGGCATGTGGCAATACGAGGTTATGGTTTATAGGTTATATGCCATATGCTTTACTCATTTGTTGCCTTATGCCAGGTGTTTTAGATCTATCTAGATGCAGTCACGTCCTATAAAACTTACCTTTAAATTTAAAGTAAAAAAGGACGAAAACGGCTTCAATGGTTCTACTCTCCCAGATCACCTGGATAAGTCTCCTCAGCAACCTGTAGATGTCGTTACCCCTCAAGAGTGTCAAGGAGATTGAGATTGAGCCAGAGGTTCCCAAGGGAGGTCATGTGTTTGTTGCACTGGATCCTAGCTCTTGTCATGCCAGCTCAGCGGCAGTTAAACAACTACATCAATCTGTTAAGAGGCTTAACAGAGTTGTTAGTAGTGCTAAGTAGTTTTCTGTTTCTAGCACGTGTATAAAACCTTGAGGCTTCCCTTCATTGTGCATCGAGATAGAAAACAGGAAAAACATTACTCTCTCTCTCTCTCTCTAGCATTTTGATTTTCCTTTTTGTAAGTTTGTCAAGATTCTTAGTTGTTCAATTAGATTGGTTCTTCTTGATTAGAAACTTTGAGATCTGAAATTTGTTATGGTATCAGAGCAGCTTAGACGCGAGTCTTTGATCCTAACAACCTGAATTTTCACTCGATTGAAGTGTTCGTCATTTCTAGGGTTTCGCCATGGCTGAAAATTCGAGCAACAGTTCTTCTTCAGAACACGAGGTCACAATGCCACCAGCCCTAGCATTCTTGGTGGCCAATTTTCATTCTCTGGTAACGATAAAGCTTGATATAGGTACCGACAACTACCTTCTCTGGAAAACACAAGTCTTAAATGCAACTCGTGCGAATGGATTTCTACAGTATATTGATGGTTCAGTAGTGTGTCCTCCAAAGGAGATTATGAATTCTAGTAATACATTGGTTACAAATGATGCCTTTCTAAAATGGAAACTCATAGACAATCAATTACTCTCTTGTTTGACTTTTTCACTATCTGCATCCACTTTGTCTCTTGTTATGGGATTAGAGCATTCATCTGAAGTGCGGAGTTGCTTAGAACATAGGTTTAATTCTATGTCAAGATCGAATTTGCATGATCTCAAACGAGAATTGTTCAATTTTAATTACAAGAAGAGTGGTAATTTGAACACTTATGTCGATGATATCAAGATTTGTGCACAAAAGCTGGGAGTAGTTGGCTATATTGTTGATGATGATGACATGATTTTTCATACTCTCAATGGTTTGCCAACTGAATATGATACACTGAAACAGACGATAAGAACACAAATGGATCTTAGGTTTTATGAAGTTGTTACTATTCTAAAGGGAGAAGAGAAAACTATTCATAAGGAAAAGGTAGATGAGGGATCTACTAGTGTGCTTCTTGCTACACAAAAGGTCCAAGATCTGAATATAACAGGAGCAAGTTCCTCCTCTAATTTTGGTTCTCAGTTGGGAACACCTCCCTTTGCTCATCAAACACCTTCAAGTATTCAAGTGCATACACCTCTATTCTCATCACCAAGTCCAAGAGGTTCAGTTATTTCACCACAGTTTGTGTATGCTCCTTTCCTTTCTCAAACACCACAAGGGTATCAAATGTTTCTTCCACCACAGTTGTTTCCTCAAGCACAAGGAAATTCTGGAAATAGATTCAATGGAAACAACAGGTTTAAACCTAAAGGACAGAACTCTGGGTCTGAAGTGGAATGTCAAATCTGTGGAAGGACTAATCACTCAGCCAAGACCTGCTATTATAGAAACACAGACACACTAGTCTTTGGGCAAAATTTTCAGTCATTTCCTAGGAATTCTCCACTAGTTTGGAAGCCACAACAACCTCCTCAGATTCACTATACAATTACAGGACCTTCCTCTTCTGTTTCTGGATATGATACTGGTTTTCTTGGTCACAACTCAGGTTTTGAGGGAGATTTCTCATCTCAGGGGTATCCGCAACCAACTGCATTTTCTGCTATGCCTCCACCTGGTTTCCAAAGTATGTCACAAGTCCCAATTTTTACTGCATCTAGTTCTACTACATCAAATTCTGGTCTTGGTCAGGGGACACAATCTCAGTCACCACAACATTGGTATTTTGATAGTGAAGCCACATCTCATGTCACTCCAGATGTGACAACATTAACACATTCACAACCATATACATGAGGTACATGTATTGTTGTTGGTAATGGCGCATATTTACATGTTGCAAGTACTGGTAGAGGAATTTTACCCACACCTAATGTTCGTTTCAAACTCACTAATGTGCTTCATACCCCTGCCATTACTCATAATCTTTTGTCTGTTTTTCAGTTTGCTATGGACAATAACTGTTCTCTCACGTTTAATTCCTCTGGCTATGTCATTCAGGAAAACTTTACACATCAAATCCTTCACAAGGGACCTTGTCTTCAGGGGCTTTACCCTATCCAGAGCTCCTTTAGTTCACCTTCTGCACAGGTTTCTACTTTTCTTGCTCATGTTACTATACATAACTCCAATTCTGCTGCTCTATGACATCAAAGGTTGGGGCATCCTAACTTCCCTCTTTTTCAATCATTGATTACACAATTCAACCTACCTGTGTCCAAACCTTTTGATGTGAATTGTTACAGCTGTAGTTCAATAAAAAGTCATAAATTGCCTTTTGCTTTGTCTAGATCTTATTCTGCTAAGCCATTTGATTTACTTCATATGGATGTTTGGGGTCCAGCTCCTATACCATCTGTCAAGGGTTATCGGTATTATTTGTTGATCATTGATGACCACACTAGGTATTCATGGCTTTTTCCTTTGTTTTATAAGTCTAAGGTCAAAACAACTTTAGCCAACTTCAAGGCTTATGTTGAAAATCAGTTTCACACAACCGTTAAAATTGTTAGGTCTGACAATGGCAAGGAATTTATTAATCATTTCTTGACCAACTTGTTTCTTATTGCTGGCATTGTCCATCAAACCTCCCTTCCTTATACCCCTGAGCAAAATGGTATCGTAGAAAGGAAACACATACATCTTGTTGAAATTACCCTCACTCTTCTTACTCAAGCCAATATGCCAGCCAAATTTTGGCTTGAAGCTCTTACTACTACAGTGTTTCTTGCCAATAGACTACCACACTCATCTCTTAACTTTCAAATCCCATATGTGCTTATGTTTGAAGCTCAACCAAATTACACTATTCTGAAACCTTTTGGTTGCACATGCTTTCCTTGGCTCAAGCCTTATAGTTCCCACAAACTAACTCCAAAGTCCACTCCATGTATTTTCTTGGGCTATTGTACCACTAGTAAAGGGTATAGGTGTCTTGATCCTCTCACTAACAAAGTTTATGTATCAAGACACATAAGATTCTTTGAAGATGAATTTCCTTATAAGTTCCTTACCTCCAAAACTCATTCTTCTTGTACTTCCTCTACAGATACCTCTTTTCTCTCTGTTCCTCTTACTTCATTTGAGGATATAGTGGTTCATTTTCCCATATCTACATCTGATTCTCCCTCACAAACTCAGCTTGTTGTTCCTATTCTTGTGTTTGATTCTACACCCTTTACTGTTCCTATTCCTTATACACCTGTCTCTGAAATTGGTTCTATGCAGCCACTTGTTTCATCTAGCCCTGAACCTAATCCTACTAGTCAGTATCTTTCTTCTTCTTCCATTGGTTCTATACCTTGTTCTACTGTATCTCCTTTGCCCTCTCTTGTTTCTACTAGTCATCCTATGGTCACAATGTCTAAACTTGGGATCCACAAGCCCAAAATTCCTTTCACTTTGTTTGCTTCATCTCAGGACTGTTCCTCTTATTCTCTTCCCACAACTGAACCTTCTCACTATTCTCAAGTTATTTCTCATCATGTTTGGTAAAAAGCCATGGCAGAGGAGTATGAAGCCTTGGTGTAACAAGGCACATGGGTTCTTGTTCCTCCCCCTTTACATGCTAACATTATCGGTTGTCAATGGATTTACAAAATTAAAAGGCATTCTAATGGGACAGTGGCTAGATACAAGGCTAGGTTGGTTGCCAATGGAAACCAACAAGCTCCAGGATTGGACTTTACTGAAACCTTTAGTCCCATCATTAAACAACCTACTTTGAGGGTGATTTTTAGTTTTGCAGTCCATCACAAGTGGCCTTTACGACAATTGGATGTCTCCAATGCTTTCTTGCATGGTGTCATTCATGAAGATGTGTATATGAGGCAACCTTTGGGCTACAAAGATCCAACCCATCCTAACTATGTCTGTAAACTTACAAAAGCTTTATATGGACTTCGACAAGCTCCAAGGGCTTGGTATGCTTTGTTTTCCACCTATCTCTTACAATTGGGTTTTGTCTCCAGTAAAGCCGATACCTCTTTGTTTCTCCTGAGAACAACACAGTCTGTTACTATTGTGCTTATCTATGTTGATGACATAGTGATAACTGGATCTGATTCAGCCTATATTTCTCACTTAGTTGAAGTTCTGAGCAAAAAGTTTGTTATGAAAGACTTAGGGTTATTGAGTTATTTTCTTGGTCTTGAGTTCCATTCCAGTACCACTGGTTTGTTTGTATCACAAACTAAATATGCAAATGAATTGCTTGTCAAAGCTGGGATGTCTGACTGTAAACCAAGTGCCTCTCCAGCTTCAGTCAAGCCTGGGATTTCTAATTCCGACTCTTTGTTTGAAGATGCAATTCTATATCGTACTATTGTTGGTTCCCTGCAGTATTTGACTTTAACACGACCAGAGATTTCTTTCTCTATCAATGTGGCATGCCAGCACATGCAATCTCCTAGGCTAAGAGACTTCATGGGTGTCAAAAGAATTCTAAGGTACATTAAGGGGTCTGTCACTCAAGGACTTTCCTTTATTTCTGGGCCTTTGTCTTTAACAGCATTTGCAGACGCTGATTGGGCTGGTGATCCAGTTGACAAAAGATCAACAACTGGTTTTGTTGTCTTTATGGGACCTAATCTTGTGTCCTGGTGTGCAAAGAAACAACACACAGTGGCACGTTCCTCCACTGAGGCTGAGTATAGGGCAATGGCTCAAACTACTAGTGAATTGGTCTGGTTGCAACAATTGTTTACTGAACTTGGCATACCTTCCTCTATCCCTCATGTATTGTGGTGTGATAACAAATCAGCAATAGCCCTTGCCTTGAACCCTGTTTTTCATGCAAGAACAAAACATATTGAGCTTGATTATCATTTTATTAGAGAACAAGTTTTATCTCATCACATTTCCTTGTTTCACATCAGTTCTAAAGCACAAATAGCAGCATCTTTACTAAAGCTTTGTCTGTGTCAAGGTTTCAGCAACTCAAGAGCAAACTCAAGGTCAGTGCTCCTCCCCTGAGTTTGAGGGGGTGTGTCAAGGAGACTGAGATTGAGCCAGAGGTTCCAAAGGGAGGTCATGTGTCTGCTGCATTGGATCCCAGCTCTTGTCATGCCAGCTCAGCGACAGTTAAACAACTGCATCAATTTATTAAGAGGAAGAAGAGCATAGTGCCGCAGAGGATGAAGACAATCAATCGGGTGAAGATGATTCTCAAAAGCAATTGGTGGTTTATGATCCTGCTGCAAATGGTACAAGCACAGGTGAAGATTCCCAACCTCTTTCTTTCCCCAAAAAAAAAAAAAATCAATCCCTTTTCACTCTTCCAAAGTGTTGCCGTCCGTGGGGGCTTTCACCGTCCAATGTGCTGAGTGCTTCAAATGGAGATTGATACCAACAAAGGAAAAGTACGAGGAAATACCTGTACACCTTTTGGAGAAGCCTTTTATGGGTGAAACAGCTCGTGAGTGGCGACCTGAAATATCATGTGAAGATCCACCTGACATTTGTCAAGATGGCAGCAAGCTGTGGGCTATTGATAAGCCTAATATTGGGCAGCCTCCTCCTGGGTGGCAGGGGCTTTTAAGGATCAGAGGTGAAGGAGGCACTAGGTTTGCTGATGTGTACGTATCCTTGATGTTTTTTTTCCATTGTTTACATGTAGCATAGGAATTCCAAATAAAGAAGTTACCTGTAGCTGGCCTTGTTTATTTGGTTTTGGAGTTTCAATTTCGTCTTGAAAGGCAACATAACTTTGAAAACGTGATCAAAATATCTTCTAATCCCTCTGAATATCGAGCACACACACTAAAGGAAAGTTAAATTTTCAATTATCACTATGCCAAATATACTTATACCGGTGGTAATGAAAAATGCCAGTAAAGGGTATTGTTAATACCATTAATGACAAACTGCGGGAAAAACACTATTACCGGCATTAATGACAAACCGCTGGCAAAAACTCTATTACCGGTGGTACTGAAAATGTAACAAAAAACCGCCGGAAAAGGTAACTATAACCGGCGATCATAGTCGTCAAAATTGTATGATTCACGATTCAATTCACGATTCGGTTCATGATTCGAGTAAAAATAATAAGAATCTATAGATGAATCAAGGTTTATCTAAAATTGGTAGTGAATTATATGATTCACGGTTCGATTCACGATTCATTAAAAAATGATACAAATCTATAAGTGAAACAAGGTTTCACTTATAGATTCAACTAATATGAAATCAATTTTGCGGTATTGCCTTAAATTTTTTTATGGTTATAAGGCTAAGCTTTCATTTATGATGGATATTTAACATCTAGAGTCCGGTTCCGGTCAGGACTCCCGGACCTATCTTAGGTCCGGAATTTTCACTTCCCGGCCATTTGGCCGGGATCCAAACCGTTGGATGTTTTTAAAATGTGTTTTTAAGGTTCCACGCGAGAAATGGGAAAAAAAAAATTACGGGAAGGGCTTCATCCGAGAGCATTTTTCGATAAAAAGCTGTAAAATCGCTAGTTTTATCAAAAATGCTCGGATGAAGCCCTCCCCGTATTTTTTTTTTTTTTCCCATTTTCGCGTGGAACCTTAAAAACACATTTTAAAAACATCCAACGGTTTGGATCCCGGCCAAATGGCCGGGAAGTGGGAGGTCCGGACCTATCTTAGGTCCGGGAGTCCTGACCGGATCCTCGGCGTTAACATCTATATGCATATATCCATTTCATTATAGTAGTTAGTTTCATGTACAAGTGTCTACTCTTTCCTATTAGACCATGTGATCTTCAGATTATAGTAGGAAAAAATAAAACAATATTGATTTAAGCTTACATTTGTCAATTTCAAAAATGTATTTTTAATATGCAAGTGCATAGACACATTTTCTAATGTACTTTTGAAATTTGGACCGAATCGTTGTGATTCACGATTTGGAAAATTGTCAATCCGATTCTCGATTCTATATGCGATTTGACTACTATGATGGCAGTAAATTCAAAAAACTGACAGTAATAATAGTGAGCCATAGTATAAATATAATTAATTTCCAAATAAAATCGAAAAATTTGGTAGTTGGGTGGTTAAGTGTCAGGACTCCATATAAAGGGTCACGGGTTTGAATGAGGAGCAAGAAAAAATTTCCAAAAAAACTTTTTCCGGCATTAATAAAACCACCGGTAGTAGTATGAAACTTTTACCGGCATTAATAGTACCATCGGTAATATTTGTTTTTTTATTCCTGACGGCCTCGTAGACGGCGGTCTTCATGACCTCCGGTAAAAGTATTACCGGCGGTTTTCATGCTTTTAATGGCGGTTTTTCACTACTGGTAATACCCTTTTTTGGCGTAGTGTGCCAATTATGGATATCATAGGAGTGAGTTAACTGACTTCCCCTGGTTGATGCCAAAAGAGTGGCGAGTATCATCAAGAATGCAAGGTTTAAGAGAGAAGGCAAGTTGTTGCCATTTCTTTTTTTTTTTTTTGTGATGTTGTCAAGAAAGCTTAACCTTACTATCTTTGTAATGAACCATTGAAATGTGACATTTTCCGAGGACCTTGCTAAGGATCGAAGTTATTGTTGTGCTGTTGTTGTGAACGAGTCCTGTAGATATTATGAATGCTTAAAGATGAGATAACGGGTTGTGCATTTTGAGGTTTCTTTTGTCTCTTGAATTTTGCATATTTGCATTTTCTGTTGAGATATGTGTACGTTCAAGTTTTCTTCTTTTAATAACGAAAAGAAAAAGGAAATTCTGTAGTTTTGTGTTAGGTGATAGCCTCAATATTTGTTTCCCATTCTGAAAAGTTTTCTTAATGGGAGATGCCTGAGGATGATGGGGAATCGGAACCATAGATGAATGTTGGTATTAGTTTTTCCTGGTAATTTACAAGACACTCTTGGAACCGTGTTGAGTACCAAACTTTTGATAGTTCTCTTTAACCACAACCGTTACTGAAAGGTTCGGCATTTGTTACTGTAACATGTTTTGTCATTATTGGGTGACTAGTGTCGCTACGTGCTCGCTTGATTTCAGCCAGCAGGAAGTATTAGCACTGTGTGTGTGTGTGTGTGTGTGTGTGTGTGTGTGGAAGACATACTTTATTTTTGGTTTAACGATGTTGACTAATTCGGGTGGCGTTGGACCCTGCTCTTTTTTCTTCTGAAAATTTCTATGGTGTCCCAATGTGATATTAGAGCACTGGTGCCGCACTAAATTTAAGCCATTAGATAAAAAAATAAATGAATTTGAGTCATTAGATGAAATCCATTACAAGAAGGAAGGTGGTCTTGCTCTTTTCCCGACCAATTGTATTTACAATGAATATAGGTTTTAATTACCACAAAGACAAGCTTTACTTACCACACATATAGGACATAAATTGTGGTAAGTAAATCCTATTTTTATGATAAATGTGATTTGTTTTTATAGTTTGTAGATCCAATATTCATGTTAAATAAAACTGAAGTACTGGTGCCTCAATACCACTTTTGGGCACCACAGCCACATCCCTTTCTTCTCATTGTCTCGTCTCTTTCTGTACATGTGTTTACAGACAACATCAATTAGGGATGGCATTTAGGATTGATCTGATCCGCCTCCGCCCTGGACCCGATCCGAACGGGGCGGGTATCCTTTCTAAAATTCGGATTTCGGGTCGGATTCGGAGGGAAATTTTAAAAATTTTCGGATTCGAGTTCGATTTTGTAAACATCCGCCCCGAACCCAAAATATTTAGTTACACATTTTTACAGTTTCACCCAAGAGATACACTATATTACACTTAACCCCAACATATATATATGTGAAGAGATAAGATTTTTACTCCACCCATCCACTTTGCTTTTCACTTTTCACTTTTGACTTTTCACGCCTCTCTTAACCATTTGTTTACTTGTATTGTTGTTTACTTGTTTGTAATTCTCGGTTTTCTTGCATCAAACGTAGTTAAAGAAACCCTTTACCCACGTTGCATTCGGCTTTCGGAGCCAATCGGGTAATCTGATATCCGTTAGGGGCGGGTTTGGGGATCCTAAAAAAATCTCCGGTCATGGATCGGAGCGGGTTCGGAGGTACCTAACTTATTCGGGTTTAGGTCCAGAGTTAGCAAAATCCAGCCCCAATCCGACCCATTGTCATACCTAACATCAACAACAATACAACTGGAGTACCAAATTTAACCAGCCTGGTTCTGACATCCTACATGCATGGCCCACAGCCCAATCAAGTTAGTCATAACAGTACGGTACGTGTGGGTCCTTGTTATCACATGCTACACTTGTACTGGCGGGGAGCGAACAAAAAAATGACAGGGGTACAACAAACATCTCTAATAGAGCTGTAAGAGCAACATGTGGCTCTCTATTTTAATTTTTGAGTTAAATAGAGATTCAAACCTTCAAAATTAGGCTTATCAAATAGTTGATCAAATTTGTTAAATTTCTAACTTTGATACAGTACCGCCCAATTTTGGTGCAACACTATTCACCCACCAAAGCACTATTCACACATGTTTATGCACTATTCACTTTCTTTTATTACTTTTTGGGGAGTAATAGTAGAGAGGAAGAATAGTGTAATACAATAAAGTTAGAATAGAGAGTTTGATTTTGTGAGTTTTTTGAAAATTGGCTTGCTAAATTATAAAATGTGTTTTTGAGGTTAAATTTGATTTTTTTTTTTGTGTCTGATAAGGATGCCTCAACACATTCACATAGTGTGTGGAGCCCACACATACTGGACACTCAAGTGTGTGTTGGCTCTACACACTATGTGAGTGTGTTAGAGCCCTGTTGGAGATGTTTGTTGTACCCCAATAATGTGTGTTAAATACATGTACAATAAAAGTCTCCAACTTGTCTCCAACATACTCACATGGTGTGTGGAACCCATATACACTTCACACTCAATTGTGTGTGGGTTGCACACACCATGTGATTGTGTTGGAGACAAGTTAGAGACTTTTGTTGTACATATGTATCATTTTTGTAAATTTTTTCTTCTAAAAATCCACACGCTTCTGGCTTTCCACTAATCCACCAAATTGTCCACCTATCAAACATGCAGTTACCATTTCACTCATGACCATTTTCCAAAACTCGTTGGAAAATTAAAAAATCTCATATCCACCCATAATTTCACTCAGAGAATTATAAAAAATTCTTTAGAAAATTAAAAAAAAGAAGAACTCTAAACAGAATAAGAGAAAAAGCAAACACAAGACCGATTAATGACTCTTCAGATTCACAAAATTATTCATTGATTATATGGAAATCAACATCAAAATCATGTAAGATTCTTCCAAAGGCTTTGATCTAGTATTTCAAACAAAAAATTGGGTTCAACGCTGCATTTGTTGAAGTTGTTTTTCTTCCTTTTATTTGCTCCATTTGAGAGTGTACGTAGCATTCTCATTCTCTGGACAGATAGAGATATAATGGCCGATAAGCTTGTAAAGTCCACAATAGAAAAGTAGTACCTTTCGTAGGAAAATCATTTAAATCAAAGAGTATATTTGAAATCAACTCTCCAGCCATGAGTTCAATTTTGGTACAAAATAAACCAAAATAATGTACATATAATATATATTAGACTGTAAATTGAATGAAGTAAAATTCTACGTACCTATTGTTACGTTATGTAATTAGGAAAGTAGATCTTGTTTACCTTATTTAGTTTCCTTGTAATTAGGTTTACCATATCTAGATTATTAGGGTTGTACATATACCTTCTTAGTGGATGAAATAAAGTATGCTCTTCTGAAATCACATGGTATCAGAGCTGCACAAATTATTTTTCCACCATAGTTGATGTTCTTAATACTCATCATGAGTGAGAAGAAGGTTGAATCATCTGCATCAAAAACAGTTCCTGTTTTTGTCTAATCTGAAGGGCCGTTTAACGTTGGAATCATTCTTACCGAATTGAACTATGATGTTTGGTCTCAATTGATGGAGATGCATATTGCAGAGAGGGAGAAACTCTCCTATATTCATGGCAAAACCAAGCCACTAGCAGAATCTGAAGATGGTTATGAAAAATGGTATGCTGAAAATCAAAAAGTAAAGAGGTGGTTATTGATATCTATGACGCCAAACATCATGAAATGTTATTTATGGGTACCAATTGCCCGTGAAATATGGAGTGCCTTGTCAACAGCCTTGTACGATGGAAGCGATGAACTGCAGGTATTTTCCTTGAATCGAAAGGCGTTTACGGCCAAACAAAGTGGAAAACCTCTCTCTGTATATTATGGAGAGTTGTGCAAAAAATTTTGTGAATTGGACCATCGTGATAAAGTGGTCATGGAGCATGCTGAAGATATTATAATTTATAAAAATTCTATCCAACGACAAAGGGTACACATATTTCTCGCCGGATTGGATGGTGAATTTGAAAAAGTTCGTGGAGAGGTCCTTCGCAAGGAACCTGTTCCAAATTTGGAAGAATGTTATGCATTGGTTCGACGCGAGGCAGTTCGTCGTGCTACCTTGAATGGGGAATCAGAAAACTTGGAGACCTCTGTCATGCTGGCTCACAATCGCTGAAATTCACAACCACAAGATCGTTCTCGTATGCAGTAGACTCAGCAGGATCAGTCACAGGAGCAATCCCAAGGTACTAGTAAACCATCTGGCAAGCCATCCTATAGATGTACTCATTGTGATCAAGTAGGTCACACCAAAAGTCGTTGCTATGAACTAGTCGGATATCCAAAATGGTGGGATCACAATTGTGATTCGAGGAAGAAAAGCTCTGGTAGGAACTCTACTACGACATTTGCTTCAGGAAAGGGAGATGGAGATGGTGAAGTTGCCGAACGAGCCTCTATATTGGTAGCAATGGCAGGTAACAATAATGGTAAGGCTTTAAATATTTCTGCACCTGTTTTGAATAATACATGGATAATTGATTCAGGAGCCACAGATCATATGACATTTGATTCAAGACAAGTCTCATCCCTAAAACCATCTCCCAAAAAATATGTGTCCACTGCTAATGGTACCCCGGCTCCAATTATTGGAGAGGGTGCTGTGTCTCTTACAGATGCTTTAAACTTGGTCTCTGTTCTAATTGTCCCTTCCTTGGATTATAATTTTTTGTTAGTGGCTCAAATAACCTTGACCTTACATTACCTTGTTATTTTTTGGACTGATTTCTGTGTTTTTAAGGACATCTGAATGAGACAAACGATTGGTTGTGGTGTTAGGCATAGTAGGCTGTATTACCTGGACTTGGTGTCGAAGAGTTCAGAAAAGTTACGTAAGGCCTTGGCAATGGACAATTCTAAGGGGGAGAAGAAAAATTCTGCAGTATGGTTGTGTCATCGACATCTAGGACATGCCTTGTTTGGTTATTTACAGAAGTTATTTCCTAGTTTATTTTCCAAAGTTGATATTTCTGGATTTTGTTGTGATGTTTGTGAACTTGCAAAAAGTCACTGTGTCTCTTTTCCATCAAGTTTGAATAAAAGTTCAGTTCCTTTCATGCTTATTCATTCTGATGTTTGGGGCCTATCTCTAGTTACTACCTTAGGTGAAGCCCGTTGGTTTGTGACATTTATTGACGATTGTACTAGGATGACTTGGGTCTGCGTAATGAAGTCCAAAAGAGAAGTAAATTTATTGTTTCTAAAATTTCATACAATGATTCAGACTCAATACAAAGCACAGGTTCATGTCCTTCGTAGTGATAATGGTGGAGAATATATGAAGTTTGAACTTCAACACTATTTGATTGCACAGGGCATTATTCATCAAACCACGTGTACTACTACACCCCAGCAAAATGGGGTGGCAGAAAGGAAAAATTGGCATTTGCTGGAAGTTGTTTGTGCTTCCTTAATTGAAGCTCATATGCCTGTATCAAATTGGGGTGATGCTCTTACCTTTGCTGCATATCTCATTAATCGTGTTCCATCCAACACTATCAAGTTTCAAACACCATTTCAAGCTCTACAGGATACTATCGATGCTCCCACTGCTCCTAATCTACAACCTCATGTTTTTGGGTGTGTGGCGTTTGTACATCTTCATAAACATCAATGTAGTAAATTAGATCCTAGAGCTTTACACTGTGTTTTCTTATGATATGCATCACATCAAAAAGGCTATCGATGTTATCATTCTCCCACAAAGACCATGCATATTACACTGGATGTTGTTTTTTTCATGAAGATAATATGTATTTTTTGTCTGAGTCTGCACTTCAGGGGGAGTACCATCAAGAGGAAGTTCAAACTCAGGCTTATGATCATGGAGGAATATTTAAACATATGGACCATAATGTAAGTTTCAATACAGGTCATGACGAAAGCTCATGCAGTTCTGAAAGTGGTTTAGATACAGTTTATGTTGAAAAGTCTCAGGATATTGAAATGGAACCATTATCTGAATCAGTCTCACTACAGCCTGACACACATAACCAATCTCTCGTTGAGGATGCTCCCGAGTTTGTACCAAATTCTCCCTAAAGGCATAATCCTCCTCGTAGTAACAAAGGTATTCCTAAACCCATGTATGAACCTGAACTTACTAGCAAGGCCAAATACCTTATAAGCAATTATGTGTCCAACCATCACTTGTCTGAATCAAATAAATGATTTGTGAATCAATTATCTACTGTATCTATTCCTAACAGTGTACAGGAAGCTTTAGCTGACCACAGGTGGAAAGTAGCAATGAATGAAAAAATGAAGTCCTTGCAAAAGAATGAAACATGGGAACTTGTTGATCTTCCATCAGGGAAGAAACCAGTTTGGTGTCGATGGATTTATACTGTGAAATACAAAGCAGATGGTGCCATTGAACGATTCAAAGCTCGACTGGTGGTGAAGGGGTATACTCAAACATATGGGATTGACAATACGGAGACGTTTGCACCCGTGGCTAAAATCAATACTGTCTGAGTTCTGTTATCTCTAGCTGCGAATCTAGATTGGCCATTGCAACAATTTGATGTAAAAGATACTTTCTTGCATAGTGACTTGATAGAAGAAATCTATATGGATTTCCCACCTGGATGTTTTATACTAGGGAAACATCAAAGGAAAGTGTGTAAATTGAAGAAGTCATTGTATGGATTAAAACAATCTCCCAGAGCCTGGTTTGGAAGATTTACAAAGTCCATGAAGGCCTTTGGATACAGATAGAGCAACGCAGATCATACCTTGTTTTTGAAGCATCAAGGTAAAATTACTGCACTTATTTATATGTGGGTGATATGGTGGTTACAGGGAATGATCATGAAGAAAGAAAGACACTACAGAATTATTTGTCCAAAGAATTTAAAATGAAGGATCTTGGTCCATTGAAATATTTTCTTGGGATAGAAGTATCTTGATCCGCCAAAGGGATCTTTTTGTCTCAGAGAAAATATGCTCTAGATTTGTTGTAGGAAACTAGGATGTCTGCATGTCAACCAACAGATACTCCAGCGGAGGAAGGGTTGAAGTTGTGTATTGACTCTAATTAGGTACCAGCTGACAAAGGGAGATACCAAAGACTTATTGGGAGATTGATGTACCTAGCTCACACAAGACTAGACCTTACCTATGCCCTGAGCATTGTTAGCCAATTCATGCATAATCCTAGAGAACAACACATGAATGCAATAATGCGAATTTTGAAGTATTTAAAGTTTGCTCTTGGAAAAGGAATCTTGTTTTCTAAGAGTATTGATCATCAAAAGGTTAAAGCGTATACTGATGCTGATTGGGCTGGGTCAATAGATGATAGACGATCTACCTCAGGTTATTTTACCATTGTATGAGGTAACCTTGTGACTTGGAGAAGCAAAAAGTAGAATGTGGTTGCACGCTCAAGTGCCGAAGCTGAGTATCGATGTATGACTCTTGGGATTTGTGAAGTATTATGGCTGAAACATCTCTTACAAGACTTGGGGTATCCATCGACGCAACCAATTCAGCTGTATTGTGACAACAAGGCCGCATGTGATATCGCCCACAATCCAGTTCAGCATGATAGAACAAAACATGTGGAGGTTGACAGATTTTTTATCAAGGAGAAGTTGGATGCAAAGATTATAGAATTGCTCACGATTCGATTACAGGATTAACTGGCGGATGTCCTCACCATAGCAGTATCAAATAAGTTGTTTTCAAAGTTTATTGACAAGTTGGGCATGTGCGACATTTATGCACCAACTTAAGGGGGAGTGTTACGTTATGTAATTAGGAAAGTAGATCTTGTTTACCTTATTTAGTTTCCTTGTAATTAGCTTGTAATTAGGTTTACCATATCTAGATTGTTAGGGTTGTATATATACCTTGCTAGTGGATGAAATAAAGTATGCTCTTTTGAAATTACACCTATTTCTTATTTTGCAAATTCTAAGTACCTTCTATCTGTGGAAGAAGAAACAACTGATAGCTAATGGATGTCAAAAGTCTGTGGAAGGTGAAAAGGCAAAAAAAAGGAGGGAGAGGAAAATAACGAATGTAGGGAGGAAAAAATTACGGGTATTCTGGTCTCCTCAAACAAAAGTTTATCTTTATCCAATAGATCAATTACTTTTACTATTTTCTATAAAAGTGGATTTAGTTATGTTGTGATTACACAAAGTGAGCATCTCTAGTGTACTACCTAAAAAATATTTGCTAAAGTGCACTCCTAAGTACATGTGATGACCTATTTTATGTGCTAAGAAATTAGTTAGCTAGCTAATGGAAAATGCATTTTACTGGGTTGTCTATTTATGTTCATTATCTCTCATCTCTCTCCTGAATGCTTTTTCCATCCTTTCTCTCTCTATCTCTCTCCTTAAGTCCTTTCCCAAATTTAGGTTGTGACTTAGGGCACTTTAGGGAGTAAGGGGTGCCACTTAAGATTTTAGGGAGTCAATTTTTGTGCACTAGAGAGCATTTTTTAAGTTTTTCTTAGCTAACTAGTTAGAGCACTTTAGGGAACTCTTTTAGGTAGTGCACTAGAGATTTCCTCTCCTTTCTCTCTCTTTAAAAAACCTTCTCCTTCAAGCAGCCGCCCAGATTTTTTTTTTCCGGTCCATCGGAATGCAAAGTACAAACAACCGGAACAAACTACCGCAACAAGAGATGACGCCGTGGACTTACCGCATGAATACTTAGAGAGCCAACAGAAAACGCAGAAGGATGGAACAATACACTCCACGCAGGGAGGTAAAACACTGAAGAAAACAGGGTAAGGCCGGTCTAAACCAAACACCCAAAAACACCCAGAGCCCCCTAAATCTAAACCAAACACCCACCAAAGCCGCTGCCACCTCAAGACCCAGAACTACCGCCGCCCACTGACCTCTCAAAGAAGACGCCAAAGGGAACAAACAAAAAAGAAGCTCCAAATAGCCACAACCCATCACCCCGACAGGGCCGGTCCAAGGGTTTAGAGTACCCTAGGCCTAGTCTAAAAAATATGCCTTAAAAGTACAACACTTAAATAATTTTTCTAGCAACAATCACAATACAAGAAAGCTAAAACAATTTAAAGTTCTACTAATCATTATATAATAACAGAAAAATCAAAACACAAGGTCTCCAAATACAAATAATGCATGAGTATCACTAACCGGTAATCAAATAATCAATACGAAATAATTAAGAGGGGGAAAGGCTGTATATAAGTCAAGCGGCTCGGCTCGAGTTAGATAAGATGGAGAATACCATTCTCTTGGCATGGCTTAGTTGCTTAGAAATGATATTTTGGTATCATGCAGACAACCTTAGTTAATATTCGTTTTCTTGTTTTTTGAAATTTCCACAGTTGCTTACATCAACACATGGACGGATCCAGAAATTTACCCCAGTGGAGGGCGCATCTTATTAATTATAATCGTGGAATTTTTCTTAGTCAATGATTTTGCTAAATTAAGACATTCATTATGGACTAGAAGTTTATAATGTGTACTTTTCATAAATCAAAAAAATCAAAAAATGAGCACACATACTAGACAAAACTTTTAAAGTATGGTTTACCTTAACATTGACAAATCTTTAGAATAACCGAGATGGTTTTATTAATGACTTTTTCAAAAATATTTTTCACGACGGTTAAAATAAAGAAAATCAAAACATAAATCTTCAAATAAACAAACAATTTATAAACCAATAATTATAAATGAACTAGCCAACGAAAGTTAAATACAAAATTAACTCTACATTTTTATTTTTGAGATATATATGAGTGTCTATGCTAAACATAGCATTATATTACATAATTATGCTAGTATATATAATATATATATTTTTTTAAAGTTTTGAGAGCGGGAGCATGTGCCCCCTTTGAATCCATCCCTGCATCCACACGAATGCCAATGAATACGCCGACCATCTTACACGTCTTAGTGTGGAACAATAAGAGGACTTGAAAATCTTCACAGGCAGTCACCTATCTATTTTGGAGTTTTTAATTAGGATAACCTTAACATTAGGCAGGTTTGGGACTAAGTTTCCATGGGGTTTGTGTTTTGTAATCTCGAGTCTCGACTACCATTACGTGGCTAGCTCTGTTGCTAGTCAAACTTAATTTCAAATTTTTCGAAGTACAAAAAAAAAAAAAAAAAACTAATCCCCATTTATGCCACCCATTCCAAACACTCAAGTTACTCAAACTAATACGGAGTATTTCTATTTTCTTCCATTTCAACACCCTATTGCATGATGATTGGAGCCATTGAATTATAAAAACAAACAATCAATACCCGATAATGCTATTGGCTGTTGCAAGAATTGCAACTGTAAATTTTAGTTTATATTAGGCAATGTGGGACTTGTGTATTAATTTACCCAAAAAAAAAAAAAAAAAAAAAAAAATGTGGGGCTTTTGAATATATGGGAATGGAGTGCTCACTGTTCAGCCCTTTGTCGAGTTGTCCCACATCAGCAGATTTCAAAAGGTTTCGTGGGATGGTAGCTTGTATATATCTAAAGCACAACCTCTTTTAGTCGACTTTACATGGAAGTCTATGTTAATAGTTGGGCTCAAAGGCCCAATGACTATGACCATTGCTTAGGCCTTTCTCTAAGCAAGATTGGACTTTTTCATTTTTCTTTTGGGTTAAAAAGAATCCTATTAATGTCTATTAAGAAAAAATATGGGAGTGCTCCAAAATTTTGGATTTTTTGGAGTGCCCTTGGGCCTAGGCCTACCTTAACCCCAGAGCAATCATCCAAAAACAGCACCACCACAACCACCCAACGAAACAAACCAGCACTGCCCATGGACCACAACCACCCAACAAAACAAACCAGCACTGCCCATGGACCATAAGCCAGCACTGCCTATGGACCACGGAAGACAAACGGAGTCACGAAAATATTTTTTAGTCAATATAGATCTTGTTTGATAGATCTCATTGAGAACTTCTATATAGTGCCAAAAAAAAATTCAAAAATTATTTTTGTCAAATACATTACTACATATTTTTTTACTTTGAAATTGCACATAGTTTCGTAGAGACCAAACTTTATGAGACGGAGAGAGAATATCATTCAGTGCCCTTTGGACAATGTCATAGGCTACTCTGGAGTCTGGACACATTTTTCCTCGCACATTATGGTGTGGTCAATATCACCTTGTTTTGAACTCCACGTAATATCTCTTTTACTAATATATAGAGGAAGAATACCAATTAGTGCCAAGTAATTTCTGAAACTGTGTCACAAAATTGATTTCGAATACTATCAAATTAAAAACAGAATTTAAAACTAATTATTATAAAATGAATTAACTATTGGAGCAAAATAGTTAGACCGCTAGAGCTCCACTAACCACTCTTGCACTCCTTTGAAGCCCACTTTTATGTTTTTTTTCTTTCTTGTTACATGTGAATAGATACGGAGTACTTTCTTAATAAAAAATAATCACCGGCTAAAATTACAAAATGACTAGTAAAACACTAAAACGCACACTTAAACCAACCACTAAATAAGGGCAAAATTAAAATCTGACACTATCATACATTATCCACTCCGAATGTTGCTACGTGTCAATTACTTAGCCTCGGTACAGAGACTGGGTATAGGCATTTGGTACAGGAGATTTGGAGCTTCTCTCACGGGCAACTTCAATCCACCCCCATTCCTCCAAAATAGAGGGTGAATGTAATACATTGAGGAAAAATTTTGTAATTAATACCCATTTTTCTTTAATTTTTGTACGTTTTAGGAGGGGTCCATCCTCCAAAAATAGAAAAAAGGAGAACAAAATGAGATTTGGTCTTCCATATTTGGAGGATCAAAATAGTTTTGAAGGACCAAATCTTTAAAAAGGACAGTGAGTCCCTCCAAGATTCTCTCAAAAAGTACAAAAAAATAAAGAAAAATATATATAAATTATAAAATATTTCTTCAATTTGTCACATCCACCTTCCATTTTAGAGAAATGGAGGTGAATTGAATTGCCCTCAAGGAGGACAGACTGGCAGAGTCCCCAAAATTCCAACCGGTTTCGCTGGTGTGGTTAAAAAACATTCAGTGTGTGTGTGTGAGAGAGAGAGAGAGATGAGCGGAGCAGGGAAGGTAGTGTGCGTGACAGGGGCGTCGGGTTACATAGCGTCATGGATAGTGAAGCTCTTGCTCGACGGCGGTTACACTGTCAAAGCCACCGTTCGCAGCCTCAGTCAGTACTCCTCCTCCTACCCCATCTTTAATTTAGGCTCTGTTTTCGAACATGAAGAAAATGAGAATTTTTCCCTCTTAGCTGTTTGGTACCTTATTCAGGAAGAGGAGAGAAAAAATGTAGTGGAAAATGGAGAGGGAAAGTTTGGAAAGGGGAAAAATCTCGGAATTGGGGTTGCTGCTGTGTAGACCCTACACATCAGCTCTTGTGCACCATCCAGACAGTCCGTTGCTCGGATTGACAGTCCAAATTTCATTTTGCACTCACAACAACAAACGATTCGGATGCATTGGTGCCAAAGTGAAATATGAGCCGTCCATCCGAGCCGCAGACGGCTCGAATGATGCTCAGCAGGTCTTGCATAGCAGTAACCCATGTCTGTATCATATCATATAGGAGTACGTCAATATTTTTCCTTTATACTCGTATTTTTCTTTTGGATCCAAACAAGAAGAGAGAGTATTTTCCTCTCATTTCTTTTTAGAACCAAACAAGTGGAAGATACCCATTTTCTTTATAGTTTTTTTCTTAAATATTTTCTCTTCTTTTCCCTTCATTTCCACAAGTTCCATTTTTTTCCACGAGTTCCAAAACAGAGCCTAGTTTTCTGCAGTTGAACTACTGTTTATTGTATGCTTATGTCCTTTTTTCTATTTCCAACTAGGCTTGTCAGTAGACCGGATTAGATTCAGATCCAGTAGGCTCAGATCCGGATCCGATATTGACAAACCTGATTACGTTAGTTAATTTGGATCTGGATCCAAATTTTTGGATACCCAATCCAAAAATCTGAATCCGATCCTGTATTTTTATTTATTTTTCTTCCTTAATAGGAGCAAGGTTCTTGAAAATGCTATCTGCCCGAAAATCCTCCCCTATATCCAGCAACCCCTCTTATTTATGTACCGTTACTTTGAAGTAAAGAAAAATATACGAGTACTTGGGTAGCCGAACCCATACTTCACACGGCTCTCTCTCTCATTTGCTAACCCATAGCTGACTAACCCATTCCTGTGGACGCATGCCACCCTAATAACCATTCCAAACAAAAACATGATCCACATTGATAAGCCAATATATTTAGGGGGTGTTCCATTAACCTAGTTTTTTGAAAAAGCTAATTTTTCACGGTTTTTTATGTGATGTGTTGCGAGAGAATGACTTGTCTCGGTGTTTGAAAAAAACAGTTTTTTGTTAGTGGAACACCCCCTTAAGCAACACAAATTTTAGTCAATAGACCCCACGTTTGACCACACAAGTCACGCCACGTAGGCAATTGATTCACGCCACACAAACAATTTATCATATGCTCCAAGCCAACCACAATAAGCATATATAATCGACAACTCAACACACCATATTTCCAATTATAATCAGCAAATTCGATTCAGCCATCCACCCAAGGCCAATTTATTGGCGTGTCCGCCGAATATCGGCGCATTTTCCTAATTTTGGCTCGAAGGTCCCATTATCGGCACTTATGTCATCGGCCCAAGGCCACTTTATCAGTGCGTCCGCCATATATTGGCACATTTGCCCAATTCCGGGTCGAAGGCCTCATTATCGGCACTTATGCCACAATTCATTATAACAATCCGCTTCCACAATTATAAATGAGTACATCCACATATATATATCAAACTCACAAACCATCCAAAAACGAATAAATAAGTTCATGCCACAGTTCCTTGATGATACATTATATTTCATAATACAACAAAGCCATTGAGAGAGAAAATAAAAATAGATTACAAGCGCACAAAATTTCCACTCTTCTCGCTTCCTTCTTAAGTTGACAATAATGGTCCAAGCCTTACCTGAACATGTTTGCTACACCCAAACGAATCACCTGCATAACAATCATCAGAGTACCCATCTATATACTTCTAGTATTTATCACCACCCAGAAAAACATTAAAACATAACAGGCATCTTACGCCTAATTATACACCCGAGTTAGAGTAATTTAAGCACGCTTAAAATTAACTTCAGCCCTTGCTACTAACATATGGAAGTGTGCCGGTGAATGCTCAATACATATTCTGGCATCCACTCGATCCCTAGTAACTTTTTAGAGTAGTTAGTTTTAACATGTGACATCTAACTCCGGAGCTTTAGTTTCAAGAGGTTCTAAGTTCGAGTCTTCTAAAAAGTATGATCCTACTTATTTTTACTTTTTAGTGTGCCTAAATACACAGGATGCAGCCCAATTTTTGTTTTCTATGGTCTCTTTGTATGTTAGATGTCCATCTCATTAACTTCCTCAGTTCCCCGGGATTTTTTATATGAGCTCATACATCTAAACCATTTTCCAGCTATCTCATTGTGAAGTGCCACTTACACAGGATGTTCTGCATAGTTGAAAAACACAAACCTTTGTCTAGTTGTTTATTCTATTTATATATGCTATAGGTGATCCCAAAAAGATAGACCACTTGCTTTCCCTTCATGGAGCCAAGGAAAGGCTACAACTGTTCGAAGCCAACTTGATGGAAGAAGGGTCATTTGATTCTGTGGTTGATGGTTGTGAAGGTGTCTTCCACACAGCATCCCCTTGTGTCTTCGAAGTCAGCAATCCACAGGTTTATTATGACACTTCAATTGGCCCTTTTTTCCATTATGAATTCGCTGGTTGTGTTTCTCCATGTCAGTTGGTGATTTCAAATGACATTCTAGGAAATTGGAATCATTCTATGCATTGGGATGCTGGCACTTTTCAGTATTCAGAAATCAAGCAAAATGGTGGAGGTCGAATAAAAGTAGCATGAACATTTTTATTCTCAAGAGGCGGCAGAAAAGTCCTCAAGATTTTGAAATCGTCCCGTGCACTTGCCCACCTCCCACACACACAACAAAAAAAAAAAAAGGGAAAGAGAAGAAGAAACGGGAACACAGGACTACGTGTCTCTGATATCATGTTTTATATTCGATAAAATGATGGTGTAGTCAGTAACTTTAGGTGGAGATGTTACTATCTTGATATCTCAGGACGTTTTGCAGATATCTTAACTAGGGCTGGTAAGTTAAAAATACCATAGAAATTAAGAAACAACTCTTATAGTTCCTGCAGTCTCATAAATGCATTGGATTTCCCTCATTCTTTTTTTGGTTGCTTCTATCCTCTTCTTAACACACAAACACACACACACACAAACACCAATTAAAAACATTAGAGAGATAGAGAAAAGAGAAAAAGTTACATGATATGGTTGATATGTAGTGATTTCTAGTTATGATCTAGAATGCATCCATGAAGTGTTCTGATGAAGTACCGGGATAGTGAAATTTGCTTTTCATTTGTGTTAACAATGCTGGTGATCAATAGTGGTTACAATAACTCAACACTTTTATGCATTGTAGTACAGAAGTGGCCATGCTTACTCATGCAGGATTTACGCACAAAATTTGTGGGGATGCAAAAGGACTTACTGATTGCCTCAACACCACATCCAAGTGACTGAGCTCTGGCCCCCTTGCCTCTATGCGGGCAAGCTACCCTCCAAGCTCTTAATGTGAATAAGCTCGCCTCCAGGCGCCTTGCCTTTGAGCTCCTTGCCGCAGAGCTCCACAAGGTTGTTGCAAGTGACTCCAAATTTAGTGTAGGTTGGGAAAGCCTATGTACCTTTCTTGGAACCAAATGCATACGGTTTGGAGGCTTGAGTGACGGTTTGCTGAGAAGGTTAAGCTTTCACTCAGCGAGGAAAAGCTCTGCCTTCAAAGTGCATGATATGATTCATCATAACCTCTGCAAGCATACATATGACTCTAGGACCTGCTGAGGAGGTTCTATTACCTATAACTTGTTGAGTCAATGAGGGGCCTGCAAGAATTTTCCAATATGGATTGTTCGAGTCATAAGCAATTCTTTTGTAATTTAAATCTCGTACCTGAGGCCATGGCTGTGGAGAAAGAATTTAAGCGATATGAATTATAGGAGCATTCTTCTCTCTTCTTTTTCTTTGACGTCACTAAGTCTATTGGGAAGACTACAAAATCTTAGAGCGATAATAGGGACCAACCCCTAGTGTGTATTACCTTTATACAAATCCTAATCCATAAAAAAATGTAATCCCCATACAATTAGGATATGAATTACAAAGATCCACACCAATAATAAACTCCATTACAAATGTCGTACATATAAAGCTCTAACTGTTATTTCTCTCTGCTGATTCAGTTCTTCTTTATCATTTTTGCTTTCTGTTGATATTAGCTTTGACAGGGAAAGAACTTACCCGTTCATCAAATTTACTGCTTGTAAACTATTTTCAAAGTCATATTGTTGACTCGAAGTCTCGAACAGATCATTGTAAATATGAGATTTGTATCTGATGTCAGTTGTTCTATGTAAAGTATTGATGCTATAGGCGATTATACTATTCCCTTCTGTATAGCTTTATTCGCGTTAAACAGCTTGTACTCGTTAAGTTATTGCTTATCCATGTTCCATCCTCCAGGAAGACTTGATCAAACCTGCAGTGAAGGGGACGCAGAATGTTCTTTGCTCATGCGCGAAAGTTCCTTCCATTAAAAGGGTGGTTCTAACATCTTCCATGGCATCGGTTGCAACCAACAATAGACCAAAAAACCCTGATGTGGTAGTTGATGAGACGTGGTTTTCAGATCCAGTTTACTGTGAGGAGTCAAGGGTGGGTAAATGTTCTGATATTTTATACTTTCCATTATAGCAATATTTTCTCGTCTATTTCTTTCTCTTCTCTTCTCTTTTATTTATCAGTTTAGAAAGACAAAATGTCAGTGAAGCATCTCAACTTTCCTCTCATGGCATGCAATATTGTTTTCATTGGCTAAACCATAAAAGGCAAAGTAAACTCGGGAGGTCAAGCAGTCCGCCAACAAAAAGAGAAGTCCTAAAGTTCTATGCTCTCACGTTCTGGAAATGACTTGTAAATACTAATAGAGCATCATGATAATTCTATTACAAAATATTCATGATTATTTGATCATATCATAGTGCTATTCCAAGGTTTAGAGCATCATGATAATTCTATTACAAAACATTGGTCACAGTTTCCATTTGGTAGTATAAAATCTCACCATCCACATGATTGTGTTTTGGGTAGTTACTGGGGGGTCATTGGGGTGACCAATGGTTTAGCGGTCAAAACCTCAATTACATGAAGCAGGGGCGGTGGAGCAAAGGACCATAGAAGCTCCTTTTCTAAGAGTGCCAAGGGAGCTTTAAGAATAACTTTTGCAAAATAAAATTGTAATACCTGTAAATACTATAGTAAGGAGTTCATTTCAACAACTATTGTCTTAGTGAAATATAAGTAAATATTAAGTACTTGAGCAAATTTGATGTACAAGTATGTACATTGTATTTGCACGACTAATACTATAAACCTTATAGTACCAAAAAAAAAATACTATAAACCTTATGCTTTAGCAAATATAAGTAAATATATTATGCAAGTATTTACATGGCATTTTGGTATCATATATGGTTGTGTAGATACTATATTGTTACCAGAAATCATTATGCTTTAGCAGATATAAGTAAATATTTTGCACGTATTTAAATGTCATTTTGGTATTATATATGGTAGTGTAGATATTATATTGTTCCCCGAAATCCATCTGTCGAATCTTGAAGATTTATTATCTTATATGGTCGTATTAATGCAAAAAGTGGCATCTACGACAAGCTGAATTGACATGTATATCTAAATCTTGAGTGCTCTGATTTTCTGTATTGATTTTGGCTTGGAATAATTCCAAACGGTTTTAATAACAATAAAATTAAATGTTTTAACTTTAATTAAGTTGATTGTTTAACCTTCAATTGAATTTGCACCCTTCGTTCTCTGCTAATCATGATTATTGTATCAGCTATTTTATCAGCTATCGAAAACCTTGGCTGAGGATGCTGCATGGAAATTTTCAAGAGAGAATGGAATAGATCTGGTGACAATAAATCCAGGATACGTGATTGGTCCTCTCTTGCAACCAACTCTCAATTTAACTTCCGAAGCAACTCTGAACCTCATAAAAAATGGTACACTTCTGCAACATGTGTGGATGATGCGTATGATTTATTATAACAAATATCCAAGAGGGGCTCTCTGAAACTCTACAGTGCAGGATTTTTTTGTTTGGGGTCGAATTTCGACGATCCGAACCGTTAAATGTGTTTAAAACGTATTTTTAAGGTCCAACTCGAGGATTCATAAAAAAAAAACCTCGGAAGGACTTGATCCTAGCAGTTTTTGATAAAATTGTACATATACTCCTTTTATCAAAAACTACTTGAATCAAAGCCCTTCCGGGTAATTTTTTTTTGACTGATCCTCAAGTTGGACCTTACAAACACTTTTTAACATATCTAACGGTTCGGATCGTTGAAATTTGATCCCGAACAAAAAAATCCCTCACCGTAGCCTATCTAAGGGAAAAATGGGTTTTTTTGTGTTGCAAATTATTTTTGGAAAATTTGATCCGTCCAATGTGTTCAGAAGGTGTTTTGAACGTCAAGACGGAAATCTTCAAAAAAATATAGGGAAGGGCTTGATTCAGCGTTTTACATAAAAGCGTATTTATATATTTTTCTAAAAAACCGCTTTGGATCAAGCCCTTCCCCATTTTTTGGAAGATTTTACATGAGAACTCTTGAAAACACCTTCTGAACACATTGGACGTATCGGATTTTCCAAAAATAATTTGTATAAAAAGTCCGGAAATCAAAAGTCCGAATTAGAAAGAAACCCTATATAAACACATTATATATATATATATATATATATATATATATAGGATCCCTGACTTTTGTTAAAGTCAAGACCTCACCTTTCCTGATTGAATTTTGATGATCTGAGCCATTCAATGTGTTTAAAACATGTTTTTAAGGGTTTTCACGAGGAATCATAACAAAATTGACTCTGAAGCGCTTCATCCGAGCCGTAGATATGTATTTTTGGAAATACTTTATGGGTTTGTCTTTATGTTTACTTTAGAGAAAACTAAAAACTAACGATACTCCATAGTTGTATCCCGTTGGATGGGGAGCTGATTCTTCCCTAATAGGCCGCCCAGATGTTTCAAGGAAGATCCTTCATGATTACGTTTACTTTAGAGAAAACTAAAAACTAACGATACTCCATAGCTGTACCCCGTTGGATGGGGAGTTGATTCTTCCCTAAAAGGCCGCCCATATGTTTCAAGGAAGATCCTTCATGATTAGTCCGCAATTTTGAAATATGTCTAATTTTTGGACACCAATTTGTGTCCCATTAACCTTTCCTGCAGGCTCAAAGTTACAAAATAATATGAAGTGCCATACTCGCTTGTAACACACTGGTTAACAAGGGCTTTCATGTTTTGTGAGGCACTTCATCAATGATGCCCAGGGATATATTAAGAGGTGATACCGTGATAGCCAATGATTACAATGCCAAATTCAAACTTATGTTTACTTAGGCCCTGCTTGGATGGGGTTAAAACCCCCCCTCAAAACTTATCCCGGGTGAAATGTGTGGGGCCCATGCCTTTGGCTGGGTTTGGCAACACTAATTCTCCCCCCTCTTAGTTTTCCACCCCCTCTTCATTTTCATGTGTATGAGCTCCCCCCCTGATAACTTTCGGGTACCCTTTGGGCTACCCAAAAATTATCCGGCTGTAGAGGGGAGGGCTTTTGACAATTTTAGCCCTTCTTATCACCCCGCAGCTGGCCACCTTGTCTTCTACAAAAGAGTCCTTCCATGACACTGTAATTTTCGTTTGTCACCGGAGGAGTTCCACAACGTTGGTGTCCGACAATCGTGGCACAACATAGTACTTGCACAGCTCGCCCCCTCTTGCATAGATCTTCCATGGCAACGTCGCCTAGTGTCCCTCGCAAAAATCTAGAGAGAGAGTTGAAATAATAACCGAGTCCCTATTTTCTGGAAATCTGGTTGGCCTTCCGGTTGACCTAAGGTGCATCCGAAGTCTAATTTCTAATGGGCTCAATTGCTTCATTATTTTATGCCCCAATATGGCCCAGTAAAGAAAAAAGGCCCAATTCTCTAAAATAAATCAATTCAATGATCATTTGGCTAATAAGTTGATTATACTGTAGCTAATTAGTTGAAGGATTCTTCCTGTATGATTAAACAAAGAAAGTGTGACATATTAAATTGGATAACCAACCATTCAAATGAACATATTAAAAAAATGTTTTTTTTTATAAAAAAATTATTGCAAAAAATTTAATCTTCAATGAAATAAAATAATATAGCTTGAAATTGTCCAAAACTATTAAATTGATTAAGTTTTATAATTATATAATAAATTTAATGCATAATCAAATTTGGTACACCACAAGGGCAAAAGAGTCATTTGAAAGCTTTTTCCATCATCTACTCCCTTTTATTTATATAACATCCAAACCAACTCAAAAGTTGTCCCTCTATTTAATCTCTCATCCAAACTATCTACTTTTTTATTTCCCCTCAATAAACATCACATCAATGTGGATCAACCTTCTAAAAATAATATCCCCTCTTATCTTATCCCCCTCTATTACTTATCTCATGAAATTTTAGTACCATCCAATCGGGGCCTTACTGGCAAAAGTAGTGCCGCTTTCTGACAACGTTCTTATCATATACTACCCTTATGAAGCTATAAATCTACTTGATGCAGGAACTGGTTTATTTTCTGATGGATTCTACCGCTGTGTCGATGTTAGAGATGTCGCTTTAGCACATATTCGAGCATTTGAGGTTTCTTCAGCAAGTGGCAGATACTGTTTAGTTGGCACAGTAACCTCTACTATTGAGACTCTGAATATTTTGCACATACTTTACCCTGCTCTCGACCTTCCTGAAAGGTACGTTGCTAGCATTTGCATCAACATCAATGTCATTAGCGGAAGCGAGTGAAGTCGAGAGTTACCTAACATTCATTCTCCAATACTGCTTGCCTTATTGTTTGTCTAGTTTCTTCCTCTTGGTAACGTTGAACTCACGGTGTCATTTTCTTAAAACCAAGTATACTGCCCTAATCTTTTTTGTCCTCAAAATCTTAGCTAAGGTGGGATGAGTTATTTTTATATCTTTTCCGTCCAGATAGCCCACTTTTTATGTCATAGAATACAAAGGTGATGAGCTTGTAATTACGTTACTAAATGACTCAAAAGGATAAATTTTAGAAACAAGGATGCTCAAGGAGATTTAGACAAACCATCCGATGATTTTAGAAAAGTTCTGCTGTATTCTTGACTGCAAGGGCTTACCGTAGCGTTGAATTTATGAGATGTACAAAATTGTTTGCATTGCAATTAGAGTTATGTGAAGTTATCAGTCACCCACCACTAAACAAACAGAAAGGGTTATGTGAATAAGACCTGCCTATTTATGTGATTTGAGTAGGAGAAAGTCTCATGGTGGTATTGTGTGACTGGAATATCATAAAAAAAATTGGTGGCGGTGTGATCGCAGGGCTGTGGCCAGTATAGCATAAATTCCGTCTCTACTATTTGATTGTATCTTTTCGTTCATTGATAAGTGTAATTTGATTATACTCAGATGCAGATCGAGGTAAAATTCCTACGTTCAAGCTAGTGAATCTCTTTATTAATTTTGGAATCTCTTTTTGCGTACTGCTTATAGTATGAGAATCAAGACTCTGTATTGAAATGCAATATCTTAAGCAGACCTGAGTATGTTTTGTTATGATGTCAGAGGTGAAAATGAAAATCCTGTTGGGCCACCCTACCAGGTTTCCAGGAAAAAGGCAGAAACTTTGATCATCCATTTTACTCCTCTAGAGGTGACCCTCAAGGATACGGTTGAAAGCCTTAAAGAGAAGAACTTCCTCCATTTCTGAATCAGAATATTTGTTTCCACCCTGTGATGCCCACATTAACTGTGCAATAATCACGAGTAATTGGCAAAGTACTTTTCCCTTTCTGAAGCCCAATGAATTGGTGTAGACATTTCGCACTAAACCCATTTGTATCGGTTTCGTATTTGTATCACTTTTGTATTTGTATCGGTTTGGCATCTTGATTATCGGAACAAGATAAATAAATAATGATGAAGAGGTTGGGTTGTGAGTGATCAATTTGTTCCTCGAAATTGGGTAATGCCATAGCAATTGGGGATCCGGGGGGAGTAGTGTGCTCTCTAGGAGGTGATCACTAGTTTCCCCCAATCCAGCAATTGGCCCATGGTTGGCTTTTGTGAGTCGCTTGGTGTTTGGCTAAGCACCAAAAAAATAAAAATAAAAAATGCTGAGCAAATAAAAAAGAAGAAGATGAGACCGTTGAGCATTTGTTTTTTGAGTGTGAGGGTGCTCATAGGTTATGGCATGCTTCTATACTTCATCTCTCAAGTACTTACTTGACCGTCGGAGTGCCTCCCCGGGCACCTTCTGCTGGGCTTGGCACTAACGCCAGGTGTTACTTGTGTTGGAAGGCTAAGGGTTCAGGGAATCATCCACTCAATAGGTTTAGATCGGAAAGGTTACTTGGGCAACGGTCACCACACATACACTGATAAGCATGGGGACTATAGTGACAATTTATTACACATAGGGGTTTCCACTGTAATTGTGTCTTGTATCGTATATTCTTCTTTCAATTGTATCTGTTCTTTCAGTTGTAACTGTTTTTCTGTTTACAGAGATTGGTGAGGTAGTTACACATAAAAAGGGGTAGGAGTAGAGAGAGGCGGGGGTCTGGTGATTGATTTTGTTTCTCTCCCATTTCTGTTTCTCTCTAGTCCCTCCTCTCATCACCATTCTCCTGATATTCTTGTAACCAGTTTACCCAATAATAGAAGATCCCTTTCCATTTTCCATTTCTGTTGTTCATTTCCACTTTCTAGTTGAAATTACTGGAAGGATTCTATCAAGTGGTATCAGAGCCTATGATCCTTGGAAGCAAGAACTGATGGTGGAAACTCGATCACAAGAAATGAAGCGTATGGATGAATCAATTCGTCAGCATGCAGAGAAATCTTGGATGAAATCAAGAATTCAATTTCAGGATTGACTCAATTGGTTACGACTCTGAATTCAAGATATGAAGGGCTCTCCGAGAAGGTAAATTCTTCCTCACCTACACATCAACAACCCCCACTCTTGCAAAATCCTCATTTAAACTTTAGGGCTTTTCAACCAAAATTGGATTTTCCTAAGTTCTTTGGAGAAGAACCAGAATCATGGATATAAAAGTGTGAAAATTCTTCGAATTGAACGCTATTGATGATAACCAGAAATTGCATCTTGCTTCGTTACATTTGGAAGATAAAGCAATGAATTGGTATAGATGGTATGAGAAACCACACACCCTTCGCATTTGGGCAGAATTTTCTAGGGTTTTGTTGCTCCGATTTGGAAGTAATGTGTATGAGGATCTTGTGGGTCAACTAACCAAACTCAAGCAATGGAGTTGTGTGAAGTCATTTCAGGAAAAAATTGAGCAGTTGGCAAACAAAACCAGTGGGTTATCAGAAGAATTTTTTGTGAGTTGTTTCGTAAGTGGCTTGAAGGAGGAGATCTTGGCAGGAGTTAAGATGTTCTCTCCTAGGACTATTGCCCAAGCGATGGGTTTGGCACGGCTACAAGAAGAAACCATTGAGGCGATGACTAAGAAAACCAAGGTTGTGCCAAAGTTCACCCCCAACTCATTGACCTCAAGACCTTAGGATATAGGTCCCAAAATTCCTGAGTTTGGAACCATAGTCAAGAAACTAACTCAGAAAGATTTTGATGACAAAAGATCCAAGGGACTATGTTTTGGTTGCGACGAGAAGTACTACAGAGGACATGTGTGCAAAAAGAAGCAACTTTTCATGATAGAAGCTGAGGAAGAAGATAAGGTTTTTGAGGAAGCCCAACAAGAGTTGCTCTCTGAAACAGTACAGGAGGATTTCCAAATCTCAGTCCATGCCTTAATAGGAATTCAACCATATAGGACCATGAGGATTAAAGGATATGTTAAGAAACATGTGATGGAAATACTGGTGGATTCTGGCAGTACCCATAACTTCTTAGATGCTTCTTTTGCTAAGAAATTGGGTATTGTTACTCAAACAACTAGCCCTTTATCAGTGATAGTTGCAGATGGCACCAAACTTACTAGTACAGCCTTGGTGAAGGATTTCAGATGGGCTATGCAAGGCACTGTTTTCAGCACTAAAGTAAGGTTGCTTCCCATGGGTGGATGTGACATGGTGTTGGGAGTGCGGTGGCTGTCAACTTTGGGTCCAGTATTGTGTGACTTCAACAACCTACAGATGGAGTTCACAGCTTTTGGAAGAAAGCATGTGGTTAAAGGGGGTAATGCCACAAACGTGCAGTTGGTGGACATCAAACAAATGGAGCATTTGATCAGGAAAAAGTCCCCTAGGATGGTGGCCCAAATATGCAGTCTACAGGCTGTTTTTACAACTGAGGTACATCCTAAACTCAACCAGATTCTGCAATCATTTGATGATGTTTTTCGTGCTCCTACTGAATTACCCCCAGTTAGGTCACATGACCACAAAATTCCTTTGAAACCTGGTGCCCAACCACCAAATCTTAGACCCTATCGTTCCCCCTATATTCAAAAGAATGAAATCGAGAAAATAGTCAAGGAGATGCTGGACAGTGGGGTTATCAAACATAGTGTTTCTCCCTTCTTTTCACCTGTCTTATTAGTAAAGGAGGAGGACAATTCATGGAGAATGTGTATTGATTACAGGGCTTTAAATAAGGACACAATTAAGGATAAGTATCCCATCCCTATTATTGATGAATTGTTGGATGAGCTACATGGGGCTTAGTTCTTCTCAAAACTGGACTTGAGGTCAGGATACCATCAGATTAAAATGAACCCGGGTGACATTGAAAAGACTGCCTTTAGGACTCATGAGGGTCACTATGAATTTCTAGTCATGCCTTTTGGGTTGACAAATGCACCATCTACTTTTCAGAGTCTGATGAATGACATCTTTATGCCCTTTTTGAGGAAATTTGTGTTAGTGTTTTTTGATGATATTTTGGTCTATAGTAAAAGTTGGACAGACCATCTGGAGCATGTGTCTCTCACTTTAGACAAACTAAGGGAACATCAGTTGTATGCTAAGATGTCCAAGTGTGCCTTTGGACAACAACAAGTGGAATATCTTGGTCATATAATCAACTCTCAAGGGGTATCAGCTGATCCCACTAAGATTGAGCATATGCTCAATTGGCCCAAGCCCCAATCTCTTAAAACCTTGAGAGGATTTTTAGGGCTCACTGGTTACTATAGAAGATTTATTTAGGGCTATGGGAAAATGTGCCATCCACTCAATCTGTTACTTAAAAAAGATGCTTTCAAATGGAACTCTGAAGCTGAATTTTCCTTTTCACAACTCAAATCTACCATGACTTCTGCTCCAGTGTTAGCACTACCTGATTACACCAAATTATTTGTCTTGAATATGATGCATCTGGTAAAGGGTTGGGTGTAGTACTTATGCAGGAGGGTAGACTTGTGGCCTATTATAGCAAGGCCATTTCTCAAACTAGGTTGGGCCTCTCCACTTATGAGAAAGAATTGTTGGCTGTGGTAATGGCAGTCACCAAGTGGAGACACTATTTACTAGGCAGGCATTTCCAAATCAGAACTGACCATCAAAGTTTAAAGTTTTTGTTAGAATAAAGAGTGACTACACTCATGCAACAGAAGTGGATTAGCTTATGGGTTTTGACTATGAATTCACTTATAAAGTGGTAAAACCAATGCAGCAGCAGATGCCCTGTCCAGAGTTGTGGAGGACCTGAATTCTGTACCTACAAGCTCGGGAACTTTGTTAGCTATGTATTGGTGCTGCGAAAATGGGTGGGGGCCTTACAAGAAAGTTGGAAGAAGGATACTGAGTTACAGCAGGTTATTCAAGATCTGCAGCATGACCTTGCTAGTCATCCCTCTTTTGTTTGGAACCATGACATGCTCTACTGCAAATCCAGGCTAGTGGTGGGCAATGATGAACAGTTTAGACTCAGACTCATACATGAGCATCATGACAGCCCTTCTGGGGTCCATTCAGGAGGGAAGAGAACCTACCACAGGCTCAAACAAGCCTTTTACTGGAAGGGTATGAAACAAGCAGTCCTAAAGTTTGTGGCTGAATGTGATGTTTGCCAAAGGAACAAGTCCGAAACAGTGGCTACACCTGGTTTGCTACAACCATTACTAATCCCTAGTAGGCTTTGGAGTGACATTTCAATGGATTTTATAGAAGGACTCCCTTTTTCATCTCAAAAATCTGTAATCTTTGTGGTTGTGGACAGGTTAAGCAAGTATGCACACTTTATTTCTATGGCCCATCCCTATACTGCCACCACAATAGCACAAGCCTTCTTGGATAATATTTTTAGATTGCATGGTATGCCTAATTCTATCATTTCTGATAGAGATCCCATCTTTACTAGTACCTTTTGGCAAGAATTATTTCATCTCCAAGGAACCACTCTATGCATGCGTACATCATACCATCCACAGACTGACGGGCAGACTAAGGTGGTGAATGCAAAATTGGCTCCTAAATTTTTTAGTCCCTATCAGATTTTGCAGGGGGTGGGGCCTATGGCCTATAAACTGGCCTTACCACTTTCTTCTAAAATCCATCCAGTCTTCCATGTGTCCTTATTGAAGAAGAAGTTGGGGTCTGGTATTGTGATACATACCACACTTCCCTTAACTGTAGAAAATGGCCAACTTCAATTGAAGCCCCTGGCTATCCTCAACAAGAAGATTGTTAAGCGACACAATAAACCTCATTCCTTGGTCCTAGTTCAGTGGACTAACTCTATTCCTGAGGATGCCACTTGGGAAAACTGGTCTGACCTCCACTAGTGTTTTCCTCTTTTTCAACCTTGAGGACAAGGTTGGTCTGAAGAGGATGGCAATGATAAGCATGGGGACTATAGTGACAATTTATTACACATAGGGGTTTCCACTGTAATTGTGTCTTGTATCATATATTCTTCTTTCAGTTGTATCTGTTCTTTCAGTTGTAATTGTTTTTTCTGTTTACAGAGATTGGTGAGGTAGTTACACATAAAAGGGGTAGGAGTAGAGAGAGGTGGGGGTCTGGTGATTGATTATGTTTCTCTCTCTAGTCTCTCCTCTCATCACCATTCTCCTGATATTCTTGTAACCAGTTTACCCAATAATAGAAGATCCCTTTCCATTTTCCATTTCTGTTGTTCATTTCCACTTTCTGGTTGAAATTACTGGAAGGATTCTATCATACACGTACACATCAACCATACATCTTGTTAACATTAAGACAATTAAGTTAGCCGAAAACAACTTGTCTTTTACCTAAAAGACTATTTTTGTGAAATAGGCAAAAGTCCTTAAAAAGTTTGTCCAAAGACGAAATCCGTGAATATGATGGCATCACCCTCGCTCTGGTTTGGGTGGTCCATTTGATTTTGCTGGTTTTTTTCACATCGCTAGGCATCTTGAGATACTTAAAACACTGTTAAATCTACGATTATGTTGGATTTACTCATGAATACCTTAAGAACAAAAGCATCAAGACATCAAACATTTTGTTGATTCTATGGTATACCTGAAGTTTTAAAAACTGTAATGATGACTTGTACGGAGTATTAAATAAAACAATAAAACGAGTTTAAAATCTGTTGATTCGAAACTGATATCTGGATATCGTAATCCTTCTCTAAACCTGTTTATTTCAAAGAGTATCATGAGTAAAAGAGAACTTTGTTTAGCGAAAGATTTTGAAAATTGAAGGGATCAAAATTGTAAAATTTTTTTATTAACCCATAACAGAATGGAGTGGTGGAGAGGAAACATCAACATCTTATGGATATTGCTCTCATCTTATTGACACATGCTGGCATGCCTACCTCTTTTTGGCTTGAAGCCTTGAACACAACAGTCTATTTAGCAAATACATTGCCTCATTCTTCATTAAAATTTCAGGTTCTCCATGTCCTTTTGTTTCAACAATCACCTGATTATCGCACTTTGAAACCTTTTGGCTGTACATCCTTCCCTTGGCTTAAGCGTTATATACCAAATAAACTTACTCCTAAATCATTGTGTTTTTTTCTGGGGTATTGTTCTACAACCAAGGGTTATAGATGCTATGATCCAGTTGGTGACAGAGTGTACATATCTAGGCATGTCAGGTTTGAGGAACATGTTTTCCCTTATAATAGTCTTGTGTCATCTATTTCTTCTACCACAAGTTCATCTTCTCCAACTTCCAAATTTTCTGTTCCCCTCACTTCTTTTGAGGATATTTTAGTATCTGTTCCTGTTTCATCTCCTCCACTTACTTGTTCTTGTGATACTTCTACTCCTACTTCTAATGATAGTTCTGCTTCCTTTTCTGTGTGTACAACTCCAACTCCTTCATTACCTGTTTCTATTACTTCTTTAGATAATTCTTCTGTCCCATAAATTGCTATTCCTTTTGCAGCACCTGTTCAGTCTCCTCATTCTTCTTCCATCTACAGTTCCATCTTCTTTTCATCCTATGCAAACAAGGTCTAAATCAGGGATTTATAAACTCAAGTATCCTATTTCTCTTTTTGCTTATTCTCCTCTCACAGAACCTAAAAATTTCCAAGAAGCTATTCCTCACACAGTTTGGCAAAAGGCAATGGCAGTAGGATATGAAGTGTTTGTGAAGCAAGACACTTGGGTATTGGTTCCTCCTCCTGTCCATGGACATGTGATAGGTTGTCAGTGGATTTTTAAAATAAAAAAGCATTCAGATGGATCAATTGCTAGGCATAAGGCTAGATTGGTAGCCAATGGTTATCAGTAGGCAGAGGGTCGTGATTTTGTTGAAACTTTTAGTCCAGTAGTCAAGCAGCCTACTGTGAGAATCATCCTAAGTTTGGCAGTTCATTTTAAGTGACCTCTTAGGCAACTAGATGTTTCCAATGCCTTCTTGCATGGGGTTATTTTCGAGGATGTCTATATGAGACAACCATTGGGCTATAAAGATCCTATGTTGTTTGTAAGCTTAAAAAGGCACTCTATGGTTTGAGACATGCCCCAAGGGCCTAGTATTATGTATTTTCTTCCTATTTGCTGGAACTTGGTTTTAAATTCAGTCAAGCTGATACATCTCTGTTTGTGTTTCATCAAGGAACTGTTATCACTTTGGTTCTCATCTATGTAGATGATATCATTCTTACAAGGAGCGACATTGCATTTCGTAGTCAATTAGTTCAGCAATTGAGCAACAGGTTTGTTAGGAAAGATCTTGGAAATTTAAACTATTACCTCATCTGAGGATGGTCTGTTCTTATCTCAAGCCACCTATGCTGCATCTAGTCTACACAAAGCTGATATGGATGATTGTAAGCCCAGTAATTCTCCTACTGCTACTAAGAAGCCTGCTGATCCCTATGACCCTTTGTTTCTTGATGTCACTTTGCATAGAACTTTGGTCCGCTCTCTGCAATATCTTACACTCACCAGACATGATATTGCAATCACTGTTAATACTATTTGTCAGCATATGCGGAGTCCCCATATGAGTCATTTTGGTGCTGTCAAACGACTGTTAAGGTATATCAAAGGGACACTTTCAAATGGTCTTCACATCCACTCAGGACCCTTAAGTCTCACAATTTTAACTGATGCAGACTGGGCTAGGGATCTAATAGATAGGAGGACCACATCTGGTTTTGTTGTATTTCTTGGTGGTACTCCTATCTCTTAGAGTGCTAAAAAGCAAGCAGCCTACTTTGGCATGCTCATCTATTGAAGTTGAATACAAGGCAATGGCTTAAACTGCAGCAGATCTTGTTTGGAATCAATATCTCTTGACTGAATTGCACATCTTTCTGCCTTCTCCTCCTACTTTGTGGTGTGACAATAGGTCTTCCATGGCCTTGGCATCCAATCCAGTGTACCATGCAGTCCATGTTCGCACAAAGCATATTGAAATAGACTATCATTTCATTAGAGATCAGGTCTTGGCTAACAAGTTGGTTCTGCAGTTTGTTTCTTCTACACAACAACTTGCAGACATTTTCACTAAAGGGATTACCAATATCTCGTTTTTGGTTTTGAAGTCCAAACTTATGATTGGTTCTCCACCAATAAGTTTGAAGGGGAGTATTAGAAGAACAATCGCACCTGTTTTCTTCTCTTCTGAAAATGTGTCTACTACGTCCAGTGTTGATCAAGGAACTGTGTTGCCAAGTCAGATTTGCTAAGCTAAATGCAGTTAAGTTTGAGTTGTATTTTCATTTGGGATTTAATTCCATTGTAATTTCAGTTTGAGAAGAGTTAGTTAGAATTCTTGGAGGTAAAGTTGGTTGGGTTGCCAACTCAGCAATCCATGTGTGTTTTAGATAGCCAATCAGGTGCTTAGCTTTCAAGCACATAAAAAAGGGGATTTTCCTCTTTCTGTAATCACGAAAAATCATGAAATGAGAATTGAACAACTTTACTTTCTCTCTCTAGTATTCATCTTTCTAAATTGGGTCCGTTTTTGGAAAGGATATAGTAAATGGGTATTTACTTCAATAAGGACATCAACTTTTTTTTTAATGCCAAAAGGACAAATCACATACACATTCCAAAAATGCCTCCACTAGTCAATGAAAGTTCCTAAACCCCCAAACCTAATGAAAGTGCCTAAACCAAAATCCCAAGGTACCTTATGAAAGTGCCTAAAACCCTAAGGTACCCTATGAAAGTGCCTAAAATCCTAGGGTATCCTATGAAAGTGCCTAAAACCTAGGGTACCCTGTGAAAGTGTCTAAACTACTAAAACCCTATAATTGAAAAGTGCACCCTAAACCTAAACCCTAGGGTACCCTATAAAAGTGCCTAAAATACTAGGGTACTCTATGAAAGTGTCTAAAATACTAGGGTACCCTATGAAAGTGCATAAACAGCTAAAACCCTATGATTGGAAAAGTGCACCCTAAGTGCCTAAACCCAAAACACCTAAACCCACTATACCCTACCGCAAATAGCATAAACCCCGTAAAATTAAACCCTAAAATTGAATCCAATCCAAAAGACAATTAATTTTGTCCCACTCAAATGAGAGAGAGAGTCTGGCTGATGAAGAAAGTGTCACGTCGCTTTCATTGTTCCAAGTAGGGATGGCCATCTCGGCTGACCCGCCCCTATCCAACCCGTCCCCTACCCATTCGGGGAGGGGATTCGAGGATTTTTTCAGGGATCGGGTCGGGGATGGAGATTATTTTTAAAAAAATTCGGGGATCGGGTAGGGGATGGTATTGTTAGTCCCCTACCCAATCCTCTCCCCGATCCTCGTTCCCCGCCCTTCCCCGCATCCACAACAACAACAACAACAACATAACCCATTTAGTCCCCAATAATTGGGGGTATGGGCGGGGGATGGATAGGAGACAGACTTTACCTTCGGCAAAAAATGCACAAAGTAGCTGCTCCCAGAATACTCCCCGTTTATATATATATATATATATTATAAGTTTTTAAAATTTATTTTCCACAGCCCCGATCCCTCTGTCCAGTGTCCTGTGTACAAAGCCCATTAACCCTTACCCAATTCTCAAGGTCAGTAATAATGCACATTGGTGCGCAAAAAATTTAATAGGGCAAAATCAAGTGAAGCAGAACTGGCCCAGAAAAACCCTTAGCTGATTCCTTAATTGGGTTTGTGTCCATTCGGTTGGCCTTTTTATGAAACCATTTTATGCATAGACTTGTTAAAACCATTCCTGTGTGTTGCAAATGCATATTACATATTGAATTTAATGCATAATGGGAACCAAATTGCACGGATGAAATAGAATTTTGGCTGTGGGGGTTGAATTTAATGGGTAATGGCATGGACTAGTGCATGAATTTTTGGATCCCTGAATCCCCGTGGGGATCCCCGTTCCCCGCATCGGGGCGGGGATGAAGATTAAAATAAAATCCCTAGTGGGGATTGGGGAGGGGATGGGGATTGATATAGGTTCAGGGATCGGGGATGGAGGTAGTGGTATCCACCCCTTACCCTCCCCATGCCCATCCCTAGTTCCAAGGGTCAGAGCATTACGTTGCTTTGGACAGAGCATTGTTCCATTAGTAAATGCTTTCACCACGTCGCTTTCGTTGGTCAGAGCACGCGGTTTTACTCTTCCTCCTAGTGCGGCTTTCTTACTCAAATTCATTAAGGGTATTTTTGTCTAGTTTTGTCCTTGAGTCAACAAATATTTCCTATCAATGTATTGGAAACATTAAAATAAGTTTGGTTGGACTAAACACTATTTAAAGCCTTAAACTTGACCTTTAAACCAATTTTCTGTTCTAAATTTTATCACTAATTGCTTTTGTTTTCAAATAGTAGTTTTTAACAATCAATTTTCTCTAGTAATTGACTTGTAGATTCATGGGGGCAAGTTGGATTGATGCTAGTAACAGGCTTCAACTGTGGATACATATTGAGCTTTTCAAATCTCATGTTGGTGCCTTTGGGTTGGATTTGGGGTATCATTTGCTTGCGTGTTATTGGCCTCTACACAGCCTATGCTAATTGGCTAGCTATTGGCCGGATTCCATTTCATTGATGGCCCAAGATTCATTAGATACAGAGATCTAATGGGTTTTTCTTATGGTGAGTTTTTTTTTTTTTTTGAAGTGAGAAATTTTCGTTCTTGCAGTCTGTTTGGAACATGTGGAAGAGAAGAGAAAATGAGAGAAAATAAAATGAGAGGAAAGTAGGAGGAAAATTTTACTATTTACAATACTAAGATTTTTTTTTTCTTCTCTTCTTTCCCTCCAAACCAAACAAGATAAGGGAAAATTTTTAATTTTCCTTTCATTTCTCTCACTTTTCTCAAAGTTCCAAACACACCAATAAAGACCAAATAGAGCACTTATTTTCGAATTCTTTACCATAATGATTTGTCGATAACTATTCTGACATAATATTTGGTCTGTCATTTTCTTTAAAGTGAAAAAATCAAGGAAATTTTTTTCAGTGCCGGGTGGGCCATTGGCTCATCTGTGCCGTCTATTCGTGTTTTGGACGGCCTAGATCCGTTGGATTTGTTCGGTGACATTTTTGTAATTTCGATGGATAAATTTATCCTAACAGATCTAGACGTCAAAAACACGGATGGACAGCATGCACATCCATGGGGGCACGTGGATTTGGTCCTTGTTTGTAGGTAATTCCCTTTAAAAATGGAGGTCGTTGGGGACACGTGACGTGGTGTTTTTGAATTGCCATTACTCCATGACCCATGACTCCATGAGGAGAGGAAGTGGGTATATTGCGTTGGAGGAAATTTGGCAGTAGATCGCTTGGGGGGACGAAATAGGGATTTTATCTTTGTACAAAAAAAATATGTCTTCAAAAATAAAAAAATAAATTCAGATTACAAAAATATTCATCCACTCTATGAAAAATTATAATAACATAAAAATCTAGTGGTGGCGAATCTATATAATTTGGGGATAAAAATCTATTTTCTATGTAATAATTACATTTTTGAACTCGCTTGTGGTGTGGTGGCCACCACTCATATCTTCTACTCCATCCTTGGTAGATCGTCTGTCCCAACGTGCCTATCCTACTCCTCTGTCCCACAGCCTTTTAACACTGTTAGTAAAACCTTATAATTTGACCCTTTTTACTTTTTCATTTTAGTTTTCTTAAATATACTCTTTCCAGTTTTCTTAAGGGTCCGTTTTTTAGAAGGACATAATAAATGGAGTATTTCTTGATAAGGGACATCAACTTTTTCTTTAACGCCAAAAAGGACAAATCAACTATACATTCCAAAAAATGCCCCCACTAGCCAAATTGAAACGAAAGCTGCTTAAACCCCCAAAACCTAATGAAAATGCTTAAACCTAAACTTCATGGGATCCTATTTAAAAATGTCTAAAACCCAGAGACCCTAAGAAAGTGCCTAAACTACTAAAAACCCTATAATTGGAAAGTGCACCCTAAATGTTTAAAACCCTGTGGTACCCTATAAAAGTTGCCTAAAACACTACGGCATCTCTATGAAAGTACTTAAACAACTAAAATCCTATAATTGGAAAGTTGCACCCTAAATGCCTAAAACCCTGTGGTGCATTCTATGAAAGTGCTAAACAAATTTAAAACCCTATAATGAAAAGTGCACCCTAAGTTTTTAAACCCAAAATTGAATCCAAAATTGAACCAAATCCCAAAATTAAAAGAGTGACCCACGCATGAGAGAGTAGGAAAGTGATGGGTCACCAAAAAAGTTAAAGGTTTGGTCATATCAGACATCAACTTTGGCCGTAAAAATTCAATTTCCCTTCAATGGTTATATAGAGAAAGGATCGTGGGTGGGTCATCATCAATAGTGTTGCTAGGGTCACTAGGGTCTAGTATTGTCGCCAGGGTCATCATCAAAAGTGTGCTGACTTTCACTTTTGTCGGAATATTGGAACAAAACCCGATTTTTGATGCGCGCGTGAGTGTGGGTTTCATTAAGGGTATTTTTGTCTAATGTTGTCCTTGAGCCATTAAATATTTTTTATCAATGTATTAGAAGCATTAAAATAAGTTAAGCTGGACTAAACACAAATTAAAGCCTCAAGCTTGGTCTTTACACCAATTTTATGTTTTCTTAAATATACTCCTTCTACCCTGTTTTGATAGTCTCTTAAAAAAAGACGTAAACTTTTTGATAGAAAAATAAAATACTTTAGCACATGATTTTTTGAGTTGTTCGCAAATGCGGAAAAAATTAAAAAAAAATTAAATTACACGTCTTTTCATATGAAACTATCAAAATGGATCAGAAGGAGTACAAAAGTTCTCATTCACGTTTTGAACAAAAGTCTCTAAAGGTTTCTTTAGAGTTTAATATGAAAAGATGTGTAATTTTTAGATTAAAAAATTAAAAGTATTTTTGTTCATATTTTTTTTGAGTTCTTCTGACCGAATTAAAGATCAATCTTTAATTCAGTGCGAAGAACTTGAAAAATCATGTCAATTTTTTACTTTTTTTATCTGAAAAGTGCATAAATGGAACGATAGGAGTATATGGAATTAACTTACTAAAAAGTTAAAAAAAATAATAATAATTTCATATACTCCTACCGTTCCATTTATTAAAAAAAATTACATATCATTTCATATTAAACCCGAAAGAAACCAAGAGATTTTGTCCAGGGAACTACGGGAATTACTAACAGTGTTAAGTAGAATTGGGAAAGGGTAGAGATGTTTCCATGTGGCAATTGGGAGGCTGTGGGACAGAGGAGTAGGACAGGCACATTGGGACAGACGATCTGCCCCCGAGGAATTTGGCTCCAAAATAGTAGAGGTGTAAACTGCCATTAACCGCCAGTTGAGAGGGAAATTTGATAGCATGGGACACTTGACAGCCATCAACAAAGGTGGGAAAAGAGGGACCGGGGTCGGTGCTGTGCACTGTGCACAGTATGCGTGCTGTGTACGATCCTCGCCGTCTGCTCGGCGATTCAATGGCCCAGATTGAAATTTGCAATGAACGGCTTGGATTCAATTTGGACCATTGGATCGCCGAACGGACGGCGATGATTGTGTACATGTTGTGCACGGATGCACAACACCAACTCCAAATTCGGGAAAAGAGCTTTGACACATGGCAGCATCTTGACACAAGGGTGGTTAGCACCAAGGGGCCAGGCCTATAAATACAAGAACTCAAGACTAAAAAATGGTTACACAACCAATCAACCTCACGGTTAAAATCAAGTCTCTCACTTATCCAACACAAAGACCCTCAATCCGTTGAAGCCTCTCCACTTCGTTGAAGCCACCACCTATGTTGAGTTTATTTTCTTCATCATTCTACAAATCTAGCCTAATCTAGCTCATGTTTTATGATTCATTGTACCCCAACTTCTTAATCTTTATTAATACAAGTTGGACTTTATTTACTTCGGTGTTTCTCATTTTCCAAACCGTTGGGAAATTATTAAAGTCATTTATGATAAGACAAACCACGAACCACTTTGTAAATCTATCCTTTGAGTTGCGCGCAACCTCTACGTACAAAAGTCAGAAGAGGCACGTAGGCCTTTACAATAATTGGACTGTACGACATAGTTCTGGCACGCCCGTTACACAAACTGGCACGCCCGTTACCCAAACTGCTCAACCGCTCGCTATATTATTTATCTATTGCTTGTTACTAGTGTTTTTTCCGGAGAAACACCTACATAGACACATACACGTATCCTCATGTTGTAGTTATTATATATCTATTTGTGGACAGGTGTCTTACAGTCTTTTTCTTCTACACTTTCCACTTCTGAGATTTTTCATAATTGCTTGTTATTTTGGCAGCGCCGACACTCATATATGTACATCAAGTGAAGTTTCATACACATGCTTCTTCTTTTTTTGTAGTGAGGACACTAATAGGGGGTGTTCCATTAAAATGGGTTTTTTTTTTGTTTTTTTTGGATGTTTTAGTTTTGCACAAAAACTAACTTGTTCCACTAATTAGTTTTTTGGTTTTTTTGGTTTTTAGTTTTGCAAAAAAACTAACTTGTTCCACTAACTAGTTTTTTGTATGTTTAGCTTTGCAAAATAACTAAGTGGTTTTTTGTTAGTGGAAAGAGATAGTTTTTTAGTTAAAACAAAACTGTTTAATTTTAGTGGAACGAGGCCTAATTTATGTATATCAAAATCTCAAAGGATTGGTAAAGTTATCTTGCCTTGGGACTTAAGAGTTTGCTCCCTCCGAAGGTTTCAGGTTCGATTCTCCTTACCAGTAAACTCTTAGGTTTACTGGAGGTTATGCCCGGTCTCTACCTCTAATGCTTTGGAATTAGCCGAGGCGCGCAAGCTGACCCGAACATCCGATAATCAATATATATATATATATATATATATATATATAAGGGTTTTTTTGTGTTGCAAATTTTTTTTGGAAAATCCGATCCGTCCAATGTGTTCAGAAGGTGTTTTCTAGGGTTCATACGAGAAATCTTCAAAAAAAAATACCGGGAAGGGCTTGATCCAAGCAGTTTTGCCAAAAAGCGTATTTTATATATTTTTAAAAACCGCTTGGATCAAGCTCTTCCCGGTGTTTTTTTTTGAAAATTTTCCGCGAGGGCCCTTGAAAACACCTTCTGAACACATTGGACGGATTGGATCGTCAAAAAAAATTTTGTATAAAAAGTCCGGAAATTAAAAGTCCGGACTAGAAGTTTACTAATATATATGTACATGAAACAAAGTTTTATTACATGTGTTTCTATTTCACGTAGGATTTGAAGTTATGAGTGGGGGCGCATGCTAAAGCAAATCGTGGTAGATGTTATATAGGTATAGGCTATAACCTTATACATGAATTGAAATATAAACATTTTCCAGGGAAACACACAAAAAAAGTGAAATACAAAATCAGAGGAAGCAAAGTGGACAAGGTGTTCAATGCCTTTGGTGCAATTTTAGCCATTATTGTTTCCAACACCTCTGGCTTGCTATTGGAGATTCAGGTTAACTCACTCCTCCACTGAAATGACCTTAAGNAGGCTGGTTTGGGTGAATTGGAAAAATTGATTTTTTGATTTTTTTAGTTTTTTCCTAATTCAAAAAAAAATTGCATTTTTTAGTTTTCAGTCAATTTTTTGTGGTTTCTTGGCTTATCTCGGCGAAAGGAATCTAAAAAGTATAAAATTATTAGCAAAACTTAAAATTTTGTGAATAAAGACGAAAAATAATCCAAAAAAACCGTCTTTATTCACAAAACTTTAAGTTTGGCTAATAATTTTATACTTTTTAGATTCCTCTCGTTGAGACAAGCCAAGAAACCACAAAAAATCGACCAAATACTAACAAATGCAAAAAAAAAAATTTGAATAAGGACAAAACCAAAAAACTAGTTTTTTCAATTCACCCAAACCAACCCTAATTCATGTCTACTAGTCATTGATTCGGGTGCAAATAATGTCCAAAAAATTATAATTTAAAAAATTCTACTGCATTTTTTAGCTCGATTTACCATATTTCTCTAGGCTTTTTGCATATTAGGATTGGGATGGATAGGCCAATTTTGGTCAACCCGAATTCCCCGACCAAACCGACCCCACCCTGCACTAGTACCAGTTCCTTTGAAAATTCGGTAAAGATCGGTACTGAAAAGTTTGGCCCCAAACCGAACTGAATCTAATCGATTACACCCCTAAGGGCATCCCCATCACGTTCCCTAAATCAACTTTTGATCAAATTTAGAGAGCCAAGACCCTAAAATAGAGCAAAAATCAGACTCAACAAACCGTTTATCAAATTTATTATTGCTACAGTGCCGACGCAAATTTGCGTTGCCACTATTCACTCACTTCTCAATTTTTAATTACTTCTTTCCACCTCTTCTCCCGCGCTTCACGTGAGCTTCATTGGACTTGATGGGGAGAGAGAAAAAGAGTCTAATTTTTTAATCTAATATAGTATTGCAGAATGACTTTTTGTGAGAAGGGTTGTCAGCGCAACAAATGACACTTATTTATTGGCTAGGAATTAACTTCTTATTTTGTACCTATTCTTTAGAAAAACGTTTAGAAGGAAGGTTTTTGGTTGACCTATCCTTAAGTTTTTTTGAGAAAGTTTTTTGTAATTTGAAACATATTGAACAAAATCATATTAATTTGGTAATCAAATTTTTAGCAGGTTTTCCTATCTACTATATTAAGAATCCTTAATTTGTGGGGTTTCAATTACAAAAACTTAAATCTATAAAAATATATCATTCAACGTTTCTCATTTTAAAAACATCAAACTTCCCGTAGAATCTATATACCAAAATAGTACATATACAAAGATGGTCTTTTCTATCTTATCTAGGCATGCACTTCATCATTTGATTAGCTGGTAATGTATTAAAGAATGTTAGTGTTGTTCTTATTATCGTTTAAGCTCTTTGCCATCCATTATTATTCGCAGCCAGTCCTCCAATTTTTTAGCATTTAACGCTTCTTTTATTGTTTGGAATTTTTAGTTTCTTTGCTTACTTTATTTATTGTTTTTATGTTGATGTGTCCAATATCATGGAAACAACAGCATTTATAGTTTCAATCCCCAATTCATATTCATCTTTTTCATTCTCAAAAGTTTGGAGAATTAGGTTAATTGATTAAACTGCTCAGTAATTGAATTCTGTTGACCCAAATATTTTCTCAGAAATATATTATTGATTTTGATGATAACAAACATATTTTATTAAAGGAGAAATATAATTAAATTGTGATATTTGATACTCACTTGAATTAATTGTGTATTTTGTAAGATTTGGTTGAGGCACACATATGGAGATTCTACACCAAATCACTACTCCAATAGTCAAGATTTTAATTCAAAGGAAAAAGATTTAAGGACAAATCTTTTCCTATATTTTGGAAAGCAAAGATCATGGAAATTCAAAGTTCACGGAATCACGGAATGGAAACAAATAAATGTCAAACGGCTAGTGTGTAACAAAAGGAATGGTGATTGCTGTGCATTTTTTTGGAGTGGAACATTGCTATCATTTAATTGCTTCAATCAAGGCAATTTGAAAATCAAGTGATTTGGTTCCAACGGCAAGTTCAAAAAGGGGGTTGACTTCTGCTCATACTAAGGCTATACAATTTAGTGGGTGCTTTGTTTCCAAAGGTGAAAATATTGGTTCCAACGTTCAGATTTTTAAAGAATAAATAGAAGTTGTCGTTGCAGCAGAAAATGGTGCAGTAAGTTGGAAAAAGTGAGACATTCAATTGAGCTTCAAAGTTGGCTATTTGTTGAGAAGAAAAATCAAAGTTTTATGTTCTTTTATCTACACTTTTGAGAGTGTTCAATTTGTGAGATTTCATTGTAAAAGGGATCGTACACCCTTATGAGAGGTTATCTTTTTGTGAGTGATTTTGGAGAGAAAATCACTTAGTTAGGTGTTACTAGCACCGAAGTCATAACTAGTTGGATAGGTGTGACTAGCACCCGAGTCAAAACTAGTTGGAGCAATTGGGGATAGATTGCTCGTTGTAAAGGTTTCTCTAGCACCTGCGAAGCTAGAAAGTGTTACTATTGGAGATAGTGCAGCAAATCCCAAGTTGGACACTTGGGGAGTGGACTAGGCCGTGAAGTTGTGGACCGAACCACGATAAATCTTTGTGTTTGATTTCTCTCTTCTCTCTACTCTTTATTTGCTATTATATATTATTGCATGTGTGCTTGAATCGATTGAATTTTATTTTGGGAGTTGCATTTAATTATTTAATTCCGCATTATTTTTTAGATACACAATTCACCCCCCTTCTTGTGTTGCTATTTGGGCCAACAAATTCCATTTAACAAGTTTTCATGTCTCTAACTCTTTTAGAACCTAATATTACCCTATTGATTAATTGTCTTAGAACGTAATATTCCAAATAAAAATTCATCTTTTTTTATTGCTCTGCGTTTTGCTTTGGTTTGCTATCCCTCCAAAATAGTCTGGGGGATGTTTTTTACGATTCTTTACAAAAGCTATCAATTTATTTCTTAGTTATACCCACGCCATTCATTTTGCATCATTTTTCATCTTCTTTTGTGTGAAGCTTATGTAATGGATATAGGTTCATGTAATGCAAAATAATAAAAGACTTAGAGATACATAAACTTCATGGTAACTTAATTGGTGTTTCAAAGACTAATAAAATTTCTTTTTCCTTTCAAAAAAATAAAAAGCTAGGTGTTTTAGTGAATAATTAATTTGTGCCACTTGACAAGAATAATGGCGGCTTCTCACGAAAACAGCCCTAGCAATACCATATTGTATAGATATGATAAGATGTATAGTATTTGATAGTTTTTAATTCGTAAAAACAAACAACTTTGGTGTGTCATATTGGGCAGATCAAACATTTATGAATCTTTAACTTTGAAGGTTGTTCTTTTCGTTTTATAATTGCAACTTTTATTTTTGTGTTTTATTTTTTCATTGGGAATAATCAAGCATAAATGTTTCAACTTTACCTCATTGTGTGATATCACATTCTATTTATGGTTCCGTGTAAGTTTCCTTCCGTATAGCATTTCTATTTTTGGGTACTTTCGTAGTTTTATAAATATTGATCCGATGTGCAAATTTAAAAGGAAATTAATTTTGGTACTCCAAAAAAGAGTGTCAAGATCAATTTGGGGAGTGCCAAAATCACTTCCCATTAATATTATTTATGAGAGCAAAATATGCGTGATGATAGCAACTTTATATCCCAATTTGGATAGTTTAGTTGCGTATAGCACGTTTATTGCTCTTTTTTTATATGCTAGATAATATTCTATACATTTTTAGGGGACAGATTTCAATACTCTCAAATTGATATTCACACCTCCTTTTTTTTTTCTTTGTGTCTCTTATTGAAAATTTTACACTAAAAGACAAAAAGTGGGGTGTGGATATCAATTACCAATTACCTATTTTTATTTTGGTTGTACATAATTTTAATAGGATCCGTTGTATGAACATACCAAAGGATGTTGAATCAGTTGTAACAAGCTAGGATCTGTTTGTTGGATACTATATATATGCATAGTCATTGCAATTACTGTTGATTGCCCGCTTCATAAATCCTGTCCATTGAATTTTTTTTCTAGAGTGTTGAGTTTAATTATTTTGTCAAAAAGTAACATACATGGATTATGATTTTATAACAGATTCAATCACCATGAGAAATTAGAGTTAAAGAAGTAAGAAATAGAATCGTTATACTCTTTTAATTTAAGTGATCCAATCATTCACGCTTGGTGGTGGAATATACAATTTTTTAAGCTAGCAAAAAAAAAAGAAGGGAAAACACATCATTTTACTTCATGCCTCCATGCATAGCACGGATTCACACTATCTTACTTTTTAGATTGCACGACGATTAGAAGAGCCGTGAGTGCGACACATGTCCTTTATTTCTTTACATTTTTATAGTCATCCTACTTGGTATAATTTTCCTAAAACGAATGTTTTTCCAAGGAGTTATACTCTATGACCATTTCCTATTTTGATCTTTCAATTATGATGTCAACACAATAAGGAAAAGGAAGTTCCGTTTCGAAAATTTATGCATAGCATGAATGAATTTGTAAAATAGTTTCTAATATTTATTCCACGATAAACTATTTTTTTCCTTTTCTTCCTATTGGGAATATTTCATTGTATTATATTTTTTCCCAATCCTTTCTTTAATCTATTTAGTTTGTTTATAGAGTAACATCAAATTGACATTTCTGCAATTTAATAAAAAAAACCTGTATTCTCTCATTCTACACGATTTAATTTCATTTTCTTTTATTCTATTTGTAAGTATCATTCACTATATTAACAAAAAGAAGATGTCTATCTAGGCTTTCAAGACAATCATTATGCTAATGCCAAACTTGACGAGACAAAGAAGGTGTTTGGAGCATATTTTTGAGCTTTTCATTTTTAACTTTTTGGCATTTTGACTTTTTGGATTATGATCAGAATGTGTTTTGAATTTAGAAAGAGTGTTTGGGAGAAATGTGTAGAATACATTTTGCAAGTGGAGAATGTGAAAAGTAGCTCATAACCTTTTTTTTGACATCTCTTCTCTAAACTGAAAAATGAAAAATGAGTTCCTTCAAAACTAATTTTGGTTCACACCACCCAAATACCCAAAAACCCTCAAATTGTGGCGGTGATGTGATGTATGTAGATAGTAGATTTCGTACTGCATGAAGAGGATCATGAGCAGCTGTTTAAAAAGAATTGACATGTGCTACATATTGAAGTTAATTTGGATAAGTTATGGATTAAACAGGTACCTTAAGAGATCTAATTTGATTTTAATTTTCTTTCTATGCATAACACAGGTAATTTCTCCAGTTTTATACTTGAATTGGAATCCGAATTATGTGTCCAAATATTTTAACTGCGTATACTAAATTCAGTCCGTGCATAGCAGCACGAGTTTTTTTGCCAGTCTTATATATTATTGCAATATGACTTTTTCGTGAAGAGAACCATGGGAGTGACAAATGACATGAGTTGATTGGTTTGTTATTTAGGATTTTGAGAGAAGCATGTGACTTAATTACTTGCATTGAAGATTTGTTATGAATCTCATTTAAATTTGAAACGCAATATATCTTGCCTAACATAACAAAACAACGAATCTTTGATTCTATATTCTTTCCCAATGAAAAAGTTATCAACGAGAAAATAAAATATAAAAAATAAAATATAAATTCCCTAATAGAGAGTGTGAATATATTATGACAATTCTTATTTAATTCTCATTATAACAATGTCAAGAGGAAATAAGTTATCTATGGTTTGGGAAGAAAATTAATAAATTCTTGCAAAATTGGATCACTTGACTTAATTCAAATTAGTTCAATATCAATTGCTAAGATCATGCAAATATAACTTTCCCTATGAAAATATAACTTTTGAAATGAGGCTTATATATTTTATAATTTTATAATAAGCAAAATTACATTATTTCTATTATATAAATTTAAAATTCAATAATTAGAAAAATAAAAAATCTCACCAATGTTTATATTACGATGAATATTCATAGCCTCTAAACTCCTACACACAGGACATATCACAGGCACGATTAGTGAGTGAGACAAATCACTACGGAATATTCTGGCACAAAAACCTTCCACCCATAGATTTTATAGAAACATCTTTACCATAGTCAGTCGGGGACTATCAAAGGGGATGGAGAGAGGAACAAAGAAGATGGTGACTGGAAGGAATGGGGTGAGCAATAATCTCTTCAATAAACATGCAACAGTTTTTGTAGATAATCTACCATTTCAGATTCAAAAAATTTGGGTATACAACTTATTTTCGAAGTATGGGAAGATTAAGGAAGTGTTTATCCCGGACAAAAGAAGCAAAGTATCTGGACAATCGTTTGGTTTTGTGAGATTCATGAGCAGCAATGAAGCCAAGCTTGCCATAGGTAAAACAAATGGAAGCTGGTGCTGGGGCCAAAAGCTCTTGGTCAAATTTGCCAAATTCCTGAGAAGAGAAGATAAACAAGAGCATGATCAGCACAGCGGTGGTATTCAAAATCAGCAAAAGCAGAATATACAAGTTAATGGTCATCAAAAATATCTCAATCATCAAAGATATGTAGCAGCAAAAAGAGGAGAAGAATCATGGAGGAAGAAAGGAATCCCAAAATCCAGCAAACAAGGTGAAGCAAGAATTTCCAAACCAGTGGAGGATGCGAATCAGAAGATTGTAGTTCAAACAGTTGGTAATGGGTGGCTTTATAGAAGTGCAGTTGGAAAAATGAAAAGGCCATTAGCTATTGAAGAATTGGCAGAAAAAATCGGAAAGAAAATTAAAATCTATGGGTGGAAGGTTTATTATTTTAACATTTTCTGATGAGAAGGTTAGGGAGACAGCAATAAAGGAAAAATGGTTTGAGACATGGCTGGATGATATTCACAGGTGGAATGGAGATGCAGCAAAAGATGAAAGATTTGTTTGGCTAGCATGTTTTGGCATGCCTCTTAATGCTTGGCAAACTCACACTTTCGAAGAGATTGGCAATAAATGGGGTCATTTCATTCAAACACACGATGACACTCTGAAGGAGATCTCATATGATAAGGCTAAAATTCTTGTTGCCACAGAAAATCAAAGCAAAATTGAAGGAGTCATGGATCTGATGGTTGAAGGGATTAGTTATAAAGTCAGGATTCAAGAAGAGGAATCTTTCAGGCATGTTAAACCCAACAAGAAGTTTTTTACAGTTGACTCTTTGCTGCTGGGTGGGGAAGATGAAGATGACGTAGATAGAAGGGGTGGTGACAGGGATCCAATCATCACTGGACAGGTGGATACTAATAAACAGCTGGAAAATAAAAATGCTGAAGAGGTTGGAATACCAAGGGACGAAAAAGACCAGAGAAGGGAGGATCTGTTGAAGGAAGTTAATGCTGATAATAACTGGTTATTGGAAAATGATCTACAACAACAAACCCAGGTCCCTAAGTTGTTTAATTTAATGTCTTCAGAAGTGGCAAATGCTATTAATGGTGATAATTCAAATTTCGAATTGGGGCTGGAATCATTGGTAGAAGATTCTCAGGGCCCAATAATGACAGCTCGATAGCATCAAGCCCCTTTGGAGAATGAGAGTTTCACAAATAGGGCCCATGAGGCTGAAATTAATGGATCAAAAGAGGCTGATTTGGTGGTTCCAGACTCTGAAGAGGATGATAATGCTTCACCTATATTCGGCCCAATTAATAATGGATCAAATAATAGTCTGAGAGCATCTCAATTTCCAGGTATTAGCTTACAAGTGGATTTAAGGCCAAGGGAAGCGAGAAAAATACTGAGGAGCCAGACCCTAAACTCTTTGGAAAGTGTTAGTCAACAAATTTCCACAATACCACCAGACCAAAGGCAAAATGCTATTCTCCAGGAAATTGTTAGCACCAAAGCTATTGGCAGAAGGTTGGGAATTAATGCTGATGATGGGAGTGATGAAATGATTAGAAAAATGATAGAGGAAGAAAAGGTTCAGTTTCACCATCCTTAAGAGGAAAAAGCAAGACTGTTGATCATCTTTTATTAGGTGGTCTTCCATTGACAGTATGAAAATACTATCATGGAATGTTAGAGGGCTTGCAAGTGCAGTTAAGAAGAGACATCTGTCCAAATTGATAAAGGAAAGGAAACCACAAATTATGTTTGTTCAGGAAACAAAAGTTGAGATATTTGAGAAGACAGTTGTTCAGAGATTTTGGGGCAATGCAGAAGTGGAGTATGCAGAATCAGGAGCAGAAGGTGCGTCTGGGGGACTCCTTATCATGTGGAACAAAGGAGATTTTCAGCCAAATAATATCACAGTGCACAAAAACTTTATCTTGATAACAGGTTCTTTTCTTCAATTTGAATGCACCATTGTTAATGTTTATGCCCCCAATGATGATAGAGGTAGAAGAGAATTATGGTCTGTGCTGGGTTCATTGAAAACATCCTATCTCCCACCATGGTGTATTGGGGGCGATTTTAATGAAATTCGGAGTATAAATGAAAGGGTGGGGTGTAGCAGAATGGACAGGGGCATGAGAGAATTTCAAGTATTTATAGACAATATGGAACTTATGGATTTACCAATGGTAGGGAGACTGTATACCTGGACTAACTTTCAAAACAATGCAATTCACAGCAGACTGGACAGATTTCTTATCTCCTTGGAGTGGGTGGAAAAATTTAAGATTGCTCAATGGGGATTATCAAGGCCAACCTCTGATCATAGTCCCATAATGTTATCTGATGACAATTGGGATTGGGGTCCTAAACCCTTTAGATTTTTAGACATTTGGCTCTCAAATCCAAATTGTTTAAAGATTGTAAAGGATGTTTGGGAGAACACACAAACAAAGAAATCTCATGGATGGACAGGTGGCCAAATTGTTAAGAAACTACAAGAAGTCAAGAAGAGATTAAAGGTTTGGAACAAAGATGAGTTTGGGAATGTAAACCATAAGCTTCATGAATTGGAGAATCAGCTGCATCAGTTTGACTTACTCAGTGAAACAAGACAGCTTGATGAGGAGGAAAAGATAGCAAGAAAGAATAAGAAAGGGGAATTCTGGAAAATTTCAAGACAAGTGGAAAATTTCCGAGAGGCAGTCAAGTCAAGAGTAAATTGGATTAAAGCGGGGACGTAAATACAAGATTCTTCCAAATCACAGCCAAGAATAGGTATAGAAAGAACTTGATTGGATCTATTAGAGTGGATGGTGGGGTTATTGAAGAACCTAACCTCATCAAAGCTGCAGCAGTTAACCACTTCAATGAAGGCTTTAAGGAGGAGGTGAGGGACAGATACATAATGGAAGGTATGTTTAGGAGGAAGATTTCAGCTGAACAAGCTCAAGATCTGGAAAGAAGATTTGATATGGAAGAAATACTTGATGCAGTAAAGGATTGCAACAATTTAAAAGCTCCTGGCCCAGATGGATTTAATTTCTCATTTGTCAAGAAGGCTTGGGTTATAATGAAACAAGATTTCCAAACTTTGTTTGATGATTTCTTTAATCATGCAATGCTGGCAAAAGGAATCAACACTACCTTTGTTGCCCTCATCCCAAAAATAGAAGGAGCCTCTACTTTTCATGACTTCAGACCAATTAGCATGGTGGGGTGTGCTTACAAGATCCTTGCTAAAGTCCTTGCAAACAGGTTTAAAAAGGTGATGCCTACCATTATTGGAGAAGCTCAAGCAGCTTTTGTTGGGGGTAAGCAGATTTTGGATGGGGTATTGATAGCTAATGAAGTCATTGATTCCTGGAAATCTAGAAGTGAAGGGGGACTGATTCTGAAAATAGATTTTCAGAAAGCCTATGATTGTGTTAATTGGAATTTCCTAATTCAGATGCTTTCCAATTTGGGCTATGGTTCTAAATGGTGTAGATGGATTATGGAATGCATATCCACTACTTCACTATCTATCCTTGTTAATGGTTCAGCTACTGATGAAATTTTCCCTCAAAAAGGGCTTAGGCAAGGAGACCCCATCTCCCCTTTTCTCTTTAATGTGGTGGTGGAAGCTTTCAACATTTTAATGGAAAGAGCAAGAGAAGAAGGCATGGTATCAGGTGTCCAAGTTGGGAGGAATGGTACTATAGTGTCCCATTTGCAGTTTGCTGACGATACTATTATTTTCTGCAACAATGAAGAGGAGGAAATTTTGAATGTCAAGAGAATACTAAGATGGTTTCAGAATATGTCTGGTTTGAAAGTGAATTACTCAAAGAGTATGATGTGTGGAGTGGGAATTTCTGATTTCGAGGTTGAGGAGTTAGCCAAAATTATTGGTTGTCCAAGTGGTAAACTTCCAATGAAGTACCTTGGCATACCTCTTGGAGCAAGTCCAAAAAGAATTAGCACTTGGCAACCAGTGATTGATAAAGTCAAGAAAGCTTTGAAGCCATGGAAGAGAAGGCACATTTCAATGGGTGGTAGACTGGCCCTAATCAAATCAAACATGAGCAATTTGCCTATCTACTACATGTCCATCTATAAAATGCCTACTGCTGTTGCAAATCAAATTGAGAGGATTCAAAGACAGTTTTTATGGGGAGATTCTGAGGAGAAAAAGAAGTTTCATCTTATTAAATGGGACAAGATTACTAAGCATAGAAGATTTGGAGGTCTAGGAGTCAAGAGACTCTTGGAACATAATGCAGCTTTGTTGGCTAAATGGTGGTGGAGGTTTTCTAGGGAAAAAGATGCTCTTTGGGTCAAGGTTGTATCTAAAAAGTATGATTTGGGGGAGGAAGTGTGGTTACCTCAAGTTCCTATTAGAGGGAGGGTTTCTAATGTATGGCAAGACTTATGCTCTGTGGGAAATATAGCTGCAGACATCGGAGAATGTATCATTTAGGGTTTCAAGTTCAAAGTTAACTCTGGCAACAGGATTAAATTTTGGCTTCACAAATGGCTTGGGGAGGAAACACTAATGACTGTTTTTCCCAGGCTATACAGAATTTCTACACAGAGAGAGGCTACAATTGCTGAAATGCAGGATCAGAACAGCTCATGGGATCTACAATTCACAAGAACTCTACGCATTTGGGAAGTGGAGCTACTAAATACACTACTGCAAATGCTCAGTGTTGTTAACTTGCAAGAATCCATGGATGACTGTATGCAGTGGAAATGGAGTAAGGATTTATTGTTCTCAGTCAAGTCTGCCTATGAAAAGTGGGAAGACCAGAAATTCTTGGAAGACAAAGAACTTAATGCAATTTGGAAAAATATCTGTCCCCCTAAGGTAGAACTATTTGCTTGGATGGCAATTCAAAATTGTATTGCATCTAAGTATGTTTTGGTTAGGAGAGGAATCCTCCCTGATGAATTAGATATATGCCCGTTCTGCAACTTGGGTAATGAATCCCCAAATCACCTACTCTTATTATGTCAATGCGCCTGGAGGGTGTGGTCAGCTATCATGGACTGGTGGGGCTTTGTATGGTGGTATGGACAATCTGGACTAGCAGAAATGACAAGGTTTTTAATAACAGAGCAGTGGAAGTGATGGACATCATTGAGCTATCAAAAGTAAGAATGGCGATGTGGGTCAAAGGGAAATATGATATCAAAGACTACTCCATTGATGATTTTCTGAGATGCTTGGAAGGTATCAGAAAGGTAAAGATTTGAGAGTCTTTATGTGCATGCAGGGATAAAGGTGGATGATTTACCTGAATTTCTGAAATCTTGATATCCTCGTGCTCTTGATTTTGGAGTGCTCAGTCTGTTTTGGTTTCGGCATCAACTGACTGGATATGGTCTTTATCTGAATTGAAAAAGTAAATCTGTGTTGAGCTTTTCTAATGGACTCTAGTCGAGATGGCTTGGAGATTTTGGATTGGGGATTTCAACTTTGAAGATGTTTCAGGAACTTTTCAATTGGTAGGGCTGGAAGATTTGGAGAAAAGGAAAGTTTAGTTCCGACAGTCCTTTCTTTCTCTATTTTGTTTTTTATCCAATTTTTCATTGGATATTTCATTTTCATCCCATTTTGTACATTTCTCCTTTCTTTTTTCTTCCTCTCGATGTACCCTTCGTCGAGTTTTTAATAAAATTCTTGTTGCCGATCAAAAAAAAAAAAAAAAGTGAGGGTTACATATAGAAGGGAGTCAATAAGAGAAGAATTGTAGAAAATGTAAAAAATAATTTTCAAAATTCAAATGAATATGAAAGAATTGTGGAGTCGATTGTGGAATTTGGGGCAAGAGAGATGTTAAAGAATAAAATAAGTGGTCTTGATCTCTTTTTGTGCTTTAGAAATTAATCCTAGCCATTCCTTAAGCTACTATTAGAAACAAAAATAAATGGCTTAGATTTATAGAAACACTAAACACTTAGGGATTGCAAAAACTGCTCTTCCTTATTATATAGATACTTTTTGTGTTTTTCCAATTACATGCATCATAAAAAAATTCTGGCACATTTTTTCTTTAGGGTGTTGACTTTAATTATTTTGTGAAAAGTCACATATATGGACTATGATTTTATAGCCGATTCAATCACATACTTGTTTTATGATTTTATAGCCGATTCAATCACCATGAGAAATTAGAATCAAGAGGGAGCAGATAAGAAATAGAATTGTTATACTCTTTTAATTTAACTGATCGAGTAATTCAATACAGTTTGCGGTTGAAAATATAAATTTTTAGCTGATCACAAAAAGGAAAATTAAGCACATTATTTTATTGCATGTCTCCATGCCGTGCATAGCATGGGTTCATGCTAGTAAAACAATATAGGAAAAAGGCACTTGGATGAATAGAAAAATATAGAAAGAGCAAGAGGGTGGGTTATTGAATAAAATATGAATAAGGCACTCGGGGTGAATAGAAAAAAGAGTCTCGGTTTTGCAAAAATGATAGGAAAAATAATCCAGTGTGGTTTCTATGATTATTGAATAGAAAAATTGGAATAAAATTAGAATAGAGAGTCGATTTTGGAGAGTTTTTAAAAAAAGTGACTTGCTAATTTATAAAATATGTTTTTATGATTAAATTTGATATTTTTTTTGGTGCGTCTGATATTGATACTGTAACGCCGGTGAATTGTGGTTGGCATTTCTCATAACACAGATTAATTTGTTGTTGACGTATTGTTTACATATAAAATTAACCAATCCAATAATTAATTGACACGTAATCAAAAGTGTCAAACATTGGCAATTATCTGTCAATGAAGATACACTGGATTAATAAGTTAAAATTGAGTAAATACGTTGTCGTATCATTTCTCAAACTGGAAGAGCAGTTATTGGCAGTTACAAGCTATTGTTAAAATATAGATTGGCTTCGAAGCCATAATATTAACTGCTGAACACACAAGCTCCACGTGTAAACTTGCGAAACAAGGCAATTGGCAGTTAGAACACGTGGAATACTTCTGGAAGACAGTTATTCCCTTAACATATTATCATTTGAGTTGGTTTAAACAAACGTGCAGATTTAAAGCTTCTGGAAGAAGAAAGAATTCAAATTCACACGTGGAGGAAGAATAACTGCCGACTCCCAGAGTGGAAGTTAGAGTTCGAAGCAATCCAGATTCAAATTCATGGAGCGGGAAGTTCAAATTACAAGCAACGTCTATAAATAGAAGAAATTGAAGAGTGAAAAGCCCCCAGACAAATCTTCAACAAACAGCTATCAAAAAAACTGATGCTTGGTTTGTTCATTGGCAAAGTAGTTTAGGATTTCGAACTCAGTTCGAAGTAGATTAGGATTTATCTCGATTGTTCTTGTGACAATCACCCCTATCTTGGTTGTTCTTGTAACAATCACCTGTTCGAAGTTCTGTTACTCTGTATTTGAAGTTGGAGACAATTTCGAAGTAAGTTTATTTTTGATTCATCAATCGAAGTGTCTTGTTTCTTTATTGTTCTTTGATTTCCTAAGTTTATTGGTTTGCATTTCTTCACTTATTAAGAAAAATCCTCTTAATTGAGGTAATTGAACCAACAAAACACAATCGCCTGATTAGATTTGGTTTTTCCAAAGTTAATCTGAGGGAGGAGATTGAAACTCTCTTTGGCACGCTCGCATATAATCATTTTCCACCTTTACGAACCTTTTTGCAAAACAGGAAGGAGGTTTCAAGCAACCTAGGCCCTTTGATGATCCTTATCAGAGGATTCTAGAAGATCACATGCCTAGAAATGTCACTTGGGAACCACCTGTTAATTCAAGGGTACCTTTAGGGGAACACCCAGCCCTTCGAGATGAAATATTAGGTCTTATGCAAGAAGTTTATGGACCTTTGAACCAGGGGGTACAAACTCAAATTTATAGAAAGCCTTATCCAGAATGGATAGATAGACAGTTCGAAGTCCCTAGGGGGTTTAAAATCCCATATTTCACTTTATTCCATGGAGATGGAAAACAATCCACAACTGAACACATTGCTAGATTCACTGCTCAGTGTAGGGAATTAGGCAATAATGGGTTCATTAAGTTGAAATTGTTTTCTAATTCTTTAACTGGGACGGCCTTCGAATGGTATTCTAACTTGACACGGTGAGTCGGCCCAAATTGGCAAAGGATGGAAGAGTTATTCCATGCACAATTTTATCAAACTGAACCTGAAGTCACTATGGCTGACTTAGCAAGATTAAAGCAGAAGCTTGATGAGAAGGCTACTCAATTTATTGCTAGATTTAAAAGGGCCAGAAATAAGTGTAAACTTCAATTACCAGAGGTTGAATTTGTAAGAATAGCACAAGATGGTTTAAGTAGAGAACTTAGGAAGAAGTTCGATTCTACTAAATTTAGGGATTTGGTTGATTTAACTTACAAAGCATCAAGATATGAGTCTTTATTAGAAGAGGATGTTGATAGAAATAACTCTTCTTATTCAACCTATTATAAAGAACCCACTTATGAAATTGATGCTGCTAAAATTGTTGAACATGAGCCTTGTGTGTGTGAATGTCTAGTTCGAAAGAACTCTTCTATAGCGCCAAGGACCAACAAGAAATCAGTCAGTAAAGTATATTCATTCGATTTTTCAAAGGCAGATGAAATTTTTGATTATCTTTTGAAGAAAAAGTTCATCAAACTCCCTGAAAATATTAAACTTTCAACTTTGGAAGAAACAAAAGGGAAAAGTTATTGCAAATGGCATGCTTCATGGACTCATTCCCCTAAGAATTGTAATGTTTTCCATGATAGGATTCAGGAGCAGATCAAGAAAGGAAGAATCATGTTTCCAGAAAAGGCTATGGGAATTGATACTGATCCATTTCCAAAAATTGAAGAAGTGACTGCCAACACTAATGTGCCAACATCTCTTGCTAAAACTGTCAAGGAAACGTGGCAAAACAAGCAAGTGCAAGTGGAAATGAATTCAGTGCATTTTAGTAAAGGAAAGCCAAAAATTGGCCAACTTCGAAATGATGATAGGAAGACCTACCGTCAAAACACTGTATCAAGAAGTTCTTTTAGTAAAGGTTTTAAGCATTCTCATCTTCCCATGCTTGAGGCATCCTTTTTGGAATGTTTGTGCATGGAACGCAGGGCCAACTATTTGATCTTCAAGGATTTGGATAGACAGGGGGTTGATTTCTTTCCAAAGAGGATGGAAAGAAAAGCTTTTGATCAAAATAATGAAAGAAAGCCTTGGATCAATCCAAATCATGGAAGAAATGAGAGGCCTTGGTCAGTTTCAAAGAGAAATGTGCCTTTTAGTCCAGTCCCACCAGCTTCGAAGATAGATTATCCTCCTTCGAAAAAAGTTAACACTGGGAAGGCCCCAATGGGCCAAAGAAATGGAGGAGAAGAGGAACAATTTACCTTGGTAAAAGGAGTTCCTGATTGGTTTCTAAAAAAAATCAAACCAGAACTCTTCCAAGAGTGTAAAACGTCTTCTAAAATTGGGAACAAAATGGTTAAACCTCCAAGTGCTCCTACTAGTCAATGGGTAGTGGTCAGAGATCCAAAGACCAAGGCACCTCAAATGATTCCTATGTTGACGAGAACACAGAAGAGGAAACTGCAAAGGAGGTATACCAGTTTCCAAATGGAGGAATATACCTCCAAGGAGAATCCTAATGGGGGTAATAAATTCAACCCAAGGTTTAATAGACTTCGAAGAGAAGATTCTGAAGAATCTCTTCGAATGGGGTTTTCTCAATCAGAAAGAGAAACTCTAGAAAGCTTGGCTGCAAGAATGGACAGTGAAGTACCTTAAGATAATCCAACTTTTCCAAATTCCTTGGCAAGCTATTAATCTGGCTTGTTAGAAGCCATGATAGTAGAACAAGAAAAAGGTGGAGGGACAAATTCGTCTCCTGTTGAAACATTCTCCCCTATGGAAACTTCTGTAGCAGAGTTCTCTGAAAAAATGAACACATCAGAAGTTGGATTAGAGCTACCAATGCAGGGAAAAAGTACCATTCAGTTTGGGACTTTACCTGAAGTCCAAATTAACATGGTAACTCCTTCATTTGTTAACTTTGGACCTTTTGGACCAGATTGCTCACCAGTTTGAAGAGCATTACAACCAACAGTTGCTCCTATGGAGGTTATTGATGTATCAAGTGATGAGGAATATAATCTCACATATGATAATGGTTGGAATGATAGTTGGGGAGCTTTAATTTCCAAGATTCAAAAGGAGGAAGAGGAGGAGGATTTCATAATTATGGTAAATGCAATAGAAGAACCAGAAGTAACCTCTAAAGAGAAAGCAATTTTCATTCCAAAGACAGAAAATGATTCTAAGTATCCTTTGATTATTGATTTGGATTGTGCTGATCTTTCTTATCCTTTCAAATCACATTCGAATGATATGAAGCACCATTTGAAACCATTATACATATCTGTACTGTTTGATGGAATTTTGTTAAACAGTGTTTTGGTTGATAATGGTGCAGCAGTGAACATTTTGCCTTCTAGGACTTTGAAGAAGTTGGGAAAAGAAAAGGTTCGATTGATCCCAACAATCACATCCATCGCTAGGTTCACTGGTGAAAGTAAAAACCCTAAAGGAATTGTTTCTATACACCTGAAAGTTGGCCAAGTAGAAACTGATACAGCCTTCTTTGTGGTGGATACTTTTACAAGTAAGTATAATGTTTTACTTGGTAGGGATTGGATTCATGTCAATGGCTGCATTCCATCTTCAATGCATCAAGCCCTAATGATTGTGAAGTATGAAAATAGGAAAGAAGTGGGGGTCAAAGAAGTTAAAGCAGACCCACATCCCTTTAGCACTTTAGCAAATTGTGAAGAGGCAGAAATGTATAAGCCTGAAATCATCCCTTTGAGTGAAATTGCACAAACTACCACCCCTCCATCAAATGTATTGGAAATGGGAGAATTGGCAGAGCTGAAATCTAAACTCAAACAAGCAATTGATTATGAATCGAAAAATCCACCAGATGAGGCTACTTGGATGTGAGTACAAGACAGAGTTCGAAGAGGCCAACTCTTTGGCTTTAGTCAAATTTATGGCTCTAGAAATAAAGCAGAAATTACAAGAAACAAGTGATTGGGAGGAATCATTGGCTGAGATATCTGACTGGGGGTTAAAGCCATTCGAATTCGAAGAAGCCTTTATAGGCCATGTCGAATCCCAAGATCCTTTAGAAGAGGTAGAATTGGGAGAAGGAATTGTTCCAAACACCGCTCGTGATCAACAAGGAGCTTGATCTTTGTTTGAAGGCCAAGTTGATTTGGGGAAAATTGCTTAAAAAAGCAAATAATGCTTTTTTTGGAGTTATAAAGAATTAACAGGTTTGAGTAGAAATTTGGTTGAGCGTAGATTACCTATCAAGCCTAATTACAAACCTTTCAAACAACTTCCAAGAAAAATGTCTCCTGAAACCATTTCATTGGTTAAAAAAGAAGTTCAAAATCTTCTAAACGCTGGTTTTATCAGAACAACAAGATATGTAGAGTGTCTATCAAATATTGTTCCTGTTGTCAAGAAAAATGGGAAAATTAGGGTGTGCATTGATTTTTTAGAAACTTAAACACTGCAACCCCTAAAGATGAGTACCCAATGCCTGTAGTAGACATGGTTGTGGATAGTTCTGCAGGTCACAAAATCATGTCTATTATGGATGGACATTCAGGATATAATCAAATTGTGATAGCCGAGGAAGATGTTCATAAGATCGCGCATTTAGAGCCCCGGTAACCTTGGGACCTTGAAAGTGGGTCAAGATGCCTTTTGGGCTTAAGAATGCTGGTGTTACTTATCAAAGAGCTATGAACACTATCTTTCATGAAATAATAGGGCGTTTTCTAGAATGCTACATAGATGACATAATTGTCAAATAAAGATCTATTGATGATCATGTAGAGCACTTAAAAATAGCTTTTTCAAAGATGAAGCATTATCAACTGAAGTTGAATCCTGCTAAATGTGCTTTTGGAGTAATGGCAGTGAACTTTTTGGGATATCTAGTCCATAGCAAAGGTATTCAAGTTGATAAAAATAAAGCTAAAGCTATTATTGAAGCAAAGCCTCCCTCAAACAAGAAAGAACTACAAAAATTTCTTGGTCAATTGAATTTTCTTCAAAGATTTATATCTAATTTGTAGGAAAACTAAAAGTCTTTTCTTTCAAGTATTGAAATTGAAGGATGGAGAGGACTTCGAATGGACAAAGGAGCATCATGATGCTTTCAAGGCCATCAAGGAGTACTTGATCAATCCACCAGTTCTTGTTCCACCCAGAAGGGGAGAACCTGTCAAACTATATTTGGCAGCAAACCATAACTCAATAGGAGTTTTATTGGCTCAAGACAATGAAGAAGGGAAGGAACAAGCTATCTATTATCTAAGTAGGTTTCTTAATGATTGTGAAAGTAGATATTCTACAGTAGAAAAGTTATGTTTAACCTTGTTCTTTGCTTCGAAGAAACTCAGGTACTATATGATGCCTAGAGTAACTTATGTAATTTCTCAGACTGATGTTATGAAGTATATGTTGTCCCAACCTGTACTCAGTGGCAGAATTGGGAAATGGATTGTATCTTTTATTGAATTCAGTCTAGAATATGTTCCTCAGAAATCTGTCAAAGGGCAAGCTTTGGCTAATTTTTTGGCTGATCATCCAAATGAAATTGAAACTCCTGAGATAGCAGATGTTAATGCAATAACAATCAAACCATGGAAAATGTGGTTCGATGGTTCGAAAATATCTCAAATGGCTGGAATTGGAGTTGTTTTGGAATCTCCTCAAGGTTTGAAAACCAAGTTTGGATTTCAAATAAATGAAGGGGAATGTACTAATAATCAAGTAGAATATGAAGCTCTAATCATGAGTCTAGAACTCTTGCTTACTTTGAAGATTGACATAGTTGAAGTGTTTGGAGATTCTCAGTTGATTATAAACCAAGTAAATGGAGAATTTGATTGCCACAATGTTGGTTTAAAACCTTATTATGAACATGCGAGATTATTGTTTAAACAATTCCACATGATTTCTTTTACATATGTTCCAAGATTCCTCAATGAAGAAGCTGATGCAGTGGCTCAAAGAGCATCAGGATTCAAGTTTATCCCTGATAACAGTAGAGAATTTTGTCAATTAACTCTAAGAAAGTCTTTGCCAATGCTTAAGGTCAGGAATATTGAGTTTGAAGTATGTGAAATTACTACTTCTCCTAGTTTGAATGACTGGAGACAGTCATTAATTGATTATTTAACAAGACCTGATGCCAAAACAGATAGAGCAATAAGGCTAAGATCTGTCAATTATATCATGTATAATGGAGAACTGTTTAAGAGAGGAGCAGATGGGTTATTGCTTAAGTACTTAAACAAAGCCAATGCTTTTAAGGTTATGGCAGAAGTTCATGAAAGTATTTGTGGAGCTCATCAAGCAGGAATCAAAATGAGATGGTTAATTCGAAGGTATGAATATTATTGGCCTACTATCCTCAAGGATTGCATTGATTATGCAAAAGGGTGCCAAGCTTGTCAAAAGACAGGGCCTCTCAAAAAATTATCAGTTACTAAATTACAGTATGTAGTCAAGCCTTGGCCATTTAGGGGTTGGGCAATGGATATGATTAGTATGATTTACCCTCCATCTAGAGGTGGGGATAAATTCATACTAGTTGTATCTCAAGAGCAAGTGATTGAATTCATTAAGAATATCATCTATAGGTTTGGATCTCTAGAAACTATAACAGTAGATAATGGATCCATTTTTTAAGGTAGAGCAATGAAAGCTTTTGCAGCCTCTCATGGACTTTCTTTGATTAACTCTACACCCTATTATGCTCAATCGAATGGTCAAGCTGAATCAACCAACAAGATTATCAAAAGAGGTATCCAAAGAATGTTTGATAGGAACCCAGAAGAATGGCCAAATTTGCTATTAAATGTGTTATGGGCATATCGAACCACTAAAAGGACCAGTACTGGGACTACTCCTTTTGCTCTAACTTATGGGCATGATGCTGTTTTACCAATGGAGATTGTGGTAAGGTCACAAAGAGTTGCTTCTCAGAATGAACTAGATATTGGAACATACCACCAAGCAATGTACATGGAGCTTGAAGAAATAGATGAAGAAAGAATTAAAGCTCTAAATCAGATTCTGCTGCAAAAATTATGAGTGGCCAAAAGTTACAATAAGAGAGTGGTTGTTCGAAGCTTTGATATAGGGGACTTAGTATGGAAAGTAGTGTTGCCTATCAAAGAAAGAAAGCAAGGACTCAGAAAATGGGCTCCAAATTGGGAGGGACCTTTCCAAATTCATAGAGTCCTTAAAAGAGGGGCATATCATTTAAAGGATTTAAATGGTTATGTCCATAAAAGAAAGATTAATGGGAGATATCTAAAGGCCTATGTTCCAACTATATGGAAGTCCTTTAACAGAAGATAAAACTATAAAGTAGTTCATCTCTCATTGCTTGTGTTGTTCAAGGTAAATCATAAGAACAAGCAATTTTGTTGATTGAAACTCATGATTCAAATGATGGGATCAACATTCCAAGCAGTAAGAACAAATATGAGATTGGAATAATAAGAGATATTTCATTGATTAACTCAGAAACTGTACAATGGTATCTGTTAAGCCAACCAATACAGGAGCACCCTTGTTACAAAGAAATTCATAAAATTCTCCTTGATCAGTTGTTCTTTGTTGTTGATTCTCGAGATCTCTTATGGTTCCAACTGTTGAAGAAGCTTTGCTCATATAAGTTTGCATGAGGGAAGTGGTTTGAGCAATCTTTCCTCTGACTGCAAACAAAGCTTCTTCAAGACGAGCTTCTTCTTCTCTTAATTGATTTAACTTGGCAACATCTTGGTCATAAGAAGAGATTACATTTTGTGCTTCATCATTTGCATTTGCCAAAGCTGCTTTCCAACTCTGTCGTTGAAGATGTCTTTCTTGAACCTCACAGAGTTGAAGGGCCTTCACTTGGAACTCAGAAGCTTTTGCCAAAAGGTGTGCATGTAACTCCCGAAAAGCAGGCTTTAACACCCAAGCAGCTTGACAGCAGATGTCCAAGTGCACCTTTAGGTCCCCTCCGGCTAGTGTTTCAAAATTCAATTTTGAGAATTGCTGGAGAATCTCCCTCAACTCCTAAATCTCTTTTTGTGAGAAAGTAGGCTTGACCAACTCAGATGTAGATAAACTTTGTTGAGCCTTGAGTTGGACGATAGGAGATTTTGGAGAAGAAACTGGAGCCTCAGGATTGGTGATTCTTTGACAGAAATCACTAACTTTTGCTTTAAACTGCTCCAATGGAAAGGGATCACCAACAACGGTGCTAACAGAAGCACCAATTTCCTGTCAAAGGGAATATATTAAGCATATTTAGGCTTAAATCTTATAAGTGATATGTGATAAATACAGGCTTAAGTATAATGGACCACAATACCTCAAATGGATGGGTTTGTTTTGATAGAATCTGTCTAGTAGGGATATTAGTTCCTAGAGATTGACTGAGAACAGTTTTCTCAGTTATTGCCTCAGCCTACTCAATAGAAGTCCCTGTAGTAAAGCTTGCCTCTGTTGCTGTTTCGATAGGTCCACTTCGAATACCTTCTGAGGCTAAAGCTCTTGCCACAATACTGATAACAAGAGGAACCATGCCTTCCATTGTGACCTGTGGTTGAGGTTGAAGAGTTTGTGCCATCTTAGTGGATTTCTCAACAATATCAGAAGCAGCTTTCCTTGTGGCAACTGTATCAGACTTGGAAGCTTCGGTGGCCTTAGTAATAGAAGGGTCAACTGGTCTTCGAATTTCGGCAGGAATATGTCGAATGGGATCTGAAGAAGCCTTCGAAGTCTCAGCGCGCTTTGTTTTTGCCATTTTCTCTATAATAAAAAAAAAGATATTACTCAAAGATGAGAAAGCATGAAGCCAAGATCAAGGGTCTTAATGAAGCTAAATTCATAAAGTTTACCTTTCACAAATTGGCTTATAGTGACATCTTCTGTGTCTTCTTCTTCTGGTTCTTCAATTAGTATTGTGCTTCTTCGTTTCGAAGCCTCGTAAACCTTAGCAAATTTAACTCTTTCTTGGTTAGATCCTCCTTTGGGATGCTAAGGATTCTTGACTTTTCTTGGCTTTTGAAAGGATAAAGGGAACTTTGATTAGTTTTGTGAAGAATCAGAAAGTTAACAGGAATGGATGAGAGAGTTATTGGATTTCGAACCTAAGGAAATAGGAGTTTGTGCGATTTCTGTTTCTTTCCTCATCCTTTTCTTGGGGACAGACTCTATGTGTCGAATTACAAAGTAAGAAAACAGAAAGGATTTGAAGTTATAACTAATACTCCGATCATAAAAAATTACCTGATGGAGAAGGAGGAGGGGTTTTTTGTTGTTGAGATCTAGTCACCCTTTGTGGAACAAACTGGAATGGTTTGACATGTAGAGCTACAAGTACCAAAGCAGAAGAATGTACATCTGGTGTTGCTTCTCTTGGTTCTGATTGAGACTCACCTCTTCTTTCAAGACCAAATCCATCATCTGACACAGATAGTGAACTAGAATGTGCTTCACCCTCAACTGGAGCAGGACAACCAATATGGTTTGTAAAACCTTGAGCTATGTTGCTTTGGTTGTACAGGTTAAAAAGATTATGCCACCAACTGGCAAATCTAGTGAAGATTGGACTGTCCATAGTAAATTGGCAATGTTTGAAGTTTGCCCTGAAATTTCTGAACTTCACATTAAGACGTGAGAGTACATTCTTATCAACTTTCTTTCTAGCATATAGAGGAACATTAACCTCTCCAGGGTAAGGGCATGGAATGGCTTGTACCATACCAAATTGTCTGGCAAATTGGGCAGGACAATAAATTTCGGCATGGGTTTGTTTACAGCCCCCAACAATCCCACCTATGAATATTTCTCTTGAAAGTAGAATACTTCCCCAAGCAGGAGCAAAAGTATTGGCGCCCCTGTTCTCCATCATATCTTTTATCCAGACAAGCCCAATGCTCCAATCAACAAAATGATAGAATTCTGATTCTTCCTTACCCTCCTTCATGTTGTAGAAATATTCCAGATATCCAACCAATGTTAAGGGTTTGGAAGCCATAATTCTGAACTTGTCCCCATAAACATTAACAAGGTTCAAACCAAGAACTTTGAAGATGGGGAAATACGCCAAGATCCACAGTTGCAAGAACCAAAGAGGGCCTCTTATGTTGAACATGAGTGGTTTTGATTGGCTATCAGATCCTATCTTATAAACATATCCCAAAAAGTATGAAGCCAAATCAAACTTTTGACCTTGAGAAAGGCAATATGCTAAAGGGGCAAATTCAAGCATAATCTTCTTACCACTATGACAAAAGATCATTTTACAAAAGGTGTATAAAAGCTATGCAAAGAACTCCCTATCAGACACTCCATCTTCAAATGTGGCCTCATTTCGAAGAAAGTTTTCGTATGATGCGTATGAACCTGAGGTTTTCATGTCTTTCAAAGGCTCCCCATCAACAGATTTGGAAATGTCAAACATTGGACCAAATGGGGGAAGTCCAGTAAGAAACGACACGTCTAAAACTGTAGGGCCCATCATTTCGTAGTTAAATCAGAAATAGTTAAATGACGAATCATAAAAAGCTAGGGCAGCATGTATGAGTGCAGGGTTTTGTGGAATACCATTTCGAAGCAGTGAGATAATGAGCCAGACTCCAATCTCCTCTAAATCAGCCCTCATATATTTCAAAATATGTTCACTCCATTTGCCCCAATCATTATCTGGAACTGACCAGCATACAAAGTTTCATGTAGGCCAATCTGCAAAGTTCAACTCCTAATCGTTTATAAGTTTACCTTATTCTAAGATAGGATAGCATGGCGTAAACTTGAGAGGAAGATCAAAGAATGCAGGCCCTAGGATGTGGGTATCAATTCTATCAGGATTTATTATGAAGATCTGGTTATGTAAATCACCGCCTGAGTTTGACATTTCCTCTTCAACATATCTTCTGAGAACGAGCGAAGAGGTGCCCATTTGAATATTACTTTTAGAAGCCATGGGTACAGAGGTATGAGAGAAAGAGAGGGAGAGCAAAGCGTTTTGAAAGTTGAAAGTGAAATGAACACTTTGCAAGCCCTAGATTTATACATTATGAGGAAACGATACAACGGTTCGGGTTAAATATCCATTTAAAAGTAATTGGGTCTATAATTATTTTGGCCCAAGTTTAGATTTCAAATTGTTGTTTGATGGTTATTTCCAAATCTTAAATTATTTCATGCTTCAACCCATTTTTTGGTTTATTTTCATGAAATATACTTTATTAAGTTATTCTTAAGAGTTTGAACTGGTTTAAAGCATAATTAAGTGCTTCAAAAATCATTTAAAAGTACAAAACAAACCATAGAAAGAACTAATACTTCATTAAAAATAAGGAAATTACATGCTACAAAATCCTATTACATAGAGGAGAAACTAAGCATCTACTAGTGATGGAACAGTTGTCGGAGTAGGAATGACTTGAAAATAGTGAGGAAAGCTCCAAGTCACTAAGGCATGGAATCTTGCTCAAGTAAAACTGAAAAATTCATTTTCCATCATTCTAACCCTGTTTTCTTCATCAATTTTGAGCTTCTTCTCAATCAATGGCCTGATTTTCAGAACCAGGGTCTTGGCTTTGACTTCAAACTTGGCCAATTTGAGAGCATTTATTTTCATACGGCTTCTAAACCTCTTTCGAAGCCTCTTAGAAGCGCCAGCGGGCATTTCGAAGGAGATCCTTTTCAGGTTTTCCATCTTTTTATGAAGTTTTGAGATGTGATCATAAAGTACTTCATAATCATGAAGATCTTGATTAAAACCAAAGGCAGCAATGTTATTCTTCATCCACATTCTAAGCAGAGGAAGCTGACTCAGAAAAGAATGAAGAAAATGGCTAGCTTGGATATTACATTGGAGAGTCTCGCAAGCCCATAAAAAGTTCTTATAAGGTACATCCTCTTCAAGAATGCCTATATCCAGAAAAGCAAAAATCACCAATAGTTCTTTGGCTTTGATGGAATCAGAATGTGGATAAAGAGAATAAGAGAAGTTAGCATGAAAAAGAGTAGGGTCGAACTTGATATTCTTTAACTCTTCGAACCAATCTGTGTTCTTTGGAAGGTCTCGAAGAGAAAGATTGACAGGATCAATGAAATTTCCTTCGAAATGAGGCCTTCAAACCTCATGCAACCAATACATAAATTGAGTACTGGCCTTCTGTTTAAGTTCTCCATAGCCGGCAAAGTCGGACCTTTCATCTTCATAGACTTTAAAAAAGGCAGGAGTAAGACAAGTGACAATGAGACTATCGAGCAACATTATGTTAGGATCTTGTCTGATGAAAGGGGATAAATATCTGCTCATAGCTAATGAGCGATAGTGGCTCCAACCTTTGTAGCTAGCAGGATCATCCATTTTTACCACCACTATTTCAGATGGTAAACTCCATAGAAAGGGCTTGTGAGTAGGGGAAGTTGGAGGATTCCATGGATCAATAGGCTCAGAAGTTTCTACTTGAGCCACTATATAAGATCGATTCCTTCGAATCTCACCAACAATTGGCGTGACAATGTTTCTAGTATCAACAAAGATTGGGTCATTAAGAACCAAGTTTTCGAAGGCATTTTGGGTGCTAGAAATATCAGCCATGGTTGAATTAAGATGAAAGTCAGTTTGCAAAAAAAATTGGTGATTGATTTTTACCAGTGATTAAGCCTTTTTTATAAGCAGAATTTTAAGTTTAAACGATTCAAATTCTGATGAAATGGAGAACGTGGATGTTAACTGCCCACTATCCATGAATCTCTCGTGAGAACGAAGAGATTTAATGACAACTGTATCATTGGAAGTGACAAAAATTGCCAATAACTTCTGTTTTAGAAGTTTACAGGAATTCAAAACGGCAAAAGGCACATTAACATTTATTCAAATCCCTTGAACAATGATGTTAATGTGGGGGGTATGTTTACATATAAAATTAACCAATCCAATAATTAATTGACAAGTAATCAAAAGTGCCAAACATTGGCAATTATTTGTCAATGAAGATACACTGGATTAATAAGGTAAAATTGAGTAAATACGTTGTCGTATCATTTCTCAAACTGGAAGAGAAGCGTTATTGGCGATTCTGGCCCATTGTTAAAATATAGATTGGCTTCGAAGCCATAATATTAACTGCTGAACACACAAGCTCCACGTGTAAACTTGCGAAACAAGGCAATTGGCAGTTAAAAACACGTGGAATACTTTCAAAAAAGTTATTCCCTTAACATGTTATCATTTGAGTTGGTTTTAAACAAACGTGCGATTTAAAGCTTCTAGAGGAAGAAAGAATTCAAATTCATACGTGGAGAAAGAATAAGCTGCCTCCCCGAAAGTGGAAGTTTTAGAGTTGAAGCAATCCGATTCAAATTCATGGGCGGGAAGTTCAAATTACAAGAACGCCTATAAATAGAAGAAATTGAAGAGTGAAAAGCCCCAGGACAAATCTTTAACAAGCGGTATCAAAAAATTGATGCTTGGTTTGTTCATTGGCAAAGTAGTTTAGGATTTCGAACTCAGTTCGAAGTAGATTAGGAATTAGATTAGGATTTATCTCGATTGTTCTTGTGACAATCACCCCTATCTCGGTTGTTCTTGTAACAATCACCTGTTCGAAGTTCTGTTACTCTGTATTTGAAGTTGGAGACAATTTCGAAGTAAGTTTATCTTTGATTCATCAATCGAAGTGTCTTGTTTCTTTATTGTTCTTTGATTTCCTAAGTTTATTGGTTTGCATTTCTTCACTTATTAAGAAAAATCCTCTTAATTGAGGTAATTGAACCAACAAAACACAATTGCCTAATTAGATTTGGTTTTTCCAAAGTTAATCTGAGGGAGGAGATTGAAACTCTCTCTGGCACGCTCGCATATAATCATTTTCCATTGCAAAGAAGTAAAAAAAACCAAACACGTATATGCAGTCAACTCTGCGCATGCCGGCAGTTGAAAAAAATGAGGAAATCCTTGTTTCTACAGCACACTGGGCCTCGTTGTTTACAATGGGGTGAGCATTGCGCCCATCACAAACATAATGACTATGTTTGGATGAGTTTTGAAAATGAATTTTTGAGAAATTTTTTTGAGATAGTATTTGGTTGAATTTTTTAAAATGAGAATAATGAAAAAATGATTAGAGAGAGATATAGAGAGAAATGAGAATAATGAAGTAATGAGTGGAAAAATAAATGTAAGTAATAATTGGGAAAGAAAATAATTTTTTTTAAAAAAATTTCCTGAGAGTGGAACCGAACAAATTATATGGTCCAAATAGTACTAAATAAAATAATTAACCCAATTAAAACAAATTAAACCCAAAACATTAAATTTAACAACAGCCACTTCCAAGTTTCAATGTGCAAATGCTTTGACAGCTCAATTAAGCAACCATGGATCTGATGTACTCAATCAGACGGTCCAAGTTGCAGTACGATGACCCACCCCTGCTCAAGGCTTCTCTTGCCATCTTGGCCATCCGATTCGCCGATTGGGTGAACTCGTCTTTCCTCACAACCATCAGATCTCGAACCATCTTCTCGATTACAACTCGGTCAGAAGTGTCCTTCATATCCAATCCAATCTTCCACACCTCGCTCACAAACCTACTATTAATCATCTGATCAGCAAAATAAGGCCAACAAATCATCGGCACTCCCGCCACTATACTCTCGAGAGTCGAGTTCCACCCGCTGTGTGTCAGAAACCCACCAATAGCGTGATGGTTCAGCACCTCCTCTTGTGGAGCCCACCCCACCACATATCCCCTCTCTTTAATACCCTCTGCAATCTCTGGCGGAATCCGACTCTCCCCGTCTTCCCCGGAGATGGAGCCCGGCCTCATGACCCACAAAAAATGTTGCCCGCTATTTACCAACCCGTACCAAAACTCCATCAATTGGTCCCTTGACAAAATTGTAATGCTTCCAAAGCTTACGTAGATAACTGATTTTGGAGGTTTTCTGTCAAGCCATTCGATGCAGGATCGATCTTCTTCCCAAAAGCTGCCGGAAGACATTGATGGCATCGTAGTGGTGGTTTTTTCCTCCGAGAGTCGGGATTTCAGGTGGGGGTTTAGGGGTCCGATTGTGAAAAGATTGGGCATTCGGGTCCGAATATGAGAGAGAACCGGGCCTTCTAAGTTTTCAAAGGTATTGAGAATTACGGCTTGGGCTCGAGAGATTTGTTGGGACTCGGTTTTGATTAGTTGGAAATGTGGGTCGGATATTTCGTTGACCCGACAGAATCCGGGTAAGTCACGGCGCCGGAGAAATTCATCCATGCCAGGCACACTCTTTACTGATAGATCCATTCCGTTTCCTGACAGAATTAAGATAGAAATGAATCCACTATTAATTTTTTGAGTTAGTTTTACGTAATGTCATTCAACTAAAAGACAAAGTATAAAGTGTGTTTAAAGAACTTAATTCGGTAAAAAAAATATTCATATTAAAGGAAAGTAAAAAATAAGAGATGAATTAGAATGGAATTAAAAGAAGTCGCATAAGAATGCGCCCAATAAATTTTTCGAGGTCACGTTCCAAAAGTCACAACAATTCAATAGTACGTGATTGTATACTGATTCACACTGTCCTGTCCTTTTGCATTCTTCTTTTCATTTTGGTAAGTGTCATTAAAGAATAATGTTTTAAATTGTTTATTTGTCACGCATAACTTTCTAATATTGTTCTTCACAAAAAAATTTATACTCTCTCCATCCCTTTTTAAGTGATACACTTAAAAAACATATATTTTGTGGACATTAAAAAAGGCACTTCCGTAGAACTTTTTAAATTTTTCTTGCACCAGATTAAAGTACTCAATGAGTACTTTAATTTGGTATTAAAAAAATTAATAAAATTAATATAGAAAAATATGTTTTCTAGGAGTTTGAAATTACACGTATTCCCATACGTATCACTTAAAAAAGATGTAGGGATTAAGTAAAACAAAATAGTAAAAATAACAAAATAACAAAATTCTATCGAAGCATAGAATGAGACATTTATTTGGACTACATTTAGGGGGTGTTTCACTAAGGTAGTTTTGTTTTAAACCTGTCTTGATTTTTGTGTTCACATCTTTTTATGTGATATATTATAAGAGGATGACTTGTCTTAATTTTTTTTTAAAAAAAACTAGTTAGTGGAACACCATCTCAAGTTCATTCTCACATCCACTGTTTAGAACCTTTTGCAAGTCATGTTCAAGAAGTTGAGAATTACGAGTAATTATTCAGTAAACCCCGATCATCTTAGCACCATATTTTTATTTGGCATCTATATATTTTGTTGTGAAAACTACGAGAAAATCTTGTGCTGAAGTATTCTACAGCACCAATTTCGTCCTCCCCAAGTCCATCCACTTCACAAGAACTACAAACAAAATGCACTCCCTCTGTCTTGAAAAATGGTGTGGAGTAAGTGAGTTCACATGCTGCACCACTATATGTGTGGTTGTGAGCGGGTAACGCTAGTATGGTACTCCCTCTGTCTTGAAAAATGATTTTAAACCATCAAAGGCCCAGGAAAACTTGAGATATTGAATTCGTATTTTACCATGGACCATGAAAATCCATGGTAACTTTTGTGATTTTACCAATGGCTCAATAAAGCCAATAGTGTTAAATTCAATATCAATGTGGTTGCTACAACTTCACTTGAAAACATTTGGTTTCTAGACGAAGAGGAAGAACAAGTTGGAGAAATGAGTTGGTGTGCAAGCAAAAAGTTTTTCCTGTTTTCTAGTTGCCCCAAAATATAGGACCAATTTAAAATTTTCAACAAAGAAAAATAGGTAAAATGGCATTTTTACCCTTAAGATGCTTTTAACAATCAAAACAATAAGACCAAAAGAAGAAGAATTAAAGAGTTTAAAGTTTAGAGTGTGCTCAAATTTTGAAAAAATTCTCTTATTACATTGGTGGCAAGACTTTCTACTTTCTAGAAAATAATTTAAATTCAAAACTTGATTAATTCATATTTTATTAGAGTCAACTAATGAAAGGCAAATTTGAAAATTTACAAGTTTTAGGTACCATTGTGTATTGTACATAAAATGTCGGAATTTAAAGTAGTAGGATAAACATCTTGGGACGGAGGGAGTAGTATCTGTGGTCCTTCCACTCTTGCGTGAAATATATGTGCATTTGGATTGCTGGTGTCGTCAACCCAACCTCATGTTTATATGGTTCCCTTTGTCTCAAAAGATGGTTCTACTTCATTATTTATACTTCCTCCGTCCCAATTTCTTGGCCCCTTTTGGAAAAACAGATTTTTAAGGGGTGTGAAAACTTTGTATAGATTTTTCTATTTTGCCCTTAAATCTAGTCAATATTACTGTGACCAAATTTGTGAGGCTTATTTATTATGTGAAAGTCAAAACATATTCAATATGGATCTTATTTGATAGATATAAATTACTTTTATTATACAAAATTTTCAAAATCATAAAAACCGTTATAAAATAAAAGATAATAGGTTAGCCAATTAAGATGGAAAAAGTACTTTTTAAGGGTAAAATTGGAAAGTGACCCAATTTTGATGGATGTTTTTAGAAGTGTGACAAATATTTTGGGACATCCTAAAATGGAAAGAAAAACCAAGAAATTAGGACAGAAGGAGTACCTCTCAAAAAATTGTTTATATTTATAATGATTTATATATCTAATATTGATCTTATTTGATAAATTTTAATTAATTTTTACTACACGTGTTTAAAAATCATATTCCTTCCGTCTCAAATTTATAGTCCGTCTTCAAGATTTGAACTTTTTAAGAAAAAATAATTATTGCTGCAAAAAATATTTTTCTTTCCAAAAATGCCCTTGAGCTAGAATTTCAATAAAAGTGGTACATTTCTTTCCTTTGTTGGCGCCAGAATTGAAGTAGGGCCCCCATTGAAATGCAGTAGTACTTCTCCCAGTTTAAAAAGAAGTATAGTACTACTCCCTTTTTTTTTTTTTTTCTTTTTTTTTTTTTTTTTTTTTTTCTCTCGGTACGGGGAAAGTTCAGCTGCTTCCTTTTTTATTGCTACAGTAAAACATACGTGTCTGAGTGAGTCAAACTTTTCCCTTCCCAAGAGCAAGAAGTCTTCTCCTCCAATTCAAATTTCACAACCGTACAGTACGAGTTTGATTTAAACAAAGGGGCAAAAAGGGAGATTAACCAAGTTTCAATTGTTAATTTTGGAAAGTGAACTTTCAATTGGGGACGTCTCAAAATGAAATATTGGACTATGAAAATAGGACCGGGGGAGTACAAAACATAAGATTGTGAGATATATAAATAATTATTTGAGTGGTCTAAAAAGTGGAGTACGACCATCCTTTTTATTCCGTACCAAATTTCGGACCATCTTTTTTATTCCATACCAAATTACATGCAATGTTCAAATTTAAAAATAATATACTAACCGATATATTTTTTTTAAGTATGAAATTTCTTTGATAGTTTTCAATGAGATCTTTTGAAATGATGCAAAAAAAATTTGAAAAATTATTTTAGTAAATATATTATTTTAAATTTGAAAGATTGCACGTAATTTGTGAAAATGAGAGAGAGAGGAGAGTAGAGAGTAGGTAGGCCTTGTTTGGAAAGGTTCTCAAGAACCGGTTTCCAACATCATTATTCAATTATTACCTCTATTTTTAAATATTATTCTTATTTTTCTCTCTATCTCTCTCTAATCATTAATACCTATTTTTTAATTATTACCCATATTTCTCCCTCTAATCATTACAAAAACCAAAACCAAACCAAACACAACCGTAGAGTCCACACACAGTGTGTACTGAAAAGAGGGGTTGGGCCCCACATCATTGCCCGTACTGATAAATCTCTCGTCCATTTGTGTGTTGTTGCAGCACTATTATCAACTGCGCATAGGGAAAAAATTTGTTCACCGTAGTAAAAAAAAGTGAAAAAAACCATCACCCTGATTCGATGAATCTCACCACAAAGTAATGTTATGCTTAACAAAAAATATATTGATTCTGTGAATCTCGCATCATTCAACCAATTATAGTGAGAGTTTTATTCATCGTCTTTTGACGAGGGTGAACAAATTTTTTTCCACAAATATATACAAATCATGCACAATCATTTTGAGAAGCCCAATTTCTGAACCACTCATTTTTTTTAAAAAGTACTTTGTTATGAATTCTTATAAAAAAATCAATTTAATCTGATAATAAGAACTTTTTTAGAATTGGTAGTGCAAAATTAAGTGGTTCGCCTAATATCTGATTGAGAAGATTTTTCACTGGATAAAACATGTTTTAAGAAAGAATAGCAAATAGGATCTTTTTTAAATTCGAGGTGGGCGCCACAAAAAATGCCTTGTGCATGATCTGTGTTAGCAGGGGCAGAACTATTAAGGTTGTGTTTAGTTTGGTTTTAGGTTTTGATTTTTGTAATAATTAGAGAAAAAATAGGAGTAATAATTAAAAAATAAGTATTAATGATTAGAGAGAAATAGAGAGAAAAATAAGAATAATATTTAAAAATAAGAGTAATAATTGAATAATAATTTAGAGAACCGGTTCTTAAGAACCCAAACTAAACAAGGTGTAAAAGAGCTAGTGCTATGGGCCACTCCTTCCACCAATACATGTATTCACTATTACTGCTCCCTCCATCCCATAAAGTTAGATCACTACGAAACTACGTGTAATTTTCAAGCTAAAAAATAACATGTTTATGGAAATAATTTTTTAGTCAATATAGATCTTATTTGATAGATCTCATCGAGAACTTTTATACAATGCAAAAAATTGAAAAATTATTTTGATAAATACATTATTTTTTAGTTTGAAAATTACACATAATTCCATAGTAATCTAACTTTATGGGACAAAAGGAGTATGTGCTTTTTGAGTATTTAATACTTCTCCATTCCAAAAAAAAAAAAAAAATTGTTCAGTCCGCAATAAAATAAACCCATTTTAATTCAAAAAATTTCTTACTCTTCTCCTAGGAGATACACAACGAGTTCGTTTAATTTTTCAAAACAAGTTTGTATATGTTCAATGAAAAGACATTTTTTTTAATATTTTCTCATTTTGTGACATAACATATTGATTATTTTGACTGCCACCACGAAGTGTGAGTGAATCTTTGCGCAAGGCATATTGGAGAGAGGAGGTTTTCAAGGTTTCCTTTCCTTTCCCCTTTCTCCCATTCCCTCTCCCCATTTAATAGGAGTCCGTCTATATGCACAGACTAAAGGGTACTGACGGGGTACTGACGGCGTCGCCGACGTCGGTGTGGGTCCCAAACGGTCGATTCGAGCTTTGAATGAAATAGGGTAATTTTGGATCGAGCTCATACAGCCGTTCGATTGTCTCGATTCCCATGTAGGCCCACTCGGAATTTGATTCTGAACGATGAACGGCTTGGATCGATCGTTTGGGACCCACACCGGCGTCGGCGACGTAGTCGGTACCCTTTGGTCTGTGCACGTATCTTTACCGATTTAATAGATTAAAAATTAGGTATGACGAAGGAAAAAAAAAAAAACTTTTTCTGTATCGGAGAAGAGTCACCTTTGAGAGGAACTTCACCAGCATCAATGACTTTCTGGAAACAGAAATAAGACCAGAAGGCGCAAGCGCCAACCGTACGGAAATAGACCAGCGGAATCCCCTTTTCCAAAGCAAAATCGCCGGCGAAACTCAAAAACCCGTCGGCTATAATGCACGTCACCGGCCGCCGTCCATCAGACCTAAAACAATCAGTGGCCACCATCATCTCCTTGAACAGCGGCGCCGTTACTTTCTTTATGGAAGGCAACACATCATTGTGCCGTTCGCCTGCGCGTGAGTGGTCATCGGGTAGGCCATCGGATATAGTCTCGAATCGGAACCCGGGGTATTGGGAGAAGCGGGAGTTGATGTCGGCGTGGTGGAGGAGACGGCGGTGGCTGAAGTCGGAGACGAGGAAGGTAATGTCGACGGCAGCATTGGAGAGGAGTACGGCCAGTTTGAGCATGGGGTTTATGTGACCTTGGATGGGTAAGGGGAAGATGAGGACGTGAGGAGGGAGTGGAGATTGTTGTTTGTGATCAGCCATTGGTGGAGTACTGGCTAAGGCTTTTCAATCTCAATCTGTTGAATGAAGACCTGTTCCTTCTTACTTGGTACTGTATTTAATTTATAGACCAGCGAGAAGGCCAGGCCTATCAAAATAACTCTGGTTGGTGGACGCATAAATTTCTAGCCCGTTTTTTTTTTTTTTTCACCTAAATTCAATTTTTGATGTACTGATCGATGCCGAGTTAACTTGATCTTTTGCATATGCGCACTACGATACAGACCCTACAAGATGACCAGTTCATATTAGTGCGACGAGGTGTTAGTTAGGCCCCCAAAAGGATTAATTTTCTGAAAAGTGGGAGTTTCCGGACTGTCTGGAAACAAGTTATTCTCTATCAAAATAATTCTGGTTGGTGGATGCAAGATTGTGTTTAACAGAAGTCCGAATCACGTGTATTTTCATATTCATAATTAAATATATATTTTATGAGTATATAATGCTACTTGCGATATCCTAAGAAAAAACGATATTTGCTCGATCTGATTAGCGACCGTTTAATTTTCAACATGCAACTTAAAAAATTATTGATAAGTTGAAATTTTAGGTATTTTTGCTGTGCTCATATAGAAATTTTAAAATACAAATTTGACTTGAGGAACTTGTAGAGGTCAATCCTATAGAATTTTTCTTAGTTAAATTAAAAATAACACGCGAAAAAAATTTGGAGTTCTGCGGGACCGGATCCCCCCTCAATAGAAATGATTTGCTCGGGGGGCCTTCTAACTTGTAAAAATGTTCATAAAAATGGTCTCTTTTTTTTTTTTCCCTACATTGGATACCATCCAATCATTATTGCTTTCTTGCATGCATGAGTTCCACATTCTGTTCCTTCGGTAGGATTAATTTCCCTACCCATTTTTTCCCCTGTAAAAAGGACGCTGCTACACACACGTACAGAAGAAAATAAACAGAAAATGTATAGAGCATTTCAGCGATCCACTTTTGGGTCTCATAAAGCGATCCGAGCTGTTTATTCATCTAAGAATAATTTTTCAAGGGGCCCCGCGAGAAATCAGCTCAATCGGATGTGCATAAGTGATTCATTCAAAACCCATGAACAGTTAGACACATTCAATTGAGTTGTTTTTTCGCGAGTCAACTCGTAAAATTATTCTATGATGAATGAACAGCTCAAATTATTAATTTTTGTGGAATTCAAAAGTGGGTCCCCGAACTGCTCTGTATAGGTATGTTTTCTGTTTCTTTTATTTTTGTGCAGTTAGAGTTATCCCTATAAAAATGATATACTATAAATTTGCACTTGCAAGAATTTTCTTCGTAAAGCTCCATTTTTTTCTGAAAAAATTATGATGAAAAGCGAAAATCATCAACCCGTTTTATTAAAATGAAAAGTTTCATTAGAATCTTACAAGAATATATATATGGTTAATTACTTACCCTTAATATTTAATATGAATCATGATAGGAAAGAGAGAGTTACGGGCAACATGAGAACTGCCATAAGAGTAACATTTTTTTTTGGTACGTAAGAGCAGAGCCGGCTCATACTTTTGGGAGGCCTAAATCGAACTTATTAAATGAGGTCCAGCCACTAGGGAAAAAAAAATGAGGTCCACCTTATATTTTGTATACAAAAATTGGCCAATAAAGTGTCTTTATAAAAATTATTACCGAAAATTTATCGTTACAAATACAAACCTATAGTTATCCAAAAATATACAACCGCTACAATATTTCAAAATCTATGATTCGAACATTTGTCGCCTCACACTTTTAGTGGCAAACGTACAAAATTTTATTAGGCTTAGTATATATATATGTAAGGGTCTTAATTAATTGGGGGGGCCTAAAATTTTTGGTTTTTTTGGGGGCCTAAATCCTAGGATTCATGGGATTCCCCTATGAGCCGGTTCTGCGTAAGAGCACCTTCGGTCATTACCCTTTTTTTGAACTAAATTCAAAATTTGGGTAAAAACCCCAAAACCCTGCACCAGTCTTTGCATCAAACCCATACAAAATTGAGTTTTACTCAATTTTTTACCCAAATTAAGGGAGAACCAAGCCTTGAACCAAATTTCAAATGGCTATTTTTCTGGTGGTAGGTGGTGGTGCTTACCAGTGGTAGATGGCGGTGCTAGTTTTTGGGTAGCGGTGGTGTTGGTTTTTGGGCGACGGCAGTGTTGATCTGCGACTGGTAGTGGTAGTGGTTGATGCTAGTAGTGGTAGTCGTCGTCGTCGTCGTGGTGGGCGTGGGTCGACACTGGTGGAGGTCGATGATAGGCACGTGATGTCGTGGATATAAGCGCCTAAGTAGCGAATTAGCGCGTTAGAGGCGTGATTCTATTTCATTTTTCACTTGATGCGGTGTGTTCTTGGTGTTTTCGTGTGTTTGATTGTTTTGTAGGGAACAGGTCGGAAAAGAGCGCGTGAAGTGGACACATGGCGGTCAGGCACGTAGGGGACCAGTGGGGCCCAAGTGGGATGGTCAAATAAGCCTGGAAGGCATTTTAGAAGACCCGGTATCGATACAGGGATTGTCCTGTATCGATACAGTTTACAACATACGGGAACAGAAAGCACGGGTATCGATACAGGACTTTCTCCTGTATCGATACCGAAGGCCACATAGTTGACCATTTGACTTTGTTACGGATTTTGACTTCGGGAGGGATTATAAATACCCCATTTTTGGGGATAAGTAGGGATCCACGAATTTTCTTTAGGGTTTTTGCTTTCAAGTTTTCAACTACGGATCCCGAGTTCTTCATTCAGTTTTACGCTTCTAGTTTTATTTCCCGAGAATTCGGTGTTCGGATTGTCTTGCTTGGATTGGTAATCAAGTTGTTTTTCCTTTGCAATTTTGCGGTATTGTTTTTCATCATTCTTATATTTTATTCATTAAGCATGCGTAGATCTAGGTTTACATTGATTCCTGCAAACTTTATAAGCATGAGTGAGTAGTCGCATCGAGTGCGGCTGCGGGGCAAAGGCACCCGCATCTAGGCTAGTCGATATCTCACCTCGGGGCCGAATTAAATCAATTTTCAAGCAATTTTGGGAACTGGAAACTTTTCTAATGAACAAACTCAGGCATTACCGGAATTCGAATGCGCACAAATCTGGTAACAGGTGGTGCGCATTTGTTAGGAAGCCTCTCTTAGATTCTAAAATCAGTAAAAGAATTAATTGTGGCCCGAGTAATTATTGGCTAGGCTAGGTGTGGACGCTGGGTTCCCACAGCGGCGCTCTCTTAATTATTTCGCATTTAATCAGTTAAATTAGCGTAGTGGTTAATTAATTAATCTCATAAATCGAAGGGGTGGCTACCTAAGAGCCAGTTAAACTAAAACTCTACACTTTTGAGTCAAACACCGTTAGCCGTCTCTGTGGTTCGACTCCGGTACTTCCAGATTTATTGTGCTGCACTGGTCAAGAGTCCTACACTTGGGACGCGTCTTTATTAGTTTTGTTTATTAGTCATCTGATCGGTCAAGCATTTTTGGCGTCGTTGCCGGGGAAGGCGACGTGTGTTCAAGAGTGTGAGTTTTAGTGTGCTTTATTTTATTTATTTTTTTTAGCATCTTTTTGTGTCTAGGTTGAGTCATCTAAGTTAGTCGAGTGGTAAGTATTTTGTGTCTCGAGTCGAAAAAAAAAGGGTAATAAGGAAACAACTGGGTGAACGAGGTGAGAATGGAAGAATTTTGTGAGATGACAGACATTGGTATTCCGAACCCCCATCTTTTTCATCGTGGTATTCCGAACCCCCAGTGCCACCACAGGCACTGCCTTTGCTTCTGCAAGAAATACAGTCGTTCGAACCTACCCAGGACCACATGACCCAATTTGGCTCCTTTTTCCAAGACCCACAAGAGTTTGATCCTTATTCTACTAGCCAACCCTCAGAGCTGACTTATCCCCCTCATGATGAGGAGTTTGAGGAGAGGGTACAGACTTTTGTGCAATGGCAGATGACCTTCACCGCAGAAACCACCCAAGCAATTGGGCACCTTAGGTCCCAGTTGACTCAACTCACAAAGGTAGTGGGACAAATCCGATAGGAGTGGGAGACATTTCCTTCCCCGCCTCAAGTCAATAGAAGCAAGGAAGTCGACCCATTTCTCATTGAGGGATGGGTTGATGATCGTATGGAGGATTTTGACTCGTGGTCTGAATGCTCCTCCGAGTTTGGAGGGAATAAAGAGTTTACTCCTAGGGAAGAGGAAATAGGTCTAGTTAACGATGTTGAGGAAGTTGACTTGGTCTTACCACAGTCCTCTGAACTTAGAGGGGATGAGGAGCTTACTACCAGGGAAGAGATAGAAGAGAAAGTTGACCCACATATCATTGAGGGTGGGGTTGATGATGGTTTTGTAGAACCTTCTGAGTTGAGAGTGAGCGTAGAGCTCACTGCTCAATGTTCCCCCCTTGAGTCTAATGAAAAGGTCGAAACCCCTCCCATGTATCTTCCACTATTGATCTGCACCGCCTACGTTTTCCCTTTGTGCTCCTATGAGTCTAGAGAACGAGGCGCTCACTGCCCTCCATGTGTTGGTTTGATAGAAAAATCTCCCACTACTGAGGAGTGGGATGCTGAGATTGATTATTTGCAGTCTTTAATGGATGAGCAAGATAGGAAGTATGGGTTTGAGAGTGCGTCTCTTATTTTTGGAGACCACGATTTTATTAAGGAGGAATTAGTTGAGAAACCAACCTTGGCAGATGTGGTTTCGGTAGAAGAGTCGAAGTCAACGGTAGTGGAACATATTGATTTTCTTGGTGTTGATGATTACGATTTTGTTTATCTTCCTTCTATTGCAAATTATGTCCACAACTCGAACATTAATTTGGTTTCACGTGAGCACTTAGAGGCACTTTCAATTTCTTAAAACAACTCGGCAATTGCTTTACTCGAAGTACCTTTTCTTGTGGTCTGGCCGAGTTCAATTTTTAGTGCAAAGCTTAATGTGGGGTGGTGCATTCATGGGATTCATCTTTGTGGATTTGCTTAATTTTCAAATTCCACGTTTAAAAGATCTCTCTCTCTCTCTCTCTCTCTCTCTCTCTCTCTCTCTCTCTCTCTCTCTCAGTTAAAATTAATTCAAAAAAAGAAAAACACAAAAACATCTTTATGGTCTTGTATAGCCACCCGCTCTTCAATTCAAGTTGGGGGATGGGGAGGAAAGTATGACACGTGAGACTGCGTGAAGGTTTGGTGGTGTTCTTTATTTGCTTTCTTTATCTGTTGTGGCCCGACTTCCATGAGCGGGCAGTACTGATGTCATTTGTTGTTTAGTAGGTAGTTGGTTCTTAAGTCTTCTGCAGGACGAGCATGCTACCACACCAGCCTTGGTAGTTTGGGCCTCACCGCCGGAGTGAGTGCGGCATTCAGGAGCCTCAAGTAGGGGTGCCACGAAATGTGGCGGTTGTAAGTCCTATAAAGTTTCGGCGCGGCTCTGTGTGACTAGCTGTGGACCTCGCTAGGTCCGAAGGAGCAGATCCTGGAAGCAGTTCTAATGACAAATCGCAACGGTGGCAGAAAATTCCCCATACATCGGCCGGGGTCATGATGGTTGGCTGCCATCCGACGGTCCAGTTCTTCCCCTTGTTCCTTATTTTGTTTGTCTCCATGCTTTGGGGACATTACATGTTTCACGTTGGGGGGAGGGTGTACTTTGTACATTTTGTACATTTGTTTTTATAGCGTTGCTAGGTAGTTTTCGGGCGTACTGTTGTTATGCATCTTGTAGATATTCTTTGAGCATATGAGATTTAGCTGAGTAGTATGCCTGTTTAACTTGAATGCATGCATATATTTGGCTACTTAATTGAGCATGATGCATTGTCGAAACATGTGAATAAGTATTCCCCACGTTGGTAATAGCGTATTCTGAATAACATTCCCATGTTCTTTGTATTCATTTCTGCAATCGCTTAAAATAGTAGGCTTTTGTTCTGCAATTAAGAATCCAGATTTGTCTATTATGCATTTGTGAGAGTGAATAACATGCATAGGGGATGACACAAGGCATTCTTTGCATGATTAAACCACATATGAGTCCCCTTGACCAATCTTAAACCAGTCCAAGTCAGTTCCCGTGCCTACCTTAGGAAACCGGTGTTTGGTTGGATTGAAGTTGGGGGGGAAGTCAAGCTCCGTGTGTCATGAGTGCCGAACTGTTGAGGGAAAAACTTGTGGGGTAATGTGTTGTGAGGAAGTAACATTTGAGGGAGTCTGATGGGGTGTCATGTTTTGGAACCAAAATCCATAAACCTCAACCTTTGCTTTATTTTAAAAAAAAATGATTATAAGTCTCTCGGTATCATACTAGCAAAGTGCTGTATCGATACCATGTACCACATACCGGAACAGAACCTATGGGTATCGATACAGGCTTTTACCTGTATCGATACCGAGCATCTTAAATGCCAATTTAACAGGTTTGACCGGTCATATCCCCCACTTCTAACCTTTTTCTTCAACCTCTCTCTCTCTCTCTCTCTCTCTCTCTCTCTCTCCTTCTCTAACCCTAACCCATGAAAATCCACCATAACAACCACCTCCAAATCTTACCCAAATTCCACCAAACTTCACCAAAACGCTCCCTTTCTCCTTCTCTACAACATATATCCTTCTAACCTCTTCCAAAACCATATTTCTCCAGATCTAAAACCCTAAATTTCCAACCCAATTTCCAGACATGGCACCCAGGAGAACTAGTGCTAAGGGAAAGGAAGCAGCATCATCTAGTGCGCCCCCAGAGCACGAAGAGGGTGGAAGCCCAGTTGAGGCCCGGGGTAGGAGGAGGACTCGGGAGTAGATTGCCCGGGATGAGCAGGAGGCATGGGAGGGTTCTATCCATGAAAGGGGTGTCAAGAACGAGCACCACATTATCTGGGACGGGTTTCCAGCAAACGACAGCACTATACGTGCCATTGTGATGCAAGGTTTGTCTTTCTGGTTTGAGCCAAATCCTGGGTACAATCTAGAACTTGTTAGGGAATTTTATAAAAATGTTCAAGTGCCAGAGTCTGGGACAACATTTAGTCCTGAGACTCAGTTTACCTCCCGGGTGGCTAGGTTACCCATTATGATCACTCCCGATATAATCGCTGCGAACCTGCAGTACAGGAGGCCGACTGGGTCTACTAACTACCTTTGCCCCGCTACAGAAATTGATTCGAATGCGGTGAATGAAATTTTATATGTGAATCGTAGAGATGCTCGTATCCCTCACCGGCCTGGTAAGTTTAGGCCAGCATTTCAGTTTTTGAACCAAGTGGTGTGTTATAACCTGGACCCGCGAGCGACTAAGAACAAACCTTCTGAAAGTACTGGGAATTTAATGGCAGAATTTACGGAGTCGGACACTGTTTGTGACTGGGCGCTGTTTATATATGCTAAGATTATTGATTTTCGTGATGCCCCTACACAGACGAGGTTGCCATTTCCGTGCTTGATTACATCTATTGATAGACAGTCAGGGTTGACAGGGGCTAAGTGGTTTAAGAACGATGTGCTAAGTCCTGGGCCGATTGATAGTACTATTCTCACTAAGAGCATAGCTCAGTCTCGTGGTGTGAGGAGTGGAGTCTTTTTGACTACTGAGCCTCCACCTAGTGCACCCACCACTCCTTGGCTTCGGAAAATCTTTTGTTAGGGGGTTGCCACTATTCGGAGCCAGCAGAAAATTAAGAGGGAGGTGCGGCGATTCTAGGACTCGGCAGCCAGGATAGATCCACACGTGCAAGAGTGGTTGGCGGTGTCGAGTTGAGGTTCGACTTGAGGGCCCATATGTTCCCTGCGATTAGCTTGCCCGAGTAGAGGTGTGATGACTTTGCTGATGATGCCGGTGGGGATGAGTCGGATTGAGTTGAGGTACCCGTGGTGCATGGAGCTGACTTCTGGGTAGGTAGTAGTGGTAGTTGGAGGTGTTATCTTATGTAGGTAGTCGTTATTTTATGTGAAACTTGTTTTTGTTTTTCATGTGGGGTTTGTAATATAATTGCATGGATTATGTTCTCTTTCTTTCATGGACTTGGTTTGGATGGCGCCGATGGGCGTATTGACAGGTGCGGCCAGTGGGTAGTTAACCTTGAGCTTCGATAGGCCGGCACCTACTTGCGGTTCCCTTTTCTTGTTTTACCATGGTCATTACAATCCAAAAAGTCCTTAGTAGATCTTATGCGCGTGTGTTACTCTCACTTATGCATGATTGATAATGATGTTTCTTATATTGTGGAATCATTTTTGGATATGCGTTTATTCTTGTTGAGCGTTGATCTTGATTGGCATGTGGCGACCAGTTGTTCGGTTCCACGCAGTTCGCCAAGCGCTTATGTGGGATGTTGAGTGTTCTAGTGAGTGAGTGTAACGCCATTATGATGTGGGGTGTTCATTTGTCACGCGTGGAGTAATGCTATTTGTGTTCACTTTTCTGTCAAAGCATGCATGCATGTGAGTTACAGGCATATTGAGAGGTGAATATCTCTTGTTGTGACTAACTGCTTATACAGGTGTCATAACCACCGTACCCCCCGTTGGTGTTTTCTAGTTTTGTTTTTTTTTTTCTCTTTCTTGGCTTTATTTCGCTCGTTCCTAGGGATTGGCAACGCTCAAGTTGGGGGGTGTGATAGGCGCGTGATGTTGTGGATATAAGCGCCTAAGTAGGGTGAATCAGCGCGTTAGAGGCGCGATTCTATTTCATTTTCCACTTGATGCGGTGTGTTCTAGGTGTTTTCGTGTGTTTGATTGTTTTGTAGGGAACAGGTCAGAAAAGAGCCCGTGAAGTGGACACATGGCGGTCAGGCACGTAGGGGACCAGTGGGGCCCAAGTGGGACGGTCAAATAAGCCTGGAAAGCATTTTAGAAGACCCGGTATCGATACAGGGATTGTCCTGTATTGATACAGTTTACAACATATGGGAACAGAAAGCATGGGTATCGATACAGGACTTTCTCCTGTATCGATACCGAAGGCCACATAGTTGACCATTTGACTTTGTTACGGATTTTGACTTCGGGAGGGATTATAAATACCCCGTTTTTGGGGATAAGTAGGGATCCACGAATTTTCTTTAGGGTTTTTGCTTTCAAGTTTTCAGCTACGGATCCCGAGTTCTTCATTCAGTTTTACGCTTCTAGTTTTATTTCCCAGAATTCCAGTGTTCAAATTGTCTTGCGGATTGGTAATCAAGTTCAGTTTTCCTTTGCAATTTGCGGTATTGTTTTTCATCATTCTTATATTTTATTCATTAAGCATGCGTAGATCTAGGTTTACATTGATTCCTGCAAACTTTATAAGCATGAGTGAGTAGTCGCATCGAGTGCGGCTGTGGGGCAAAGACACCCGCATCTAGGCTAGTCGATATCTCACCTCAGGGCCGAATTAAATCAATTTTCAAGCAATTTTGGGAACTGGAAACTTTTCTAACGAACAAACCTAGGCATTATCGGAATTCGAATGCGCACGAATCTGGTAACAGGTGGTGCGCATTCGTTAGGAAACCTCTCTCAAATTCTAAAATAAGTAAAATGATTAATTGTGGCCCGAGTAATTATTGGCTAGGCTAGGTGTGGACGCTGGGTTCCCACAGTTGCGCTCTCTTAATTATTTCGTATTTAATCAGTTAAATTAGCGTAGTGGTTAATTAATTAATCTCATAAATCGAAGGGGTGGCTACCTAAGAGTCAATTAAACTAAAACTCTACACTTTTGAGTCAAACACCGCAAGTAGCCGCCTCGTGGTTCGAATTCCTGCATTCCTGGATTTATCAGGCCAAGACCGTCAGAAACCCCACGCCGACGCTGCCTTTATTAGTTTTGTTTATTAGTCACCTGATCGGTCAAGTAGTCGACATACGCTGGTTTTGATTTCAAATCTAGGGTCGACCTTGTGTGGTTGCCACTGCTGGTCGACGCTGGTGGAGGTGAATCTAAAATTCAGATCTAGGGTTTGAGAGAGAAACCGTTGTGGAGGTGGGAGGGAGGGATTTGAGGTGCTCTGAGGTCGACTACATCGATCTTGGTGACGGAGGCGACATGGTATGGTGGTGGACGACAGCTGTGATGAGTGGTGATTGGCTGTGATGGTGGTGAATGACCTAAATTTGGGTAAAAATTGGGTGTATGACTGGAGCTCTCCATACCAAATCAAGGTTTTACCCAAATTTTTATTTAAATTTGAGTAAAAATTTGGGCAAGGGCTGGACATGCTCTAAGAGTTTGCTACAAGAGAAAGTTATAGACAACAACTTTCACAAGAGTAACATATATACATACTCGCCGGTTATGGGACATATATAAAAACACATAAAAAAACACTCCATCTTAACCTAAAACTAATTGTTTAAATCTTTAAGGATCGAACACAAACTACCTCTCCCCCCCCCCCCGCACCAGATCAAAATTACTACAAAAACATCTCATCTTACATTCTCTCTCTCTCTCTCTCTCTCTCTCTCTCTAAATAAAAAAAAAAAAAACCCTTCCCCACTCCCCTGCAACACCCCTCCCCACTCCGGCATCCAAGGCACCTCCATCTCCGGCGAGTGTCCTTTCCGTCAACCCCATGTCCGACGACCCCATCTCCGGCGACATCTCCCTCGCAAATAATAGAGTCCGTTTCCCTTGTTCTCCAAACCCAAATCTGATCAAAAACCCTTTTGAAAATTCGATCTGAACCCAAATCGTTCTTCGATTTTTTTTGGTTCAAAAATTACTTTGATTTTTTTTTTTTAACTACGTTCATCTGTTTTTGAACCCAGATCAGATCCTCTATTTCCCTTGAAGTTTAAAGCATTACTGTTTTGAACCTAGATCAAAAACCTTTTCTGTTTTGAACCAAGATCAAAAACCCATATCACACTTTTTAAGTTCATTGGCATGGTAGAACTATAGAAGTAGCTAATAATCTATCCACCAACTGAAACAGAGAGCAATTTTTTGTTTCTTAAGCAGCGAAATGATAAGCATTTAACAGAATAGATCGAGCAAGATTACCGCAAAGATGGTGATACCCACAACTGTTATCGGACAAAAGCATTTTCAGTCAGATACCATGAACCCATATCAAAAACCCTTTTGAAAAGTCGTCTGAAACCCTAGCCCAGTACATGATTACAGTGAAAAGTGTATGCATCGGTGGTTGAAATATGTGAGAAGTACGTAAAAATAGGTGTAAATGTATTGAAAAGTGTATACAAAGTGAGTATGATAAAAAAACAGTAAAAAATTCTAAAATTAGTTTACTGGGCTATAGTTAATATTTAAAAACTGAATTGAAATGTGTAAAAAAAATATAGAAATATGTGGAAGTATATATAAAAATAAAAAAAGTATATTGAAGTATGTGTTTTTTTTTTTGTCTTTTTCTTGCCTTATTGTCAGCTTGGTGGACTAACAATTGAAAGGGCCTTAAAAATTAGGTCTTGATATTGTGTGTAGGGATGATAATTAGTCGGTTTGGTTCAAGTATTGTCATATCCAAACTCATTACTCGAAACTAGATGGGTACCTAAAACTGAAGTGAAACCCGAACGGGTAGAGGAAATTGAAACCATAACTGAACCAATCAGGGATCGATTCGATTCGGGTGCTCCCTGTTAAATTAGAAAAAAAAACGAATTTATTATGAATGAAATTCAAATATAAAAATCAATTAAACTGGAAATGCCACAAATCCGTCAATTAAAAAGGTATGCTAATATGCATTTAGATATTTTAAATGCAAAACTAATATACATCTAAGTAGAAACTCAATGCATTGAAGCTATACACAAGCTAAACTTATACATATGACGGGTAATTTGTTAATTTCACATCTCTAGTTCGCTTAGTTCGGGGAACAGTTCGATTATCAGCTTAAACTAGAACTGAATCAAACCCGTTCGATTATATTACATCTCATACCATACCCGCACCCACGGGGAATATTTCAATTATGGTTCTGGAAAAAAAACTGGTTACGGTTCGGGTACACATCAGTTCAATGGAGATTGTCATCCCTAATTGTGTGTTAAGTGGGCCTACAATAAGTACAAAAAAAAGACAGAAAAAAACGACTTTTTGATTTTTTTGGTCCCCAAAATATGTCCGCCATCTCGTTTTGGTCCCCAAATTTCTAAATGCGCGATTTTGGTCCCCAACGTTTACAATTTGTTTTTAATTGGTCCCTACTCCTCACGCCGTCCACCCTCTTCGTAGGTGCGTTTTAGGTTTTTCACCACCCCACACCCCGTGAACTTCCAACCACTGACCATTTTTTCCAGAAACCCTACACTCCTCATATCACCTAAACCAGATTTGACTTCATAAACCAGATTTGATTGAGCCGCGACCACCCCGCTCCGCCGTTCCCCGTTCACGCCGTCAATCAGAGCAGCCCCAATCGCCTGGGTTTCCTCCGTTCACTCACCAAGGATTTTGACTTCTGCTACCACCGTTTGTGCTGTATTTCTCCGACTCCTGTCGCCACCATTCGGCCCCCGACCCTATTGATCGGCAATGGCTCCTTTTTCCGATCTGCTTGTGTTGTTCCAAGCTAGCAACAGCAGCAACAAACAACATCAACATGACGACGACAACGCCGTCAGGAAAAGGAGGAGGCGGAGGAGGGCAGTTTGGAGATATGACGTACACAAAAGTATTTGTAAAGGGATTGGCATGGGAGACGCACAAGGAGACTATGAAGAAATACTTTGAACAGTTTGGTGACATCTTAGAGGCTGTTGTCATCACTGATAAATCCATTGGAAGATCCAAAGGCTATGGCTTTGCTTCCTTTACAGCTTGTAGGAAAGGTCAGCGCATCTGGTGACGTGGCATTTGACCAGCCCGTAATGGATAACCACGTGGCTCGTGTAAAAATTGCAAGAGACACGTCAGCTTGCAGTTGAATCTAGCAACGGGTAAATGGACATCGCGAGAGACAGCCTTTGCGGTATTACATATCCAAACTTCGATCATTTCCAGGAAGGGATGCCCTCAACAAAGGAAACATTACCTTAGAAAGACGTTCACCCCTCGCGAGATCCTCAGCGAGAGAGATTAACGCGATGGGGAACAAAGAACGCTCTCGCGAACACGCGAACTTGGCTCGCGACTACGCCTGACCTAAAGGCAGGGAAAGTGAAGTCGATACGAGCTCGAAAGGGGCCTTGGCGCGAGCCAAAAGGCTCGTGACCATGACCAACACAGCGGGAACAGGGGAGATACAAGTGGTTTGGTGGCTTTGAGGGATTAAGGGCTGCCGCGAGGGAAAGCGATGCACTGGAATGACCTAATGGAATCTTCCTAACGGCCAGTGACATCATCCACGTCGCCTAGGTATGCGGAAAGAGCACGTGTCACCATATTATTGGGGAAATGTCTGCCGCCCCATGATTGGGTGTAGATTCCTATAAATATGGGACATTCCTTCGCAAATTCAGAGAGAGATCTTCTGATTCATCTTTGGGACCACGGAAATACTAGAGAGAGAGTGACTCTGAGCCCTGGAAACAAGAGCATTGCTCTTGCTAGTGCTCGCGAGCCCACATTCCATCTAGAACTGTGATTTCAAGGACGATGATGATCTTAAGGGGAATGGATGGAACACTGCTGCCTTCTCTTTCTGCATATCTAGCCTAATCCTTCACCCCTTACTCGGCTCTCTCATTCCCGTTTGATTCACTTGTTCTTAATTCAACCATTAGTTATTGTTTGCCTCTCCAAGTTAATTTGATTTTAACTTAAACCAAAAACCTACCCTACATAAGGCGACTTCACTGGGGAGGCTTTTATAGCTGATGGTTGATACGAGAAGTCGTTTGAATACACAGAAAAGTGGTCAACAAATACAAAGTTCTTCCTCACAAAATCTTTAAGTGCAATCGAAATCCTTCATAAAAGAGCGATGGACAACCAATAACCCCTGATGGAAGAAATCCACGAAGCTGATACAACCCAGCTGCTGAATTCTAACGTTGAAATGCTGCAGGCCATCAGAGATGGTCACAGAAGATGCGCGGCCAAAGCCAAACGCACCGCTCCCGGCTATAACCCAACTCACTCAGCCGGTTGGTCGGCGACAAAGGCGTCGCTCCACCAGTGCCTCCGCCAAATGTTGCGGATGGAAACTTGGTGGGTCAGCTCCCACAAGTGGTAAATCCACCTGTCGCGCTGCCAGCTCTGCTGCAAGATGAAAACCATCCTAACCAAGTGGTACACCCATTGTTCGCGCCAGGAACGCCAGCAGCAGGGGGTGTGGTCCAGCAACCACAGCCTCAAGCATACCTTACTTTGGCTAATGTTCAAGCTTTACTGCAACAGGAAAAGGCTAGAGCCACACTCCCAATGCTTCCTAGTCCTGAGATACAACCTTCGTACCCTGCCGCGATCATGACTATGTCATACCCAGAAAGGTACGTGCCACCTAAGTTCATCAAGTTCAACGGCAAGGACGGAAGTGCTCAGGAACATGTTCATCGTTTCATTGAAACTCTGGGAGTCCATTCCCAAGACGCCAGTCTCCGTTTGAGGGAATTTTCTAGGTCCCTCACAGCTCGCGCTTACACTTGGTACGTTAATCTCGAACCACACTCTGTAAACACTTGGGAAGAAATGGTGAACTTGTTTTACACCAAATTCTTCCAAGTGACAGAGAAAATAACCTCATTAAACCTGGTGAACGAGAAGCAAAAGTTGACTGAGGATATCGTTGATTTCATCAAACGATTCCAAGACAAAGCTGTCCAGTGCCACGAGCCGGTCCCCGAGAAACGCTTGGTGGAAATCTGCCTCCTAGGCATGATTAAAAAGTACAAGAAGCACTTGATCAATGGGAAGTATCAAACATTCTCAGCCTTAATGGAAGCAACATTTAATATCCGTGGTACTGTTGATGTCGAGATCCCAAAGCCGATGTGGAAGAAAAGTGGAGGGATCGTCACTGCGGCCTCCGCGCAAACCTCGCGGAAGCCACAGGCGGGTGATGGCAACCCTAAGAGGAGGAATGGCAAGCCATTCAAAGACTACAAGGAGCGAGCAAAGGATGCACCTCCATATCCTTGCAGCATGGAAGAGGTTGTGGATCTTGTTAACGCATGGGTTGCAGATGGATGTTTGAAACTGCCAGAAGTTGAAGTTCAACCCACCCCCCACGATGGCGTAAACCCGAGATACTGTATTTTTCATAGGAGAGTCCAGCATCCAACGAGTGACTGTTGGACGCTCAAAGAAATTTTCAAGAAGAAGCAGGACAATAACGAGTTGAGGATTGGTGTCAATAGAGATGTACGTGATAGGCCTTATCCTCAGCATGGGGAGGGTGTCGCGATGGCAGAATGCCACAACGGAGGGTATTATGATTTTATGTATGAAATGGAGGATGAAGATGAAGAGGTGTACATGACCTCCTTCTACGATCACATTGAAGAGATCGCAAGCCATGATCAACCTACTGTGGAAGTGACTGAAGAAGAAAGGCATAAGATCTTGTCTCGCAGCCACAAGTTCAAGACGTTCTCTGATGGGTTAGGCTTTTCCCCCAGCTCGAGAGTGGAGATGACCAAGGCAATATTTGAAATAGCTAATAAAAGCCAGGAAGCATGTGTGGTCGAAGGAGGCTCCGTCGCAAGGACCATCTGCGAGGACTCTAACACCATATCCTTCTCAGATGCAAACAAAAGGGTACCATTTTCTTACAACAGGCCTTTATTTGTCACTGCTTACATCAATGGTGTAGAATTCAAAAGAGCATTTTTGGATGGTGGGGCATCAATCAACATTATGCCCCTCGAGACGTTGAAGAAATTGGAAATCCCAAAGCCGCGAATCATTAAGTCGCTGGTGGCGATAGTTGGTTTTGGTGGAGAGAAGAAGCCTTCCTTGGGGTATATCGTGCTTGACCTTGCGGTTGGACCCATTCACGCACCAACAAAGTTCCACATCATTGAAGGGCCAACCAATTATCATGTAATTTTGGGACGGACATGGATGCATAAGTACGCGGTGGTCCCATCAAGCTATCACCGATTGCCTCGAGGGGCATCCGGCCGGAAAGAAGGTAACCGTATGCACGCCACCGAGACCCCCGAGGCCTGTGAAGCCTCACCTTTCGATCTTTGTGTATTTCTCTGAAGTGGAGGAGGCCTGCGAAGCCATAACTGCGAGACCCGTTGGGGTGAAAATTCAAAAATGGGAGGACATCAAAGGCGAACCATCAGAGTCAAGACCCACGAAGCGTACTACGGTGTTTGATAGACTAACCCCTCGCAAGATCATTAAGACTAGTGAAGGGGGAAGGCATGGTAACCACTTATGGCGGTCTCGAGGGGTCGTGGCGTTTGTAGGCCCCGACCCCGCGGCGTAGAAGGGATGGCGCAGGAGCTTCGAAATAATTGACAAGCTTCCTAACCTGACCCACCGAAGTATATGCAAGACAAGCCAAAACCCCAGCTTGGAGCAACTTCGAGGAAGTGAACTTAAGAGATGGAATAGGGCGCCGCGGAGGCCCTGTGGTTTGTCGATATTAAGTCTTTGGAGCCAAGGGCTCGAGCTGATCTGGTTGCTTTGCTTCGCAAATACAGTGATGTGTTTGCTTGGCACTACGATGAGATGCCTGGTTTAGATCTAGAGCTGGTGACTCACCACCTCGACGTATTCCCGAATTCTAAACCAGTGAAGCAGCCATAGAGAAAGTATCATCCAGACTTGGAAGAAAAGATTAAAGAAGAGGTGGAGAAGCTTAGAAGTGCAGGTTTCATCCATCCAAGTCAGTATCCCACATGGTTGTGTAACATCGTTCCTGTGAAGAAAAAGAATGGTCAAATCAGGGTCTGCCAGGACTTCCGCGACCTCAACAAAGCTTGTCCAAAGGATGAAATGCCATTACCTCACATTGATACCTTGGTTGACATCATTGCCAGCCATGAAATGTTTTCATTCATGGATGGATTCAGTGGGTACAATCAAATCAAAATGGCTCCTGATGATGCAGAAAAAAAAAATTTCGGACCCCTTTGGGAAACTTCTACTATACTGTGATGCCATTTGGTCTTAAAAATGCCGGTGCGAAGTATCAGAGGGCAATGACAGCAATTTTCCACGACATGATTCACCACTCAATGGAGGTATATGTTGATGACCTCGTCGCGAAGTCGAGATACAAAGAAGAGCATCTGCGCGACCTCAAGGCGATATTCAAGGGATGCAGAAGGTTCAATATGCGAATGAATCCCCTCAAGTGTGCCTTTGGGGTCACAGCAGGAAAGTTTTTGGGATTTTTGGTACACAGGCATGGCATTGATGCAAATGAAAGCAAGATTCATTCTATTTCAAGCATGCCCCTGCCCCATTCCCAGAGAGCCCTCAAAGGATTCTTGGGGAAGGTCTCATATCTAAGAAGATTCATCCCCGCCCTAGCAGAAATCACTGCACCATTGGGTGATTTGCTGAAAGGAAAAGTCCAGTTCGAATGGAAAGATAAACACCAGCTGGCCTTTGAACAGGTAAAGAACATTTTAGCCTCACTGCAGACGATGGTTTTCCCACAAAAGGGAAGCCATTGATTTTATATCTCACATCCACTGCGAGGTCAATTGGGGCATTGTTGGCCGAAGAAGTGGAAGGAGTTGAGAAGCCTGTGTACTACATAAGTCGCAAAGTGCAAGGAGCAGAAGAACGCTATACCCCAATTGAACGCCATTGTTTGGCACTTGTTTTCACAGCACAGAAGCTCAGGCACTATTTCCTTTCGTTTAAGGTTCAGCTCGTAACCAGAAATGACCCAATACAATATCTTCTTTCTCGCCCCGTGGATAGGGTAAAATCCAATTATATAGGAAAGTACCAAGCACATATGAAACACGTGCTTAACCTGGACACCACGTGAGGGTGGCTCAGTTCGGGGGGGACCACAAAAAGGTGCCCCAGGTTATGGCCGAGCGGGGGTAGGTCAAGTGTACAACCATGGCAGCACCACGAGATGGTGGTAGCACCATGAGAAGGTGTACAAGGCCATTGCCGAGCTATGTATATGGTCGGCAACTGTATATGAGAATAGGCAAGTATATTGCCGAGCTAACCGCCTACGTGATAAGGTGGCAGGTTTTTCTAGAGGGATCTAGAATAGCCTCTTACGTGATAAGGGTTAAATCCTGAGAATTAAAGGATTGTCATTAAGCTTCCATATTGGGCAAGAAACCCAATATGGATACAGAACCCTGACAAGAAGGGAATTCTGATTGTGTTGCCATATGGGACGAATCCCGTAAGAGAAAGAACTCCTAACTTAAAGAGGATTCCGATAATGACAAGGATTCCTAACGTGGGGGGAATCCTTATAGAATAAAGATTATGTTTCTATATGGAACGAGTCTCGTATAGGAAAGGACTCCTAATGTGAATAGGATTTCTGGACAACAATCACCCCGCATCTATAAATAAAGAGCAATACTCATGAAGAAAGGTACGCTGTAATTCGTGTTTACATGCTTTATGTGTTTTATGGTTTCCTCCTAGTACGTGATACTGACATTAAGCATCGGAGGGCCTTTGCCGACGAGAGGCAAAGGTGCTCTAACTATTTATTGTCTTGCAGTGTTAAGGTTCCGGCGAAGGATGCACTGTTGATCTCATAGAGCGTGGAGATGTATGCCCAGATTTTTCCCCTCTACACCCCGTGCTTAATGGAAGGGCTGCAAAGTGGCTTCTAGCTCTCGCGGAATTCGATATAGAGTGCACAGCACCGCGAGCAATCAAATGTCAGGCTCTTGCAGACCTGTTAGCCCAGTTTCCTAGCGGAGAGTGTGAACCGTTGAATGAATCATTACCAGGAGATGATTTCGAAGCATTAGCAGCCAGCTCTGAACAAGAAAGCTGGACTCTAAGCTTCGATGGGGCAACAGGAGGACATTCAGCTGGAGCAGGAGTCACGCTTCAAAGTGATAGTAACGGCAAAAGATTCTGCCTTACAAATTAGCATTCCAAAGGTTTCAACAACAACGGTTGTAATACGGCACTTATCCTAGGATCGCCATGGCCGCAGAGAAAAGGGAATTAAAAGACTTAGAATTGTGGGGGATTCAAAGCTGATAATCCTACAAAGTGAAGATGTCTATGCCCTAAAAGAAGCTAACCTCGCGCCATACAAGGCGACTGTTCAAAGACTCAAGAAAGATTTTGAAGATGTCAGCATTGTTCACAAGCCAAGGTCTGAGAACAGGTTCCCGGACACGTTGGCTACTCTGGGGGCTAAGACAGAATTTGAAGGGGACGTAGTGGCTATCGAAATCACGAGAAGGACTGAGCCATCATTTCTTGAAGAGCATAAGAGTCCCAAAGATCAGGATTGGCGCGAACCCATCAAAACACAGATCGCGACGGGTAGCGGTGCAATCCCTATGATGGCTTTATCACAATTTACAATTCTAAAAGGGGAGCTGTACTTTTGCGGCCCCCAGGGATGGCTCGCGAGGTGTATTAGCAGCACGGAAGCTAAGGAATTGCTGAGCCAGATTCATGAAGAAACATGTGGTGAGAATGATATCGCGCTATACAGGAGGGTCCAGCGGCAGGGCTATTATTGGCCCACGATGAAGGATGATGCTGCGACCATACTTAGAGGGTGCCCCAACTGCTCACTTCACGAAATCGAGCACGAGTGCAACTTCTCAAGTGAAGAGATAGATTGAGGCAAAAGTACATTGATTATTTAAAGGAAGGGGCCCTACCCATGGATCGCACAGGTATCCGAGAGGTCCAACGCTGCGAGAAGAGGTTCTTCATCAAGGATAATCAGCTTTATAGAAGGACCCTTGACCATATCCCTCTAAAATGCTTATCAAACAATGAGGCAGAGGAGGTTTTGGCTAAGGTACATGAGATGGAGCACCCTAAGGGAAGGAAGTTGTACGAGCAGATCACACATCTGGGTTACTACTGGCCTAGAATGGAAGGGGATTGCAAGAGCTATGTTCGCAGATGCCACGCATGCCAGAAACACAAAGATAGGGTGAATGCACCTTCTGTTGAGCTCCACCACATTCGAGCACCCTACCCTTTTCATACATGGGCAATGGATCTGATTGGCCCTATCCATCCCTCCTCGCAAGGAAATCAATGGATTTTAGTGGCAACAGAGATCACCACGAAATGGGTAGAGGCGGTTCCCCTAAAGCGTGCGAAGGGCGATGTTGTGGCCAACTTCATCAAAGAACACATAATTTGCAGATTTGGCATCTCTAAGGTAATTCTCTCCGATAATGGGACTCCTTTCGTAAATAGACAAGTAAAGCAGCTGCTCGCGTCCTACGGTATTAATCAGAAAACTTCAACTCCCCATTACCCCCAAGGAAACGGACAAGCAGAAGCTACCAACAAGTCCATTGTCAGGATTCTGAGCAAACACTTGGATGAGAAAGGTGGGACTTGGGCTGAGCACCTCCCAATTGCTCTATGGGCTTATCGAACTGCTAAGAGGAAGTCAACGTGTATGAGCCCCTTCAGTTTGGTATATGGGGCAGAAATAGTATTGCCCGCGGAGATAAGTGTGCCTTCAGACGCTACCGGCCAACAAGTAATCAAGGGAAAGGCAGGCCGATCTCAAGCATTGGATGAAAGATATGTGTCGCAAACCGAAAATCAAGAGAAGTACTGGCAGTTAGTGGCCAAATACTATAACAAGAGTGTGCTCGCCAGAGAGTTCAAAAGGGGAGACCTAGTGTGGAAGTTAGTTCCTGGGGTCATGTAGAATCTGAAGTTGCCCAAATTCATACCAAAGTGGGAAGGTCCCTACGAGGTGATTAAGGTTGCAGAGAGTGGGCACTACCGGCTCACAAGGGTCAGTGACGGATTTCTCACAGGGCCAATCAACGCGAAGTACATCAAGAAGTACTACCCTTAACTTGTGCAAGTTTTAATTTGTCTTTTGAATTCTTGTCTTTTCGATTACTCGTTCATGATCGGATGTAACTCTGGGATGTCGATTCGACATACCCCTTGGAAAAATTATGTTGATAGAAGTGACGAATGAGAAATACTATCCCTTTATTTCAAAAGAAATTGTGTTTCATGAGTTATTTGAGCATGCTAGAAACAGAGGAAAATGACAGAATAAAATGGTGACCTTGCGGCATAAATTTATGTCAGCACAAGGGGAAAATTCACCTTGCGCGAAGAGAAAAAAGGGCACAAACTACTGTGCTCACTCACGCAAAAGGCCTTTTAAATGTCGCGAAATAGATGGGTGCCAAAAGTGATTCTTCACTTGGGAATGCTAACTTAATGGTTGGAATGCCCCCGCGATGGCCATACGCTTTAGGCCTTTATAAGTTGCAAATAAATAGGGACCGAAGGGGTTACTCCCTTTGGAATGCTAACCTAAGTGTTGGAATACCCTCACGATGGCCATCCCCCGCAAATGAACGGGAACCAAAGTTAAGGGGATACCCTCTCTATGGAAGAACTAACTTTAAAATAAAAAAAAAAAGAAGTTGGAAATACCCTCGCGATTTAGCAAAGGGAATCCGTGGCACAACTGAATGCCAGGGCCCTTGGAGGGAATGAGCTTAATAGCAAGTGTTGTGATGTTGCGAATCAAAAAGGAGATAAATAAAGATTGTGCGTGTGGGAAGAATATCTTTTACCCTCGCGACGATACAAACAGATGCATAAATACAAGTAATGATAGCAGTGAAACATAGACAAAGTTCTAATGAATTTCATCAATAACAGAAGTGATAGATTCCATTGATGATTATGTTACTAATACAAAATTTGTCCCCAACAAAAGGGGGCTTTAATTACATCACTGATTTTAAAATAAAAAAAAAAGAAGAGAGGAAAAACGCCTTAAGCTACTCGCTGAGCTTCTGGGATATCAAATCAACCAGAGGGAGAATGGGCTCGTCACCGCTCAAAGTAGCTTTTAGGGCTGCCTCCAAGACTTGATGCTCTTTGACAAGTAGCTCGTGGCCAGCCTTCAAAGTAGAAATTTGTTCTTTTGCTTCTGCGAGCAGATGGTTGTATCTTTCTTCAGCATCAGCAATTTTGGCTTTACTTTCTTGGATTTTGAAGTAGATCGCAAACAAGATCTGCGTTGAATGCACCTTCTGTAAATACTCACGAAGCCACCCTAGCTGCATGCCAAATTTCTCCATGTGGTCAATAGAAGAGATAACATCCTCAAATTTCCAATCACTGAAGTCCCTCACCCTCAGCCGTTGTAAACACACCACAGTCTCTGCGAGCAGATCAAGGAGTGTCCCGCCAACAAGGCGACCGACGATGCAATGGCAAAAGTATGGGGATACTGCTTCTCTAGGGCATGGAGAATTGGGGCACTACAGGATTTGATCCTCCATTGATGATCATCCTCAGACTTAGAAAGGAGAGCGAAGGTAGGAAGCACGAAACTGAATGCATCGGGCTCACCCTCGTCCTTAGCCCCAGTGTCCCCAATGTCTGGAAGCTGCTTGTGCTGGCTCTGGTCCTCGCGAGGTGACTCTGAGTCATAAGCATGTCTGGGTATTAGCAACTTAGAGGGGGTAAAAGAAGGAAGGTGAAAAATGTCTTCCATCCCTGCAAAAATATCACTGCTGGACTTACCTTGGGAGCCTCCAGAAGCCTCTTCATCCTCCGGCTGCTCTCACCAATGCCATCCGTGTCTGAGCTCTCGCTGACGTTGGATTCTGGGATGGGCTTGGAACCAAGAGTACTTTTTTCTGTGGATGAGGTGATGAGCACTACTTCTTCGTCGTGAGGAGGCGACAGAGTCCTATCTTGCGAGGAGGAAGAGGGGGATTTCGTTGCCTTCTTCTTCAATCTTCTCTTCTTCTTCCCCAAGGCAAACCCAACCATGCTTAAGTCCGGAGGGGAAGGATCAGCCCTTGGGGAGCCCACTGGTGATTCAATCTCCTCTGCGGGCTCTTGATTCACGGTCGCAGTAGCTCCCTCCAGTTCTGCAATGTTCTCCGCCCTCTCCACTTCCCTTGGGCTTTCACCTGAGCCACCAGCCTCTTTCACAACCTCCTTTGCAATGTTACCCGAGATGTCCATGGCGTTAAACTCATCGACGTGAGGGACGTCAAGGCCTTGTTCCTTGGCAGGACTCGCGGACGTGGACTCTTTAAAAGCCCCCTCCTGAGGAGGGGCCTTAGAAGAAGGAGATTTTTCCACGTCGCGAGGAGGAGAGTTCGCGAGGGGCACGTCCTTAGCAGCGTCAGCATCAGTTTTCGCTAATTGAGCTCCATCGCCTGCAAAGAAGAACATAAATCTTATAAGTACACAATACAGAAGCAATACTGCGTCAGGTCCTTCTTCGAGATAGGTTCCACGGGAGGCACCACTGCTGGGGTCAGGACGAAGCTTGCAAAGGATTGTAGATTCCTGGCCCAGTATTCCTTGTTCTCTGGAGTGTAGGCCGCCTTGCATTTAGAGCTGAGGATAATCCTGTCTCCCCCGTAGTTCGCGGTGAGCTCGCGGTTGAATGACTTCGCAAACCCGGGCGAAGTCCCAAACCCAAAAAAGTCCTCCTAGGCGGAGAAAGGAGGCTCGCCGAGGGACGCCTTGATCATACCCAAATTGCAGTTGGAGCCTGTCAGCTCTGTAAAGCACCATGATGGAGCCCTCAGCAGAGGGAGTGGGAAGATAGCTGGATTGACCCACGCGAGGAGGTCCAGTTTGAAAGAGCGGATGTTCTTGCTCTGGAAATCCACCGCGGTGTCCTCCAAGAGGACAGTAGGGCCTAGAGCACCATCAGCAGGTTGCTCGTAGGGACGAGGATTGAAAGATGTTATCTCATCGCACCAGTCCTCGAACAGCTTGTTGGAAGTGGTTCTGGCCCACCTCATAATTCCGCATCCCTCACTCGCCGGCCGTATAATCCGCATACCCTTTTGTCAGGGACAATCTCGCCAAGAAAGCGTTCCTCTCACGGGCGGCCTTCAAAAAGGAGGAGCTCATGGGGATGGGAGGCGAATCATTGGAAGTACTCGTAGAAGAAACCGAGCAAGAAAGATATGTGGATCATAGAGGTGATCTCGTACCTCCCCATCCATCGTTCGAAGTCTTGAGCGGTGCGGTCCAACTGGTGATAGAGGTGGCCCAAGAACATGGGACCCAACGGGAGCTCCTTTTCTCGCCATGAGACAGGCGCTGGTAGAGATCATCTCACGCAGGAAGGCCCTTCGCGGTGGAAGATCGTGGAAGAGGAAGTTATAGACAAGAACTGACCAGAAGCCGCCGGGGACATCAGACCATCATGATAAGCACTCATGGCCACCGCCAGCCGCTCTCATCCACTTCGATTGTGGGCGCATGTCGCTAAACCAATATCACGCCAGAGCCCCAAGTCGCCTTGTTGGTTGAGCCATTACCCCGGACTTTCCCCAGGTTGTCAAAAGTAAGCGAAGCCAAACTCACGGCTGGTTTAAATTCCCTTCTATAAACTCACTACCGCCTCGACCCTCGCAGGAAAAATGAGCGTGGTCGTGAGTAGTACTTTCGAAAGTGGGAAGCACCCATTAAGACCTCTCAGATCCCGCAGAGTCGGGCGCCTCCGGAAAGGGAATATGAAAGTGTGGCTGGTGGGGCTCCATCAAGACACCATAAAATCAAGGTCGCGCTGAGGGCGACTCGTGATAAGATACCGCGAGAGTTGTACGGCCTTCAACAAACCCACTCTATCTAGGATCACTCTATGCTCGAGCTTATCAAGTATCTTGGTCACCCAATCACCCCACTCCTTTGGGGGTTGAACGTTGGCCCTGTATTGAACCTGCGAAAAGGGGTAATCGCCCCTCTCGATCCTCAGCCTCACCAGTGCCTCCGCCAAATGTTCAATTTTGTTTACTCCTTATTTTGACGGAAAGTGTAGATGGCGTCACATGCTATTAAACACAAATTGAAAACGTTGGAGACCAAAATCTCGCAATTGAAAATTTGGGACCAAAACGAGATGGCAGACGTACTTTGGGGACCAAAAAAAGTCAAAAGCCAATACTTTTAGATCTACTTTTACATAACACATGTTTTACACATTTCAACCCACTTTTAAATCTTAACATAAACCCACTAGTCATTTTTTTTTTTATAGCATTTTTCATTTTTGAAAACAAGGCAAATGCATGATTTATTGTCAATGGAGTCAAGAATCTACTACATATACTTTTATCATTGGGATAAAAAACTATATGTTTCCACAAATAATTTTTTGAGTTTTTTTTTTTTTGTACCAAAGTAAAGATCCTGATTAGTTTTTAGTTTGGTGCAGAAAAATTCAAAAATTATGAACAAAAGTACTTAATTTTTTATTTGAATATTTCTCTTCGTAGGGGACTATCAAAATGGGACAGAGTGAGTACAGTATAATATTAAACAAAAAAAGATCTATTCAATACATACAAACAAAAGGTGATATGTCATGTTATTTGGGGCACAGAGAGAGGGGGGGGGGGTGTTATTGGGTGTTATAAGCTAGGGCTGGCCCAAGATATGCTGACAAGGCGGTCACCTAAGTCCCCCAATTTTTTGGCCAGTAAAAGTGCCCCAAATCTAATATCAACTATTTATGTTGAGATTTGAACAAATGCGTTAGTTAGCTGTGGTTAGGGGGTGCAAAACGAGTTCGAGGCTTTTAGAATGTTGAGAGGGCCTTCCGTTAAGAACGAAATTTGAAAAAAGTCGTGCTCGGTATTTCTAAACCATAAACGTAAATGGAAAGACTTATCGGCCGAATTTCCAGGGTAATTTATTTAATATTTCTAACGTAAACGAATTTGAAATTCTATGTAATCGAAATTTAGGCTTTTGTGAAATTGAAATGAAACTTTTAAACCAAAAGGTTAACTAAACCAAATTTCAAAAATAGAAATGAAAACCATTTATCGAATTTATCGCCGTTTTGTGAAACCAGTTTTACGAATGCCATGCGAAGAAAATTTTGGATTCGTTCATTTCTAAATTTTATGGTGCTTGGTTCGGTGTTGCACATCCTTGATAATGAAGGTTTGATTCCTGCAAACATCTGTTTTCATGTGCATTTTTTTGGAAGTTTCAAAAAGGCTTCTAGTTGACAGCCCAAAGGCTCGATTCGTGATGTTAAGGTGAATCTCCCACGTACAAAGCAACACGCCACTGAATCACAAGGCTCTCTTATGTCTCATGTGGAACAACTAATATATATAAAAATAAATAGGAGATCCCATTATTAAATTTTGCTTAGGGTTTGAAAATTTTAGGGCCGGGCTTGGATAGTTGAAGCACAAAAAAAAAATTATATATTGTGATTGTACTCTGTTTTTTTGCACAAGATAACCAAAAATGAAGGTTATGTTTGGTTTGTGTTTTAGATTTTGATTTTTGTAATGATTAGAGGGAGAAATAGGGGTAATAATTAAAAAAATAGGTATTAATGATTGGAGAGAGATAGAGAGAAAAATAAAATCAAAAATTAAAAATAAGTGGAATAATTAAATAATAATTTAGAGAGCCGATTCTTAAGAACCAAACCAAACAAGGCCGAAAAGATCACGGGACATTTGGTGAACCATTCGGGTAAAGAAGAAAATACTAGGGGACATTTTCTGCAGCTTGTCACGTGACTCACGTTTGCATGCAGCTTGTGTGATGTGTCCGGCCCCAATTCAATGGCGTGTCGTGCACCATGGACCACCCAAATCAAATAGTGGTTTGTAGCTTTGGCCAAATTATTACAAATGGAAGAGTAGCTGGATGTGAGGTAACGAAAAAGGACAAAAAGGTTGTATTTGGTTTGTATTTTAAATTTTGGTTTTTGTAATGATTAGAAGGAAAAATATAGATAATAATTAAAATATAGAAATTAATGATTGGGAGAAAATAGAAAGAAAAATAAAAATAAAGTTAATAATTAAATAATAATTAAAAAATCGATTCTTAAGAACTAAACCAAACAAGACCAAAGTTCCTGAAATACTAGTTCTCGGGACCACCCTACAACAGCACGCCACCTTTTGTCATTAGGCATAAAATCAGCAAATTTTGACTCAAACAAATTTTATGGACCGTTAGGTGGAATAAAAGACAATAAGTTACGTAGCTTGAATTTTTTACTTCAATTTTTATACTGTAATAGGGTTTTGCTAATTTGTGTCCAATGACATCCAATAAGCACACAAATAAACAAAGAAAATACATACTCCAATATATCTTTTATATGTTTCATTTTACTTTCATATATTCCTATATACATTTCACACATTCTAATACACTTTTTCAATCTTAATTGGACACGTTGGATTTCCTGAGTAAACAGTGACTCCTGGATTTTTCGGAGCCTTGAATCTGCTGGCCTCTCGGATAAATGAGGGGCCTCGTAGGCCTTGCCAGTGCTGCCATTCAGTCTGTGCCGCTCATCATTCTCGCCGATGTCTTGGGGGCGTTCCTTCCGTTTTCCGGAGTCAACTTGTTGAATTTTGGCTTTATATCGTTTGGACTCTCCTAAGACGCGTGTCCCAACGACTATAAAATCAGCTTCAGATCATCCATATTGTATTAGGGTCCTCGCGTGGTGGCAAAGTGACCTCTACCAAGGCCGAGGACTCTTATCATGATAAGCACCCTTAGAAAGAGCTCGGCCTTCATGCTCTACCGGTCGACCTTCATGTCGGCCATTGCGCCCTCCGTGATCTCATCGCGTATTATCTCCGCGGCCATCCGTGACTGCATCAACCCAGCCTTTTTCACGATTTCGCATCTGGGTAGAGCATCACCACGGCGGCCGCCCGAGATCCGAACGCTGGCCAGGATTGGGAACTTGTTGATGTCCTTCGACACGGGCATGCCTGTGATCTAACGATTCCTCAACGCCTTCTGAGAAGCGGGTCCGTTGTCCGGGTTGAATCACCCGGCCCCGGCTTGGCGGATGATGATGAACTACCGGCCCAAACGACCCCCTCGCCGGTGGGCCGGGTCGGGTGAGTTGCCTACGCGGGCCCGGGCCAAGGTTCCTCATGCCCCCGGGAGGCCGAGGCTCAGGGTTGCTTTTGGTTAGAGCTTCAACTGGTGCCTCTATAGCAACGCATTTGCTCGTGCATGTGTTGCACTGCAGATCCAAAGGGTTTGGGCTCAGCGGAGGCCCCGAATCGCGGGTGACAATGCCCACCCCGAGAACCACCACCGAGGGTTGGGCCTCGCCGCCATACCCGTGATTTCCGTTGTCTTCAACAATCGACATGAAAGATTGAAGAAAGGTGGAAGAGTATTCTCCAAGAAGAAGAGAAGAACGCTGAGAAGGTGGTAAGATCACTCGGTCCTCAGCAGAGTCGCCAATTGTGGAGCCTTTTTTCTTCGATTACTCTTCACGGCGGTGGTTAGTAGCGGTAATTGGGTCTTCTTCCTCCGATAGAACTTAGACCTGCGCAATGAGTAAACCGTTAGCATTGGACTGGACCGTTGAGTCCAGAACAGCACTCTGACGGTCTAGTAAGTATGGGAAGAAGGAGAAGTGTAATGTAGATCTAGGGTTTCAGAGAGGATTATGTGTGTACCTTTTGCAAGAGATGGTCTTTACCTTTTATAGGCAAACTCCTGACTTGATCTCCAAGCATAGGTGTGCTCGTCACGTGAGATAACCGTTCAGATGACGCCACGATGATGAGGCCGGCAGAATGCACCACAAATGCATGCTTCCAGTGAAACCTTGACGCGTGTCATAACCGCTTGGATGACGTCATTTGCCATGATCACAGTTTGTTACGGGTACATGCATCATTAACTGCATTGCTGACTCAGCATCGAGCCTCTTGGTATATCATCAGCATCGTGAAATCGGTTAAGGTATCCCTTCGGGTATGCCCCGAGGCCTTCGATAATAGTTCTTCTGAAAGCTCACCATTGAGATAAATATGGAAAGGCTTCGGCAAAGGCCGAGATGAAGGACCGAACTCCCACTTGTCTTCTCTACATATATCGAACTAAACGTCCGAAGAGTCCCTCATTGTCAACCTCTCGGCGATTAACAAAATGGTATCTCTTTGTATGAGAAGGGTGCTCGGCAATTCCAGCCCCTAGAGAGATCAAAGAAATGGAAGATGTCAAAGTGTGACCAGGGTTATAGCTTAATTAATGGCATATACATGTCTGATGTCTCTCTCTTTAGAAGACGTACATTCCGAACAGAAATAGAGTTATTCTCAAGACAAGGAAACTGATCAACCAAAGTAGATATCGATTTCGCATTACCAGTGGATGAAGTTATACGAGCCCGTAGCAGTAGTTAATACGGTTAAAAATCTGAGGTGGACGACTTTCATGGGGATGAGAAGTTATGAAAGTGTGTGTGGAGCCCACATACTATATGAATGTGTTGTCCATCTTGTTGTCTATTTTTATTGTGTACCGCATTCCTCATTCATAAATGAATTCTTTGCTTAAGTTACATCTGATCTTATCCTTTAGGCTTGTTCATGCATGATGGTTTTTGGGTGATTTGCGTCTTTGCGTGGATTTCTTCAAGTGTTTAGCTTCATGTTTTGTTTTTCGTTGGCTTCTTTCCAACTCTCTCTGTTTTTATTGGATTTTTTGTTTCATTTTGCTATTTTACTGGGCTGTCAATAAGCTTAAAAAAAGATAGAAAATAATAATGTTTCAATGCATTTTTTTTTATACTTTTTGATACACCTTCACACACTTCTATATGTTTTTCACATATTTCAATACAATTTTTAAACAAGACAACCCAACAGACTTCATTTGTGTTATGGCCTGTTTGGAAAGAGGGTAATAATTTTGGGGGTAGTCATCCCGGGCCCACCATGTTGCCTTGGTTTGGGAGGAAAAATAGAAGGGGAGTTATTTATGCACACCTTAGGAGGTGTCCATAAATTTATTCCCCAGGTAAAATTACGTTGCTACCCTAATTAATACCTCGCTCCCCCATTACCTCTTTCCTTGTTGGCCGCTTCTACTGCGTACTGTGGGCCTTTTTTTCATTTTGCAATTTCATTTGGATCATAAAAAAAAATACTTCTACTCATAATTTTTTTTTTCACACAAAATTAAACCACTAGTAGAGATCTTCAATTCGATACAAAAAAATTGAAAATATATACTTTAGTATTTTACATTGTTGAGTTGGATTTGCAATTTCCTTTGGATAAAAAAAACAAAGTACTTTCACGCATAATTTTAGTAGTTGTGCTTTTTTAAGCCTTCGTAATTGTATCTCCAATAAATTAGTACAATAATTTGATATTTCAATAAAAAAAAATATTATTATGAAGGAGAACTTGTTCAATTTGTCCATTTGTTCATTTACTATACATGGTGGTAGGGTATAATATAAAATATATAAAACTAATATGTAAATTACAAATAATTACAAAATATTATGTGGAAGATTCCAAAATTATTTTAAAATTTTTCATGGATCGGTTTAAGCAAAGCACTTGGTTAGCCCGTATTATCTATGGTTGGATAGTGTTTGATCACTTGAGTTCATGCTTTCTCACGCGCACTATCCCACTTTGGGTGGTCACTGGCCTAGAATTTGGTTTACATGTCATTGATATTCCGGTGTTAGTTGATTGTGCTCATGGACTATTTGGAACCCCTTCCCTACATTATGTGCTAAAATTGATATTGCTTATCCGGGCGTTCATTGAGTAACCGGGCAATCGGGGTTTGCTCCCACCGTATTGTTCGTGTCAAAAGACGGATAGACCTTGTGAATGCATTGGTTGAATATGGTTAGTTTGGGTCTCTCCCTAAAGCCTTTTTGACTCGAGTAATTAAGTCCGAGAGGTCTCTCTAAACCTGGTACCCTAAGGCCATCTGGCTTGGGGATGACTGACCTAAAGCTCGTTAAAAGGGTCAATTAGAAAGCCCGAGAGAACCAGGCATAGCTTGACCACATGAAAAGAGAAAAAAAGAGCAAATAAAAAAAAGAGGAATCCATTGAATTAAGGGAGGGGGTGAATTTAGCAACACACCGGGCTATTGATAGTGTGAACTGTTTTCAGGGTTGGTGACTCTCTTTGTGTGGGTCACACTAACACACATGCTATGTGATAAATCCCTATCCGATCATAGGTGCGAAGGCTAATCTTTGTGGTAGAATGAATACGATAATTCACTTGTTTAAGTCTTTGCATGAATGAAGCATCTTGTCCTTGACTTGCGCGGCATTCGCTGCGGCATTTTGAGATGTTGTCGGCTGGGTTTGAGTTGCACTTGTAGTATCCAATTCTTTTTGTGTTTTGTGGGTGATCACTACTGAAAACTCTCACGAGACTTCACTCGTCCTACCGGGGCCGCCCGGGGGTTTAAAAGACCTATCCTTTTCCTTCTAGCTAGTTTAGTCGGAAATGTTCGTTGCTTTACTAGGGACTAGTAAAGTGTAAGTTGGGGGGTGTGATAGGTGCCGAAAAGCACTTATTTGATCCTTTAATTTACGCGTTAATAGACCATTTATTATGTTACTTGGCGAATTTTGATAGTTGCATGGTGTTTGCAGGCATTGGAGCGGGTTGGACCATGAAAAGATGCAATTCGGATGTCTTAGAAGTGTCAAAAGTGCAAAGGAGACGCCTGCAGAACCTGTTGAGCATCGCAGGAAAGCTGTCCGAAGTTGATGAAATTCTAGTCCGGACGGCCCTTAAGTCCGTCCGGACCAAGTTAGGTCGGCGAACAGCGGTTGGTGTAATTTTGGGGTTTGGCATAAAAGGGAGGCCGGCTATGTACGTGGGGGGAGAAATCAGAGCATAGCATTGGAGAAAGGCTAGTTAGAGAGAAAAATCAAGAGTTAATCATGTTCTTGGCGATTTCTCCAACTTCAAGCGCTCCAACTTCTTCCATGGCCGGCTAAAGCACCTATCTAGGGGAAGGATGAAACTCTACGTCGAGTAACCTCTTATTTTGTGTAGGTTAGGGTTTTAATCGAATCGGATTATATGTTCAGAACTTGGTTCCATAAAACTAATAGGAATCGCGATTTTATTCTTTCAATCTATTGTGTATTTGTATACCGGTTTTCAAATACCAGTGCATATAATTGTTTTCAATGTTGTGTTTGGAGTTCTGAGATAGATTATGCTTGTGAGACGGATCGTGCCGCACTGTGAGACGGTCCGTGCTACGGGATAGTCTATGCCTTTTAACAAACACATATTTTCTTGACGATTACCGATGGGGATTGCAAGCCCTAGCGATAATCCATTGTGATTCGATTGTCAACCTAATCTATGCGAAAGACGTGGTTACGAGGGTAGAGTGGATTCTAAACCATAGATTCCCTCTCTATCAACTTAAATCCTTTTTAATTATTGCAATTTTTAGTTTAATTATTCCACAACCAATCAAACATCTTTGTACCGAATTAAATTAAAGGTTAATTGGAATTAACGCAACTCAGCCATTTGTCCCTGCGGATCGACACTCGGACTTGACCACTATTCTTCTGAATAAGGGTTAATTCCTTGTTTTTATAAATATATTTTTGGTGTGAAAAACAACTTACCAAGTCGTTGCCAGCATTTCTTCAAGCATCGTGTGGGCTGGCGTTTAGCTTTTAGTTAGCAGATCCGCAAACTCCTTCGCTGCTTATTGTTTATCTGATCAGATTCTAGACCATCCGTAAGGTGTTCTCTTCTTCCTTCGTGACTCACACTAAACCCAGCTTTGGTCCAGTTTGTTTTTGAAATTCGATCTGCTTGTGTGTTGCAGTATGTGTTAGAGAGCTTAAGGATCATGTCGACGATGGAGATAGCTCCCCTTACTTTGGGTGTGTTGTTTATTAATTCTCTGTATGGACTGGCTTGTTTTACTAGTTTTTTGTATCAGTGTATCTTGGATGAAGTCCTCTGTAAGTGCTGTTGGGCTATTTTGAATGAAATATTTTCTTCTGATAAAAAAAAAAACCTCTATCAAAACCAATCTCTGGAGGTGCACGTGTGAAAGCCAATTGGCTGGTAAGGGGCTGTGCTAGCTTAACCAAGGTCTCGGGTTCGAGTCTTGGGAATGTAGCTGTGTTAAAACTTGGTTGGGAGAGCTTTGCCGCTTTTGTGGTCCCACCCGACTCGAATCTGGATTAGTCGGGGCCAATGTGGTTACCGGACACTGGATAGTCTTTGCCAAAAAAAAAAAATTAAAGAAGTGCAAAAGCACCAACACTTGGAAGGAGTTGCATGTGAATAGTCTAGCCAAATCTACTTAATTGGAAATTACTTAAGAAGGAGTGCCATCACCATTGCTAATACGGTATTCTCCGCAGCAGTTTTTTCAATAACCACGGTTGCAATTCTTTCCGGTAGCTTTTCTACTGATTTTAGAGCTCTGTAGTTGGCTTTGGCCATCTAGTTGCACGACGCTTAACCGTGCTGCGGAGCTCTCGACTATAGGTGTGTGACAGACACTTGGTTTGTATTGGTCAGATCTTGTTTGGTATCTACATCAAGCATGCAATTTCTCGACAGTTAAGCGCCGATGTCTCCTTAAATCTCTTCGGTTGTTTATCTGTTTAACCATGTGTTGGAAGAATCGTCATTCATGTGGAACTACCATGACAACAACAGCTCAACATCATACATTGATCACGGACATCTGACGGCCAAAACAATGTCTCGTTGGACATGTATCCTTCATTTGTTTTGGTTCTGTCTATGTTTTTCTCATCTGTATGATTATTTTTTATTCTGGTTGTCTTTATATTGGTAGTTTGTAATAGCATTTCCCATGAAATGAAATTCTCTCTATTGGCTAAATAAAAAGGAGCAATGGACTTAGCTCAGGTATGACATCAATACTCTAGTCCACGACCATGGTTGGAAAAAGAGAAGAAACCTCCATGAGAGGCTAGACTTTTAGGCTACGGTTGAGGATTAAACCTCATTGTAGACACCCCAAAATGAAACGTTCGCGTACATTTTAATCCCCAATGATGAAAGGAAACGCCCGGAGGAACTCTCGGATTGAAATTCTCCAAGTCAACTCGGTCCAACAAGATGCAGACGATACTCATCTCTCAACGCGCCGCGACGCGGCCCGAGAATCTCGTCATGCCGGTTCTTTGAATTTCCCGGTGGCGGTTGTGCCAAGACGCGGTACGGTTTGTGTACCGTGCGGCAGATCACTTGTCACAGCTTTTGCAAGTTCCTAGCAGCAGAAAATGTTGACCATGGCATCTCTCTGCTCTGATCGTTGCGTGTGAACAAAATAGGCTACTATAGGGCCATCATCACCATGAGTAAGGGCCAAGAAAACTTGGTGACTACGTTCGCTCGTCCCCTACATAAATTGATCGAATCCAACGAAAAATGATCCGGAGAATTTTGGTGTAAAGAAGGCTATGAAACTCTACCCTTGAGCACCATTTCCAACTGCCATTCCTCTCAAAACTACCATCTCTAAGCTCCAGAAAATCAACCTAACCTTCTCTCCAAACAAAAACCCAAGTCAAAAACTTCATCCCCTGTTTTCGGTCCCAAACCCGTGAATTGGTCACTTCAAGATTGTCCAAACCAAAGCCTTCAATCCTCCCTACCACTACACCAGAGCTAAGTTGGAAGTTCAGAGAAGTTCAAATCCAGTTCAGAAGGTCTCAGAGCAAGCTCAATCCGAGAATTCAAAACCGAAGGTATCAACCCGTTTCGCCAAATTCCTTGAGTTTGGTACCCTGAGGGGAGGGGTACTAAGTATGGAATGATCTCTTATATCATCTCCATGCTTGGTATACCCAAATCACAGTAATATCAGTTTGATTTTATACCTCCCGAGGTCAAATGCGGTGAAAATATCGCCTCGCATGAGGCTTATTGATGAGGAGGACATCCCTTATTCAAACACACTGTTTTCCCATTCAAAGTAGTTCATTTTAATCACATTTCATACCTTGAATGTGCCTCTGATCAATCATTTCGAAAAGCCAAAGTTTCAAACTGTTTTGCAGCCAGTTGTGCCGCACGGCACTCTTACTGTGCCGCACGGTACATTTTGAGTGCCATACGGTACTCATTTGAAAATTTGATCGTTAAATTGATGAACAGTGTCGCACGGCACACTTTTTGTACCGCACGGTGTGTCCATTGTGCCGCACGACACACTTTTCTGGTAAAATGTGATTTTTAAACAGTCCCCTGTATGAGCAGTTAAGAACTTTGGATTTTCGTTTGATTCTCATCAATTACATAGTAATTATTTGTTTTTCTCATTATTATCGTCTGCTTTGCTTAATTTAAATATTTATTTGTCGACGTTCAGCAACAAAATTATTTTCCAAAAATCCCACAAATGTTTAGTAAAGACCAATTTTTAATCGGGCGAACGGGGTGCATTAAAACCCTTCCCCGTTCGTAACCTGGCTCCCGAATCTGAAACGAATCTCTGGTTTTCAATTGGTTTTATGAGTAATTCTCTCAATCACTTTTAAACTGGTTTCTCGGGTCCCAAATCATTTCTTCAAAACCCGGGTGGCGACTCTATTTTATTTTTCGAGTAAGTATTTATAGACTCTGCATTTGTTTTCCAAAAGCTTGATTTAAACGAATAATCGTTCTTACCTCATATTTATTGCGTTAGTAATTTTGGATATGAATTCAATCATGTTTTTTTCCATGATTTGAGATTGCTAGCTAATTATTTAGCCTTGTTATGCAGCTCTCGATTTCAAGCACTAGATATCTTTTGTGATTTGTTTTTTAACGAATGCATATGATTTTTTGGTCTTGAACATTAAGGTGAGGAAGAGCGTACATTATTTACTTTTTCTAAAAGATCGTAATGATGGTATTTTTCAGGGTAATAGAGTTTAGCCATTGAATTACTGTGAAGAAAAGTAGGAAAGTAAATAAGAGTTTGCTAGTAATTGCCATGAATACATGAATGTGGATTCTGAAACCTTAGTCAATTTTCTCCCGTCAATTTTGTTTAGTCGTCAATTTATTTATTTGTTTTCACTATTGCTTATTTAATTTTTAGTTTAAAAATCAATCAAAACTTTTGTCAACTAGATTAGGGTTCAATCGATTTAAATTTATTTGATTTTCCTATAGAAAAAACACAAGTCCTTGTAGGTTCGATCTCGCTCTTGCATAACTATACTTCAGAACGATTCGTGCGCTTGCGAGTACTTTAAAATTTCACAACATATTGAAAATATAAAAGGTGCACTGAAGTACATATAGTCTCCCAGTTCCTAAACGAGGTAACCGTATTATTGAAAACTTTCTTGGATCAACCAGTTATACATATTCAATTGAGTTGATTTTTTTGCAAGGCCCTAGGAGAAATTATTTTATAATTATTTAATGGTTCAGATAATTTGTGTGGGACCCAAAAGTTGAACCCAAAAGTCATTGTACATTTTATGTGCATTAAACAATCTGTACCCATAGGTTTTTCGGTTCCTAAATAAGTATCACACACTTTCTCTAGCTATTTTTCAAATAAAAAAATTAATTGCTTCCGTATGTTATTTTTTGAATTTTTCGTATCGAATTAAAGTACTCGATGAGTGAAAAAATTTAAAAAAATGATACACAAAAACACTTAATTTTTTGATTTGAAAAAAGACAAAAATTTTCGTAATTGACACTTATTAAAGAGAGGAAGAATTTTTTTTTTTTGCTAGTTATAGCGAAAAAAAAATTGGGTGCTTGTAGGGTATATACACGTGGTGCCCGGCACCACATCCGAGCTGTCCATTCACGTTTTGCACGGCTCAGATCTGCGGTGGCATTTTTATAAATTTTGGGACCAACTTTACTCCCGCATATCTGAGTCGTCCAAAATATGAATGGACGACTCGGATATGGTGCGGGGCATTACGTGTATATACCCTGCAAGCACCTAAAATTTTCTCAGTTATAGCAGCCCATTGTGTGTTCCTTCTTAGATTAAAAAAACAAAATACAATTTATTAATGTCACCTGCCAACGGGTACAACTCTCTTTTGTTGAACTAATTCGTCACTCTCTCTGGCCTTGCCATGCGCTTTGCACAAATTCGGACTTCACCTTTACACCCTGTTTGGATGAGGGATTAGACACCCGGATTTGGGTTCCACCCGGATATGTAATCCCGGGCCCACCCTAATACCCCGTTTGGATGGCAAAATGTGCCCCGAATTTGCAACACTGTTGGGAGTATATATCAGGGTGCTCCCGGAGATGCTAACGACAGGCCTGACCCTGTCGTTGGCCAACGAGGGTGGAGATGGATTTTTGTCTACCATTTCTACCCTTCCAAATCCAGGTGATTTGAGAGGTTTTTTTTGCTGTGTGTGTGTGTGAGAGAGAGAGAGAGAGAGAGGGAGAGATTACATTCTGTGGCACCGCCGAAGCTGTGCGCTGTGGCACCGCCGGAGATGTCTGCCGGAATCTTCATCTTCTTCTTGTGCAGTTGTTCGTGCTGCTGCTACTGCGGTGGACGATGGCGAGGAGAGAGAGAGAGAGAGAGAGAGAGAGAGAGAGATGAACTGGTAAACCATTTTTTATTTTTTTTTTCGATATGGAACAGATTAGAAGAAGAAGAAGAAGAAGATATGGATGAGAAAAATGATTTGGTGTGGCACATATGTGGTCTTGATGTCTCACAATCCAACGGTAGCTATTAGTACCCATCACATCCAACGGTAGAACTCAACTATTATTATTTACCTTGTTTGTTTCTTGTAAAAAATCTTTCCCTTGAATATGTAGGTTGACTGACACAACCTTTACTTTTGTGGATTTGCAGTAACTCTTTCTCATGTTTATAACTTTGTATAGGAAAACCATTTTATTTGTCCTAAATGTGTAACAATTGATTAAGTTGACATTTAGAAAAAGACTATTTAAGTAAAAAAAGAGTGAAAAAAAATGAATAAAGAAATCATATTATAGTAAAATTACAGTTAGAATAGAGAGTTTGATGTAGTAATTTAACAAATTAATAATTAATTTAACAAATTATTAATTATTAATTTTTAGCCCGATCTTTTTTTATGTAGTAATTTGGTTTGAATATTTTTATGGATTTATTGTGTATTTTTCGTAATTATTACGTATTTATTGTTATTATAATAAAATTAATCCATTTAGTTTATTAAAATTAAAAACTGGGGGCAGATAGGTCATTTGCTCTCTTATCCTATCAAATTCACCTTTCAAATCCTCCTTCTCAAAATACCATCCAAACACGTTACTAACAAATCTACCATTCTTATGAGGTGGGGCCACCCTCATTACCAAATCCACCAAATCCACCCTCATTACAAATCCACCTTCAAATCCACCCTCAAATCCACCCTCATTACAAATCCATCCAAATCATCTCTGGCATCCAAACGGGGCGTTATGGTACGCTTACACTTTGTTTTTTTATCGGTTTTGCTAACACATGTCCATAGGGCTCACCTTAAGAAATAATAAAATAAATTGTCACCAATCAAATCAGCCCACCACGCGCCTTTTCTTGGGTCTGGATTGCATGCTGCCTGATTCAAAACAATCATTGCTGTTTTGCACTTATTCACAATTATAAACATGACCCATATGTTTATTTGACATTCTTATTTACACCCTTTCTCTCTCTCTCTTCTCCTACTGAAAACAATAATGGAACCGGAAAAAAAAATGCCAACCCTCACTGGTCCCTAGGCAGGCAACCTAAGGCCCCTAAACTACGATGCGTATGTTTCTTGTATCTCCCACTGCCCTTTCATTTTTGGACCATGGCGGCCCAGATCTATAGATCTAGGTTTTCTGGCTCTCAAATTCGAGCTTAGATGCCGGGTTTGTGGGTTTTCTAGCAGCAGCGGTAGTGGCTCATGGTGGCTTTGTCTGCGGTGGGACGAAGAGATTTGGAGTTCCGGACGCTGATATCCTTCCGTCTTATTCCTCCAGCAGCCACATCCGAGTGGATTGGTGGTTCTATTGTCGTTGTTGTACATTTTTGCGGTTTTTGTTTTTTTTCTTTTCTTTTTCCTTTGTTTCTTGTATATTCCGTTTGATTAATGAAATATGTTTCTGTTTGCTCAAAAAAAGAAAAGAAAAAATATAATCTAACAAAAAAAAAAAAAAAGCTAAAATTATTTTTTAATAGTTAATCTCAAGGTGTTGTTGCAGTAGTTAATCGATTTGTCTCGATAGGGTTACTACCCTAAGTCTTCAAGTCGAAGGTCGATTTCTCTCGGTAGCAATTTATCCTTTTGACCACCTCACTCATGCAAATGCGTGGTACGACTTGTACAATTAGACATGTGATTGGATGCTACAAAATGCTCCTAGTGCTAATTTTAGCATTTTCCAAAAACAGTTGTAAATGGTAAGGATATTGAAGAAAAGGGTACCAAAAATATACTACTTGTGGGGCCCACTTTTGGATTCCACACAAACAATCCTAACCATTTAATAATTTTAAAATAGTAGTTTTTATTGCATGTCCTTGTAAAAATTTAGCTCAATTGGATATGCATAAGTAAGTGATTCAATTTTTCAATTTCTCATTCGAAATTTAGGATCCTAAATTTTGTATGAAAAGTTGAAGTGTAGATCAAACACTTGTGCATATCCAATTGACTTGTTTTTTAGCCGGGACACTTGAAAAGTTATTTTTAAATTATCCAATGGTTCAGATTCTTCACATGGGACCAAAACTTGAGCCCTACAAACACGTTTTTTATGTGTCCTTAGTCGGGTCCCTTTTTTTTTTTTGCTAGTTTTTCAAAAAAGCAATAAACTGGTTTTTTGTTTATTCGCATTGTCTATATTAGAATTTTTTTTGTTGCATTTATTAGTTTCACGTCAAGTTTTCGTGGTTTATTGATTTGTCTCGATGAGACGAATCTAAAAAGTATAAAATTATGGTCAATACTAAATATTTGTTTAATAAAGCCGAAAATAAACCAGTTTATTGGATCAATTTTGGCTTTATTAAAAAAAAATAGTTTGACCATAATTTTATTCTTTTAGATTCGTTTCGTCGGGAAAAAAAATTCAATAAACAACAAAAAATTGACACAAAACTAACAAATATAATTTTTTTTTAAATGAAGACATCAAAAAAACCAAAAAACTGGATTAAACTTTTTTGCCAAAGCTACGCCAAAAAGAAATAATTGGCTTTTGTACCGTATGCCCGTATGTGAAAAGGAGGACATGTTGGAGAAAATAGCCCGCCACATTGTAGTGTTATTAGAGCATCTCGTCAAGAGAGGCAAATCCCCTTAATTACTAAATTGTTGAGTGAAAGGGAAAAAAATTCTCCAAAATCGGACTCAACAAATTTTTTGGAGTAAATTTCACTAACCTCCCTTGAGGTTTCTGACAAAAACAACCACCTCCCTTGAGGTTTCTAAAATGTCACGGTCCTCCCTTACTGTATTTGACAATGTCTAAATACCCCCTTATGTCATCTTGCTGTCCAAAACTCTAACAGAATCGGCTAATTTCAAATATCTAACTATTCGGATACCAAATTTACCCCTATCAGTTCCTTTCCCCCACCTTTCCCTTCCTCCTTTCTTTTCCCCTCTCCAATTTTCTCACTGCCTTTTCCTTTTCTTTTTCCTCGTTCATGAGCCTGCAATTTTCTTTTTGCATTCTACTCGTGGATTTATATATGTGTATATCAAGCCTCATCTCCAACTAAACTAAACCAGTTTTTTCCAACCTCATTGAGCAAGTAAAATCCTACTTTTCCAAATTAATTCAAGAGGTGAACCCGAGAAGTGAAAACCAAATTTTAAAGAATTCTGGGAGGAAATCATCTGATTTACCCAAAAAAAAAATCTGGGAGGTTGGCTTCCCTATCTCCACGAACCAAAATCAGTACCTGTTTACATATAAAATTAACCAATCAAATAATTAATTGACACGTAATCAAAAGTGTCAAACGTTGACAATTACTTCTCAATGAAGATACACTGGATTAAAGGGACAAAATTGAGTAAATACGATGTCGTATTGTTTCTCAAATTGGAAAGACAGTTATTGGTAGTTAGGCTTGGTTTTCCAAAAGATAAAATGGACATTTGCTAAAATCAAGAGAGTGATTTTAACAAATGTCCATTTTAGGTGATAAAATCTCCAATGAATCTGGACATATGTATGTCCAGATTCATTGGAGATTTTATCACCTTCCCATTTCATTTGCTAAAATCAAGAGTGTGATTTTAGCAAATGCCCATTTTATCTTTTGGAAAACCAAGCCTTACAAGCCATTGCTAAAATAAAGATTGGCTTCGAAGCCATAATATTAACTGCTAAACACATAAACTCCACGTGTAAACTTGTGAAACAAGACAATTGGCAGTTAGAACACGTGGAATACTTCTAGAAGGAAGTTATTTCCTTAACATGTTATCATTTGAGTTTGTTTAAACAAACGTGCAGATTTAAATTCAAATTCAGACGTTGAGGAAGAATAACTACTAACTCGAAAAGTGGGATTTAGAGTTCGAAGTAAGCCAAAGTTCAAATCCATTAAGCGAGAAGAACTACAAGCAGCGTCTATAAATAGAAGAAATTGAAGAGTGAAAAGTCCCCGGACAAATCTTCAACAAACAACTATCAAAAAATGATGCTTGGTTTGTTCATTGGCAAAGTAGTTTAGGATTTCGAACCCAGTTCGAAGTAGATTAGGAAGTAGGTTAGGATTTATCTCGATTGTTCTTGTAACAATCACCTTTATCTCGGTTGTTCTTGTAACAATCACCTGTTTGAAGTTCTGTTACTCTGTATTTGAAGTTGGAGATGATTTTGAAGTAAGTTTATCTTTGATTCATAAATCGAAGTATCTTGTTTCTTTATTGTTCTTTGATTTCCTAAGTTTGTTGGTTTGCATTTCTTCACTTATTAAGAAAAAACCTTTTGATTGAGGTAATTGAACCAATAAAACACAATCGCCTGATTAGATTTGGTTTTTCCAAAGTTAATCTGAAAGGGGAGATTGAAGCTCTCTCTGGCACGCTCGCACAGAATCATTTTCCATTACAAAGAAGTAAAAGAACCAAATAGTACCAAAACAAGCCAACAAAAAACAAATTCAACACCAATTCGACTTTGTTTAATGTAATGTGGAAATAGAAATGTAAGCACACACAATCTGACTCCGAATTGCTAAAAGGAAGGGGAAAAAATAGAGCATAAAATAAAAAAACATTACTTACAGTGTGCAATCTTATTTAGCAATCAAACACTTATCTGAAAACACACACACACACACACACACACACACTACCAAAAAAAGACAGTACTATAAAGCAGCACAGAAGTGCCAACAAAGATTAATTCCTAGGAAACCTCCCTGAGGCCAACTATGCGCTGCGAATCCTTTCATTTTCGTCGGGTTTCATAGTAATTTAAGAATCAAACCTTTTTAACCCCATCACGAGAGCATCGATGGAAGATGGGGAAAATTGGGCCGATCAAATACTTGACCCAAAAAGCTCTACCAACAATCGTCCATGAGTACCCAACCGGCATCAAAATTCGATGGAATCTCGAACTAATCAACAACGCTAAGTAGATCGATGTAGCTGCGAAATTGGATATTCCACAGTCGATGTAGTGTTTCTGTGCAGTGTACATGTATGTATTGATCTACGTACATATGTGGAGAGGGGGAGAGAGAGAGAGAGAGAGAGAGAGAGAGAGAGAGAGAGAAAGAGAGATGTCGGCCAATTGATCTGGTATTCAAGTAGTGTTCATGTTCAATGTGGGCTGAAAATGGATTATTGAGGATCTTTTGGTCTTTTGAAGAGTACATTTAACGCCGTTTGTGGGTTAGTAAATAGAAGGGGGTATTCAAACATTGTCAGATAAAGTATGGGAGGGCAGTGACATTTCAGAAAACCTCGGGGGAAGTGGCTGCTTTTGTCAGAAACCTCAACCCCTATGTTGGAATCCAGATTGTAAACCAGTTTATTAAGCTTCAAACCAGTGATTCTTTGAATTATTTGCCCAATTTTTGTTGTTGTTCATCTATTGTATATATTTGTTGTAATAATTCTTTATTGTTATCATCCCCAGGTAAATCACGCGCACAAGTATCCACATTAAATTGGCATGTTTGTATTTTCTTATGGTTAATGTGATTCCCATCCCCAATTCCTCATTTTTGTGATTAAGTTGAACTTCAAAACATTTTCAAAATCCCATGAAATATAAAGTAGAGACCGGTTCACGGATCGGGCGAGAGGGGTGCCGTAAAACCCTTCCCCTCTCGTAACCAAACCCCCGAATCCGAGAAATTTCTGGTTTCGTAGTGATCAGTAAAATCTTTTCAATTGGCAAACGAGTCATATTTTTATTGGTTTCTCGGATTCGGACCTCAAATCTGGGTGGCGACTCTAACAAATCACAATCTTTTTCGTGCGCGACGCGACACAATCTCGGTGGGCCGTCCACAAGTGGTTTTGTTGAAATATCCACGCATCGTACAACAAGGGACATTTGTTCTTCATGACTTACATCCAGGGTACAATCAAGTATAATTGAATAATATTTTGCTTTTTTGATTGTTGCAACAATTGTACTCTTCACTTCAGCCGCTAGCATCTGTATCAACTCGTTCTGGATTTTGTGACTGAGATAATGGTTATGAATCTCACCCTTTTCAATTCGCCTGAAGTGCTCTTGTATTACTAGATCAAATTTTTCAATCATTTGGAGAAAACATAAAAAATTCCCATTATTCCTTTGGTAGATCTCATTTTCTCCACGAAATGGTAGATTATTCTGAGCAAGTGTTTGCACAAGAGCAATTTCCCTTAGTAATACCCCTCTCCAATGTTCTCTCTCTCTTTATTGATTCATTCTTGAACATGTTTGTCAAGTGTTTGATTCTTCTGAAATCTTCTCTCGAATTCAATCCATTTGGTCATGCAAGTGAGGTGCTCATAACTAGTTTCATAACTTTTAAGCCTATCACCAATATTTTTCCAATCTTGAAATCCATCATTAGCCAATAGAGTCTTGTTTCCTTCATTCTTGAATAATTTGCAACAAAAGCAATATACCCTATTCAAAGCCTCCGAATATACTAGCCATTTTCTATCATATTTCTCTCCATTGGGTAAATGGGGGATATAGTGCACACAAGAGAAATGTCGACTCTTCTTATTGTGATCCTTAGGAAAGGTAGCATCATCGTTTCTTCTTACGGGACCTCTTTTAACTAATTCATCCCTTAATGTTTGATCCATCTTATCCCAATTACACGGATCATCAATGTTCACAATTGGGCATTCTACTTCTACTTGTTCTTGATTGACCAAGTTTTCACCCCCCAAATCCCCACATTCTTCTTCTACTTGTTCTTGATTAACCAAGTTTTCATGTTCTTCAACCTAGCTTTCTACATTTTTGGTACTTGAAAAGAACTTATTAATAGCCCTCCTTTGAGAATTTATTAATGCTTTTGTCTTTTGCTTCTTTTGTCTTTTCTGATGACCATATAATTGACATCTAGGAAACATGATGCACCTAAATAAGAATTTAAAAAAATGACATTATAACATTATTACTCATGATGCACTAACAAGTAATCAAATAATCAATACGAGGGGATGATGTAGGGGTGTCCCTCTTGCACCCTTATAAGGGGGCGTAGACATCACACTTTCACCTTTGTCACTCAATACAAAAAAAATAATCAAAGGAGGGAGCCCTTGCATCACACTTTCACCCTTCGTAAGCACAACAACAAATAAAATTCACTCAGGGGATGATGCAGGGGTGTCCACTCTTGCACCCTTGATGATTATTTAAAAAAGAGAGTACAAATTCTAATCTCAATGGCCAGCAATAGCGACTAAGAATCAAGAATTATCTCCAAAAGCCCAAATATAGTCTGCAACACGCAAAGAAAAAGGTCTTTAAAAATTGAATAACATATGAATTGTTTTTTACCATTATTTAAACATCTACTTGGAATATAATTTTAAAAATGGGGGAAAAAACAAGAATGTGTTTTTTTACCATTGTTAAACATCTACTTGCAATATAATTTCATATGCAGTTACATCAGTTTGGAACCCACACATAACAATTTTATTCGACATTTCGTGATACAAATATTTTCAAAAAAAAAATATGGTTTGCATAATTATGCCCTATTGCAAGCGGCCCTCTAAATCTGAATCATCTGATATGCTAATTGTTAAACTTAACTTTAAAAGGAACTAGGAAGTAGGAAGATGAATAATATTGCAGATCTAACACACACACACACACACAGATATATATATATATATATACAGCCAATTTTAGAGAACCAAGTGGGCCACTTACTAGTTGTAACTTGTAAGGACGTCACGATGGAGATTCGACGGATGGACGGACAGACGGAAGCTTGTAGACGCCAGCGATCGGATTTTGTTTCAGCCTTCTTCTTCGGTTTGTCTGAGTATTCTCTCTCTCTCTCTCTCTCTCTCTCTCTCCCTCTCTCTCTCTCTCTCTCTCTTTTGTCTTTCGTTGGAAGTTGTAACTGATGAGTGATGAGACAGAGTTGTATTATCACTTGTATGTCTGTATAGCACTATAGCTGTATGTATGATGTACGAGACAAAGACTTCATATCGTGATTTCCTTCTTCTTCTTTTTTTAAATCAATTTTAGTTTCGAGCCTTTTTTAAAATTTTGGGCCACAATAGTTTTTGGACCTTTTTAAATATTGGGCCACAATGTCACTTCTAATTGGTTTTTTTCTTTTATTTTGGTCCAAAAAGTGTTATAGTCAAGCCCATTGGTATAAAATGGTGGGGTGTCCCAAAAAGTGGCCATTTTTGGGGTGCCCTAGGCCCAGGCCTTGTGGGCCTTGGGCCTGGGCCGACCCTGCAAGAGACAGATCTAGAGAGAGACCGAAAAGGAAGGACCATTTTTTTTTCTCTGCCGTTACATTCACACAAGAGTGGCTTATATAAGGCCACACTACCCAATAATAAAATAGAATACGTATGAAGCATGGGAGCCATGCTTCATCACTTACTCCATATATTAAAAAACATGCTAGCTGCTATTACACTGACAAGCAAATATCGCTTGCATGCACCGACACCTTAACAAAACTTATTATGAAATGACGAAAGCATATTTATTTAATTTTAATTTTTTGTAGGGATGCCACGCAACACCATAGTCTCAACAGTGACACCAGGTCCAAAAGCAAGGAGAGCCCCCCACTCCAATCCTTCACCCGTAGTCGTCTTCTGTTGTGCAATCGATCTCTTCCTCATCTCATCCAAAACAAAAAACACACTTGCACTCCACATGTTGCCATATTCCCTCAGCACATGCCTGCAAGCCCCCAATTTTTCCTCATTCAATCCCAATTTCGCTTCGATTTTGTCGAGAATGAGCCTCCCAGCAGGATGAACTATCCAAAACAACGAGTTCCAATCTTCGTAATGGTTGCCATTGTTATTATAAATAGCAGCACTGAATGCTTCAACCAAGCCCTCACCAATGTTACTTGATAAAACATCAGACAGACTCTTGGAGACGTAATAAATTAGGCCGGCCTCACTTAGCCGTCCTCCAACTCCATACTCTGAATCTGGTATCACAGTTTGATACGCAGAGTGAATCTCAAACAATGGACGCTCATCATGTTTGATGTCTTTTTCAATGGCCGTGTTAATATGATCAGTAGGATCAACACAGCCAACGATGGCAGCTCCAGCGCCGTCACTGAATATTGCATGGCCTACAAGAATATCCAAATGGGCATATTGTAATGAAGCCGGCCCATGAAAACCACTTGCAATGATTTCGCTGCACACCACAAGGACACGTGACCCGGGATTGTTCTCGGCAATATCCTTGGCTAAACGGAGGACGTTGCCACCACCAAAGCAACCCAAGCTGTACAACATGAACCTCTTCACAGATGGATTAAGGCCAAGGAGTTTGACGAGCTGAACATCCCCCCCCGGCATTACTGTGCCAAAGCTTGAATGGAACACAAGGTGGGTAATTCTTGATTTCGGTTGGCCCCACTCGTGGATGGCCTTTGTTGCTGCTTCAGCGCCAAGTTTTGGTATTTCCATTATTTCCATATCCAGGGTTATATTGAGAGAGGGGACCGTCTTTTCCCCAGTGCCTTCAATCATGCTTGGATTTCGCTCTAGTATTTCCTCATTCAAGTGCATGTACCTTTTTTCAATCGCGGACTTTTCACCTGTACGTATAACCAAAAATTGACCCATAGATAGAATATCAAAAATCTTGCATGTGCTGATCTAATGTTGTGTTAGTTATGAGATTTCCTTTGACTGCGAAAGAGAATATTTGGTCAAATTTAAGATAGGAAGTACAAAATGCGGGAGAAATCAATGTCTTATACTCCCTCCATTCCTTTTTAAATGTCCACTATAAGTATAAGAATACGTACAATTTCAAACTCACCAAAAAATATATTTCTCTATATAATTTTTAACGTTTTTTTTGGGCAAGGAAAATTCTAAAATTTATTTTTTATAAGTTGAAAATTTCACTTAGCACCATCTCAAGACCGCTCCTAAACGTTTTAATACAACTCTATGAACACTAAAAAATGGGGCCCTATATTTTATTGGCTAGTACCTTAGATTCTCCACTAAGGGGGTGTTTGTGAGCCTATTTTTTAACTTTTCATTTCAACTTTTTGGTTTTTTAGATTATGGTCAGATTGTGTTTTGAATTTGAAATGAGTGTTTGAGAAAAATATACAGAATACATTTTGCAAGGGTAGAAAGTGAAAAGTACCTCAAAAACTCTTTTTGACTTTTCTTCTCTGAAGTAAAAAATGAAAAATGAGTTCTCTCAAAACTCCTTTTGGTTCAAACCACCCAAAAGTGAAAAAGTCATTAATGAGAATGCAAAAAAGAGGGGTACAAACACCCTCTAAAGAAGCCTCATTGCCTCTCCATTTATCTTCTAAAAGAAATAAAGAGATAGCATGAACAAAAGCTAAGTTTAGATCGAAGAATTGATGATTAACAATTTAATAATCTTCTGAAACTAGTACTATATCATTCGTGACCATATACTAAAGCATTAATGAATAAACAAGAAAACAAATTATAAATTATATGGTTGGTTGTGTCAATACTTACACATGCGCTTAAATTTTTCTTTTAAGTCGACCAGGTGGTCGCTTTTTGTAACGCGGAAATAGTAATCTGGATAGTCAGCTTGATAGAAACAATTTGGTGGATTTGCAGTGCCAATCGCCAAAATCTGAGCTCGTGCCCCAACATTGTGTCTGCCATTGCCATTGCCATTGCCATTCAGTAAAGCCATTTGGCTACTAACTCACTCTAAGAGCTAAAAAGGCTAATATGCACAAGTGAAGATGGTGGGATATTAGAGATACATTTTCCCTAAGCCTAACTCTCTTTATATACAACATCCGAAAATGCTGGGCCGGTCCCCATTTTTGATTCAATCAGATGAGAACAAGAAGTCAAGTACCAACTACTCCCTCCGTCCCATAAAGTTTGATCACTACGAAACTACGTGTAATTTTCAAGCTACAAAATAACGTGCTTACAAAAGTAATTTTTTAGTCAATTTGGATCTTGTTTGATAGATCTCATCGATAACTTTTATACGGTGCAAAAAAAAATTGAAAAATTACTTTGATAAATACATTATTTTTTAGTTTGAAAATTGCACGTAATTTTGTAGTGACCAAACTTTACGGGACGGAGGGAGTGTTTGCTTGGGACTTTTTGTAGAACTTTCTCTTTATACGATGCAGTCCTCTTGTAGCCGTACAGACCAGTTTGATTGTTAACTTTTTAAAAAGTCTTCATTCGACAAGGACATGGTATAAGTGTGCGGGGTATTTTCCAAAGGCTACGTAAGAGGAACAGAATAGCTCGTCTAGAACTACCATGTGACATGCACGAGGAAAGAAAAACAGAACAATACGCCGACGACCACAAGGCCCATAATTAAGCAAATCACTCAAGTCTACTTGCTCATCGAATAACGCAAAAGGGACGGCCCGATACATGAGAAACCCTAGTAGCGGCCTTACCTTATAAAGATAACGAAGGGAGAAGATATTCAAGGATATTCCCAGAATCAGTTAAGCTTACGAAGATAAGCACAAACTTACCCAGAGATGGAAAGCCAGTCAAACTTATTAAATAAGGAGCAAACTCCCATGTGTAGGTAAAACTCCAAACGAGCAATATGCGGCCATCTTGGCAAGGATCCTTATCGTATAAGGATATAGAATCATACAGGCTACACTACCCAATAACGGAGAATCCTAAGCTTGGAAGGATTCCATACAGAAGAGAATTCCTCAAGGAATGTAAATATAAACTAATCACCTATATAACAAAATGACTCTGAAGTACTAGAGGTATGCATAAGCCCATTCTCATACTTACACACTCGTTTGACTTATCCTCCAGTTCGTCAAATACTAACTTAGCCATCGGAAGGCCCTTGCCGCCTAGAGGCAGGGGTGCTTTGACGGTTTGCTTGTGCTGTAGGATCGAGGTCGCTCCATTTGAAGAAGATTTGATCTCATAAGAGCAAGGAAATAACTTCATGAGTTTTTCCCCTATTACAATTGGCGTCGTCTGAGGGAAAGGAAAAAAAACCCCACTGAGATCATCCATGGACGATCATGATCTTCACACACCACAGAAGAGTGGGGCTGGGAGGGATCCCTCTCTAGGGCCACTCGGTGCCCCAAAGAAGCCTCCCCATGCGAGGTTGGCAAGCTAGGTGGAGCGTGTGGAACGCTCTCAGCCTAGCAAATCCCAAAGGTGAGATTCAGAGTTCTAATCGCGAAGGGATCAACGAAAGAATTCCCCACCGCGTCACGCCTGAAAGAAGGCAGACTCCTAGGCGAGGCGAGGCAAGGAATATGCAAAGAGTTTTGTGCAAAAGGGAACAGGAAGTCTCAGACCTGGCACAGCAGATTGCTCAAAAAGAAGCCGCAATCTGAAATCACCAGAGAAGAGCGGGGCTGGGAGGGATCCCTCTCTAGAGCCACCCGGCGCCCCAAAGAAGCCTCCCCCTGCGAGGTTGGCAAGCCAAGTGGAGCGTGTGGAATGCTCTCAACCTAGCAAATCCCGAAGGGGAGATTCAGAGTTCCAATCGTGAAGGGATCAACGGAGGAATTCCCCACCGCGTCACGCTTGAAAGAAGGCACACTCCTGGGCAAGGCGAGGCAAGGAATATGCAGAGAGTTTTGTGTGAAGGGAACAGGAAGTCTCAGACCTGGCATAGTAGATTACTCAAGAAGAAGCCGCAATACGAAATCTGAAGGACCGCTTACGACAAGCGGAGGAAATCTGAAACCCAAGTCCCAGGATGATGGAAAAGAACGGAGACGGTCAAGGATGGAATCCCCGCTAGAAAAGGCGGATTCCATGGCCAGGAAGGGCCCACGAAAGAAGAGAAGAACCACAAGTGAATCCCTGGATATTGGGGGAAGTAGGTGTCATGGAAGGGATCGGTACAAGAGGTCCAATTCAAATGAATGTTACGATGAATGTGAAGTGGCCCGGAAAGTGACCAAAAAGGCCCTCAACCATGTGACTGCTTCCCCACTTGCTAAACGGATCCAACGGGCAGACCCACCTGCTAGGATAAAGCACAATCCGTTCATGCTATATGAAACCATAGATGATCCAGTGACTCACATTCAACACTACCAGCATGCAATGTTTATGCATGCAAGGGACGACGCCCTGATGTGCAAGATGTTTAAGTCAAGCCTCGGTAAGGTGGCGTTGAGCTGGTATCATCATAAGCTGGCACCAAACTCGATCCACAGTTGGAAGTAGCTCTCCGAGGAGTTCACAGCCCGATTCTTGACGAGTCGAGCGGCACTGAAAACTTTTGACATCCTGACCGCAATAGGACATAGGGAAGGAGAAAGTTTGAGGGAATATTCCAAAAAGTACTGGGAAACCTTTAATGAGATTGAAGACTGTAGCGAGGGGTACGCTATAGCAACTTTCAAGACGAGCTTTCCTGTTAGCTCAGATATGAGGAAATCCCTAACGATGAACCCAGTCAGAACAGTGGCAAAGCTCATGCAACGTATCGAACAGCATGCACTCGTCGAGGACGACTGTATGCAAGAAAGCAGGAAAAAGAATGCATGACGACCTATCACTCCAGAGAAGAGGATGACGGAGCAAAAGGGTTATAAGAAGGAGTACCCTACCAGTAGGAGGGATAGTTTGTCCAGCCAAAGAGACAATGCCACTGTGGAGACCCGTTCTTTCCACAGCATTTACACGATTTTTAATGTACCAATTTACAAAATGTTGTACAAACTCAAAGATTAGCCATGGTTTCGCGAACCCCCAAAAATGATTGGAAATCCAGAAAGACGGAGAGCAACAAACAAGAAATGCAATTATCACCGAGACTAGGACACATGACAGAAGACTGCTTCGAGTATAAGTACCGAGATGAGAAGGCAGCTGAAGGCCTCCCCGTTGAATATCTAGCAGAAAGAAAGAAATATCAAGTAGCCCCAACCGAGGAAGTGCACTATTTAGCAAAACCCAAGGGTCTGATCCAAATGATACAAGGCCACGCAATCCCCTACACTGAAAGTGAGATCAGGTATGTACAAAGGAAGAACGAGCATGCAAAGCATGTGTACAAGCTGGGTGTGAAGAGGCCCTGGGAAGAAGATGTCACGGTGCGGTCAATCACGTTCACGGACGAAGACCTGGTCGGAGTAACGCTGCCACACAAAGACGCTCTGGTCGTTACCTTACGACTAGGGGAATACGACGTTTAGAAGATATTGGTGGACAAGGGGAACTGCACAGAAATCCTTTATTACGACACTTTTAGGAAGATAGAGTTGCCCAGGACGAACTTAGAAAGGAGTCAGACTCCTCTGATCAGGTTTGAGTCACAGCCAGTCTGACCCATGGGAAAGCTGACGTTGCCAGTACGAGCAGGGTCCGTCGTGTTGAAAACAGAGTTCCTGGTTTTCGATGTCCCATCTTCCTACACCGCCATCATTGGCAAAACATGGCTGCACAGAATGAAGGCAATTTCATCAACCTACCATCAGATGATAAAATTCCTGGGGGTAGAAGGCATTGAGCACATCAAAGGAAACCAGAAAATGGCAAATCAATGTTTAGTCTCAACGATCAACAGAGCCCCCAAGGCACATCTCATTCAGTCCATTGAAGTATCTGATCAAGATACATTAGAAGACGTTGGAGGTAATCCAGCCCTAAGAACTGTGGAAGGATTGAAAAAGGTTCAGCTCGATAACTAGGATCCAGAAAGGTACTTTCTGGTTGGAGAAAAGCTCCATGAGAAAGAGGAAGAAGAGCTTGTACATTTCCTCAAACAACACATCAATGTGTTTGCCTGGACGCCCCAAGAGATGCTAGTCATCATTCCTAATATAATCTGTCATCATTTAAACGTAGACCCTTAGCACAAGCTAGTAGTCTAGAAGTCCAGAAGGTCAGCTCCTTAGCACGCCGAAGCAGTCAATGAAGAGCTTGATCGTCTCTTAGAAGCCAAAGCAATCAAGGAAGTGAATTACCCTGAATGGTTGTCCAACACGGTCGTCGTCAAGAAGAAGAACGGGAAATGGAGAGTGTGCATCTATTTCACTAGTCTAAACAAGGTCTGTCCCAAAGACAGTTTTCCACTGCCTAGAATTGATCAACTCGTTGATACAACGGCTGGGTACGAATGAATGAGTTTTTTGGATGCCTACAGGGGATACCACCAGATAGCCATGCATGGGCCAGACAAAAAAAATACATCGCTTATCACTCCACGAGGGTTGTATTGCTACAGGGTCATGTCATTTGGTCTAAAAAATGCCGGGGCTACATACCAAAGGCTCGCAACACTCATGTTCAAAGACTTGCTTGGGAGGACTATGGAAGTCTATATAGACGACATGGTGGTGAAAAGTAAGGAGAAAGCTAATCATATAGCCGATCTGAAGGTAACTTTTGATATCTTGCCATAATTTTAATTAAAGTTAAATGCTTCAACATGTGCATTTGGTGTGAGTTCTGGAAAGTTCCTGGGCCACTTGGTCACGGAACGTGGCATAGAGGCCAATCCAGATCAGATTATAGCCCTCCAGAGACTTGAGAGCCCAAAGACAACCAAGGAAGTGCAAAAGCTGACGGGCACGTCGGCAACACTAAACAGGTTCATCAGTCGCTTGTCGGACAAATGCAGGCCTTTCTTCCAGCAGCTGAAGAAAAGGAAAGGATATGAATGGGGACTGGAGCAGGAGGAGGCTTTTAAAGACCTCAAGAAGTATCTCAGAACGCCCCCATTATTGTCAAAACCAAAGAAAGGAGAGCAGCTGATTCTTTACCTGGCCGTCTCAAAGCATGCAATCAGCGCAACCCTCCTCCGAATAGAAGGCACAGAGCAAAAACTAATCTACTTTGCAAGTGAAACTCTCCTCGACACACACACTAGATACCTCCCTTTGGAAAAACTCGTTAAGGCTTTAATCATGGCTTCACGAAAACTGCCACTTTCCTTGAAGGCGCTACTTCGAAAAGCAGACTTCTCTTGGAGAATCTCCACTTGGTCGGTAGAGCTCAATCAGTACAACATTGATTTCCAACCAAGGACAGCCATCAAGGGTCAAGTGCTGGCAGACTTCATAGCTGAGCTTACCCTAGCAGATGCTGAGCCTCCCTTGGTTCGCAAACATGAACCAAGTCCACAAGGCGACGATCGAAATACAAGAAGCTAGCATCTGTACGTTGACGGATCAGCGTGCAACAAAGGCTCAGGGGCAGGAATAGTACTACTTGCTCCAGAGCACCTGATGCTCGAACAATTTGTTCGTTTGGGCTTCAACGCAACGAATAATGTGGCAGAATATGAGGCCCTCTTAATTAGGCTCAAGAGTGTGAGGACCCTTGGGGCCGAGAAGTTAAAGATCTTTTGTGACTCATAGCTCATGGTAAATCAGCTAAGTGGGGAATATGCTCTAAGAAATGAAAAAATAGCGGCCTACGCAAAGGTTTGACAGGATCTAATGGCAGATTTTTAGGAATCAAAGATAGAGCAAATCACTTCAGGACAAAACGCTCATGCGGATTCATTAGCCTGCTTGGCCTCGGCACTACCAACAGAGTACAAGCGCACTATGGCAGTTGAATACCTAGCCCAGCCCAGCCCAGCATTGGGTAAGAGGCCGAAACCAACATGGATGCAAACCTGGGACCAAGTTAGATGGACCCAATCATCGTTTACTTAGAGGACAAAATCCTCCCAGAGGATAAAAAAGAGGCCTACAAAATTAAACTAAAGTCTGCTCGTTTTTTGGCTCTTACCACAGGGAAAACTATACAAAAAGTCATATCACGGTCCCTACTTGTTTTGCGTGCACCCCACACTGGTACAGAAGTTCTCACACGAAATACACGCCGGGACATGCGGGAGGAAGATCGATAGCACATAGGGCAATAACCCAGGGGTACTGGTGGCCATACATGCAAGAAGATGCGAAGGTGTTCGTCAAAAGATATGAAAAGTGTCAACAGTTCAAACCAATATGGACACCGGTAGAAGACCTGCAACCATTCACCAGCCCATGGCCATTCACCAGCCCATGGCCATTCACTCAATGGGGGTTGCTTGTGACCTTGGATTGTGTCGTAGAAAGTGTTGCCCCAAGTGTAGAGCTAGGTCAACGGTAGCATAATAACCGGTAAGACCGAGTCAAATCCACAGGGACCGAACGCACCCGGCGTGATAGTTGACTTGCGAATGAAGTTTTTAGCCTTAAAGCGGCAAACTTGGCTTCTGGATTTTGGTTGGTGGAATTCTCTTGACTTTGTGAAGACTTGGAAGATTAAAAATGGCAAATTAAATTAAGGCGTAGTCTAGGGGATCATAAATACCACAACTAAGGCTAAACCGTTCGACTCTTGATAACCGGCTCGGGACACCGTTAGATGCTTCCGAACGGAAGATTTAGAGATTAAAACCATTTGACTAGAAAATGTGTTTCACAAAGATTAGGATTCTTGTGCCATTTAGACAAACATTTTGATTGACATCGCCCTAAGCATCACACGTGGCCAAGTGGTCAAGCCCTTGGCTACGTGAGATCAAAGAGATTAACAAATCTAAATTTTGATACATAAAATTAATCATAACTCTTTGATCAACAAGAAGTGTTTGCTTTTGAAATGAGAGGAACGGATTAGCCCGAGTCATGGAGTGTTAATCACCCCATGACCAAGTCTACTTAACTACTCACACATTATGCTAGAAAACAAGTCTAGAATTTTGAATAAAACTAATAACATGCTTAACAACTCTAAAAATTGATTTTTAATGAAGATCATAGGTTAGCCTACAATATTAGTACTTGAGAAATTAGCTAACAAGGTCTGGAAAAAGGATTTTTAATGGAAAATGACTAGAGAAACATGAAAATGAGAAACTTAACAAGAACGAAAATAAACTAGATAGATAGAACCTATGTAGCACGGACACGGATACAAATACGGACACGGATACGACAATTTTGAAAAAAGGGACATGGATACGGAGGGGGACATGGCAACATATATATTAATATATATATATATATATATATATATATATATATATAAAATATTAAAAATTTAAAAATTTAAAGATTGATAATTACAGTTTGACCCCCAAAAATGTTTAAAAATTACAATTTGACCCGTGAAAATTTGAAAAATTACAAATTGACCCCAAATTTTTTTAAAAAAATTACAATTCGCCCCCTGCCGTCTCCCCCACGTGTCCCCCTAAAAAAATTCAAAAAATTAGGGGACACGCCACGTGGTGTGTCCCATACATATTCCACCGTGTCCCATACGGCAATACGACGCCTCTTAGGAGTGTCGGTGCTTCATAGGATAGAACAATCTAAGTACGAGCTATAACATTAATAAACAACAAATCAACGGGAGAAGTAAACTTACATGAGAGTTCTAGAGGGATAAAGCTTCAAAATCCCCCAATGGAGGAGCTAAACTAAAACTAAGGAGGAATAAAGTAAGTGTGTGTGTGAAGGAAAGAGGAGAGAGGAGGGTATTTATACTAAAAGCCCTTTACATTGGCTAATTATCCCAAAAATATACTATAAGTGGAAAGTTTCCATAAATGGAAGATATTTAAGCAACATAAAATTTGTCAAAAATCGCCATAATTGAGTTTGGATCGATCCAAACCTTCTTTGGATCGATCCAAAGTGGTCTGTTGAAGAATTGATGAAGTTGGATCGATCCAACCTTCTTTGGATCAATCCAAAAGGCTCTGGTGAAATTTTGATGAAGTTGGATCGATCCAACCTTCCTTGGATCGATCCAAGATGGACTGGTCAAACAGATTTTTTACCCAACTTCGCGGGCACGCCCCAGCTTCATCCGAACTCGGAATTAGGCAATTCTTAAACCGTTGGAAATCTCTATGAGTCTACTTTCCAACCCAATTGACCTCATCTTCATAACCTTTGTATATTGAAAGTAATGCGTCTTTTTCTATCGGTTGGTCAGATTTTCCCAAGGCTCATAACTCCAAATTTCTTGTTCTTTTGTTCTGGGCCTTCCTTGAACCTTCCAAAGCTTCTTGAATCGAATTCTAAGCTTCGGAGATTGTCCTCCATGGCATTGCGGGACCTTAGGTACTTTCGGATACAACCGGGAATTATTTGGAGCTTTGAACACGCCTTTTAGCTTTGATTTTCTGAAACTCATCAAAAACACAACTCGCGCAAAATCAATCCTATAAAGGCACAAAATGCATGTGTGTGTGATTACAATGAACGAGATAAGCCCGGATATATACAACATATGTGGCTTATCAGGGGCTCGACATCATAGGGCCCTTACCCATGGCAACGGGCAAAAGGAAATTCTTGCTGATAGGGACAGATTACTTCACCAAGTGGATCGAGACAGAACCACTTGCTAACATCACAGAAAATAATGTTGAAACATTTGTCTAGCAGAACATCATAACAAGGTTTGGGATGCCCTACAGCATAATTTCAGGTAACACGGAGCGCAATTCGGGCCAAAGTTCGAAGCTTTCTGTGCCTAACATGGGATATGGAACTACTACTCAACACCAACATATCCTCAAAGTAATGGACAGGCAGAGGCCTCTAACAAAGAATTCCTCAAAGGAATCAAACAAAGATTGGAGAAAAAGAAGGGACGTTGGCCTGAAGAACTCTCAATAGTGTTATGGGCATTCAGGACCACCCTAAGATGATCAACGAGAGAGACCCCATACTCCTTGGCCTACGGTACTGAGGCCGTCATCCCCATCGAAGTGGGGCTACCAACAAACAGAACAGCATTGGTAGAGGCTGGGGGGAACAACCAAGCTTTGGCAACAAATTTGGATCTTGCGAAGGAACGATGAGAAAGAGCTCTGGTTACACTGGCAGCCTACCAACAGCAGCTTTGCAGGACTTACAACAAGAAGGTCCACCATTGCGAATTTGGAATAGGGGACCTTGTGATGAGGAAAGTGGTAGGAAATACCAAAAAGGCATCAGACGGAAAGCTAGGACCAAACTGGGAAGGGCCCTACAAGGTGGTTGGTTTGGCAGGGGTCGAAGCATACAGACTTACAAATCTAGACGGGAATCCAGTTCCCCGCCCTTGGAATATCCAGAATCTGATGAAGTTTTTTCCTTAAGATTATCTTTTTTCTTTTTGAATAATTCCCTGAAAGGCAGAGTAAGTTTTTCATTATGAAATTTTCTTGGAATAATGCCCTGAAAGGCAAAATGCGATCTTTTTTCTTTTTCTCCTTTATTTAGGAGTAAAGTAGAGAAACTTTCATGATTACAATCACCCACTTCTTGACTTGCAAATCTGTGCATTACTTTACTTTGAGTAAATATGGGCTTTGACTAAATGAACAAATCCCATATTGGGGGCATGATATACCTTCAATCTGTTATAATGCAGCAAATGCAAGTTTGTCGTTAGCAACGCCTATGGCTTCGTCCATGAATAGGCGCGAATATGCCTAAGCTCGTCCATGGCCTTGTCCAAGAATAGGCGCGAATATGCTTAAGCTTATCCATGACCTCGTCCATGAATATGTGCGAATATGCCTAAGCTCGTCCATGGCCTCGTTCATAAATAGGCGCGAATATGCCTAAGCTCGTCCATGAATAGGTGCGAATATGCCTAAGCTACCCCGTGGCCTCATGCACATTTAGGCGCGAATATGCCTATAAATTGCCCATGGTTAGCCGCGAACATGCCTAGACCTCACAGCGAATATTGCACCCCGTGGCCTTGTCCACAGTTAGGCGTGAATATGCCCATAAATTGCCCATGGTTAAGCGCGAACATGCCTAGACCTCGCAGCGAATATTGCACCCTGTGGCCTAGTCCACGGTTAGGCGCGAATATGCCTATAAATTGCCCATGGTTAGGCACGAACATGCCTAGACCTCGCAGCGAATGTTGCAACCCGTGGCCTCGTCCATGGTTAGGCGCAAATATGACTTAAAAATCACTCATAGCCTTGTCTACGACTAGGCGCAAATATGCCTAAGCCTGCTTATGGCCTCATCCATAATAGTTCAAGTTTAGACACGGTTTATATCATTTGCTCCATATAAATTTGACTAGGCGCAGGAACATCTAGGTTCCAGCGTATTTGTCTTATTCAATTATTGACTAAGTACAGGAACATCTAGGTTCCAAAATGTTTGTCTTACTTTGAATACGTACAAGAACATCTGGGTTCCAAACCGTTCGCCTTATTGACTAAATGCAGGACTATCTGGGGTCCAAAAAAGCTTATATAATATTTGTCCTATGTAGTTTTGATTGCATGCAGGAACGTATAATGCGCAACTCAATAACGCGAACTACCAGTCAAAACAAGAAAGGGGACAGACGCAAGACTCAAACTTGCACCCCTCATCCCTGTACACAAGTTACCCAACAATTGCCGCATAGGCAAGTGCAACCAGAACATTCAGAGTTAATGTAAGGCAAAAAATTCTAAGTCATGTTAACGGGCAACTCAGACTTAAGCCCACCTAACACCACAAAGGGTGTAATTACTGTAGTTCCACAAACAAGACCATGCAGGGTCAGCTCGTCCAAATAGCCACGCAGGGCATAAGACCAAAAATTGTGTTAAGCTACAAAAACAAAAGTCAGGAATGTCAAGAGTTATGATTGAAACGGATCAAACAGGCATAAGGCCTCTTCACTGGGCCTCATGGACCTCAGTGGCAGAAATGTTACCTGATTCTTCGATAGCACCAGAGGAGGGGAGCTCAACCCGTTGCTCGTCAATAACGGGCATGTTGCCACTAGCTTCTTTCTGGCTAGGGTCAACATCTGCACTTTGGTTTGGCACAACAGCATGCTGGGGAGCAACATCCCTACGTCTGGGGTATTCAATCTTAGTCCGAATCGCATCTCGCCTATCTACGTCTTGCTTGGTTGGACACACCTTCCATCCTCTGGCAAAAAACAAGTCTTCGAACAGCGGCATCTGGGCTTTGAACTTCACCTTTGTATCATTCACTCCCTGTTTGTAGGCCTGGTCAGAAGACGCTTGGGCACCAACTAATTCAGCCTCCAGTTAAGCCTTGCTCCTCTGAGCATTCGATAACTCAGTCTCCAAGAGCCCAAGTCTGGTCATGGCATCACCAAAGTTACGATCTGATTCGCCAATGCGATGGTTCAATGAAGCCAGCTCTTCCTTCAGCTTCTCATTTTCATTGGTCATCAACTGATTGGCATTAATCAAGCGATTAACACTGAACTTTAGCTCGTCATTCTCAGCCCTCAGCTGCACGTTGGCGCTGGTGATTGTCCTGATATCCTTGGCAGCACGGTCGCAAGTGACATACATGAGTTGGATAGACTGCAGCTCGTCACAAACATCCAACAAAATGACATATCAAAGAGAAGGAATCCTTAACAGAAAATTCGACAAGAATAAAATAGCAAAGCCCGTACCTTGATGTGGTGTTGAAAGCCATTTTTCAGGAGCTTAAGATAACTGGATCCGGCCTCTCTCTCTACATCTATAGGAAACAAAACAGCTCGTCCCACAGCCAGAGCAACTTTAGCATTATTGCAGCTATTAGTAGAAAGGATAGGCTGGGTGCCACGACGCAGAGGAGGATTCTAAACGGCCATCTCAGATTTTGGATCAGGAGTTAGGGGCGGTGGCTGAACATAAGAGCTCCTAGTAGTACGACAATGCTGCTAAGGGGGATTTGGAACAGGAACTGATTCTTCTCTGGGCCTCTTCTCCAAGGCATCATCAGGTTCCCTTCGCTTTAGAGGAGGAGGAGGAAAAGGGAGACGAGTAGAAGAAGAAGCTCCCACAAGATCAAAAAACTGGACAGGGGACTCATCATCATCAAGGGTTATAAAATCTGAAAAATCAAGTACAACTCTCGGCATGGCTAAAACAGGGGGTTAATCTCTCACAGGAACACTATTAGTACTCTTTCTAGACAAATCACTCTAAATATTTTCACAAGATAAGTCAAGTCCAAGATAATTGTTTGTATGAGAAGCATGGATAAATTGATTACGGAGAAAAAACTTCTGAGTAAGAGAACGTCTTACCCCAATATGACCTCTTCCCCAATGCAAATTTCGGGCAGAAGTAGAAGCCTCACCTACACGGACACCACCACAATAGGAAGGAATGTACTTCAGCAAAACATGTGCAGCCCTACTAAGCCCTTCTGGGTCAATACTCCTGATGCCCGGAAACTTGAGTGCTGTCTCAATATCCAGAAGGTGGACACCGTTATGCACCACCAAGTGACCCTCGTTGATATTCTTCGTTGCAGAAGCAGGAAAAGCAGACAAAGTAAGCAACTATACATAAACTATTAAAGTGAAGAAATTGACAAAGAAAAATGCAAAAAAAGGGAGGAGAACAGATGTGTACGCCCAAAAGTATGGGGGCACGGAGGCCCCACGACATTGCCACCATTGTCCCTGGGAAAGAAATTTCCAATCACAATAAAAAAAAGTCGTCATTCTCCCCATGATAGGAATTAGGGAGGTCGGTCACTAGGCGATGCTCTTTGTCCCAGATCTTGAGGTAGTAGGTCCCATGGGTGGTTGGGCAAACACTGTAAAGACGGCGGATGTCATACCATCCCAATTTCGTGCCCAAAAGTCTATTTAGGGCCACCACACCCATAACCACATGATAGAAGTTGGGATAGAGTTGGAGAAGGGTCAAGTGAAAGATGTTGCAGATCTCGACTAACAAATGGTGTAAAGGAAACCTAACACCACCCTCAACGATGGCCAAAAGGGAAACGTGGATCTTGTCCTCAGTTTGGTCATGGTATCAGTACCAGAAGGAGCCAGGGCTAGATTAACAACATCAGGGACCTCATAACAGCGGCGGAAGGCCTCCATATGGGCTTCATTATAACAGAGACTCCAAAATCTATCCATGGTGAAAAACAACGAAGGTACAAGAAACCCTAAAAACAACTGCAAGAAGAGAGGAAAAAGGTTGCGAGAAACTTACAAGGAATTGGGGATAGCCGGAGAAGACATTTTCCGGCGAGGGGGGAGTCGAAGGAAAGAACAACTCTGAAAGCTCAAGGGTAATGGAACTCACAACGGAACGACTCTCTCTGAAAAAGCAATGCAGATATGGAAAAAAGGAAGAGGGAGGTTAAGGAAATGTCTTACACCTTCTCAAATTCAAACTGGTACTCGCCGAAGTCATCCAAAATGATGGCATTTTGATTCTTCATGCCTTTCCATGAAAAGGTGGGGAAATGTCAAATCGGTAATTAAAAGGGGGCAATGATTCAAGTCACCTGAGGGATGAAAAGGTGCTTTGGGGGTTACGCTCCAACAGACTTATCGTTTGGGAATACTACGCAAAAGTTGACGCGTGGCAACTGCGCGAGTACGAAGCAAAGCGACAATACGAAAAAGGTAAACGAAGCAGTAACTGCCCGTCATATTGCTTCAGCTCGTCCTGCGCGAACATGCATGGATGACCAAAAGCTAGGGAGCAATTATGCGAGGTATTTTCCAAAGGCTACGTAAAACGAACAGAATAGCTTGTCCAAAACTACCACGTGACATGCACGAGGGAAGAAACACAGAACAATACGCCAACGACCACAAGGCCCATAATTCAGCAAATCACTCAAGTCTACTTGCTCGTCGAATAACGCAAAAGGGACGGCCCGATACATGAAAAACCGTAGTAGCGGCCTTACCTTTTAAAGATAAGGAAGGGAGAAGATATTCAGGGATATTCCTAGAATCAGTTAAGCTTACGAAGATAAGCACAAACTTACCGGGAGATGGAAAGTCAGTCAAACTTACTAAACAAGGAGCGAACTCCCATGTAGGGTAAAACTCCAAACGAGCAATATGCGGCCATCTTGGTAAGGATCCTTATCGTATAAGGATACAGAATCATGCAGGCTACACTACCCAATAAGGGAGAATCCTAAGCTTGGAAGGATTCCATACAGAAGAGAATTCTTCAAGGAATGTAAATACAAACTAATCGCCTATATAAGAAAATGACTTCAAGTACTAAAGGTATGCTTAAGCCCATTCTCATACTTACACACTCGTTTGACTTATCCTCCAGTTCGTCAAATACTAACTTAGCCATCGAAGGGCCCTTGCCGCCTAGAGGCAGGGGTGCTCTGACGGTTTGCTTGTGCTGTAGGATCGAGGTCACTCCATGTAAAGAGGATTTGATCTCATAAGAGTAAGGAAATAACTTCGTGAGTTTTTCCCCTCTTACAATCAGCATTGGCGGCTCCACCCTATGGGGTGAATGGTCACATGACCACCCTAAAAAAAAAAAAATTGTACTAATAATACATGTAAAAATTTGTACAAAATTTAGGTTTGTTCATGCTTTGAACACCCAGCCGAAATATGAATGAAAATCCAGTGTAAAATTAAATGAGCACCTACCCAACAAATCAGTTTACTTTGAACAACCTAAATTACATTCCGTTATATAGCCCAATCACAAGTGTCACCACATATAAGAAAATGAAGTCAATTGAACACTCTTTTTTTATTTTGTTGTTATATTGCTTCTAGTAATTTTATCTCATATTTTGTTTGAACACTTAGTCCTATACTATAAACAAAACACCCTGCTATTCAAGTGATTTACAATTGAATACTTAATATACTATCTCAAAACAAGAGAGACATCTTCATGATAAAAAAAAATGGAGAGAGGAAAATATATATATTGGTATCATTATGGTACATTTTCTCTTAGAGCAGACAATCAGAAAATAAGAACATATATTTAAAAAGATCCGTGTAAACATATTCGCTACATAATTTCCTTAAAAAAATGAGCGTATTTATGCTCCGGTTTGATTTTGTTTAGCTAAAAATATATAAAAAAAAATTGAAAACAACTACAATATTCTACATATTTTTGTATTTTTTAGGTCGCATTATACACACTAGTATATGAAAATTTGTGAAGATATGACTGATTGGTTAAGCTAGTAGAGTTAAAGGTAATTTCTAAACGCCCTGTTAAAAATTCTTGAAGCAGCCACTGGGTATAAAGGTCAATCATGAAAATAGGACATAAACTATTTCTATAATACTAAGAGGACAAATCACCCTTACATTCAAAAAATGCCCTATCTAGCCCATCAAAGAGCCTAAACCCTGAAATCTTATGAAAGTGCTTAACTTCCGTAGGTTGACAGCAACGGGTTTTATCCATTCCGGTCACGTAATGCCCATTCCGTTTCTCTCTCTAAAAGGTTGACAGCGACGGGTGGTCCAACAGGAACCATTGCCAAACGATGGGTTGTCTTTCTCTAAAAATTGAACCATTGGTTTAATTAGTACCCCCTTTCCCTCTTTATTACCTTGTTTGGCGACGAAAACCACCCCATGACTAATTAGCCCAGGTACTAAATAGTGAGGCTCATTCCTGACTAAATATAAGTAGGAGGAGGGGTGTCTATGTTTAGTCAGGAGGATTATGCCTCATTTGACCTTCCTACCCCATCTAATTTCCTTCAAATATAAAAAAAAAAAAAAATACTTTTGCGCATAATTTTTAATTTGTGTTTGCACCAAATTAAACTAATACTAGAGATCTTTAATTCGATACAAATTTTTTTAAAAAATTCACACTGTAGAATTTAGAATTTAACATTGTTGGCTTGTTGAGTTGCTTTGCAATATCTTTCAGATCAAAAAATAAATTATTTCCGCATATTATTTTTTTATTTTTTTGTTCCAAATTAAACTACTAATAGAGATTTTTAATTCGATCCAAAAAATTGAAAAATTTATACTTTAGGATTTAAAATTATAATTCGTGTATTAACTTAAAATAAATATTATAAGTTACAAATATATATATATATATATAAAATAAATATTACAATTAAGTATTATAACTTAATTGTTTAATGTTACATTAAATTAATTAATTTTGGTTTTTAAATAATTATATAAAAACATAATTCAATGTATGCATTACGGTGGGTAAGAGTCTTTTAACATGATTTTACATCATTCATTCTCCTTATTCTCCTTTTTTTATCCATCATCCAAATCAGGGACGGATCCAGAGATCCAACTCAGTGGGGGCATTTTATCAATTGTAATCGCGTAATTTTTTTCCTAGTCAACGATTTTGTTAGGGACAAGAAATCGTATAAGATTGATTCTAAACCTAATATTAGACAAAAAAATTATTGAAGGCTAGGGACCATTGTAAAAGATCTATAAAATTAAAAAGTATCTAAATTAAAAAATTTTCTCATCATTTAGTATCATTTTCTTTAAAAAAAAAAAGGGAGAAAATTAAAATTCAGAAAGAAAATGTTAGGGGAATAATTATTCCCATTATAGGTTCAAAATATATAATAAAACTACCAAATTGTTGAACAATGAATGTTGTTGGTCTAGTGGCAAGAGGGAAGGTATTGGTTTTAGAACCAAAGGTCTAGGGTTAAAACCTTGACAACCACTAATATTTAATAAACTTCCAATTTTGTGGCTTAAAAAAAAATAAGGTAAGGCTCGAAGCCGCGACCTCTACCTCAGAGTTGGTGCACCTTACCACCAAGCAACATGCGTGTTCGGTTAACAAAGTCTAACAGAAATAATATATATACAAAACTTATTTCCCAAAATTAATTTGAAATTTTGTGGCTCAAAAATGAAGAGGTAAGGCTCGAACCCAAGACCACTGACTAAGAGTTGGTGCACCTTACCACCAGGCAACACGCGTGTTCTGTTACTAGAATGCGACGGAAATAATATATATACGAAACTTATTTCCAAAAATTAATTTTTTTTACACTAACAAGAGTGGGGGTGAAAAGACGGCGTCTCAAGATGCCTCTTGGATCCGTCCCTGATCCAAATTATGTACTATTTAATCTCATTTTTTAACTGTCGCAATAATATGAGTTCACCTTTATTATTTAATTTTTTGACTATTTTATCCCTCGTCACTATTTAATTCCTCTAAAATTAATACATCATATCAACGGGCTGTAGGCCTGGGGAAATTTTATTCCAAGTGGCAGCACATGCATGTATTAGGTATGTACTAGGCAAACACATGCATGTAGTAGTAGGTAGGTATGTACTAGGCAAACACATGCATGTAGTAGTAGTAGGTATGTACTAGGCAAACACATGCATGTACTAGTAGTAGGTATGTACTAGGCAAACAATCAAAAACTATTTTTTCATATGAGTTGGCGAATCTTGCCATTTTCAAAAAAAAAAAAATATGAGTTGGCGAAAGCTACAAACCATGCACCCTTTGGGTGGTCCATGGTGCTGCCAACGTGACACTGAAAAACCTAAACCTCGTTGAAAAACCTTCCTGTGGCGGTAGCCACTAAGTTGTCCCCCTATCTCAATCCATGATTGGAATATGTAAAAAATACATAAAATAGGTGTAAATGTATACAAAAAGAGTATAATTAAAAGATTGTAAAAAATTCTAAAATTAGCTCACTCGGGTGTCGTTAAGGTTTTAAAAGTATATTAAAAAAAGTGTGAAAGTATAAAGAAAAGTGAAAAGCATATACTGAAGTATGTGTTTTTTTTTTTAAATCTTTTCCTTGCCTTATTCTCAGCCCATTGGGCTACCAGTAGAAGAAGCTTTTAAAATTAGTTCTTGCTATTGTGTGTCCAAAAGACTTAGAATAACTACAAAAAAAAAAAAAGACAAAGGAAATATGCACTCCGGTGTACATTATATACTTTTCAAAACTTTTAGATCTACTTTTATATAATTTTTTTTTACACATTTCAACACACTTTTAAATCTTAACATAAACCCACTAGGCTTTTTTTTTATAGCATTTTTCATTTTTTCAAAACAGGGCGGACGCATGATTTATCGTCAATGGGGTAAAAAATCTATTGCATATACTCTTGTCATTCCATTTTGATAGTCCCTCCAAAAGTACTTGCAAATTTTCAGATAAAAACTAAGTGTTTCCAAACTTAATTTTTTGAGTTTTTTCGTACCAAATTTAAGGGGGTGTTCCACTAACTGTCTTAGTTTTTGTGTTCACAATTTTTTATGTGATGTATTGTGGGAGAATAACCTGTCTTGGTTTTTGTGAAAAACTAGTTTTTGGAAAAAAAAAACTAGTTTTGTGGAACATCCCCTAAAGATCCCTATTAGTTCTTTTTTTTTGGTGTGAAAAAAAAATCAAAAATTATGAAAAAAATACTTGGTTTTTATTTGAATATTTCTTTTCGTAGGGGACTATTAAAATGGGACAGATGGAATACAGTATAATATTAAACCAAAGAAAATATATTCAATGCATACCAGCAAAGTGTGGTATGTCATGTTATTTGGGACACAGAGAGTGTGGGAGAGGAGTTAAAAAATAGTTGGAGCTCAAAGAAGAAAATTATATGTTGTGCTTGTACTCCGCCTTTTCGCATACGAGAGTGTTAAAAATTTTGGGATAGCAAAAAACAAAAAAAATCAGGGGACATTTGAACCATTCCGGTAAAAAAGAAATTTGGTAAAGAAGAAAGGGAGTTTATTACCATTTTGTTACAACTACTTTATACTATCACGTGATTCCTGTCAAACATGTACCTGGACTTTATGTCTGCAGCTTGTGCCAACTTTGCAGTTTGTGTCCGGCCCCCAATTCAAGCGTATAGTGCACCATGGACCATCCAAAGAGTGGTTTGTAGCTTTTGCCAAATTACGGGTTACTTTGGTTTAAAAATCAAACTTAGATTATTGAATTATACGTTTTGTTCTTATTCAAGTTTTTTTTTGCGTTTGTTAGTTTTGCGTCAAGATTTTTTGATTTCTGGATTCTTCTCGACGAGACGAATCTAATAAGTATAAATTTATGGTCAAACCAAATATTTTTTGAATAAAGTCAAAATAAGTGGATTATTGGCCAATAATTCACATATTTTGACTTTATTCAAAAAAATATTACTTTTGACCGCAATTTTATACTCTTTAGATTTGTCTCGACAACCAAAAACACAAAAAGATTCCCTGAAATAGTACAGTACTGGACCACCCTACAACACCACCCCCACCTTGTGTCGTTAGGCATAAAATCAGAAATTTTTTTACGCAAACAAATGTTATGGACCGTTAAGTGAAAAATAAGACAAGTGACGTAGCTTGAATTTTTTACTTCAATTTTTATAGTAGGGTCTTGGTAATCTGTGTTCAATGGCATACAATAAGTACATAAATAAATAAAAAAAAATACAAACATTTGAATATACTTTTTATACTTTTTAATACACTTTCAAATATTCATATATACTTTTTACACATTTCAATACACTTTTTTAATCTTAATTAGGCACATGTTAGCATTTTCCTTTATAATATTGACATTTAAGTCGTCATTTAAAATAGGCGTGACGATGTTCCCTATTTCTCTCATCTAGCTCTATTCAACGTGGTTCATTAGAACAAGAACGTTACGGTTCTCTAATTCTATTCTCCTAATACCTTCAATGATTGGTTGAGATTCATTTGAATGTTTAATCCCGGACATCGTGCAACCACACACACATTTGAGGTTGGAATGGTTTTGTAAGCTTAAGAGTACTTAAAAGACTCTCTCTTAATATGAGAGGCCCTAATCTCAAATCTTTTTTAACTGCACTGCACGATGAATCCCTCTTAACTTCAACCATGTGATTAAGAATTGGGGATTTTATGATTAGAGAACTCAGGCGATTGTCCTATTTAATTGGCCATGAAATTAGTTTTACTTGAGTCGTCCTATGACCTAGGATTTCAGTATGACACATTGGAGATCAAAGAAATGGAAGATGTCAAAGTTTGACCAGGGTCATAACTTAATTAAATTAAGTGTTTTCATATATCATTTTTTGAATTCTTTAGCACTAAATTAAAAGACTTGATGTGAGCGAAAAAATTAGAAAATACATCGAAGCACTTAATTTTTTGATTTGAAAAATGACAACTTTTCATAGTAGACACTGGGGTCTTTTGGCTAATAATTCATAATCAGATTATTGGATTATTTGTTTTGTCTTTATTCAATTTTTTTTTTTTTTGCATTTGTTAGTTTTGTGTCAAGATTTTGTAGTTTCTGGATTCCTCTCGACGAGACAAATCTAACAAGTACAAAATTATGGTCAAACCTAATATTTTTTTGAATAAAGCCGAAATAGTTGGATTATTGGCCAATAATCCAAGTATTTTGACTTTATTAAAAAAATTTGAGTTTTGATTATAATTTTGTACTTGTTAGATTCGTCTCGTCGAGAAGAGTCCAGAAACCACAAAATCTTAATGTAAAATTAAAAAAAGCCAAAACAATTTGAATAAAGATAAAATAAATAATCCAATAATCTATAATCCAAATTATCATCCAAAATACCCCACTTACTAATTTGAAATGAAGTGAGGATTTCTTTTGGCTTGTTGTAACAGCCCATTGGGCGTTCCTTCAAAGATAAAAGAAAAAATATTTTTGTCGCCTGCCCACAACAGGTACAACTCTCTTAAAAAAAAAAATTGTCGCCTGCCCACAACAGGTACAACTCTCTTAAGAAATATTTTTGTCACCTGCCCTCAACAGGTACAACTCTCTTTTTTAAACTGATTCATCACTGTCTCTGCCCCGCTCTGCACAAATTCGGGCTTCACTTGTACACTTCTTTTATTTTTACATCGCCGGATTTATGTTAATTAACAAAATACGTATTGTTGAAAATATGTACTCTGGGTAAAAAGTTTTTGAAAAATTTAGTGGTAGCGAGTCTATATAATTCTGGGATAAATTTTTTTTCTTCTATATAAAAATTGTATATTTTTGAAAAACTTTGCTGTAGTGGTCCATCCAGGGTTGAACTACGTGAGAAGTCAATGAAAATAAGCGTAAATGTATTAAAAAGTATATACAAAGTGAATGTGATTAAAAAATAGTAAAAATTCTAAAATTAGCTCACTGGGCTGTTGTTAAGGTTTAAAAAGTGAATTGAAATGTATAAAAATATATATGAAAATGTGTGAAAGTGTATAGAAAAGTGAAAAGTATACTAAAGTATGTGTTTTTTTTTTGTCTTTTTCTTGTCTTATTGTCAGCCCAGTGGGTTAACAATTGATGAAGCCTTAAAAAATTAGGCCTTGCTATTATGTGTCCAATGGACTTACAATTTGTACAAAAAAAGACACAAAATATGCACTCTAGTGTACACTACACACTTTTCAATAGTTTTAGATCTACTTTTATATACATTTTTTTTTACACATTTCAACACAAATCTTAATATAAACCCACTAGGCTTTTTTTTTTTTTAGCATTTTTCATTTTTGAAAACAGGGGCAGAAGCATGATTTATTATAAGTGGGGTCAAGAATATATTGCATATACTCTTATCATTCCATTTTTATTGTCCGCTACGAAAGTACTGCAATTTTTGGATAAAAAACTACATGTTTCCGCACTAAATTTTTTGAGTTTTTCATACCAAATTAAAGATCCCAATTAGTTTTATTATTTTGGTGCGAAAAAATTCAGAAATTATGAACGAAAGTACTTATTTTTTAGTTGAATATTTCTTTTTGTAATGGAATATGAAATGGGACGGATGGAGTACATTACAATACTATTAAACCAAAAAGAGATCTGTTCAATACGTACAAGCAAAAGGTGGTATGTCATGTTATTTGGGAGAGAGAGAGAGAGAGAGAGAGAGGTGTTAAAAAAAAGTTGGAGCACAAAAAAGTAAATTATATATTGTGGTTGTGCTCCGCTTTTTGCCATAAGAGAGAGTGTGTTAAAAATTTGTGGGACAGTAAAAAATGAAACGGACAATTGTCCAAAAGGACAAGTTTGGAGCTTTAAAAGAGTGTTTAGTCCAATTTTAACTTATTTTAATGCCTCCAAAAAATTGATGTGGAATTTTTAGGGTTAAAAACACCAAAACAAAAATACCCTTAATGAACTTACCCTTTATACACTGCTATATATATATATATATATATATAGAGTTCCGTTCTCCTAAGGGATCCCGCATACAAAATTTGGTGCGGACCAAGGCATTTTTCAACTTTCCGGATCAAATTTTGACAATCCGAACCGTTCAATGTTTTCAAAATGCATTTTCGAAGGTCTTCGTGAGAAATCTTCAAAAAAAAAAATACCCGGAAGGGCTTGATTGGATCAGTTTTTAACAAAAACTGATCCGATCAAGCCCTTCCGGGTATCTTTTTTGAAAATTTCTCGCGTTGACCCTTAAAAATGCATTTTAAAAACATTGAACGGTTCGGATCGTCAAAATTTGATCCGAAAAGGCCAAGTCCGCACCAAATTTTGGTACGGGATCCATTAGGAGAATATTTTCGCATATATATATATATATATATATATATATATATATATATATATATATATATATCAAGGCCCAACGACACCCCATGCGCCAGCCCGTCACGTGGCCAGCCATTCCCTGACACCACATGCGCCAGCCCGTCACGTGGCCAGCCATTCCCTGTCACTTTAATTGCTGCCCCTTTCACTCATTAATTGATGCATACCACTTTCGATTCTCTCTCCTCTTTTTCCTCTCTCATTGCGTGTATAATTGTTTTTTTTTTTTTTGAAATGGCGTGTATAATTGTTGGGTGAGACAAATTGATTTACTATCTCTTTTTAATTTTGGAGGTGAGTTCAATTTTGAAATTCAATTTTAGGGGCTTTAGATTCTTTGGGATAGAGTATAGTGGGATTAGACACTTAGGGTGCACTTTCCAATTATAGAGTTTTAGTAATTCAAACAATTGTCCAAAAGGACAAGTTTGGAACTTTAAAGGGTGTTAGTCCAATTTTAACTTATTTTAAGGCCTCCACGACATTGATGTGGAATTTTTGAAATTTCCAAAGACAATACTTAGAGGCGAGGATCCCCCACAAGAAAGACTGGCTTTTACAGTTTGTTTCATTATTCAACTATTTAATATATATAGTAGTTTTCATTTATTTTTCATTGCACATTTTATATTCTTAAACATTATTAGTGTCCAAGCTTTTGAATTGCAACATGTTTTTCATATTTTTTTAGCTAAACATTTTTTAATGGCCTATGGATTTCTAACAATAAATTTTGTTGAACTAATATATTTTTTATTGTTCTAGTTTTTCTTAGATAGAGTATGTAGTTGTCATGGAGTGAATAATATTAATTTTTCTATTAATATTTTTATCTATTTTCATTTGATTATTTGTATTGAAGAGAGAATTTTTTTTAAAAAAAGGGTTAAATTCTGCATCGAAGTTTAAAAAATTAACGTAATACATAATTTCAAAAGTTTTTCCATTTTTAGTAATTTTCTTTTGCTTCTTTTCATAATTTTTTTACTTTTTAAATTCAGTCCGTCAAGACCACTAATTAGTACTCCCTTCGTCCGGATTTGTTGGTCCATTTTGGGGATTCCAACTTTTTTTCCATTACATTTTGAGTTTGTTAATTTCCTATTTTTTCCTCAATCCCTCCATTTAATACTCCATCTATTCCAATTTGATAGTCCACTATGAAATTACGTGCAATTTTTAAACTAAAAAATAATGTAGTTGCGAAAATTATTTTTTTTATCAATATGGATCTTGTTTGATAGATCTCATTGAGAACTTTAATATGGTGCAAAAAAAATTCAAAAATGTAAACACATTATTTTTAAAAAATTAGTTTTGTTGTTATTTTAAGTTTTAGAAAATAGGCAAAAAGTAAATTTGGTAATACTTTATGCTTTGACTTTTGAAAATGGAGAAAGATTTTAGGACTTGAAAATGTATGTTTGTGGACAAACAAATCCGGACGGAGGGAGTAAAAGAAATGCATATCTAACACGAAAAAAAAGAGAGATAAGATTATTGTAAAGAGAGACAAAAATATGAAGTTGAGCTAAACTAGTACTCGCTTAATCATATATATACACTATGTGTAATCTGATAATAGATATAGTTGTCTAATTTATTTAAAATAGCTCCAATTTTTAAAAATTAAAAATTAGTTAATAAAAATTGAAAGGAAATACAAATTTTGTTGCCATCCTTTTGGTGAGGAAATATGATTTTCCTCGCCAATTCGTACCTTTTTGGCGAGGAAATCGGATTTTGTTACCAAATGTGCACCCTTTAGCGAGGAAATAAAATTTCGTCAGCATAGAATACTTTTTGGCGAGGAAAATACGGGTTTCCTCGGTAAAGGGTATGTATTTGGTGACGAAATCCGATTTCCTCACCAAAAAGTCACATTTGCCGACAAATCCAATTTCCTCGCCATAAATACCCATTTGGTTGCCATAGGTAGTTTTTGTTGTAGTCATGTAACTTTCAATTCTCTCTCTCCTCTCTTTCCTCTCTCATTGCATGTATAATTGTTGGATGGGACAAATTGATTTCCCTTTCTTCAATTTTGGGGTTCAATTTTAAGGGGTTTAGGCTCTATAGGGTATGATATAGTGAGTTTGGGCACTAAGGGTGCAATTTCCTATTATAGGATTTTACTATTTTAGACACTTTCATAGAGTACCCTAGCATTTTAGATACTTTTATAGGGTACTCTAGGGTTCAAGTTTATGCACTTTCATAGGTTACCTTAGGGTTTAGGTTTAGGGTGCTCTTTCTAGAGTTTTAGTGGTTTAGACACTTTCATAAGGTACCTTAGAGTTTTATGCACTTTCATTAGACTTGGGGGTTTAGGCACTTTCATAGACTAGCAATGATATTTTTAGAAGGTAGAGTTAATTTGTCCTCTTGACATTAAAAAATTATTTTTTGCCCTATTTGTGTGATTGATACATATACTCCCTCCATTCCAAATTTGTTTTCCATTTACGGGTATGTGTGCTATTTTTCAATTGGTTATATCTTTCAATCTATAATATTTTTTTACAATTTTGAAAACTATGTTTAATGGAACCCATCAGAAGCTATCACAAGATCCATATTGAACATATATAACATTATACATTTGAAAATATAAACAATTTTTTGATGTGTTATGAATAGTACAAGTGGACAAAAAATTTAGGACGGAGGGAGTATCATATTTTTATCAAATGAAGACCCTTTGAAAAAATCAGGGGAGATTTGGTGAATCGGGTAAAGGAGAAATTTGTAGAAAAGGTGGTATACTATCATTTTGTTACAATTACTTTATACTCCTTCCGTCCCAAATTTGTTGTCTATTTACGGGTATGCGTGTCACCTTCAATTGCTTATATCTTTCAATCTATAATGCTTTTTACAATTTTAAAAACTTCGTTTAATAGAATCCATTGAGAGCTATCAAACAAGATCTATGTTTAATATATTTAAATTTATACATTTGAAAATACAAATAATTTTTTGAGGTGTTGTAAATAGTACAAATTGACAAGAAATTTGGGACGGAGGGAATACTATCCTGTCAAACATGTGCCAAGGTCTGCAGTAGCTACCGCTGCTTGTGATCATAAAGGAGGAAGAAATAAAAATAAATGCGTGGTTCTAAGGTCTGCAGTAGCTACCGCTGCTCTATCCGCATCTGTGTCATCAGGAGGGATAATCAATAGAAATAAAATTCTATTGGATGAAGCTCAAACAATCAGGGCCATGAACAAAATCATGGGAATTGGTTACGAAGGAGACGAGGAGGAAGTGATCAGCAAAATAGTAGAATTGGAAGTTCAAAATTTAGACCGAGCTGATTGTCAACTCTAATGCCTTCCTACATAAATTTATGGGGGGACGTCTATGCATCTGGATTCTGGAAAGCAATCTCCTTCAAATTTATTGAAGCTTGTGGATCATATTGGGTGAAAGCTTGCCTATGGAGAAAATTCTCTTTTGTTATGCTGTGAAGGCTGCTCTGAGAGAAGGAATTTCAGGGGGATTCTATGCTTCCTGGGGATTATTTTGGGTTGCTAGCTTGCCTTGCTGTTGCTTCATATTTTCTCAAGGAATCCAACAATTCTTAAAAGGGTTGTATATGGCTGCGCCTATCGAATATTCTCATCTGCAGCTGTTTGATGGTGTCTCATTAGTGGATATTGGCTTGGTTTGCTTTAGGGTGGTTTATTTATTTTTTATCAGATTCCCTGCATTTCATTGGGTTTTTCTCTTATGGGATTGTAAATGGGATTCTATCCATTTGGCGTGTGTTTTTTCCCGTTATTGGAGCTTGGTTGATCACTTACCAACCTTGCTTCGTTTAGGGCTCGAGTGACATATGATTTTTGAGAGTCTTACACTCCAACTTCGGTGGTTGCTTCTCTCTTGGTTTGATGTCTTTTCTCTTGCCGTTTTAATCTCTTGTATCCGTTACACTTAATTAATAAAGTTTTTTTGCCGTTCAAAAAAAAAAAACATGTTCCAAACTTTATGTCAGTAGCTTGTGTCACATGTGTCCTCAAATTCACGTGTAGTGAATCAACATCATGGACCACCAAAGGATGCATAGTTTGTAGCTTTCGCCAACTCATATTAAGGGTGAGTTTCTAAATGAATTTTATCTAGATTTTATTAAAATTTGATAAAATCAAGCTTTGATTTTGTCTATTTGTGCAGAGAGTTGATAAAATCTAAGATTTTTTAATGCAAAATCTAAGATTTTATCAACTCTCCTTACGAATTGTCAGATTTTGATAAAATCTATTCGGAAACTCACCCTAAAAATAGTTTTTGATTGTCAGTGGAGCAATTCGGTGACATTATTACGCTCTTCAGAGGGTACCTTTTAGCCTTGTTAAAATTACAACGTCAGCCTCAAACTTAGGCTTAGTTTGGCCAAATTGGAAAAAATAGTTTATTGGTTAATTTGGTTGCCCTTATTCAATTTTTTTTTGCATTTGTTAGTTTTCGGTCGATTTTTTGAGATTTTTTGGCTTGTCTCGACGAGAGGAATCTAAAAAGTATAAAATTATTAGCCAAATTTAAAATTTTGTGAATAAAGACAAAAATAAACCAAGAATAGGGATTTTTCACTTTTGTTTTTCCACAGCAACGTCTACGCACCACGTGGTCCACAGATAGTATTTTTTGTTTATTTTTATAGCCAAGGCTCTGTTTGTCTACACGTAAAATATTTTTTTGTAAAACATTTTACTCAATCTGTCCCAAATGTTTTTTTCCACTTACACTATTTACAACACCTTAAAAATTATTTATATTTTTAAATGTATAATGTTATATATATTCAATATGGATCTTGTTTCATAGTTCTCGATGAGTTCTATTAAACAAAGTTTTTAAAATTGTAAAAAACATTATAAATTGAAAGATATAAGCAATTGAAAATTGACAAACATACCCGTAAATAGACAAAAAATTTGGGATGGAGGGAGTATCCATTTTCCTGTTTTTGGTTGTATGAATTAGGAGTAAAATCTTTCACCTGTAAAATCTTATCCAGAAAGTTTGGAATCCTCCATACGTCATTTTCCAGTGTTTTCTCCCAATTGGGAAAACACTGGAAACAAGAATCCCCCTGAGTCACTCTCTCACTCTCTCTCCCCTCTCTTTCATCACGTGAAGCAATTACTACCAGACAAACATTCTTGGCCCACACCCCTCTCTCTGTCCTCTCTATATATACTCCATCCGTCCCAATTTCTTCGACACTTTTGGGAAAACGAGTTTTTAAGGAGTGTAAAAACTTTGTATTGAATTTTTTTATTTTGCCCCTAAATTCAATCAACATTACTATGACCAAATTTGTGAGGCTAATTTATCATATGAAAGTCAAAACATATTCAATATAGATCTTGTTTAATAGATATCAATTAGTTTTATAGTACAAAATTTTCAAAATCATAAAAACCGTTATAAAATAAAAGATAATAGACTAGCCAATTAAGATGGGAAAAATACATTTTAAGGGTAAAATTGGAAAGTGAACCAATTTTGATGGATATTTTTAGAAGTGCGACAAATATTTTGGGACATCTCAAAATAAAAAGAAGGACCAAGAAATTGGGACGGAGGTAGTATAACATAGTACTGTATATAGTTACCAGACATATAGACCGGGCTTTCGATGGTGGTTGTACGCACACAGCTTTGATTCTCTAGCAATGTGTCTATTTTGAAATTTTGTTTTCAACTACTACCTCCGTCCCAATTTTATAGTCCCTCGTTCTATTCTAATCAGATAAAAAAATGATTATATCTTTCATTCGGTAATACATTTTATATGCAATATGGATCTTGTTTGATAGATCTTGATTTAATCTAATAAACAAAGTGTTCAAAATCATTTAAAACATTGTAAATTATAAGATATAACACTTTGAAAAGTGACACGAACTCCCACAAGGGACTATAAAATTGGGACGGAGGGAGTATCAACCAAACAACCGAAAACAGAAACGGAAAACTTTATTTTACTCGAGATTGTTTTACCTGGAAATTATTATATATTTTACCCTTAAAGATATTTTCCGTTGAACCAAACGGAGCCTAGTATCCGGGCCTGTTTTCGCGTACCTCAACTAGTTCTGGGAGACCATCCTACTGTCCTCTAGCGGGAGCCCCATTTAAAACTAAAGTAATGCTCTACATGGACTGCTCCAAAGGAATTGATAGCACTTAGAAGTTTTTAAATCTCAAAGCTTAGGAGGGAGTAAATCAGCAAATCCCTAAGTCTACGTGTCTAATACTTTCCCTTCAATTCTCACATACGAGCATTAGGAGGTTCTGGAAAAATTTGCACTCTCCTCAGGAAACAAAAAGTATAATTTTGGTGACAAATTTAGGGTGTTTGACTGATAATCCTCTTGAATTATCTTTTTCCTTTGTTCAATTTTGTTTGTCTCTTTTGTCTACTTTCTATCAACTTTCTTTGTGAATTATTATTGTCTCAACGACAAACTAAAAAAACAAAAACAAGAATTAAAATTTATGTCTGTTTTGGATTAGTATATGGAATATTCTGTTGTAGATTTTTTGAAGATCCAAACATCACTTTTTACGTTCACGCACTCTCTCTGTGTCTTGAGAATTTTTTTCAATGCATTTGGGATATGATGGAACATGAATTCGGCATACACTTGATTGGAGCTACAAATTTGTGTGATTCAGAATCGTGCCCAACCATGCCTATGTGCATTTTATGATGAAGAGATAGAAATCCATTAAATCAAACCCTCCCCCTGGCATTGAAAACTCTCTTTCTAAACCCCATCCCAAAAGAAATTGATATGTGTGAGAGACCGTGTCATATTAGTCTAAAAATATAAATGCCTATTTATTTATTTTTGTTAACATGTTCAAAAACATCAAATCAACAATTCAAGACTTAAGTTCCTAGTGAGAAATTGTAATATTGGATCACTTACTTACGCATATCCAATTGAGCTGCATTTTTGCAAGGACGCTGAAAAAAATATTTTAAAATAAATGATTGGTTTAGATTATTTTTATGAGACCCAAAAGTATTCCCTGCATGCTGTTGTACAATTTCGGTATCCAGACGACTCGGTAGCCTTAGCATTTTTTATTTTTGACACATGTATTTGTTTTTTCCTAACAGAGCACCCAATGTTTAAACTCTAGAAAATTCCTATATCTTGCTTACGTGGCATGTTTTCTTTTTGGTAATTGGTCTCATGTTAGCATTCTTGCGTAATTTTTTCTTCATTCACAAGCAGTAGGAGTACAAGTTTGAGGCTAACATTGTAATTTAGCAAGGCTGAAGGTTAACCATTATTACCTCCCTGAAAAGTATGTCACCGAAGTGCTACAGTGAAAAGCAAAAACTAATATATTTTTTACTAATATATATAGTGTGAGTTTTAGCACGTTAATGCGACTATGTGGATCACTATTGGGTGGCTTATAGCTATTCCATTTTCCTTTTTACTAGGGGTGTAATCGAGCCAAGTTGAGCTTTAGCACACTCGGACTCGGCTCGCTGGAAAAATGACCAGCCCGAGATCAACTCAAACTCAAGACGAGCCACCAAATATGGGCTCGAGCTCGGCTCGCAAATTATTTTTGAAGCTCGAGCTCGGCTCGTGTGAGATTGAGAATCACGTGAGCTCATATGTGTTCACACGTGCAGGCGGAAGTGAAGGGTAGAGCAGTACGGACGTGGGGGGCCTGTGGTGATCTACCTTGACAACTACTTCTTGTCCCAAAAATCAAAAGGAATTTGCTAAGGTGTGCCTAATAGGCAAACATTAAGGTTAAAAAAATATATTGAAATATGTTTAAAATGTATAGAAATATATAAAAGTGTATTGAAAAATGTAAAAAGTGTATTTAGAGTGTGTGTTTTTTTGTTTGTTTGTTCGTGTGTTTAACGTGTGCCTAGCAAGACCCAAAACGAAAACCCAATGTGTGCACATGGATCCATAGAGTACCTTTGGCAGGAATAATATCAAATATCTAGATATTACAAGAGGCTAAACATTTTAGATAACTATGATAATTTTATATCTCTATAAATCATTTCGATTATTTTCTGCTCCTTTAAAAAAATCATCTTTAATAAGTATGTCTTTTTTTTTTTTGGACTAGAAATCATCTTCAAGATGATATATAACTTTACAACGTATGCACTTACTAAAATGCTTCAATACAAACATTTCGAAAAATTCAATTTATGTTTTTATTTTTATTTTTATATCATACTACAAAATGATCCTGCATTTTGATGCTAAAAAAAATTTGATCATCCATTGTGCTAACTAATAAAAGAGAAAATTCATTTAGTCTATAAAACAAGAAGTTTACCATATTTAGCTTGATTTTTTTGAACGGCAAAGAAATTTATTAATCTTTGAAACAAGAATAAAGATTAAAATGGAAGAAGGGAACATTGCGTCCAAACCACTGCGGGAGAAGGAACTTCAACCGCAAGACACAACAAACCCCAAACGGCTGGCAAGGAGCCAAACGAGAAACCACTGGGACAAAGCCCACCTAAAAGACCGAAGCCCAACACACAAAGGGCCTAAAGCCTAAAAAAAATTACAAAACCACTCTCAGGAAAGCACACCTAAAGAAAAACGAAAGGATGGTCCGACAAAACCCTCCTTTGAGCAAAAAGAAGCAACCCAAACAATCCAAACCCCAAGCTATAGAACTCACAAGCCACTCCAAAAACCTGAGACCAGACAAGAAGCACCTCATTTGATTACACCAATGACCAAAGCCATGAATTTGCTTACCACCTCCTCATCATCGCCCATGAAATCTTCACCATATTTAGCTTGATAGCAACTTCTTGTGCCAAAAAAACCCAACCCCAATGCTTGCACATGGCTATAGAGTACCAATGACAAAAATACCATGAAATATATCTAGATATTATAATAAACTAAAGATTTTTTTTTTTTTTTGGAACAAGTTCTTGTATTAAGGAACAAAACCAACGATCAAGGAGAACCTTGAAAAAAAAAAAAAACAACAAACCCAAGCCAAACAAAACAAGGCAAAACCAAAATACAAACTCCTACCAACTACAAAAAGCTATATACTCAAAACTTGAGAAGTGCCTGGCTGATCATGTTGTAGGACATGCAAAGGAATCCCCAAAGCTGCACAAAGAATCTGGTTAGCAGCAGTCCGAGGCAAATTCCGCCAAGAACAAGCACAAGCTCTCACCTCTGCCCAAATACTCCAAGCCACAGTATGTGAATTCAAACTTTTCTGTTGAAATAATAAACTAAAGATCTAGATAACTATAACCATTTTATGTCTCTAGTCTCTACAAATTATTTCGATTATTTTCCGTTTATTTAAAAAAATCATATTTAAAACAATAACTTTCCAACGCACTAAGAAAAATGCTTCAATATAAACATTTCCAAAATTCAAAGTTATACTTTTACAAAAATGCTTCAATAAAACATTTTCCTCTATGTTCACAACCATAAACATTCAACGCAAAGTTTTTCAACCTAACTGTACGCAAAATACTAAATAAAACTCATGGGCATCATATTTGTGCAACGCACAAAGCCTAAAACCTAGTGGAAATTATTTGTCTTGTTCAGTTGTCAGTTTTGAGATAGGAGTAATTTTTTAAGATAAAAATGTGATAAGGGTTGCGCATATTTTCGAATCCGGGTGCAGCGCCCCGTGTTGTGGAGCAATACGACATCGTTTTGCTCATTTTTTTGGTATACCTCTAAAACTTCCAATGGCCCTGTTTGGAGTGTTAATTTTAGATTCAATTTTGGGGTTCAATTTTAGTAGATTTAGGCTCTTTGAGGTAGTGTATAGTGGGTGTAGGCACTTGAATTTAGGCACTTCGGGTTTAGGGAAGACACTTTAGATTTAGGCATTTTGAAGTGGTTTTATTTTCCTCCAAACAAGGCCCTTGAAAGCTTTGGAGGTGTGCTAAAAAATCAAGTAAAACAACGTAGTTTTGCCGCACAACACCTACCGCATAGCACCCACTCCGGATCCCATATTTTTTACTTTAGTCAAACTTTCAAGATTTTAAATTTTTTTTTACTTTTTGAATAGAGTTATGCAATATGTATAGAAAAAACAAAAAAATTATAAAAAATTAAATTTCGATCACAATTTTTTAGTTTTTCGAATATTCTTGTCAAGACTCAAGAGTGTTTTATACGATCCAGATTTTAGAGAGAGAAAAGAGGAGGGAAATTTTTTTTGAATGGCCAAGATGCAAGCTTGGACACAATGAGTACAACACCCTATTTGCACCCAAAATTTTCTCACAAAGATGAGTTTGCTCACAAAAAAAATAAAAATGCTAAAGCTTAGAGAGAATAGCAAAAGGCATGCACGAAACTGTTTGGAGGATGGTGCAGCACGCAAGACTATATCGCCAGTAGTCTAAGCACCAACCAAACCGTCGGTTGTTTTAGATTAAAATGAAGAAGCCAAGATTGTTGAAATGGATAACCGAATGATGTGCACTGCATTGCAGTTCATTCTGTGCACTGCAGGGTCCTAGCTAGGAAACCCCCAAGAAAAAAAAAACTTGGAATAATACTGTGTGAAAGGAGAAGAATTTGCGTATGGGGACGGTACCACGTGATAGATCACCCTCTTGGTGAATCTGAGCTGTCCAGCATTTCAATCAACAGTCCGGATTAAAAGTGTCATCCGGATTTGAAAGAAAAAAACAAAACAAAACAAAAGCGCACTTCAATCCTAGCAGTCGGATTCATTTTTGGACGATCCGAATGCACCAAACGAGTACCATGTCACCCATACCGTATTTGTACCAAAGTTTTTCTCGTCTGGAAGATACTACTGTATGTAGATGAGCTATTTTTGGCAAAAGCAATAGAAGAAAGGGTCGGGATGGTGATAGGTCCAGCAGGTGTCCTTTTCAAAGAAATACAGTAAATTACAAAATACTAGGGGGGAGTTTGGCTAAATTTGGTTTTTTGGTTTATTGGATTATTTGATTTTGTCTTTATTCAATTTTTTTTTACATTTGTTAGTTTTCGGTCGATTTTTTGAGGTTTCTTGGCTTGTCTCGACGAGAGGAATCTAAAAAGTATAAAATTATTAGCCAAACTTAAAGTTTTGTGAATAAAAACGAAAAATAATCCAAAAAACCTCTTGTCGAGACAAGCCAAGAAACCACAAAAAATCGACTATAAACCAACAAATACAAAAAAAAAAAAATGAATAAAGACAAAACAAAAAAATCAAAAAATTAGTTTTTTCAATTCACCCAAACCAACCCTAATTGTCTAAAGCGAGACTGCGTGAATCTGTATAATATAATTTAAGTGTAAAGCTCTTTCATCTGTATAATATAATTTAATGTATAAATAAAATCTATTGCGTATTGTATAACTATCTGACTCTCTTACTATTTCACAAAGTGTATGTATTTGTCGTCTATGAAAAAGTCAAGTTTACCCTAACACATCAAATGTACGACGTTTCTGTGAGACCCACACAATGATCGGAGCCGCTTAATATTCTTAAAATATTTTTTTAGGACTTTTATAAAAATTACTCCCTCTATCCTCATTTATTTGTCACTTTTTGGGGATTCGTGCCATTTTTAATTGATTATATCTCGTAATTTACATTATTTTACGTGATTTTGAAGACATTCACTGTGTTCACTTCATAATTCCCAAAAAAGAATTCAAAAAGATTCTTTTCTCATCTCTCATTTTTCCAATCATTAATTATATTTCTCTCTTTACGCATACCCCTTTCTCTAATCATTATTCTCATTTCTCTCTATCTCTCTCCAATTATTACACATCTCTCTAACTAGCATTACTTTTTCCCAATTCTAACACTCTCTCAAAATTATTTCTCAAAATATTGTTTTCAAAATTGTCAACCAAACAAAGCCAATTGTCTTATAGAACTAATTGAGATCTATCAAATAAGATTTATATTGAATATAAAATTCATTACCGGTTTATAGTTATAACATTTTTATTTTTCCGGTTAGAATAGAACTGAGACCAAAATTTGGGGACGAAGGGAGTAGTTCATTTGGACATCGATAAGGCCTTGATCAATTATTTGCCCAATTGCTTGTCAGTAAATTGGGCGTAGAATCAATCGAGTCTTTACCTATGTTAAAATGAGCTAATTTTTTTATAGTGACCACTAAAAACGTGTTTTAAAAATATTGAGCGGCTCCAATCATTTATGTGGAATCAAGAAATGGATCCAACAAAAGCGGTGTATATTTGGTGTACATTAAAGTGTTGTACCCATAGGTTTATTGTTTCAGATATTGATCGTTTTTATTTTTGATGTCACATTGATTTCATTTTTAACGTACGTAATAAACGCAGCAAAATTGGAGTACGCAATGGAAAATTCTACAATACACACTCCTTAAAGGTGTGTACAATATACACCCATTGTGTGGTCCATATTGTGTCATCTCATTGGCAATCGTAACATTTTTTAGTGTTTCATAACTTTTTCAGAAGTATGATTCGTAACATTTTCTATGATTCATAACATTTGGTGCGTCTCGTAACTTTTGTACAAAGAATTCGTAACTTTTATTAAACTTCGTAACTTTTGTTAATCAATTCGTAACTTTTATAAGGGTGCATATGATACACATGATAGTAAAGTTTTCTTCTTCTTTTTATCAGCATAATACAGATTGTGTTCGTATTTTTTTAAATGTGGAGAGAGAGATAGTGTTTGTGTTGAGAGAGAGAGAGAGAGAGAGAGGGAGGGAGAGAGAGATGGCAGAGTATTGTGTAACAGGGGGAACAGGGCTCATAGCGGCATACATAGTAAAGTCACTGCTGGAAAAGGGTCACACCGTCCGAACTACGGTCCGAGATCCAGGTATATACTTACACCTGTAGATATATAGATGTTCACTTCACTTATCCAGCAGAAGTTTCAAATGAAACCCTACTACTTTCATCTGAATTTAATTTGAGAGTATTGTGTTCGAGTTTGAACACAATTACGAATTGATGAGAAATCTTTGACATATTCCAATTGAATTTAATTTGATAGAATCGATTGTAATAATCACTACTTTTCCAACTTTGTATATCGTAGTGTTTGCAAGTGTCCAAGAAGTGTTGGTCACATTTTAATTTCTTAATTTCTTAGTCATAGCCGATCCAAAAAAAAAAAAAAAGTTCGTAGTCATAGACACCAAAGAAGCATTGGTCACATTGCAGAAAGAGCGTTGGACATGTGGCAAAATTCAGAATTTTATTTTCTAGTTAGGAATAGGTTTTAAATCTCGGTATCGGAATACGTAACGGTATTGGTGATACAGTCAAATATTAGACCGTATATCGGTCAAATATCGGTATCGATCCCTTGAAAAACCCATACGTATCGACCGATATTTAAATCCTCAAGAGAAAAAAAAAAAGAAAAAGAAAAAAAAGAGTATCGGACATGTGTCCGAAAGTTTCCGAGTAGTGGTGGTGTACAACACAGACATGCCACCTTCTTTTCTGTGTTTCTCAAGACTTTGGTCTAGATGTTGAGCCCAAATTTAACAGCTTAAAAGCCAGATTTTTATCACCTCAAAAGGAATGATGACAATGTAATGTTTGTGGTAAATGGTGAAAAAGAGATTGGATCGATGTAGGATTCGATTACTTGATGAAATCCAATGAGCAACACAAACAAATATACATGAATAGATCGAGCGCCCAACTACGCAGAGATGGAATAGTAAATATGTATGTTGCATAGTGTCCGTAGTCAGTGGCGGAAGTAGGATTTAAGTCAAGCATGGGCCGAATCACGTGTATTTTCGTATTTATATAAATAAATAAAAATTGTAAGCATTTATCGCTACTTGTGAGATCCGAATAAGAGACAATATTGTGTGCATGTGCGTATCCACCGTTAAATCTCTTAAAAGCAACGTAAAAAATGATTTATAACTTGAGATTTTAGGAGTTTTTATCCTACACAAAAAGAAATTTTAAGAAATTTTTTCACTCAAGGTACTTGCAGGGGCCAATCATGTAGAATTTTTCTTAATTAACCTGAAAAACTAGTATAATACGTGAAAAAACTTGGAGTTGTGCACGGGCCGGGGCACCCTCTAGCACCTCCTTGCAGGGCCAGCTCTGAGTTTCTTGAGGCTTAAAGTGAATTTTTTAAAGGAAAAAAAAATCGGCCTTCAATCTTTTTTGCATAGTGAATGATACTTGAGAAAGAAAAAACATTCATAAGGAAGGCAATGCAATAATTTGAGACCATAAGTACTCATAATCAATAGCCATTACAATATATTAAAATTTTTCATTTAAATATTATTCTTCTCGCGTTTTTAGCAGCAAAAATACTAATTAAACTTGCATAATTAAGTTTCTCCACCATAGCCTTTTCAATAGACAACATAGCCAATCCGTTCAGTCTGTCTTGTGACATCGTCGACCTAAGATAAGTTTTGATCAACTTTAACTTCAAAAAACCTCTTTCACCAAATGCAACTATAAATTGGAATAATCAACAATATTCTATACGCAATCCACACATTCAGAAAAACAAACTATCCATTGTCTTCAAGTAATTGAGCACATCAATGGGCTTTCTTAGCTCTTTTGGTAAAATTTATCTCAAGACTCTCAATTCCGAACATAATCCTTCCTATCAATATTAGAAAGCTTATCTCTTTTCAAAATATCTTCAAGATTACATTTTGGCCCTTTCACTCGGGTCTTATTTTAAATTAGGCCCTCAAATTTTTTAGACAAATTAAACTTAATTTTTTTATTGATACCTAGTAACTATATGAACCTATATTATTGGGGAGCCCAAAAATTAGACAAAATTTGGAGGCTTAAAGCGGTTGTTTTACAGGCTTTAGCCCAAAGCCGGCTCTGCCTCCTTGGTACCGCCCCTGTCCGTAGTGGGCTAATCCCCCACTGCTGCCTCCCTATCTTTGATCATGAATTTTTCTATGAAAGCTACGAATTCGGAGGACATCTGAAGATCTATGAATCCTTTCTGTTTAGGCTAAAACTTTCCAGTACCTTTCAATTTAGATTTAATCAAAATAATTTTCCCTTTCCCTTTCGTTTTAGTTTTAGTTTTTTTTCTTGAGAGTGTATGATGCGCTCTTTTGTGGCGTTTCATCGAAATTGTTTTTTAGCGATCCCACTTTACCATTCTGTCAACATGTAAAATGAAAAAAATGCCTTAATCTTTGTTATTTCCTACGTGATGAGGTTTGGGGAGATAAAACATCCAAAGCATGTTTTATCGATCGTGCATTTGGTTTCCGGTATTTGAAACGTTTAGTTCCTTTCCTATTCCATTTTCTGTTCATTTGGTGAAAGATATAGAGAAGCTTCCTAAATGAGATCGAGTTCCATGACAATGTAGGCTAGAAATATGCTATTTGCTGCTATTCTATCTATTTATGCTTCAAGTTGAAAGAAGATATCACTTTATGATGAAAAAAAATGATGGTAGCCTCTTGTTTGAAAGGCTTCGCGATATTCGAGGAGCCGGATGTAGCTATTTAGCCATGATATTTAGAAAGCTAGTAAGGATGACAAGAAGAAAAAAAATAGAACATTCCAATCAAGCACAATTCTTCTGGTTGTTGTTGTTGTTGTCTAAAGCATGTCTACTCCTTGAGCAGTAATATAAAAGTAGAAAAATTATACAGAAGATCAGTAGTATACTAATGTGGTAGTTTGGGTCTTATTGCTTCAATCCAAAATACCCTCCAAGTTTCGTCGTTCTTAATCTATTACATGGGGGAGGGGGGAATGAGACTTGATCCCGGGATGGAGCGTGGGGTATCCAAGAGCTCTATTCGTTTAATTTCAAGCTCTGCTAAACTTTCATGTTTCTTAAATATTCACCATAAAATTCACCTTTCCCTCGTATCCTCAGCAGAGAAATTACTGTGGCTTGCATGGTGCATAATTGCAACTCAACTGCCTGTTTCTTTTCTTCACAGAAAATGTGGAAAAGGTTGGGTTCCTTTGGGAACTGAATGGAGCCAAGGAAAGGCTAAAGATATTCAAAGCTGATCTGATGGTGGAAGGATGCTTTGATGAGGCCATAAAAGGAGTTGATGGGGTCTTCCATACTGCATCGCCAGTACTTGTGCCGTATGATGAGAACGTTCAGGCAAAGTTATCTTAGAACCCTCATTTATATGGCCTAAGTGGTTTTGAAAATGAATATGTTTGATTAATATGTTTATTGGCCCAAGTGATTTTAAAAATAAGTAGAATGTCACTTCTTTAGCGTACCAAACATCTGAATGAGCATTCCAGGAGAATGACCATTCCATTCCAGCATATGCTCAAAAATTACCCAAATATGCTGATGACTATTTCCAAAATGTGAAGTAATGAGGCATAATTACGTTGAGCGGTGTACACGTAAGATACTAGCTGCATTTAGAACCAATTGCAGGCAATGGGTACACAGATTCGAGGCTATAGAATTGGTAAATGCAGGTTGGGTTTGGTTGAGTATTATTATTATTGCAAAAGAATAGCACTATTAGTTTTCAACCCTCGCTTTCGATAGGTTTTGAGGTTGTTTCTTATTGTTCTTTGCGAATGGCTAAGCAAAATCTCAACACACGCAGGTTTTGTTTAGATCTTGGTCTGTAGAGCAAGGAAAAAAGGGAAGCTATTCATCAACTGTAATTGTTTTTCTCTTTCGTTTCCTTGTGGACTCTCCGAACTATATCATTTAACCGGGCCAATACTTTAACCACTTGAAACTTGTTTTGCACTTGCTATAAAATGAGTCAAGTGCGTTTTTGACATTCAAAGTTACCTGAACACCATTTTAATTTAGGCCTCGTTTGATTCGCGGACTAAAAAAAGTGGGATTAATAGTCCTGGGATTGATAGTACTAGACTATTTATCCTGAGACTAATTTAGTACTGAATCTCACACAATCCCCTGTTTGATTCATGTAGGATTAACATTGGGATATCTCATGTTTTGGCCAATCCCATGTTTGGTTCCCTAAACTACGTTTCGGGATTAAACAAGTGGCATTTTTGCAATTTGGTGGATTTCCCTTCCGCGTTCATTTTATCCGGGACTAAACAATCCCACCACCCCCCAGGTATTGTGTAATCCCATACGTATTGGATAAAACTTGTCCCGGGATTGTTAATCCCATGCCATTTTTGCGGAACCAAACAAGGGATAACGCGGGATTGGACAAAAATAGTCCAATCCCACCTCCTAATACCCGAATCAAACGAGGCCTTAGTGAATAGAGAAAATATATCTGCTGGAATGCTTTTCTGCCTAGTCCGAGTATACTTCAATTAGAGGTTTGAGTCCAACTCCTTGGTAGGCGAAAGCATCTAGCACTCGAGCCTATCTTACACAGTATTTCCCCGTTCATTTTCTTTTTGTCCAAAACTCCCGCAAGCTGTATTATCGAGGATTTGGCAAGGAAAAGGAAACCAAAATAGAGGGATCGAAGGGATGCCAAAGCCACAATCCAAAGACAGTCTTACTAAGTTGATAGGATCCAAGTCTGCCAGACTAACGTGTCACAATGTGGTAATCCTGTTTAAAGTATGGTGTCAAAAGCTTCTAAATGAGATCGAAATGCTCAGCTTAGTGCAGAAACTGTTCTAGAATGAAACTTCTTTTGAAATGTGAACACGATTAATGGACCAAATCAGATATTTCTCTTTTTGGACCAAATTATTTCTAACTCGCTAGTGACATGGAAATTAGGTTTATATGATTGCAAATACTGCAGGCAACTCTGGTTGATCCGTGTATTAAGGGCACCCTGAATGTCCTAAGTTCCTGCACCAAAGCAAGCAGTGTGAGAAGGGTTGTGCTCACCTCCTCCTGCTCTTGTATAAGATACCGGGATGATGTCCAACAAGTTTCTCCTCTGAATGAATCTCACTGGAGTGATTTGGAGTACTGCAAACGCTACAATGTAAGATCACTAGATCCTACATGTCTATATTTCCAAAAATTTAAAAAAAAAAAAAAAAATCACACATCAATGGGTTTGTTCACAAGATGTGCCAAACTTTCAATGGGATCTTTGTGTGGAAAATGATTCAAATCTTGCAAAATTAGGTTTTTATAGCATCACCTATTTTCCATTACTGAGATAAATGAGTCGAATTTTTTCTTGCATATATAGCTGTGGTATGCATTCGCAAAAACTACAGCAGAGAAAGAGGCATGGAAAATAGCAGAGAAAAGTGGGATTAATCTAGTAGTGGTGAACCCCTCGTTTGTAGTTGGTCCTTTGCTTGCTCCCCAACCAACCAGTACACTCGAGCTGATATTGACCATTGTCAAGGGTAAGACGAATGAATTCCCTATAACTTCGATACATCAATTTCTTGCGGTGAATGCAAAGAGTTAATTCAGTTTTGAAAATCAAATATCTAGACCAGCCGCAGAGCTAATCTTAGTTTGGCAGTTTTCTTAATCTGTCATCAGGTTTGAGAGGAGAATACCCGAATACTACAATAGGGTTTGTGCACATAGATGATGTTGTTGCTGCTCATATTCTGGCGATGGAGGAAAGCAAAGCATCGGGGAGGCTCATATGTTCTAGCTCCGTGGCTCATTGGTCTGAGATCATTGACATGCTTAGGACCAAATATCCATCCTACCCATTTGAAGACAGGTTTGACAGCGTGTTCTGTTTACTCACATTTGTAAAGTCGGCACTAAATTGTTTTATATCTTTTGCCGCATGTTTAGAATGTCGAGGGCGCAATAGCCTGTGAAATAATACATTTTGTGGCTTCCATGTAGGTGTGGTACCCTTAAAGGAGATAACAACCCACACAGCATGGACAGCAGCAAGATTATTGAGTTGGGACTTCCTCCTTTAAAGCCACTTGATCGAATGTTTGATGACTGCATCAAGAGTTTCCAAGACAAGGGGTTCCTTTGAGCTCCATTTTTCTTTTCTGCAAGCTGCTTTAACTCTGTTGTGAGCCCATTTATTTTAAAAAACATACATTGTTTAAACTTTGTCCCGAGCTCAGTGTTCCGTATTCAACCCGCCGGCTCAGAAGGAGTGTCTCTTCCTGTCAGCTAGAAGAAAACTCAACCAAGCAAGCCATGAGATGAATTCTGCTACATTTTAATTGCTATTATTCAGGGTGAGTTTCCCAATTGACTAAATTGATTGAAGCTTGTGTTTCAACAAATTTCAAAACAAGTCATTCTATTCGATCGTACATCAATTAAAATACCATTCCAGTTCAAAAGAATAAAATTAAATACCATCTAGAATGTATCCAATTGGTACGAAATTGGCACACAAAATTCTCCATATCGCCTGTTGTTTTATTGTGTAGTAGTATTTTAAATAATGTCATATCATCTTTTTAAATATAATTACTGAGAATTAAATTTTCAAAAATTCACTTGAGTAGTAATAGGAATATGACTACTAGGAATCAAATTCATGGAAATTTGCTACCTGAAATAATTTCATTCCAGTGTTTGGATTAGTTTAGTAATTTTATGCAAGAAGCAATTACTTTGAAAATTTATCAAAGAAAATTTCATCTTTTAATGATTGAGCCTGGATTAATCTCAGATTACCATGGGGTAGGGAAGTGATCAGATTCCTAATTAGTGCGAGAATCTGATTTTTGCCTGAATATGTCATCAGGAATCGCATTCCTATTTCTTATCTCTCCCAAACATTAGAATAGTGAAAATATGATTTCACATTTCTATTCATGTCTATTCTAAATGTCAGAATCATGGAATAAGGTATGATATGCATTCTCATTTCTCCTCGAGATTTCCGATATCCAGACCGACTCTTAAGTTTTCCATCCATATTGATGGTGTATGTGCTACGCGTGTGTTGCGCATCCATTGACGTAAAAATGGTTCCACTCCACAAATAAATGTTTTTTTTTTGTACTTCTCAAACCCTATATTCACTCACACCACTAAGGTACTTCTCCCTACCTATTTTTCTTTTTTTAATAATTGTTCCTCCCACATATAGGCGCTTATGTTTCCATCTTAATCAATTTTGGAGGTCAAGTTAATTTCCATCCCTACATTTAAATGAACCCACTTTGCCCGTATTTCACTATATCTGTCACGCCCTCAATTTCAATAAGCCGAATACAAATAAAATCCACGTAGGATCGATGACAAGGTCAAACAATTTTTCATAGAAAATCAAAGTCAAAGTACAATGAGCTGCTACTCAAAGGTACCCTTACCAATGCAAAAATAACAAAAGTTTTAAAGTTTTTACATAAGTTGAAATAGTCAAAAAAGCTTGGAGAAATTAAAGTTACAATATCATCTTCCAAAAATGTACTTAGTATGAAGATGAGAAAATAACTTCGAAATCATAAAATCTTCATGGCATGCAATCACACTCCAAGCATCCGATCTCATGCTCCATGTTGTGTACCTGGGAAAGATAGGGTGAGCTCACTAGCTTGTAGGAAACATTTCTACCAACACTAAGGGTATAGAGATTGAAAGATGCACATGAATGAATAAGCTAAGATGGATCAAGATAAATGAATTTGATGACAAGGTGTCTAGGAGATACCTCAAAGATCTAGTGGAACCAAAATATCCATAAGTTTTCTCATAACCGCTACATTTCGTGTCGTGGGTTCATCCCCCTCAAAACACAGTCATTTACACGAACATTTCATTTACAATACTTCACAAATACCCAAAATGTCTAAAAATAACCCAAGTATCATTTACATTTATCATATGCATCTTATTCTTTTTAATCATTCGTTCATTCTCTGGGCATGCCATATAGGCCCCGTGTCACTCCGGGCATACCATTAAAGGCCCCGTGTCACTCCGGGCATACCCTTTCGGTCCCGTGTCATGCATTTCACATTTACATTTCCACTTATCAATCAATAAGTTCAACTTAGTGTCCAAAGCCGGTTCACGTATCACAATACCCTTTTACAAGTGTCCAAAACATCCATGTAATTTACTTAGTTCAAAAAAACTCGTCGTATATCGGTAATGGCCAAGTTAACACGTGTCAAAGTGTATGAGAAACCAAGACAACCAAGAGAAAGCATAAAATGCACCATGACGAGTTACCAAAGCTTAAAGTTCAATTAGAGAAGTTTTGAAAGGACCAATGAGGGCCCGGAGTGATGGAACATGAAAACGGAGTGATAAACCTCAAGAAAATACGACACGCTGATAGTAAAAAGGACATTTCTCTCAAAATACAAAGGATATGAATATGAAACCAATTGGGTTTGAAAGTAGACTTGTAGAGCTTTCCAACGATTCAAGAATCACCTCAATCGGAGTTCGGACGAAGCCGGGGCGTGCCCGCGAAGTTGGAAAAAAAAGTCTGCCTGAACAAAGGAATCTGGATCGATCCATGCAAGGAGTGGATCGATCCACTCTAGTGAAATCCGTGAGCAGACCATTCTGGATCGATCCACTCAAGCCACTCAAGTGAAATCCGTGAACTAGCCATTCTGGATCGATCCAGGTAAGGAGTGGATCGATCCACTACGTACCAAAAGTGAAACAGAGGGTTTTGGATCGATCCACTGTTAAGAGTGGATCGATCCACCTGGGTTTCGGGTGGAAAATTAACAACCTTGCTCATATGGATGGGGGCTTCATTCCAAGTCCAAATTGGGGTTTCAAAACACAACTAAACAAAGGAGATAAACATATTCACAACCAATTCATAGAGCTATCAACCAAATATGTAAACCCAAACTTATTCAAGAGTCAAATCCAATTCCATGGTGATAATCAAGTTCAACAAGGGATTTAGGAACAAAGAGAAGAACAATGCACTCATTCAATCAATATACACTTAGAGGATGTAGAAAATTGTTCCCTACCTCAATGGTTTAGCTCCAAGGATGAGAGAGTGAAAGCCCTAGCTCTTGTTCTTGGATCCCAACCAAAATGCACCTCTTCCAAGCAAAACCAAATGTACCCGGACTCTTAATCACGTAAAGATGGCGAATACGAAGGTAAATCTTGAAGTAATGAAGGTTGGAGGTGTAAATTTTGTAGAGAAATGGAGCAAATTTGGGAGAAGAGTAGAGGGAGAAAGAGGCGTTGGTTTTGGGGAAGGAGAAAAGAGTGTTTGCTTTCTCCAAAAAATCAGTCATACATGGCTATATGCACTCCCACAAATCACACTTACACCCCTCATGATCATAATGTATCTCACAAAGACCCAAATGCAACACTAACTTCACATTGACCCCATATTACTCTATTTTCATTTCCTCACACATTCCCAACATTAATTTTAGAAAAATTATATAAAACTACGAGTCCTTACAATATCACCTTCTTTTCTTCTTTTTTTCTTCTTTTTTGGATATTTTATGTAGGGAAAGTGTCACGACCCAAATCTAGCATATTTGAACATTATGACCAGCCATAGAGTACGTCTCACTAAAGGCCTCTATTGTTACTTTTTTGTTTTTTTTTCTTGAATACGATAAATAACATTCGCAGAAGCCATATTTAAGTAATCACCAAAGTCCTCTATTCATTTGCTAACGGGAACTTTTGTTACATTTTTTCCTTACTCATTACATGACCATAAGCTTAATAATATAGGTACATGGCCCGTCCTAATTCTAATAACCTGAAAAGAAAAGATTTCAACAACATAAGCCAATGCTTGTGTGAAATTATGAATTATTAGAGTTACATGATCTACTATGGAATTTTAACACTTTTCGTCAAGGAAGCATAAGTCATAGAATTAGTTTTTCATGGCTTCAAATGTAACCAAAATCATGGTATGATTAGTTTTTCATGGCTTCAACTGTAACCAAATTTCGTAAACAAGTTCGTATATAACATAACATGTCATAAACATATGCGATATACCATCCAACGATTGCCACCAGCTTTTATGGAGCGAACCCCAATACATAGAGTGAATATTTGATCAATTCAGTTGAACACTTGGTTGTGCCCCTTTCTATTCTGCCCTTATAACACCGTTCTCATTGGTATCTTTAATGTTACTCAGATTTAGGGATATCGTTCGGATGTATCGATAATACTATTTTCATAAATTGTGCAAAACATCATAATTCCATGGTATGATTGCTACAAAAGAATTCCATAGGTTAAAAGAATTCCATGGTTGGATAATTTTCTAAGCTTGGTAAGAATTGTTGAACAGATAACAATCAAACCGATTTTTTTCCCACTTCAAACTGAAATCTGTTATTCCATACAAATAATTAAGGAACGTGGCTTACATACTTTTGTAGATCTATGTGTCTAGTTTCTTATAAAGCAACCGGAAAGTGTTTTTGAGTTTTCTAGGCGATATAGCCGTTCTTGTAAGGTGCAACATTTCTGTCAACATTACGAATATTACAACAATATCTCGGTGTATGATTTTTAGGAATTTAGGTACTCCGAGTAAGATTCTGAGATTTTAACCCAAGATCAAATACGTATAGATGTATCTACAGTTAAAATCTCATAGTATTTCAAGTTTGGGAGCTATGGTGGAAAAATTGTCGAATTTCAGCGGACTTGACATCTTAAAATTGCTGCTTTTTTAGGGTCAGTATTATTACGAATTTTTTGTACAAGAAATCTCCTTTATCCTCAACTAATCATAGTTAACTTAGCCTTATACATTTCGTCACCGGGTTGGATACTTGGACGGTGACCTGAGCGGTGCATTTTCCATAATTCCCTGGAAGCTGGGCGTGCATCGGCTTAAAAAATAGGACCAGCCTGTGGTCATCCCATTTGTCAAGCCAATGGGCCATACGAACAAGATGATGTGTAGTGGATACTTCATAACTGGAGTGACGACGGTTGCCTAAAGTTGCTAAAGAATTGCCATAAAGCTCTTCCAGACAATGGAAAGATAATCGTGGTGGAGGGAATTCTTCCGGTAATGCCAGATATTAGCGCCACTACAAAACGCCTTGGAGGAAAGGAGCGCACCCAAGAGGAGTTTTTGGCCCTGGCCACCGGAGCTGGATTCTCTGGCATTAGATTGGAATGTTTTGTCTGTGACTTGTGGATCATGGAATTTTACAAGTTATATATATATATATATATATATATATATATATATATATATATATATATATATATATATATATATATATATATATATACAACCCCCTTCACATAAGGGACCTTGATGGGGGAAAATTTCCGGCCAAAGCGTATCAGCCCTTGGATGTGAATAAACGGCTCAGATTTTAAAAAAGAGTTCGCGGATCCTAGACCCGGGTTTCTTCAATTCACGGGTCAAAATTATAAAACAAGTTAAAACCTTTCCCTATTCACAAATCGATTACCCACACTTTCATCATCTGGAGAGACGATCTCGTCGAACAAGGAGAAGACCACCGCGCAAAACCAAGGTTCGATCTGTGTGTGTGTGTGTGCGTCTCTCGTTTTCTCACTATCGAGCTTGTTTTCTGTCTCCGAGTTACGTTTTATAGTCGAAATAACTAGGGTTTCCAAACCCCATTTCGATTTCAGAGGAATTAAACACCTTTTGTTTTTCTTTTTCTCTTTCTTTTTTTTTGTTGGTATTTCGGAAAAACTGTGGTTTAATCTGGTTTATTAGGAATGTTGTTTAACTTTTCTTTTCCATTTTCTGTTTTTCTCCCTGTTTAAAAGTGTGGCTACGTTTCTCTTATGTTGTGCATTTGCTAATGTTCATTTGCTTTTGGTAGTTCTGTGATGAGCATTGATTGTGGTCAATAGCAATTTGGAACTATGATTCACCTCAAGGACAGGTTTTGCTATGCTTCTTTAGTTCTGTTATGTGCATCTAAATCTTCCAACCAATATCAATGACCTTTTTTTCGGCTTGAACTCGAAAGATTTTTCCATCGTACTTCGTTCAAATTCATTGGAGAGCTTGATAGTTTTTCCCCCAAACAAACAAAGGCTGGTATTAGCTATAGATACTTCATTACTGTAGAAGGTATTACAGTACCACTTACTTAACTATGGCTGATTGATTCTTGATTCTTGATTATTGACATGTGGAATGTTAAGCACACAACTAGTGGCACAACAAACTGGGCACATAGCACAAAGAATTGCAGGTACAAGGAACAGAGGCACAGATGACAGTTGATTCATTAGCTTGCATCATGTTTGGATGTTAAACACTCTTGATATGAAATATACTCGATCTTTAGAATAGAGACTACCAAGTACTGCAATCTAGAGAAAATGCCTTGACATTCTGTTGTATCCCGAGCAGAGCATAGAGGTTACTGAAGTGGTGTCTCATTACTATTTTGTTTGAATCAAGACCTTGACGTTCTGTTGTATACTCGTATGTCTACAATACCCTTTTTGTTCTTTCAATTTTCATGTTCTTTCAATTTTCAGCACTATACCTTTGCTAATGGTCCTTTCTTAAATTACTTGGATTAGTTACTGCGAGAAGCGCTGGATAGCCATGGGGTAGACGAGAACGTGATTACTCGGGTGATTGTTACAAGAGCTGAGAAGGACTTGAAGGATATGAGGGGGCTTTACTACAAGAGAAATAGTGAAACTCTTGATCATTTAAAAGTAGTCTCATGCGACGGAAAGATTCCCATTTAAAAGTGCTGAAGATTCGTACAGTGACGGGAGCTTTGTAACTTTTTTTTCATATTTTTTTTATGTTTTTGTTTTAATGTTTTTTTTGTTGGGGTAGGAAAAGGATGGGGGATGGTGAAAAACTGTGTACTTTAGTGCTTAATGGATCAATGAGAATGTTGGATACAGTTTACAATAAAAAATTGTATATGAGAATGGTGTTGAAGAAGTACTGTTGTTGCAGCTACTTGATCAATGAATGTACTTGTATTGAAAGATGAATGTACTTGTACTTATGTATGTAAGTAGAATGTGCGGCTCGGCATGAGTCTAATATAAACATTAAGCTGAGACGCTTTTGACATCGGGCTAGACTGAAAACAAGGAAAACTCAATCTGTCAAATTTTCTTAATAGTACCTTGCAGCCACAAAGTTGACACATGATTGTTCATATGCCATGAAGCACGATATGGACGTGACACACTATAGGTTGTTTTAAAAATAACCTGATATGAGATACGAGATACGGACACGATACGATATAGACACAACCTATTCAAGTAACAGGTTCAACAAATATTATAATCCAGCACACTGCAACCTTACAACATTCATAGGCAAAAGAATGCTTGAGCTGAATTTCTATTGATCATATAGTGCAATTACATCATCTGAGTACAAGTTACAAAATTCATTTCTGACATTTCAAAAAAAAAAAAATTCTAAACAACTGTAGTCCAAACAAAATTATTTTGAATGCTACCCATGTTTCTAAGCACTCCTAACAACTGTAGTCCAACTGTAATAAGCTTCATCCTTTTGATCAATACACATGTAAATGGGTAATAAAGCATCAGTATCATCTTGAGAGCCAGCAGCAACACCATTCTCCAAAAGTAGACCATAACTAGTAGAAGCAGCATGGGTCCAGCTAGCAAATAGGAAATCCTGAAGCACGCATCAAAATCAAATAGCATTGGAAACAAACCAGCAAGATACAGCAGCAAAACTAGTACAGCCAATAGCAAAATTATGAAGAAAAAAAAAGAAAAAATGCGGCCCCTAGCCATTAGCAAAACTAATAAAACTGCTCATATAGGTATCTCTTTCTAACTTTCGGTTGATATGAGGTGCTAGATGTACATAACTTTGAGATCTACGAATTACCCCTGTGCCTAGGCTTTGGAGTACTTCAACTCCCAAAAATCAGTATGCAGTTAATGTAATTTTTTCAAAATTTAAATCCTCACGACGTTCATTCAAACATGATACTAGTTCAATGGAAGTATGTGAAGACTGCACAAATAATCAAACAGTTGGAAACCCTAGTTATTTTAAATCAGAAATGCAAGCAAAATCGCACACATCCAGACACCTCTTGAGAAAAACGAGAGAGAGAGAGAGAGAGAGTGATTTCGAGTTCCAATTCCTCTGAAATCGAAATCGAAATCGAAATGGGGTTTGGAAACCCTAGTTATTTCAACTATAAAACGTAACTCGGAGACAGAAAACAAGTTCGATAGCGAGAAACGAGACACACACACACACACACAGAGAGAGAGAGAGAGAGAGAGAGAGAGATCGGACCTTGGTTTTGCGCGGTGGTCTTCTCCTTGTTCGAAGAGATCGTCTCTCCAAATGATGGAAGTGTGGGTAATCGATTTGTGAATAGGGAAAGGTTTTAACTTGTTTTATAATTTTGACCCACGAATTGAAGAAACCCGGGTCTAGGATCCGTGAACTCTTTTTTAAAATCTGAACCATTTATTCACATCCAAGGGCTGATACGCTTTGGGCCAGAAATTTTCCCACATCAGGGTCATGTGAAGGGGGTTGTATATATATATATATATATTTGGACTAGAGGAAAACATGCATTAATTCCAGCTTTGTTTTTTTTTCACTTGAATAAAATGATAGTATCAACATGCATGGATGAGTCCGGTAAATAAGAAATGCATTGTTGCCTCCGTCATTCATTTGTAGGCATATGTGGTGAAGTGTCCTTATATTACTCGTCTTATGTTTTAAGACTACTCCTCCGTATTGTCTATAAAAGGAGAGACCTTGGCATTAATCAATAAATTAACTACTTGTGTGCTTGTTTATCTTTTTTGTCGATCTTTTCCTACTTTGTGTTTGTATGTACTTCATGTTTGCTCTTTTGTTATCATTAGTCCGTCAAGTGGGAGTTTTAACTATTAATGGTAGCAGAACTTTATCACAAGGATTTAAAATATCGACCACTACATAGCTGTTTTTCAGACTTTCAATACCTCCACACCCCACTATTCTGGCACTACCCAAAATTCACACTTATATCGGTCGATTATCGATACATATTGGGTTTTATCCAATTTTTCACCCGCTTGATCATGACCGCTATGGCCAGTGCAAGTGTTTTTGGCAACAAATTTTTTTGGAAAAGTCTACGGGTAAACCAAATTTTGTACCCCATTTGCACACCAGCTGAGCTGGCAAGCTGAGTGGGTTAAAATCTGGCCCCACCCACACCTTTTTAGCCATTTCAAAATTCTCTCCAAAAAAATGCCCGGCAATCCCTAAATCAGTAAACCCATATTTTATATAAGGACCCAAATCGATTTGAAGGCTCCATTCACGATCATCTCCAAAGGGCATTCTCTCGCAACCAACTATGAACGCTACCTCCATCTCCGGCCACCAGTGACGCCACCCAATCTCTCTCCCGAACTTCTCTCTCTCATGTTCACTCACTCTGCAACATCATTTCGCCACGGGAAAATGAATCCCAAGCCCAAAAAACCAAACATGTACAAGGAGAGCTTGCACAAATGAAGGGCAAAAGTGGGAAATATAAGCCATTGCTCAGCTGGTGTGCAAATGGGGTACAAAACTTGGTCTGGTCCAGTTTAAAAAAAAACACACACACACACAAGGGCGACAACCAGTTTCCACTATGTATCATTTGATACTCCATCTGCTGCTACACCATTTCCTCTACCGCTTTGCAATTCGCTACCGCTATTTAGAAACTTGCTTTATCCCTTAATTAATACAGCGATCTCGTTCCAGGCGTGAAGGTGTAGCGGCATCATGAATGATAAGTATTACCCCAGATCTAGTGAACTTTAACATACTTCAAAAATCAAATAAATTTATTCAAAATTCATCGTTGGAAAGGTTGCCTTGCAGTACTAATTTAAATTTTGCATGTTGAGTGGGAAATATATATAAGAACGGCCCATAATTTCTCGACAAGGTGCTGTTGGTTGTCTTCCTCCCTTGGACTGGAGCTCAGCCCAAGACCACGACATGGGCTGGGCTAAACCAATGAAATAGTACTATCTGGCCTCCTTTTTTCCTTTTGGGAAAAAGGGAATCTAAACCTTTTTGTTAGGAGAAATCTACGGCTGCAAAAAATAAATAAATAAAAAAATACTTAAGTTTGTGGGGGGGGAGTCAAAGATCGGAATGTTAACGAATTGTTGCCAGTTTTCACGAAATCGGGTCAATAACCATGAATTGGTTTTTTGATCTACGACAACCATGTATCGATCGTATTCATAAGTTTGTCAGATGAGTAATGCTAGGTTATCGATTAAAACATGCACTCATAAGTTTGTCAGATGAGTAATGCTAGGTTACCGATTAAAACATGCACACGCGATAGTATTTCATGTCCCATCTTGCATGCCAAAAACTACATCAGGTAGTATACACACAGCTCAAATGCGATCAATCTATCTATGAAAATCTAAACAGAAAAATCTGCAGGTCTATACACTCCAGAGTCCAGACTAAGCCATACAAATCTCAAGGTATTACTCTCTACAATTTACCTGAGTTGGGATAGGGTTTTCCAATTAGACGAAGAAGGTACTGAATCTCACAAGAAAGAAGAAACCCTCATTCTTGACTGGGCCATCCTGTCAATAGTACAAAGAGAAGAAAGTTTCTTCAGTCACTTCCAGAGTTCAACTTCTCTCCAGCTGCATGAAGGTTGCCGAGTCGGTCCAAAAATTGGAAAACAAGCTTCAACTGAATAAGGATTACTTAATTCCTATGCCTTAATCCCCGATGGAGTGAGTTGTTCCCCGTTCATGCGAAACTACTCACAAGGGTTTTGAGTTCGGAGATAATGTCGGTAGGGCAATTTACAAATTTCCGCCATCAGAGCTGCTGCAGGCTTGATTCGGAAGAACACTGTTCCCAAAATCTCCATCCAAGCTCATTGCCTGGACTTCTTGTGGAGAGAGAATCTTGATGCAGCGAACACAATGTACAAACTCCCTACAGAAAACCAAAACAAACCTGTAAGTAGCCATGGAACTAGCAATGCGGAATCTGTAAGACTTACCTAAAATGGAATTCAAGAACAATGAAGAGGAGAAAACGTAAAAAGCATGAGCACAGGTGCAACAAGACTAGTTTGACTTCCATTTAATCCTTAAATTTTCCCTTTCCCCTGTTGGTCACGGAGAATTACTAACCATCAGCTCTGGTGTATTAAACTTCTCTACCTAAACATGCACAAGCAAAATGTATTGCACCAAAGTCAACAGTAAGGACTGAGAAAGTTTAAGAGGGTGCATCCTAAATAAGTCAAATGTTGCATATATATGGTTCTAGGTGACGTGACAACAGATATGGTCACCCATCAAAAAAATCATGCCATCAGCCAAGTCACATAATGCGCGTGGGTGTACATAAAGTGTTTAAAGAATACATCTCAAACTACTAAAAATCTCGAGAACGGGGATTAAGAGCAGCAGAGTGAGCAAGGATTGAGAGCGGGAGCTGAGGATACTTGTGGAAGATTATGTGACCCATGGCATGACTCCATATTTAAAGGAAGGTCATCGCGTAGTGTTTCTCCTTCAAATGGCCCGAGAAGGGTGGATTTTCCAGGGCAAATTTTCTCTAGAGTAACAAGAAGATTTAAATTGATGCTAAATAAGAAGTCACTAAATATATTGTAGAAAAATGATGGAAAATTAACTAGAGGAAAAAACTTAATAAGTTTGTGCGACTTACTCCCAAGGATCATCCCCAACTAGCAAGACATCACTTTCATGATCCACATATACTAGCTTCCATCCAACTCTATGTCGGTCCTCCAGCTGTCCCTCTATACCAAATCTGCGCGCCAGATCTTGTTTAAGCTCTTCATAACCTGAATATCGGGTAATATCTATTGATCTCCCAACAGCTCCTCGTTTGTACACCTTCAGAAGAAAATTTTCCAAGTCAGAATCCAAGGTTAGTAGAAATAAAAGAACATACTTGCAACTGCAAATCTGCTATGAAAAACCTTTGTGAATGTCCGCATCCGCTGAAACTGCGAAGGTGGTGGAGCCCACGCCCCCGCGTTCAAGAAGCTGCTATCGTTGAGTGGGGAATCAAGTGAATTGAAAGTCATATCCGGAACTCCAAATGATTGAGAAACTATTGATGATGACTGTTCGGCCTGTGCATCTTTGGGATGCATAACAACTCCCGAAGACAGGTTATTTGAGAAATCCTTCGCTGAACCTCCGATTCCCTTTGTGAAAGAATCAGGAATCATTGGCATACCCAATTGGCTTTCGATGGTTCCACCAAATGGTACACTGTTTCTTGGATCACCCTGAACCTCCACATCTCGGATTGTGTCCTTAAACAATACAGATTGTTGATTGAATGACATTGGGTCGTTGTTCTGCTGTTGCAAATGGAGATCATTCTGAGAAAGGCAAGCTGAAGTTGCTGAAGATGAAGCGTCCAAGTAATCCATCTGGGTTCCAGAGGCATTTAGATACATTTGTTGGGAGAAAAACCCTTGGTTTAGAGTTTGACTTTTCGAAATATTCAATGATGGCTTGATATCGGTTTTCTGCTGCAAATCTTTTTCTAAGTTAGCCTTAGAAGCAGACATGGTTTCCATACCACTGGAAGTATTCAAGAGCGTGGCAGAACACTGAATCATCTCCTCCCCTTTTCCAGTGGTCCTCTGGGCCCTACCGTTTACTAGTGGATTAACAAAATTTGGACAGTTGTTTGTGGAAGGTGAAGTTGAACAAGATGGAACATCGTCGGTTATTCCAGATTGGCCTCCACCTGCAGCTCCCGTCAACAAGCTGCTGCCAGCTGTTGCAAGTTGATTGCTTGTAGGGGTGTGACCCACATGCCCAGGAAAATCTGACTGCTTCGGCTGCTGGGACGGATGAGAGAACCTGAGATTTTGTTGACTATTAGTCCTTGAGATCTGCTGGGGAATAAGGTGTGCCTGAGGGAGTGAGGTTGATATTGCTTGAGGCATATCCAGAGTTTGGCTGGGGGCCACAGACCTCGAAAAGCTCTGAGATGGATCTAGAAATGGTCTCTGCTGCTCTAAAATGGCTGCTTGTTGCTGCTGTAGCTTTAAAAGTTGAAGCTGAATTTGACCTTCTGACATCTGTGGCTGTTGGTTAATTTGATCAGGCAGCTGGGATTGCATTAAGTTCTGCTGTTGATTCTGACCAATAATCTGCTGCTGCATCTGTGAGAGATTTCTATTCATCTGATGGCTCTGAATGGACGGTTGCTGCTGATGAAGGACATTCTGAACCTGCGACTGCAGAATTTGGGCCTGAACTTGTGTCGAGGGGAGATTTTGATTAATCAAATTCGAGTTTTGAGAAATATCTGTTAACTGTTGCGGTTGCTGTTGCTGTATGACGGAACCTAAAGAATTCAATGTGGAGGCAGTTGGAAGCTTTTGGAGCTGATCAAGCTGTGGTTGCTGAGTTGGCTTCTGGGCATTACTGAACTGTATGTTGTTTTGCTGGGGAATTTGGGATGGTGACGAAAACCCTAGATTTTGAAGAGCGGACCCGGATAAGGACTGCAAGTAGTTTGGCTGTTGTAACGAGTTATTGAGTGAAGGGTTTTGTTGCATGTTCATCCACTGGACTAAGCTAAGGCCGGGGAGAGATTGGGGATCCTTCATGTACATGTCGTCAACAAGCCAAGGCATTGTCCTCTTGAATAGGCTGTCTAAACCAGATGATTCATCATCTGCACAAGAGTGACAACATAACGATAGGGGGTCAGAAAACCTGTGACTTCGATAGTCTATTTATCATTGTTGAGGTGGAAAAAGAGTTTTCTTTCTGGCAGAAGCATCTCCAAGGTTCTAATTATTACCTGAGGTACCGAGAAGTTAATATAAAATATGCAGTATTCACCAGTAGAGTACCAAATAAAGATACCTTTGATGGTCAAAAGTAGACCCAAAGGTCCCCTTATCGCACCTTGTTCTTTAAATGGACATAAATGATCAGCTAATGCTATCAACTTGTCATTCAGAATAACTTATCGGTGGACTGACTTGGTGAAATGGATCAACCCATTTTAGTCAAAGACCAATAATGGAGGCCTTGTTGCATGTTCATCCACTGGTTTGGCAAATCTTGTCATTTTTTTTTTCCTTTTATAGAAGTGAGCAAAGGTGCACCTCCATCAATTAGGCAAATACCTTGCCAAAGCCAAAATTGATGGATATCAAGCTAATGGTTTTGGCAATGGCACAACAACTGGCTTCGGCAAACTTGCCATATCGGCTAATAGCTGCTAATAAAAGGTGACTTTGCCAACATGGTAATATGGGCTTGCACCACTGGACCAGGTATGCCCTTTTTAGTTTTCTGAGGCTATAGCTAGGCTAACCATGACTTCAGCTTCGTCTAGATGGCATTAACACAATGAAGATGCTCTTGAGCAACAAGGAACCTCAAAACTGGTACATGCATAGGTGCCATTGATGCATACAAAAAATTTTCAACTATTGAGAACAAAGGGAAAGTAAGAAAAAATGAAAGTCCTATCATATCTAGTATTATATCATTTACCTAGCATTCCTGGTTGCCGTGGACGCTTCGATCCGAAGAACGGGGGAGTAGGGCAAATGAAAAAGGGAGCTGTCACAGGTTCAATCTCCCAAACCGAGACACGGTTACGCCTTTCCCCAGCAGTTGATTCATCCCAACCAACCTATTCAAGAAATGATGGCTTTGAATGAAGAGTAACTTTTGTGAAATAAATTTAATGCACAGAGAAGCAAAAAGACTAAAAGGGGAGCAAATGCCATGATTTTTACCTGCAAATTTCGCCATTGAGAGTTTTTCCATCTCGCAGGATCCAGATCGGTGATTCCTGTAACTGTTCCCATATACCTACAGAAAAATCACTCTCTTTAATCCTTTGAATATACACTTGAAGTTGAATATACTGCTTCTCAAATTTGAAGATGCTCGGTTTCAAAAATCATGACTCGTGTCAAATTGTACAAAAACAGATTGTTATCACCGTTCTGTGATTTTCAATCTTCATGTGTCAAACCACTAGTGTGCGACAATGAATAAAGACACCAATAAAACTACCTTCTTGTTCCCGACTCTTCGGTTTCAAACATCATCCGAAATCGCATGCCTAGGGATATTTGATTGCTGCAAACTGCTTTGTAATACTTGGCTAAAGGGATAACAAATTCTGACGGGCTTGTTCTGCATACCAAAGAAAAATGATCTCAGAACAAATCACGAAACAAACGCAATTCAATTTCATGTATCCTTATAAGCTGGGGTAAAATTTATCAAAATATAACGGTAAAGTAACAAACAAAAAGTGCTATACCTTGGATTATAGAAGACAGTGAAGGGGCTATTGTTTGCAGCGGCATGGGCAGCTGCTGCTAGAATTCCAATATGCATGCTATCACTTGACAACACCGATGATGATAAATTGGTAGGTTGCCTATTAGCCCGTCTAATGCCCAAAAGAAGCTGCTGCTTTTCATCCCTGCTCACAACCATAAAAAAACATTCAGGTTATGCACAAAGTAATCCAACAGAAAAAAGCATACCTTTTTGAACTTTGAAGCTACAGAGTTACAAATAAAACTCACTCCATCCCCATTTGTTAGTCCACTTTCAGTGTTGTTGACATCTCAAAAACACATCATCTATTTAATTCATTTCTTTTAAGATGATCTTGAAAACTTTGTCTACAAGAATGAATTAGATATTTAGATAGGTGGAAAAGCTCTGGATAAATGTTCACATCAATACATTATTTCTTGACCCAGTTAAGTGACACTACCACCAAACAAAGACACAAAAATGGAGATAGAGGAGAACATCGTCATTAAACTACCAGACAAATATTTTGTTTTCTGATCGGGCAAAAAAAAAAAAAAAACTACCTGATGAATAAGACCGAGTCACCAGCAAAAAGCCTCTTCCCACTAACAAATAGGCTCCAACCTGTAGTGAGTAAATGGCGTTTTGGTTGCCCTGCATCATAAAGTACCATAATCATGTCATATGTTTGAGATGGAATCGCCAAGAAGGGTAACAACACAAAAGGCAAAAGAAATTTATGAGTCTCACTTAATAGGCTAGCAGATTAAATTGGCAACAAAATGAACCGACCTCTATAAATATGGCGAAATGTCCATAAATTATCATGCAGATCCCTGGCTGCTAGTTCTTGAGCAGGTGGTTGCATAGTGAAATCCTACAAAATAAAATACGAGCATTGGTTTTATTGATTCATGATTCTAGAGTCAGTAAAGCAGAAGCTAGAAACAAAAAGGAATTCTTACAAGAGGAGGGAAAATCTTTTCTGCAGCACGACGAGGTACAGAGAAACCTCCATGAGTGCTCGTGTCACTTGCAGTCAAAGTTTTGCAAAAAAACTCTGTTTGTGGTTTATTTGTCTTCATCGAGAGATCTGATCTCAACAATGCATCCTTGTCAAACTGCATAAAATAAGCAAATAGACTAATTTTCAGCAGCCATTATCAGTTGCAATGTTTACTTTAAATTCTCCGAAAATGTTTCACTAGATCTTGCCATTTACATTTTCCTTAATGGATTATTTTAATGTCAAGCAATATGAAATAGTTATACTGAAGAAAGCCCTTACGGAAGGAACTGGTTGAAGGGTCATCTGAGCATATACTTCGTCGGTTTCAGGATCCGCCTAGGAAAGAAAACTAAATTAGCCATTGGCATGAAATTACACCAATTGACAATTTAGGATACCGGAAATGAAAGTTATGGAACTCATACATGCAGAGTAACATTGTGAAGTAGACATAATAGCTTTGAAGGAAGATTTGGATAGTTTGGGATTTGAGCATCGACATCCTTCCTCATAGATGCAGCAACCTGAAATGGAAATTGTACGCATGCAATGAGGACAAATTTATGAGTCCAAGGAGTATGCAACAGGTGCATGCAAAGACCATTACTATCCATTTCAATCGTACAGCGATTATTCCCCAAAAAACACTTCATGCTTGTACTTTTGTATATAAGTTTTTAATCAAAGGCTTTTTAGTTTCCAAGAGGACCAAGACTACAATTACGACAAGAGTTTATCCCATTTCTTACATCTTATCCAAAACCACAAATGGAAATTACCAAATAAGCTATAACTTATTTGGTGCTTGAGATCGTTGCCACTAGGCCCACTACCGATACCAAAGTACCCTAAAACACTTCAATGATCAGAATTGTTTACTTTTAAAGCTCATCGATAACAACCACTATATAAAAAAATCATGTCAATTAACACATGATAATGTTTATTGATAAGATGTCCGAATGTCATGATTTTTGGCACATTTCTCAACGAGTTCTAAAAATTGCATAGTTCCAATCATCTAAGTGGACCCCAGAAAAGCCCACAAAAACCCTATACTGGATGGTCCAACCCTTTTTACAGACCGGAGTGGAGACAATCCAAATCCATTACTCTTCTATCTCAAGCAATGTTTTAAAAACCAGACCGGACTGAACCGGCCGGTTCAACCGGTTGACGTCAACCGGTCCTTACTCCGGTCCGGATTGCTCTAAGAATCGTTTATTTTTAAAAACCGGTCTCTTTATCAAAAACCGGTGGGTAGATACGGTTAAACCGGCAAATTGTTCAACTCGTCGGCAGGTCACTTGGACCGAACCGGAATATTTTAAATTTGTACTACACTTTTGCAGCTGAATTCTGAAGCTGCAGTTGGCATCCCAAGGACAACTGTCCACGTGGGCACCTACCAGGCTTTCCTTAAGCATGATTGCTTTAAGATCTCTCTCTTTCTACCATTTCCAGCGCTTTGGCTTGTCTCAATTCTCTCATTGAGCGATGTGGGACTAAAAACTCAAACATGAATTCCATCTCTGTCATTTATCCTATGTCATCTCTCTTTTCCAACTTTTATTTTTCATGTTTCTTTTTTTGAATATTAAAAATATATGTTAATGACATAATTATGACATCACGGTTCGATAGTGGTTCAACCGGTGACCCATCCGCCTGGTCCCTTTTCCAGTTCGCCCCCCGGTCCGGGTTTCAAAACATTGATCTCAAGTAAGTATCTGTTAATAATTCTTCTTAATGTACTAATTGTCACTTTCACACCATTGGCACTAAAGGCAATCATGATAATAACAGCGAAACTACTGTACATCCATAGGGATATCATAACACCATAACCCACAAAAAAGTTGCTAAAAAAAAAAAGTACATGGATGAACAGACAAAAATGCCCCTGTGAGAAAATGGACAGAAATAGCACCACCTTGTGTTCCTTGATAAATGTCAACGACTGGTCTGAAATACTCCCCACAAAAGCGGGAAATTACTCCATCAACTAAAGGTCCTCACATAGATGTTAACGGAAGCCTAGTTTTTCTTTATTTAAGATCTGGCTATAAATAATGACAAGTGATTTCACACTGTCTTGCTAATTGCAATCTTTTTCTGACTTCATTCATTTAAATATACAACAGAAGAGAAGATTTGCCAAGGGGTAACGAATGTTTCTTCACCACCACACATTGTGATGTAGCCTACGCACTGTCTTGAACCCCACCACAATGATGTACACTGAAAAAGGGCAAAAGGGCCCGAAGCACCAAGTGACAATGTCCCAGGGCAACGAATAATTTTCCAGGCAAATGCCTTTTTCAAAGGATAATGCTTTAGGCTGAGATGCGCGATAGGACTGCCACGTGGTACCGCTCCTGCACATGTTTTTCTCTAAAAAGTAGGTATCGTTTCCGCTAAACGGTATTTTTGTGATGTAAGTGAGGAGAATGACATATAAAAAATATCAAAAATACTATCGAAAAAATACTGAGAATATGAAAAATATCATGGTGGAAAGTCAGCCTTAATATAACAAAAAGTAAGAGAAGTGCAAATATAGATTAGGGAAGTGGGAATATCAAAAACCCAAAATAATTGTCTTGGTTCAACACAGGACAAAATGGTAAATTAGACATTCACAACTGTACCAGCCACCACAGCCAGCTCACATTAGAAAATCCCAAATATTGGATTTTAATCCAACTTGGTCAATAAAGTAGGATCTACACACGCAAAATTCAACACCACCGGCGCACGATAACTGAAACCCTAAAAAATTCTGGTTACCAGAGAGGAATCGCGCCGATGAAATAGTGGACAAATTAACAAAACTGGTATAATAGCAAGAATTAGATACACAAATCTAAACATACACAGATATACCTGTTCGCTGTGGCCTTGGGGGAAGTAGACGACGTGGGTCCCAGCCGCCGGCAAGTTCACCAGCGGGCCGGAGCACGCCTGCCATAACTCTGGGTTTATGCTCTTCTTCTCTCCTGATTTATTTCCCAGATCACACGTGTCAGTCCCTCCTTTTTTTGTTTTAGCCCAGAAAATAATTAAGGAAAAAAATGAAAAAAGAAAAAAAGAAAAAGTTTGGAATCTTTTGCAACTGACTTCCCAGCCCCGAACCGCCAAACCAGTCACCATACTACATAACAAAAGCCTCATACTACGTGCTTTCCTGGAAAATAATTTTTTCCCGGAAAATAATTTTTTTCCCGGAAAATAACATTTCTCCCCTCTGAGAGAATTTTCTTCAAGCTTTTCGGCCCAGTTTGATCTGGGTTTTCACAATTTATTTTCCTGAAACTGTTTTGAAATAAAAAAAAAAAAAAAAAAAGAACGAATAGTTTCCTGTGTTGTTCATTTTTATTTTATAGGAAGAAGTGGAGAGCATATTTCTTCAGGAAAAAGAAATTAAAAAAAATTTTAAAAAAAAACCCACAAAACAAGTTTCGCAAACCATCAAGCTAAATAATTTTGTGAATTCTTTTAAATGAGAGAGAGAGAGAGAGAGACTTTGATGTGGGATCTAGAAAGAGGAAGTAGAGAGAGAGAGGAGAAATCTGACCTTCGCTGGGATTGGCATTCACCGTCGCCGGAGTAGCTCCGGAGCCGTTGGGCGGCATCTTCATTGACCGATTCCCCTTAAGAGTCACAGGGGAAGATGAAATGACCGAAATACCCTCACCAATGATCCATCTCTACGCACCAAATCTAGGAAATTAGGTACCTCCTCAGGTTGTAATTTAGGTCTTCGCAGCTCAATAATGTCGATTTTGGATCAGACCGCAGTACAAGCTGGAATAAAACTTTCTCAGCTGGAAAGAAATCGTCCAGATTTCTCGGAAAAAGGTCGGGGACTTTGAGTAAAGAGGATCAAACAAAAGACAGGAACGGCCGTGCAGTTGCTTTCCGGCGAGGTGGACGGTAAAGAAGGTGGCCGGAAAAGTCGCCGACAAGGGGGTTTATAAAAAGGACGGGGGGTTTGCTTTTGCTAAGTGTTGCAGAGACCAAATGCTGCAAGTTTTTCTGCCCCCTATTTTCCCCTACATCTTCCGGACATCTCTCTCTCTCCTAGTTTCTTCCCCCACAACCTCTTTCAACCTCTCTCTCTCTCTGAACCAAAGACGCTTTTTTCTCTCTCCTCAAAGTTTTCACTTTCCTCTCTATCCTTCTGTCCCTCTCTAGCTTCTTTCTTTATTCTTTTTCATTTGTGTCTCTCTCTCTCTCTCCCCCCTGTCTTTCTCTCTCCTCCAATGCATACCCACTCCCTCTGGATATGTATGTAGGAGTGTATATACGTATTGTATATAGTCGTAAATGCCTTGAAATTTGATTTTGGCACTTTTTTTCAATTGCACTGCAGTGGCTTTGTTTGGTAGAGAGTTTTGAAAAAAAAATTTTAAGAAATATTTTTGAGATAGTATTTGGATGAGTTTTTGGAAAAAATAATAATTAGAGAAATGTGTAATAATTAGAGAGAGATAGAGACAGAAATGAGAATAATGATTGGAGAGATTAGTATGAGTAAATAGAGAAATGTGATTAATGATTAGAGAGATGAGAGATTGGTAAAAAAAAATTTTGAATTTTTTTTAGAAAATATAAAGTGAACACAGAGTATTTTTTTTTTATCAGATTTTTCAATTGCACTTGCTTCTTTCTTTTTTATTTCTTGGATGGCTTTTTCAATTGCACTTCAATTTGTTACTTTTGGCACAGATAAAGTCACATCAAGGAAAATGGGAGTATTTCCTTGAATCGGTGCTATCTAGCGCTCACCCAAGCCCTCTATCTTGTCAATCGATAGTTCAAATTGTCGAGAGAACGGGTTTTTTGTAGTGCTCGTTTGAGTCGTCTATCTCATTAATCGATAATTCAGATTGTCGAGAGGCACGACTAGGATGGGGCGCTACACAATGCAAGTGGATGGAATGCTACAAGAACCCAGATTTCATTTCCACTTTTATTTTTATTTTTTATAGCTACATGCACTTCTTTTTCAGATTTATTTTTCATAAAATTACAAAATTAACCTCACATTCTAATTAAGCTCTTTATTCATGAAGACAAATTTTGTAATTTCGTATCAATAAGGATAAAAAAAGGTAATCAAATATTGGTATTTTATGTAATTAAGTTCTAACCTTAAATTATGATACTGGTTATTTTATGTAATTAGTACATTTGAGGAGATCAAATTAAATAATCCCAAAGAAATGAACTACTAGTATATTTTTATAAATTTGGATACTAAAGAAAATTTGGTGTACTTTCGGAGGTTGAAAGTGAGAAAATTTTCATTACCTTTTCTTTCTTTTTTACTCTTTTATCCTTTCTCTTTCTCGTTTTGAACTCCTCCTCCACTTTCTCTTTCTACTCAATCCTTGTCTTTTTCTATGCCTTTTTCTCTGTCAACCCAAAGAATAAAAAGATGGGGCTGCCTCTGACCAAAGCCACCCCTAGTTGGAGTAATAAATTGATACACGCTCCCTAATTTATTAAAGCATCTCCCTCAGCCGAAGCTTTTTTCTAGTCATTTTGGCAAGAAAAAGAGTCTTAGCTAACTCGATCCAAACATGTCCCCCACCAACAGCCTCGGAAAAAAAAAAAATTCAAATAGTGTTCAGGAAGAACGGGCACGTGACAACTATGCGTGAGAGTGGATCTCACTCGTCGACACGCGCTTCCTTCGAACAGCGTGTGACAACTCCAGTGAACCCCATTGGTGACAAGTCTTGCGCAGATACAATCGTCTCGACGAGAGCCACTTGAATCTGGTCTTAAAACGATTTTAGAGATAGAAATAGAAAGAGAGAATTCTCGCCAAAGGAAGAGTCGAGGGGAAGATTTTCGCCGGAGGAGGAGGCGAGGCTTCCATACCTCGACAACCATGGCGAGTTGCTGTAGCGAACAAGAAAATGGTGAGGGCTTAGGCGAGGCTGTTGGTTCTTGTTTTAGGAGCTTTTCATCGCCAAAATGGCCTCGGCGGAGGATATACCGAGACAGTTGGAGATGATCTTAATGATACTCAAAAAGGGGAGTCAATATCAATAAAGGAAGAACCAATATCAAGACTCTTATTTTATTTTGGCACTCCCCTCAAGAACAATATAATCTAATGGAGACATAAAAAGGTAGTGTCAATAGAGAAAATAGGAGTGTCAATATCAATTCTCTTGGGATATCGTTGTGAGGTGTCCTAACACTCTTACGACTTGAATGAAAGATTAGTTTTGGGTGGATAAAATAGTTATGAGAGATAAAATAATAGCAATATTATTTTTAAAAATGGTGGACCCACATTGATGTGTCGTTTATGGAGAGAGATTAAATAGTACTTGGTTTGAAAGATTATGAAATTAAGGGGATCATAAAATAGTACTTGGTTTGTTTTGTAGCTATAATGGAAGGATAAGGATAAATAAGAGGGTTTGGGATGGATTGGCCTGGATTAGGGAGGAGTTATCCACTCGGATTAAATGGGAGGGAGATTAAATAGTCCGGATTACGAATGGCCTCCAAAACCAAGCCATCCGTGTGGGCCTAGGATTAAATAGTCAAAAATTCATTACCCAATTGTCCGATTCCGCATCCAAACAAACCCTCATGGGCACCACAAAACCATAGAACAATTGGTTCCCAAGTTAAGTGAAGCTATTAAGGACTTCTTTCTGCATTATCGAACGAATTTGGACACAGTTATGTTAGAAATTATGTTTATATTGTCAGGCTAGTTTGAATATCTTACATGATTAGTAGCCTATTCCAGCTTATTTATCTCAAAGAGCAAGAGCAGCAGCTATGCTACTCCCCCTTTTTCGGTGAAATTGAGAAGAAAAGACAAGAATTGGAGCTGCAGCAGCTTCATTGCTGGCTTCGTTAGAGTTCCTCCATAAACAGTACCACGTTTCTTTTATCGAAGCACTATTCATGAGCAACTACATGTTTTATCATTTTTCCCACAAGTCTCCTCAACCTGAGCTCTAAGTCCTGCACATTCAACGCCCGTATTAGCACCGTTCTGGACCGCAGAGCCAGAACGGTCCTCCGACAGTCAAGTAAGCATTTCAGGAAGAATGAAAAGCAAGAACTCAGATCTAGGGTTTTGGAATAGATTGTTCGTACTCAAATTGGGCTGAACATTATCTTATATAGGGAGTGAGTGACTTTTTCTCCAACTACGATTGTGTTAACCACACGAGTTAACCGTTCAACTGACATCATTATGACGTGCTCAGACGAGTAATTTACAAACACATGCCACCGATAATTTGTTGACACGTGTAACAGGCTATTCAGCTGACGTCATTGTCATGATTATAACGGTTATGAGCACATACTTCGTTATCTTTACACCTTATGCTGAGTCAGCCTTTGGTATTCACCCTTCGGCATTGATACTACTAAGGGTGCACACGGTCTGGATTGGACTGCTTCTTTACAAATCCAGTAACTGAACCATTTCGACCGGTTCTAGAAAATTAAGAACCAAAACCTAACCAATACACATGAAGAACCTGTCCAGATCCAAACCGCAAGACCGGACCGATTTTGGTTCGGTTCCAGTTCTATCCGATTAAGGAAGACTTTATCGCAACACATGAGTTCAAAAGATTATTCAGAATTTAGAGCACCAAAACAACTCATAAATAAATAATTATAGGATTTTTTACGATTCATAATTTTGTACATGTATAAATATTTAATATATATATGCATATATGTATATATATATTAATTAATTAATTAATATTATACGGTTCTGTTCGGTTCTAACTGTGGTTCTTAAATTGAGAACCAGTAAATGAACCATAATTATCGGTTCTTAGATTTTTAGAACCATAACTAGACCAATGAACCATAAAACCAAACCAAATAGACCGGTTAGGTTTGGATCAAATTGGTTTGGCGGTTATATTGGTTTTTTTGTGCACCCCTAGATATTACACTTGGTCAGAACCGCACCCACACTAATTCCTCGGCTGGATTAGCCGAGCCCCAATGTCAAGGTGGGTATAGAGTTAATTGGGGATGTGGCTACAAGCGTCTTCGGCTCTCCACCAAGACGACGAGCCGAACCCTCAATTCCTCATATTGTATATAGTAATCCCTTTAGGTTTACCTGTTGGGTCCCTCATTGATCACCTTTCGGCGTTGCTCCATAGGGGTATCCCAATATACCCAACCGTCGGGGCTCTTCCTGTCATCTTCTGAATTGTGCAAAGCGTTCGGTATAGCCGGACTCCTGCAATAAGTTTTACATATTTGACGTATACAACTAATTAAAATCAACAAAGAAGCAATAACTACAAGTCTCACTCCTCTAGTGTGTCAGGACAAAATTAATTGTATCAAACTGATGTAATGATCTAGTATTGAAATTGCCACGTGTTGCTCTATGGGTCTTTTTCATCACTTATTTGAGAGGAGCGATATATTTGGCGATGGAGTCCACACCAATGTGTGGTGAGAAAAAACCGTGGAGTACTATGGGGGCGTCGTTTGGGTCCTAGGAAATGAACTTTATTTTCCATTTTGCATGGACAATTCTGATTGTTTAGATTATGATCAAAATAGGAAGATATGTTTAGAATATATTTTTTGCAACAAATTATGAGTGGTTATTTGACCATGTTACCCTTGATAGTATTCATTAATAAGCTACGAGTATGAGTGTTTACTCTTCTTTTTTTTTTTTTTTTTATCACCTAAGAGTGTTTACTCCTTGTATAGCCGTAAATATTTTTTAAAAATTATTAATTTAAATTTTCTCTTACAGATCTTTGACCAAGCTAATAAAGTACCTAAGATGAGTGGGTCTTCCACTGCATCCTTTCAACTATCTTTATTTGAAAATATAACCTATGGTAGATCATGCACTTGACAACGCTTATGTAGGGTTGGCCATTTCATCCGCCCCGTCCAAATCTGATCTGATCCGAACAGATCAGCAATATGGAGATATGATTGGAGATTAGATAGGATATGAAGATATGTTAGGAGATTGGATAGGATGTGGAGATTTTTTTTGAAAATGTTTGGAGATTGGATAGTGGGTGGAGATAGGCATGTCCCTGTCCCGAATCTGCTCCGAATCCATTCCCCACCCCATCCCTAAATTCCCGAAATATAGGGGTTTATTCATAAATTATGAAACTTTGGGGCCTCATTGAATTTCCCCTAAATATATGAGGTTACACCGAAAATTCTCCAAACACATGGGTCTCACTGTAATTATTGTTCAATTTTAATTATGACACTTGTTCTGGGTGATCTAAGATTGTTTTTGTTGGTTGAGAGACTACTTGAAGGTAGTCAGTGTTGTTCTTTGAATACTTATCATTTGCTGCTATCATATTTCGTTTCCTGGGCATATCAACAGTGTGTTGTCGACTTGTAGTCTCTTTTCCTTTGAAACAATTATGCATGTTATCCACTAGACAACCCATGTTGCTTTTAATCCATTTTAATTAATGTCATGAATATACATAAGAACTCTTCATAATTTCTACCTTTCTGAACTCTTTATGTTGTTTTACAAACACATGAAATTTTACACGCCTAGAGGTTGCCCAATGATTGGATTTTTGTGAAAATGATTTGTAATTGGGCTTCTATAACTATTTACTTGTTACTCTAGCGAAAATGATTGGATCCCCGAAATTCCCGTGGGGATCCCTGTTCCCCATTTGGAGCGGGGATGGAGGATAAAAAAAAATCCCCGTCGGAGATTGAATAGGAGATGGATATGAGTAAGGGGTTTGGGGATTGAGGGTGGAGATAGTAGTCTCCAGCCCCGATCCATCCCCATGCCCATCCCTACGCTTATGTCATTCCCATAATTGCAAAATGAGAAGGATTGCATAAAGTGCGGTCATATAATGTTGAAAATAATTACATAGTGAAAACATAAATACCAAAAATCGAAAGGAATATATTAACCATACAAAATAAAAAGGCTCAGGGCAATGATGAAAATTGCTAAAAATCTTTTCATGTGTAGGAAAAATTCAAATGCAAAATATAGATCGAAAGGCTCGTAAAAGGGTGATTTCCAGACTATGACTCTATTGTGTGATTTGGAGAATGCATTATGACATAATACTTTTTACAATTTAGGTGACAAACACTCAAAATGCAAAACTCAATAACACAAAATTCAATAATCAAGCTCTCATACGTCCCTCATGTGGCAGTGCTCTAAAAGCAATTGATAATATTCCAGTCTAATGCCAGTAGTGTTTATCTAGAAATGGAGATGTGTATGGATACAAATTGGAACAAAGACGTCTTCGTTGTCGTCGTGAGATATGAGTCCTACAGTAGATTTGTGTGAGCCTCACATGTATCGAAAGACACCGAATACATTTGTGTTTGAGTTGAGTCTGTGTCCGAACATTTGCATTTATGATCAATTTTCATCATCCATCTTCCTATTTGATTTAAAATTTATCTAATATTTTGGAATTTATAAATGTGATTTTTTTTTTGTGGGTGAGAGTGGAGGAACACCACAAGTCAAAACGTATACATATTTTTCAAGAGCAGTGAGATAATACTTTATGTAGCATAAAAAATCGCGAAACCTCTCGTTGAATACACGGCATATATACTTCCACAGAGGTTTCCAAAAACATGTACCGAAATGTTAGAAATAAGCTCACAATATAGCTAGCCTTATGGTATGCCTAGTTGTAAAATTCTGTATTGTGTATTTCTTGGCTATTTTGGTTGATTGCTTGCCTTAGCTTTTTCAGGGCTGGTTTGGCATAGATGATTGTCAAGAGAGAAGGGTGTCAATCTTGCCAGGACATTATCCTTCTGTTGTGATGAATTCTTACCTTGTCTCTAGCCTGTAAACTTTGTACGATAATATTTTACCCTGGATATTAATAAAACTCTTTAATTCTTCGAGGTTTTAAAGAAGAAGAAGTATTGAAGATACATGTAAGGCATTATTGAATTGGACATGCTTCATTGATTAATATGGCATAAAAATAACCGGTAGCCGTGAGTTGAATTATATCCTAGAAATTAGATCAAGTGCAACTATCAACTCTGTTATTGCATTAAAGATGTGACCCTCTTGGAATGTGCATGTGGCTCCATGCATTTATGTGGGAGATGTAACATGGCTTTTTAGTTACTATGTTGTAGGACTCACAACTGAACATCCTACATTTAGCAATGCTTTCTGGCAATGGTCCCAACTTCAACTCATAGCGATACACACAAATATAGTACGGGGTGTTTGGTTCAACTTACGCACACATTGAATCGTCTTTCCGATCCGAAACTCTTTTGTTGGGATTAGGGGTTCACACAAACTTTCTTACGTCCTGATCCGAAGAATCAAACTCTTGTAACATTTGTGGAAAACAAATTCACCAACTAACTGAAGGGCTTGATAGTGATATATACTCTCCATATTCACAACTCTAACCGAAGTCGTGTTTTTCTCTGTCTTAATTGATTTGAAGTATTTGGTCTCACTGTCAAATTTGGACCATCCCAACAAAAGATCACTGTGTTTGGTTATCAGTTTTGAGACATATTTTTTAGATAGTGTTTGGTTTGATTTTTGAAAATGGCTTTTGGTTTAATGATTGGAAAGAGAAATGAGTAATAAGTTGAGAGAGAAAGAAATGGAGAAATGAGAATAATGATTGGAGAGAGGGGTAATGAGTAGAAAGAGAAATGTGACTATTAATTAGAGAAAATAGTAATTAATGGAGAGAGAATAAAAGTAGGGAAAAAATTGTTTTGGAAAATTATTAAAAAAAATGTGAACCAAACAAGGTGGATCACATTCACATGTGCAAGTTCTTTATGTTCATTTAACTCCGTAAATAAAATGTTGACATTAAATGTCAATTTTCTAGAAATAAGTTCTTTTTATGAATAGAGAAGAAAGAAATTTTTTTATGGTACACCAATCACCAAAATGGTTTATGGTATCCTAAAAGTGATGTTGTGTTAAAGTATTCCAAATATTGTGGTAAGTATTTCATATGTAGTGGTAAGTATTTTAGATGATGAAAACCGAGCATAAAAAATAGAATAGTTTTGCATAAAATAAGGTTGTTCTGCTACGTTTTGTCAGGTTTTATTGTTTTGCCACAACATTGGAATACTTGCCGTTGTATATGGAGTACTTCCCATATCATTTGCAATATTTACTGCAATATCTGGAATACTTACTTTTTAGATATCATACACCATAAAAAAAGGCTTCAATTTATAGTATATGGTGCAAAATTCTTCACAAACAATTCTCAGTTCTAAAATCTCGTATAAGAGGACTTCCTCTCCTGAATAACAAGGATAAATCAATATTTTAAATCTTATCTCAAGATTTCATGTTTTCATCTAAAAAACTATATCAGGTTATATCGATATAATTTAAAGTACTAATAAATTACATATCTAGAGATAGCAAAACTTTGATAAAAGAAAATGTCAATAAATCTGGTGATTATGCCCCTAGAATTTTTATTTTTTTTGTGTTGCAAGAATAATATGAAGCAATATTGAATTTGTTGATTGCTTAGCACTTAGAAATTGGATGAAGTGCATTTAAATTTGGAGAAATGATTTTCACACCCCCTTTTTTTTATATCCCAAACACTCTTTTTTTTTTCTTTATTCATTTTGAAATTACCGAATTAACCTTACCTCATGAGTCACTTTTTCCATATGAAGTGCAAATTTGTACTTTCAAGTAAATAAAGACAAAAAAGAAGAAGAAGAGAGTTTGGGGATAAAAGGGGGGTGTGAAAATTATTTCTCTTAAATTTGTAACTTATAGAAGACTAAAACTGTATTGATATATTCCGAGGATAGTACATAAATCTAATACACATGGAAGTAAAAAAAGGACTGAAAATGGTAAAAGTAGAGTGTTAAAATTTTTATCTTTGTACTTCGTTATTTATGGGTTTTTTTTTTTAATTTTATCAATAACAAGATTTTATTAAACTCGAGAAAGAAAAGACATGACGTCCTTTTTCATTATTTATGGTTATCAACAAGGAAATAACATCCTTTTTTTCCGGCCTCTGAGCTCAGGTTTTTCTTTTTTCTTTTCTGATGATATGGATACGAATTTATTTTAGGGGCTCGAAATGATTGGAGGCCTTGAAAAGCCTAACTCGCATGAGGGATGGGCCACCTATGGATGGACACAGCCACACAGGGGCTTTGTTATCATTTTCCTTCGTTTTTTTAGCCGTAGGTTGCTTTGTTATATAATAGGAAAGTATGCATTAATGAAATTTGGCGTTCCACGACGATCATTACCGGGAGACACAAACGCTGGTTTTTGCTATACTAGCAGTTAGGGATGGGCATAGAGACGGATCGGGGCTGGAGACTACTATCTCCACCCCCAATCCCCAAACTCCTTACTCATATTCATCCCTTATCCAATCTCCAATGGAGATTTATTTTTATCCTCCATCCCCACTCCAAATGGGGAACGGGGATCCTGAAGGGGATTTTGGGGATCCAATCATTTTTCCTAGAGTAATAAGTAAATAGTTATAGAAGCCCAATTATAAATCATTTTCCCTAAAATCCAATCACTGGGCAACCCCTAGGTGTGTAAAACTTCATGTGTTTGTAAAACAACATAAAGAGTGCAGAAAAGTAAAAATTATGAAGAGTTCTTATGTATATTCATGACATTAATTAAAATTGATTAAATGCAACATGGGTTGTCTAGTGGATAATATACATAATTGTTTCAAAAGAAAAGAGACTTCAAGTCTACAACTCATTGTTTATATTCCAAGGAAACAGAATATGATAGCAGCAAATGATAAGTATTTAAAGAACAACACTGACTACCTTCAAGTAGTTTTTGAATCAACAAAAACAGTCCCAGATCACCTAAAAACAAGTGTCATAATTAAAATTGAACTAAATTTCAACAAGATAGCAACAACTAAGGTAGCATTAGGTAACGGTGTAACGGAAATTCCTAAATGACACCTGCACTCCACCCCAAGAATAACTCCACGCACTTGCATTTCTATTTATCTGTGATACAAAAAGGAAGTCAATCAGCACGATAAAAAGGAAGATACACCGAGAACATAGAAAAGGGGGACTGCCCAAATATCACATGAAAATCAAGCTTTAAAGACATTCCATGAATTGATTTAATGAACCACTGAGAACATAGAAGAGGGATTACCTTGGGCCTTGGCTTTGTCGCGAATTGAGAGAGTCAGAGATCGAGCATGACTGATGTGCGTGAGATCAAGAGTGGAAGGGTTTTCTGTAGTTTGTTGAGAGTGTTCGGCTGCAAATGAAATACAGTGAAAAGTGAAAGAAAAAACAATACATAGATTTAAACCCTAGAACAATAATTCAGTGAGACCCCTATATTTAGGGGGATGGGGAAAGGCGGATTGGGGATGGGGGGAGTGAGGTGGGGGAACGGAGGGGGCCCGGATTGGGGGGTGGGGGCTTTGGACATGCCAATCTCCACCCCCTATCCAATCCCCAAACATTTTTAAAAAAAATCCCCATATTCTATCCAATCTCCAAACAGCTCTCCATATTTTCAATCCATTCGGATCGGATTCGGACAGGGCGGATGAAATGGCCAACCCTACTAGCAGTCTAGCAAGCGAAAGAGGGAAAAATTGCTCCACAACAGGCTCCTCAAATTGCTTCTCTAGAATACAATTGCTACAATAGCTCTATTTTTTTTTTTTAACCCACTGGTTCACTTGCTACTTAGGGGGAGTTCTTGAATTGATTATTTGATTTTATCATCATCTTTTACGAATAGATAAAATAAAAGGGTTGTTTTATTTTATCAATCATTTTTGAAACCTATAGTGATCCACAACTATTTTATCACACTAGATTTTATCTATTGGGGAAATAAAGGTGATTTTATCACTCCTCCATAAAACACCAACTAAAATTAGATTTCTCATTTTATCTCATAAAATCCACATGATACAACCATGATGCCGTACGTAGAATGGTGTTTCACTATATATATGTAAACAATTGGACATATGAGAAACAATTGGATCGGATTCGGACAGGGTGGATGAAATGGCCAACCCTACTAGCAGTCTAGCAAGCGAAAGAGGGAAAAATTGCTCCACAACAGGCTCCTCAAATTGCTTCTCTAGAATACAATTGCTACAGTAGCTCTTTTTTTTTTTAACCCACTGTTCACTTGCTACTTAGGGGGAGTTCTTGAATTGATTGTTTGATTTTATCATCATCTTTTACGAATAGATAAAAGAAAAGGGTTGATTTAATTTTAGTAATCATTTTTGAAACCCATAGTGGTCCACAACTATTTTATCACACTAGATTTTACCTATTGGGGAAATAAAGGTGATTTTATCACTCCTCCATAAAACACCAACTAAAATCAGATTTCATTTTATCTCATAAAATCCACATGATACAACCATGATGACGTACGTACACTGGTGTTTCACTACATATATATATATATAACAAAACAATTGGACATATGAGAATATGTTTACCGTTGTTTTGTTTTTCCATGACGTTAGACTGAGTCATTTTTTAATTATATTTTTGTGATACGCCATAAATAGTGTGTTCTAAAATAATTATTGGCATCCTAAGGTTGTCACCCTTTGTCACCTGGAGCATATTGTCTAAATCACAAATATTGAAGAGAGCTTATGTGTGAGGGACGGAGATTGTTGAGGTATAGATTTATTGGGTGTGAGGGATGGAGAGGGAGAGGGAGGGGGAGGAAGAGAGAACAGGAGAGAGAGAGAGAGAGAGAGAGAGAGAGAGAGAGAGAGAGAGAGAGAGAGAGAGAGAGAGAGAGAGAGAGAGAGAGAGAGAGAAATGGGGGAACAAAATGGGGAGTGGATAGGGTTTTGGATGGAAATAGTTGAGATTGGGAGGGGCAATTTCATCTTTTTACTTAAAAGTAGGGCTTGTTTGGTAAGGTTGATAGTGGAACAACCTGACTTTTGGCTTTCTTTACTTTTTTTTTTTCTTTCTATAGTCTAGTAGTTTAGTGGAACAACTTGACTTCTGATTTTATTTAATTTTTAAGTTCGGCTCATTAAATTTGCTTATCTCGTAACACGTGCTAATTGTTACACATAAGAACTCATTGATATTATGTGTCTCTCCCTTATCAACTCACCCTAGCTAGATGTTAACATGATTCAATTTTGTAAGTAACCAATGGTGTAAAAATAGTGACAAACGTAGAATTTCAATAATGTGGTGCACAAGCATACAAAATAGTTGACGACATAAATAAAATGGCAATGAATATTTTTATCACATACACAATCTCAATAAAATAGTCATATATTAACATTTCTCTTTATGCTTTGCTTTGTGGTATCCTTTTGGGGTTTTGGTTGGTTTCTTGCCAACCACAAGTTGTTATTTTCCCTTTGGTTCCTAGCCGCTTGTGTCTTTCGAAGTGAGAGGTGCCTTCTTTTCGAGTCGGCTCTTTCTTTTCCTAGATGTCTCGTGTCTAGGATCCTTTTAATCTTTGTAATTTATTTTCAAATATTAATAAAACCTTTTTTTGCTATTAAAAGAACAGTGTTTTGAGGTTAAATTTAATCTAAAATATAGAAAACCTGGTAAAGATGCTCTAAGGTGAGTCTCTTTTTTTTTGGACTTTTTAGTGCAGAAGATGAAGTCAAGTTGACTTCAAAGCTTTTTGGCTTTTGTTTTGGCATTTTAGCAAATGACAATATTACCTTTATGTGAATACAAAATAGCACCACATGATACAACCATGATGCCGTACGTACACTGGTGTTTCACTATATATATATATATATATATATATATATATATATATATATATAACAAAACAATTGGACATATGAGAATATGTTTACCGTTGTTATGTTTTTCCATGACGTCAGACTCGGTCATTTTTTAATTATATTTTTGTGATACGCCATAAATAGTGTGTTCTAAAATAATTATTGGCGTCCTAAGCTTGTCCACCTTTGTCACTTGGAGCACATTGTGTAAATCACAAATACTGAAGAGAGCTTATGTGGTGAGGGACAGAGATTGCTAAGCTATAGATTTATTGGGTGTGAGGGATGGAGAGGGAGAGGGAGAGGGAGAGGGAGGGGGAGGAAGAGAGAACGGGAAAGAGGGGAGGGAGGCATGGCTTCAAGAGAGAGAGAGAGAGAGAGAGAGAGAGAGAGATGGGGGAACGAAATGGGGAGTGGATAGGGTTTTGGACGGAAATAGTTCGGATTGGGAGGGGCAATTTCATCTTTTTACTTATAAGTAGGGCTTGTTTGGTAAGGTTGATAGTGGAACAACCTGACTTTTGGCTTTCTTTTTTTTTTTCTTTTTCTTTTTTGTAGTCTAGTAGTTTAGTGGAACAACTTGACTTCTGATTTTATTTTATTTTTTAAGTTCGGTTCATTAAATTTGCTTATCTCGTAACACGTGCTAATTGCTACACATAAGAATTCATTGATGTTATGTGTCTCTCCCTTATCAACTCACCCTTGCTAGATGTTAACATGATTCAATTTTGTAAGTAACCAATGGTGTAAAAATAGTGACAAACGCAGAATTCCAGTAATGTGGTGGACAAGCATTCAAAATAGTTGACAACATAAATAAAATGGCAATGAATATTTTTATCACACACACAATCTCAATAAAATAGTCATATATTAACATTGATCGATGTATACAAATCGTATTCGTGACGGTATACATCCAGGACCATTTCGAAAAGAAATCTAGGATCCGTGTTAAATTTGTGGTTGAAGATATGTGCATATTTATAATTTTTGGATTGTGTATCATAACATTGTCAACAAAAAAAAAAAAAAAGATCTCAGGTATGAGATTTCTAGATACTTATTTCAATACAACGATTAGCATGCGAACTTATAAAAAGCGTAAAAAAATTACTACTATAACTCTAAAAGAACTTTGAAACTCGAGTGCATGGGACAATCGTTGGGGCTCATCGTTCACCAATCATAAGTGTTGATCAAGGTGAGAACACTGAGAAGATGGTGTGTCTTATATATAGTTCCGTCAGATGATTTCATCCGTCTTTTAGAATTGGATATGGCCCATACGAGGAATTTGAGATAATATTGTAGTAATTTTTCAATTTCGGTGCACTCCAATAACTAAATGTTACTACTACTAACTTTTAAGCTAGTATCATGGGGTCACTTTAACCCTCCCAAATTCTCTAAAATGTATGCCATGGTGCAAGCAGGGTCAGCCCAGACCCAAGGTCCACAAGACCTAAGCCTAGGGTACTCCAACATTTTTTACAAATGGGTTAGACTAGGACTCTTTTTTACCCAAATAAAGAAAAAGAAACGCATTATTAGTTACAAAATAACCCAAACCATTGTGGCCCAATATAAAAAAAAAGCCCAAAGATAAGTTATAAAAAGGCCTAAAGGCTAAACCTGATATAAAAAAATAAAAAAAATTCAAAATCTGAATGATGAAAAAAAAGGCAAAAAGCAACGATAGCTTCATAGCTATGGGTTTACTGTTTCTTACTAATTTGACTTATGGGTATGTCATATGTCAAAGAATTTTATACTCTTTGAACTTTTGGATTCTATTTTGTTAGTGTAAGAACTTCATTTTTTGATACCATAATAATGGAATTTTCTTTGTTGATGAATTCATTTTTCGATGCCATGATAAAATAATTTGGTAGAAGAGGTGGATTATACAAGTGTAATTAATACTTTGCTTCTAAAAACACAAAACGAGTAGTATTTAAGTGATAATCATCCGTTATATATGTATTTGAAGACTTTGTGTTTTGACTTTTTTGTTATTACATAGTGATTAATAGAACTTTATAGTGTTTTGGCTTTATCGTATTGTGATTGTTACTGAATTCTTTTTCAAGTATTGTACTTTTTAAAGACATTTTTTTAAGTGTGACACCTCAAACCCTTGGGTAACGGCAGGTGCAAAAGCATTATCTATATCTGGTGTTACAAGAAAGGTGGGGTTTTTTCAGTTATGAACTTATGATGCGTTAGTTGAGCGATTATATATTTTCTCCCAAAATATTTAGACAAAAATGATAATGTTTGGTTTTTGAACCTTTTATTTCACACAACCATAATTCTACATGGATGCCATTAATCATTTTGCGAAACTCAACGCACAGTAATGTCATTTTGATGTTTATTTTAGGAGAAATGATACACGTACGGCAATTTCCTCCAACACTTTTCTCCAACAGCCAAAACGACGTCGTTTTGGCTGTTTTGTAAAAAAAAAAAAAAAAACTTCAAAATCAGATCTCGTCTCTCTCACTTCCTTCGAACAAAGAGAGACAGAGAGGGGCAACCACCACCACCGGCGACCCCATCGGCGACATAGCTCCTCCGGCGGGTCTGGTTTGAAGAGATCGCTAGTGAGGGTCATCTGTGTTTCCGTACGCTTTTTGGCGGCGCAAGGCTTATGCTCGCCCAAGGTGGGAGAGGGAGGCCGAGGAGCTATGTCGCCGGTGGGTCACGGAGGAGCTATGTCGCCGGGTGGGGTCGCTTCTGCGGTGGTGGTTGCCCCTCTCCTGCTTCTCTTCACCGGCTGGTGCTGAGAGAGACAGATCCATTTTGCGCTGAAAATGTACCCAAAAACCCCATTCACGTACTGCCGGAGAAAAGTGTTGAGGAAACTCACAGGACGCAGATCATTTCTCTTATTTTAATAGTTACTCCCTCCGTCCCTGTTTAAGTGTGTTGCTTCCTAAATCTAACTTATCGGAACAAAAAAATCACTATTAGGCATTTCATATCAACTTTTACCTCCACTTTATACCTTTCACAATAATTTCTACCTCTAATTTCTAAAATTATTCTCCATTTTTCCCCATTAACTCTTAATTGCCTATTAACTTTTTAAAAAGGCAAAATGGAAACAAAAGACAAATTAAAAAATTTTGGGTTTTCCTAAATCCAGGAAAAAGAGTGGTTGAAAGAAAAAAAAATTGTTTTATTCAAATCTGCGATTGATGTTGCTGCTTTATCTGTTTCTTCTGAAGGTATGAACAGTTTCATCTTGATTCGGCTAAGGCTATTCGCTCAATAAACAAGATGTTGGGCGAAAGTTTATTTGGGGATGATGATGAAATCATAAGAAGTTTTTCTGATAAAAGCCAATGATGTCGTTGTGGTTTTTCTTTTTCTTTTTCTTTTTTCCTGCTTCGTTCTGAGTTGTGGTGGTCTCTTTAGGTTTTAGTTGTCTTTGTTTCAGGCATTTGATTGTTTTAGCTTTGGGGCTTTTTTCAAGTTAGGGGTTTTGGTTGGTTTCTTGCTAGCCTCAGGTTGTTATTTTCTCTTTGGTTCTTAGCATTAGATGACTATCGGAGTGAGAGATGCCTTTTGTGGCCGGCTCTTTCTCTGTCGTGATGCCTCGTGCCTAGGATCCTTTTAATCTTTGTAATTTGTTTTCAAAGATTAATAAATTTTTTGTTGTTAAAAAAAAAAGCTTTTTAAAAGGGTAAAATAATGATTGTACACACTTTTACCCAATTACTTTTCAAAAGAAACACTTACTAAAGAGACAACCCAAAATAGAATAGTCGACTATAAAAAAGGGGACGGAGAGAGTTCTATTTTTCAGTCTATTTGCATTGCAACTACTTGGTCTAACTTTTATGAACAATGCTAAAGACACCCACAGGGACGGGGACAAGAATCTGATTCAGAGGTGGCACCCAAAATCAATACTCTCTGTGTGTGTGTGTGTCCTACAAAGACAGTCTATTATAGAAGACATGCAATTTTTGAATAAAAAATTCAATTATTCTTTATTTTTTAGTCAATAAATGTACGAAATAATGTCCGGAAGTCCTTTATTTTGTATCCATAAATTGGAGGTTTTTGGTAGTATTGAACTATCTTTACCGGTGGAGGGAGTAATTAGTATAAAAATGGCACAAGTGATTTAAAATTAATTATTTTTAGAATTTAAAGGATACACATTTTCATTTGTTTATCATCCATCAACATACTTAATACCTAAAAATTATTAATATGTTTGAAACCGTCTAACATACATTTTCATTTGTTTATTTGCATTGATTAATCACAACTTATTAATATGCTTAATATCCAAAATAATATTCGAGTTTTGAAGAATAACACTGTTTTTGCAATACAAAAATGATTTTTTTGGAACCTGAGATGGCACATACCACCCGCCCCCCTCTTACCCTCCGTTCCTGGACACAGAAAAAGTTGTACAAATTTAAACACAAATATGTTTGAAACCGTCTAACGTACGTAAATTCCACGAGATGAAAAATAGAACTTTACATATTGAACTGTTCTGATCTGAATACATCTGTATTAAATGTGTATACTTCTGTCTGTGTCCCTACGTTTTTAAACTCTTAGACATGTATATTGGGATGGGAGAGAGAGTTAAAAATATTGGAGGGATATGAAATTTTTTTTTTCTCCCTCATTCTCTTTCCTTTGGGGATATGAAGGTTCTTGGCTACTTCCAATTTGGTTGGGAGAGGAGCGCAGGCCTGATTGATGAGTGGTATTGCACATGCGAACATTACGGACAACTCCACTTTCTCATTTTAAGTTGATTAAGCATATGATTATGTGGCCACTACAAAATAAAACCAATATTCTCACTCTCTCTCTCTCTCTCTCTCTCTCTCTCTCACACACACACTTTTTTTTTTTTTTTTCATTTATTGTAAAGATGAGGTAAAATATTTTTAGAGCTTCAGGGCTTTGAAATTTTAGAAGCTATATGAAAAGGCATTTGGATATCCTGAGGACAGAAATTCCCTACTACTATTTTTTTTCCCCTTGGCAAAAGGAAAGAAATGGGTAATTATTAGTCATTGAGAAATAGGTGCAACGATTACTGAGCTTCATGATACATACACGATGGCATCATAACTGATAAGAAACATCCAAATTAAGGATAGGGCCCTAGGTTTCGTTGTCATTTGTTTTCTTGAGTGCATCCAAGTGATTAGGGCTAGCCATGGGGTAAGCCCAGCAAGCCCTTGGGCTAAGGCAACCCCCGAGCCGGGGCAACCAAAAAAAAAACATTACGGAAGTTATATATAAATAAAAAAACTTTTCACTTAACTGGAAAGGGAGACTCTTGGTTTTGTGGCAACTGCCACTGGCAATCACACGGGCGGGCAGAGTTTGATTCCCGCACCCCCTACCTTCTATTTAATTTTGGCTCCTTCCTTTTATTTATTTTTTTAAATTTTGTTATTTTCCCTCCTTTTGTTTTCCTCCCAATCCATAATATTGCGAAAATCACACTACTAAATTACTTTTGTCAAAAAATTGCATTTAACAAAATGTAACATTAATGTATATGTTCTAACTTGCTTTTTTATTATTTTTTTCCTCACAAATCATAGTTAAAATATGAACCAAATTTCTTTTTTCTTTTTTTGAAAAAAAAACTCATCTAATCTAAAACCATAGTGACTGTGTTTGGTTTAGAGTTTTAGTTTATTTTTGGTGATGTAAGCATGTGTAATGAGTGGAGAGAGATAGAGAGAAATGAGTAAAATGATGATGTTATCAAAACCAAAACTAAAACAAAACTACAAACCGAACAGGGCCATTGACCTTCCCTTTTTTTTTGTTGGGACTTGTACGATATTTGTTGATCTTGTATAACGGAGTTACAAATTCTTTATTTAGGACTTTTGAACAAGTCGCCCAACACTTAATAGTAAGTGGCAACCGAGTCGAAAGTCGGGCTTGAACAATCTAAATGCTAGGGCCTGGCCTGCAAGTGATCGACGATAATCTTGATGGATATTGTTGTCCAGGATGAGTTTCCGAATGAATTTTATCAAAATCTGATAAAATCAAGCCCTTGATTTTATCCATTCAGAAACTGAGTTGATAAAATCTGAGATTTTTGCATTCAAGCCTCTAAGATTTTATCAACTCAGTTTCCGAATGGATAAAATCAAGGCTTGATTTTATTAAATCTTGATAAAATTCATTCGGAAAATCACCCTAAGTCTATTTTTTTAGGCCCCCATTTGAACCTGTCGCAAATGATCCGTTTGTCAAGAATTTTCTGTTTTGTTGGTACGATTAAAAAGACTACTTTCTGGCTCAAAAAAACACAAGAAAAGAAAAGACTACTCAATGTCTAATACACTAGCAGAAGTACTCTCGTGCAGTCCATGAGGAAAAAGAAAACATTAAAATGCAGATTTGTATTAAAAAATCTCAATAACTTATTTATTAGAGTCTATAGAACATCAATACTTTTTTCTATTCCCAGTCAGGGGCGACTCTAGCACATAATCAACAATCTCGTTGAATTCAAAAAATGCACTGAAAAAAATTGAATTTAAAAATAAATTAAATTTTCTTTAGTATAGTCAGCACAGGTTCACTTGTACGAGGTTTAAATAAACATTTTCTACTATATTTGAACCAACTTGTTATAGCCCTGACAAAATAAAACAAAGCTAATATATCACACATTAAAACCCAATATATAATATTATAATGGGATTTTTTTATTGTTAGTCCATAAGCACACATAAAGACAAAAAAAATACACACTTCCATAGACTTTTCACTTATTTTAATACACTTTTCCAAATACTTTTCAGACATTTATACACAATTTTTAAACCTTAACGTATCACTAAAACAAAAATCAAGTTCTCTCAAGGCCCTCTACTTTTCACGCAATTGACCGAGCCCTCATCAAAGAGATTTGGAGTTTTCTCTCAAGACTATATAGCTGATATCTGGTTTAATGGTGATTTTATAGAACTAAAAGGAGTTGGAGAATTCGTAAAGACTATGGTAGAGACAAAGAAGAATCAAGCATATTCGTTAGTCTATGTACTTGTGAAGTTAACTTTGCTTCTTCCAGTCGCTACAACAACCGTTGAATTAAAGAGCATTTTCATCGATGAAATGGAATAAAACCCGATTGCGTAACCAGATGGAAGATGAATGGTTGAATAATTCTTTGGTCATGTTCATTGAGGAGAACGTGTTTAAGAGTGTTGATAATAAAGCTATAATTTAACGCTTTCAAAATATGAAGACCTGTTGTGAGATGTTGGAGTCTATTTTTGTCAAATGATGCAATGGAATGTCTCTTTTGCCTAGTCAAACTTTTTTTTATTTTTCTTTTTATTTTTGCATACAATTTTTTATCATAGGCATGCTATGTTTTTTTGTCAGCGTTGGATAAAAATCCTGGAGTCGCTCCTGTTCCCAGTGGCGAATGCAAGATTTGTATTTAGCAGGAACCCATATCTCATGTATTATTATAGTAATAACAAAAATTATAGTCTATGATATAAATATTATTACTTACTAGTTTTGAGAAAAATACGCGATTGTAGACGTGTAGGTATTCATAAATAGTTTTATAACCATGATCAAAAAATGGTCGATAACTTAAAACTTCAAGGATTTTTTTTCCTTCACGCGTATATATTAGAAACTTACAAAAAAAAATTCACTTAAAAGATTAGCACAGTCCGATCCTATATAACATTTCCAAATTAACCTGAAAATATAGTTTAACTAGTTGGATAATTGAGGAGTGTGCAGAGACCCGGACTCCTCTTGCACTCCGTCCATCCCATACATAAAAGTTAAAGGATTCAAATGAAAATAGACATGTTCGGTTTACAGCTTTGCTCCAGTTTTGGGGCATTTCTGTTTTGCTGACATCATTATTTTTCTCACTTTTCTTTCTATTTCTCTCCACTTATTACACCTGTTTACATCATCAAAACTAAATTAAATTAAATTAAACTAAAACTATTAACCGAATAAAACTAATAACTCTTCCCTTTCAATTTTGTTTTCTTAACATTCCTCCTTTAATTCCGGACATTCTTTTAAAGAGAAAAAGAAACTATTACTGTATTCAAATTGACACACTTGTTTATCTCCAAACAGCTGTGTGGGTCCGGAGTATCGCCTGTTTCCTGGAGTGGTGCGTGGTAGGGCCCATATGTTTCTTCATAATATATGGGCAACTATAATAATGTACGGTAATGGGGTATTCTTAAAAATAAAATAAAATAAAAAATAATTTAATGGAGTAATTGCAAAGTGTGATGACGTGGAAAAGTCAAAAGTCGCAAAGGGCGGAAAGCTACTCACTTTGAATTGCTGTCCGTCCATTACTTCAGCCGCCGTGCATTGCTTCAGCCTCCAGCACCGGCCACCGGCTCATCCGCCGCCACAATCTAGCATCTCCACCGGCATGATAAAAAATGAAAAGCGATACGAGGAGTGGAAATACTTTAGACACACATGTCAGAACACAAATTCAAATATAGATTTGTTTATTATCTTTTGATGCATATGAATTTCACATGTATAATATGGATTAATTAATTAGAGTTCACATGAACTGTCCGGACATTGAAAGGTTCATCAAGTGACATTTTGACTATTCATGAGTGTCGGGATGAAAATTTAGTGATATGAATGAGAAATAATTTTCTGTTTGCCAATTAATTTTCTTGATTCCATTTTTTGTATTGCTATAACACATTAGAATGAGAATTTAAAAAGCAAATCCCACGATAATTTAAAAATGATCCTTTCTCCAACAGAGTATTTCATGGCATCATCGATCACTTAGAACTTTTCAATTCAAATTTAAAAAATTGATTGTGGTTTTTGATTGATGATTGATTTGAATCTTCTAATGGCCATATTAGTGGAGACTTGTCTCGTATGAGCTTTCTAGCCATTATTTTTTTGGAGGTGTTTTCTCAAAATAACTTTGGTGTATTTTAAAGAATTGTATTTTGCTTGTACTATATCGTATCTTTCATTCTTTAAGAATTAGTGGAGACTTGTCTCGTATTTCTCGTATCATTATCAAGAGATGCATACGCGTATATTATTCATTTATTGAGACATTCACAGAATCCGAAATTGGATAGTCGATGAGAGAATGATCGAAACTGAAAATTTTGATGCGTAGAATGTAATTGTCGACAATCTATCATGAACTACTCGGAGATAATGTTCAAAAAGTTTTGGAAGTTGGGACTTTTCCTTGAGAATTTGGTACATTTTTTTTTAGACACCAAAACATGCACATTTTTTCCGTATCATTTTGTGATCCAAGGCCCCTAGGTCACTCGTAGTGATTAGTGAACCTATAATTTCACTCATCCAATCTATATTAATTTGTGGACCCGACTATTCGTACGGAAGGAAATGGAAATCTTACTAAAAATTTGAATGAAATATGAGAATATTGGAGCAACAACTTACACATATCTAATTGGGCTAATTTTTTTTTTTTTTTGCAAATTCACCAGAAATATTATTTTAAAATTAATGAACGGTTTGGTTCATTTGTGGGCCCCACAAGCTGTCTGTACAATTTCCGTATCCCTTAATCCTTCTGTACGCATAGCTTTATCAATTAATTTATCACGTAGAATATCGTAAATATTGAAACAAATGAAAACATAAATTGAAAAGCCATGCAGAAATCGTTTAGCCAATCACACAAGGTACAGTTAAAAAATAAAAAAATCATACAAACTAAAGAGTCAAAGCAGAAAAAAAAGCAGAAAAAAATCGTACTAAATAAAAAAAAGGTGCGTTTTAATTTCCATATGCTTCTAGTCTTTTGTTCGTTAATTACAATCTCGCTATTGTGCTAAATAATTTTACATAGCACACCAGATGCTGCCCGAGATATTGGTGATGCAAGGCAAATTTGTTAGAAAAGGCTTTTAAAATCTCTTTAAAATAATTTATTGTATCTAATATATTTGATAAATAAATGGGTGATTATTGGATATCAATTTTGTAACTCCCCACACATATAATTATGGGATTTATGGCCTATATTAGATGATATTTATGGGTTTCTATATCATATAATTATTAACATTTGGCCTATATATATGGTGTAGAAAATCACAAGTGGAGAGAGTATTTTTTACTTGATAAAATAAGGAACCATTGCTTGTGTTGTTTTACAAGCTAAGTGAAATATAGTTTGAGTATCTAATGTTTTGAGCATACGGGCAATTCTTGATTCGTGTGCAAAGCTTTAGCTGCACACAAAGCTTCCGTGGAAGATCGTTGTATTGTCGGAGTGGAATGTCACACAACTCAGTGCAAGCGGGGACATATCTTCTCTCAGGAGAGCGCTTTACATGTGTCTCGATTGATAAGCCCTCAATAGTGCAAATAAAGGGGACTTATCTTCCTTATTTTTGTCACTCACTCATGCATTTTATAGCTTTTATACGCTTGATATTGCACATGGGTGTATTTTGGTAGTTTCAAGTAAAATGGGTGAAAATGACGATTTTTGACGTCATGGTTTAACCAAAGAAGTATTCGAGTACCCAAGGCCGCATGACACGCCGCGACCAAGCCCCGAGAGCCAAGAACAAAGCACCAGACAAGGCTTGGGGAGACCAAAAGGCCGGGAAATGAACAAAGGAAGAAAGAAGAAAAAGGCCTAGAGATATCGGTAGCTAGAAAATTGGGATACCGGTATCCCTGAAAAGAACTCACATTTTGAAGACAGATACCGGTAGCTTGAAAAATGAGATATCGGTATCCCTAAAGAATTTTATATTTTGAACAGAGATATCGGTAGCTGCAAAAACGAGATACCGGTATTTTTGGAACAGAAGGTCAAGATATGGGAGATACCGGTAGCGACAAAAATGGGATATTGGTATCCATACAAATTTTCTGTACTTTTTGAGCCCGATCTAAAATATCTAATGACACTTTTGTAATTATATAGCATGACTTTTTGGGGCTTTATAAGCCCAAAACTCAGACTTTTAGGGTTAGTTCTTATTTTACTCTCTCTTTCTCTCTCTCTCTCTCTCTCTCTCTCCCCCTTAGGTTGTTAGTTTGTGCTCCAACATCTATCTATAATTTCATGCAATTTCACTTAGATTCAAGGTAATTATTCGTCTTTAATGTTGTAGTACGTGTTGAGATCTTTATATAAATCTAGTTTGTTTTCATTTTTATCGGTTAATTCGTTTTCATGTCTTTCTAACTATTTCCTTAGAAAACTCTTATTCTTAGTAGTTGTTTGATTAATTCTCAAGTGTCAATGTTGGAGGCAAACTTAGGATTAATCATATAAATCAGTTTTTAGAGTTATTAAACATGTTTTTAGTTTTCTTCCAATTCATAGGCTTAATTTCTAGCATAATGTGTGAGTAGTTTTAATAGGCTCATGGGGTGATTAACTCTCCAGGACTTGGGTTTAATCCGTCCATCTCGTGTATGAGGCGTACATCGCTTGTTTACCGAAAATTTGGGGTTTTACTTTTTATGTACCAAAGAGTGGGTTTGTTAATTCTTTTGATCACCCGTAGCCAAGTGTTGCTTGGCACGTGTGATGCTTAGGGTGATGTTAACCCATCCGTTTGCAAAATGTACTGGAAACCCCTAATCTTTGGTAAACACATTTTCTTGTAAATGGTTTTAAAATCTAAATTTTCCGTTCAGGGGCATTTAACGATGCCCTGAGCCGGTTATCAAAAGGAGATGGATTAACCCGAGTCATGGTTGTTAAATACTACTAGACTTTGCCTTAGTTTAGTTAGTCTTTTTAAACTTCCGATTCGTTCTCGAAGTCGAGAGAATTCCACCAAACAAACTTCAAAAGCCAAGTTTTCCGCTTTAAGGCTAAAACCATCATTCGCGAATCAACCATCACGTGTGGCGCATTCGGTCTATGTGGATTCGACCTGGCCTTACCGGTTTTGATGCTACGCGATACCTAAACCTTATGCTTGGGAAAGTAACTTTTGCAATACAATTCAAGGTCACAAGCATCAATCAATATAAGTGTTTCCACTCTCTTATTTCATATTTGTAGTATCATATATGGAAATGGCTACAATACACACCCCTTATTTGGGTGTATCATATGCACCTATTTGATAAGCCCATAATGTTGTATATATCCGGGTTTATCTCGCTCTTTGTGATCACACACACATGCATTTTGTGCCTTTATATGATTGATTTTGCGTGAGTTGTGTTTTTGGCGAGTTTCAGAAAATCGGAGCCAAAAGGCGTGTCCAAAGCTCCAAATAATCTCCGGTTGTATTCGGAAGTACCTAAGGTCCCGCAATGCCATGGAGGACAATCATCGAAGCTTAGTAGTCGATTCAAAGAGCTTTGGAAGGTTCAAGCAAGGCCCGGAACAAAAGAACAAGACATTTGGAGTTATGAGCCTCGAGAAAATCTGACCAACTGATAGAAAAATGCTCATTTCTCTCAAGATACAAAAGTTATGAATATGAGGTCAATTGGGTTGGAAAGTAGACTCATAGAGATTTCCAACGGTTCAAGAATCACCTCATTCCGAGTTCGGATGAAGCCGGGGCGTGCCCGCGAAGTTGGGTAAAAAAATCAGTCTTCCAGACGATTCTGGACCGGTCCAAAAGTGCTCCGAACAAATTTTTGTGGACTTTTTTCACTTTCCACTTATGAAAACTTACTAATTTTGTTGTTTTTATGATATTTTTGTGAGAGAGAAAGTGTTGTGTATATAATCATCTCTCTCTCTTTCTCTCTCTTATCTTCTCCATTAGTTAGCTTTAGGTACTTGAAGTTTTTTTTTCATTTCCATGGTTTCTCAAGCTTTATCTCTCTAGATTTCTGAAGTAAGTTTTCATTTTTAGTTAATTTGTTAAGGTTTATTGTTGTAGCTACAATCATTCTCTCTATATAAATCTAGTTTATTTGTGTTTTTATCGGTTAAATCTTGTTCTTCATTTCCTAGCTAAATCCTTCTTAAACTCTAGTTTTTATTGGTTGTTTGTTATTTCTCTAAGGTTTAAAGTTGTTGGCATATTTGTTATCATCGTTAAAAATCACTTTTTAAAGTTATTGGTCATGTTTATAATTTCCTTAATTAAATTAATTAGTCTTTGCCTAATGAGTGAGTAGTCAATTAGGTAGGGTCATGGGGTGATTGACTCCCCATGACCAATGTTAATCCAGTTCCTCGCGCAATTTAAAAAAGGCTTTCAACTTTTTTCGAGCAATGAATCGGGATTCACTTTTACGAATCAAAATTAGGGTTTGTAAACCCCTTTGATCGCACGTCGCCCAAGACTTGACCACTTGGTACGTGCGATGCTTAGGGATAAGGCGACTCAAATGTTTGTCTAAATGGCACAGGAATCCTATTCTTTGTGGAACGCATTTTTCTAGGCGATGGTTTAGTTTCTAAACCATTTGTTCGGGTGCACCTAACGGTGGCTTGAGTCGGTTACCGAGCGTGAGGATTTGGTTAGCTTTGGTTGTGATCGTTATGAACCCCTAGACTTTACCTTTGTTAATTTAGTCTTTTCGTATTCCGTGTCATTCATGAAGTTAAGTGAATCCACCAACAAAACACAAAAGCCAAGTTTGCCGCTTTAAGGCTAAAAAATTCATTTGCAAGACAACTCTCACGCCGGGTGCGTTCGGTCCCTGTGGATTCGACCCGGTCTTACCGGTTATTATGCTACCTCTGACCTAGCCCTACGCTTGGGGCAACACTTTCTACGACACAATCCAAGGTTGCAAGCACTATTGTATGGTACAGATTGTGCCACCTCATCGACAATTGTAACATTTTTTAGTTTTTCGTAACTTTTCTGCAATATGATTCGTAACATTTTCTATGATTCGTAACATTTTGGTATGTCTCGTAACTTTTACAAAAAAAATAAAAATCGTAACCTTTACAAAAAATTTGTAACTTTTCCAAAAAATCCGTAACTTTTTCAAGGGTGTGTATCATACACACCAAAATAAGGGGTGTGTATTGTAGCCTTTTCCATCATATATTATTTGTTCGTTGTGTCGTTATCTCCAATTTATAAATTTACAGAAATTCTAATGAATATTTCCAACAAAATCACCAGCTCAGTATCGAGCTCAAGTCCACTGTACCGGATTTTTGGTGTAACTGTGTACGGAGTGATTTTCAGTCACAGGATGACATAAATCTCACCCAATCCTGCCACGGAAAGTCAATTGATACACGGGTACTTCAAAACTCTGGCGTAGGTGATTTCAGTGCTCAGTATCTACTTTAATTAAGTAAGATAAATAAATATGTTTAATTTGTGCGCATATAGTACTGTACATATGTATAATCTGTACTACAAAAAGTACTACTATGTTAAATAAAAATTGATTTTGTGACAGCAAATTGGATTTTTTGCTTTGTGCTCAAGGTAGCAATTGGATTTTTCCCTGTGAAGATCCTTCAAAAATTAGAAAATCAGTTTGGGTGATTGGTGGACAAGGTTGGACAAAATTGCACTCGAAAGAAACAAAATCATTTTTTTTTTTCTTTCTGTTTGTAGCATTAAGAAACTTGTGTGTCGAAAAAGTATCATAGAAACTCCTTCAATTGTCTATCTGATGCATGGAAAGCATTTTTGATGTGTCATGCGTTGGTTATAAATTACTATCATCTAATATGGCAAATCTATAAACGTTGGACATTAGTAGGTTTATGTGATCGTGTGTCATGTGTTGGTTATCATATTCTAATATGGTAAATCTATAAAGGTTGGACCTTAGTAAGTTTATGTGAGACCTATAATGTTTGTTACTTCATAAAGATTCTAGCTAGTGTACAAATATGGTGGCTATTGCATTCTGATAGACAATGGGTGCACAGCAGGTCAACTGAATCACCCAAACCGATCAAATTGAACCGTATGCGAACCCATCCAAGGTATGTTACGGATGGATGCGAATCCTAATTATATTTCAGTTTTGGCAGATTCGGTTCGGGATTGATCCACCCAATAATCCTTCTCCGATTCGCAACCGAACCAACCCAAATGTACCTCACTCACGGACGGGTGGATGGAGAAAACGACAATCCGCAATGAGCAGATCAGTTTGGAAACTGACTCGATTCATCCAAAACCGATCCACGGACAGTCCTACGAGTGAAATTATAGATCAATTTTTTATAGTATAATAGAAATGGCGAGTGATGCATTAAATGTAGCATTTTTAATAGCACATAGGAGGAGTTCTAGTGTGGCGGTTTGCGTAGGGGTGTCCTACGGTGGGTGTGGTTGGATCGTTTTGGCGTAGTGGTGACTTGTGGCAGTTTGGCTCTCTTATTATGGCGAATAAATCATCAGATCTGTGGCAGCACTTCCATTGGCAGTGTTGGGTGGCCGGACTCTTTAGTTTTTGTTTTGTTGTGTTTTTTGTAGCCTCCCTTTTGTGGTTTTTTTTTAGTCCTCCCCTGTGTGGGAGTTTTTGTCCCAGATTTTGTAGCCTCCCTTTTGTGGTTTTTTTTATTCCTCCCCTGTGTGGGAGTTTTTGTCCCAGATTTCATCTGTGCGTTCTCATGAATTGAACTGTGTGTCCTTCGTGGGATCCTCTACTACCACGTCTTTGATTGGCTCTATTAGCCAACCTTGTTGTTGGCCTGCTTGTGCACTACTTCTGCAATACGTGCCATTGAGCCTTCTAGTATTGTACTCGTGTCTAGATTCTTTGGTAGTTTTGGTTCATCCCATTTTATAATGATGGAGTCTGTCTCACCTTCGGGTGTATCGCCTTCGGGTTGATGTAATGACATCTGCCTCTTGTTAAAAAAATAAAATAAAATTGCACATAGGAGAAAACTATAAGAGTAATTACATGGGTTAAATATCTACTTGCCCTTGAGACTATCAAATTTTATTTACTTCCCCCTTCAACTACCAATTGAACTCCATTCCCCCTTCAACTATCATTTTTTTCTTTACTTAGGACAAATCATGTTTCTTATCCAAAATTTGTGACGGAAACCGTGAACCTTTTTTCTTTTTTTTTTTTTTTTTTTTTTTTTGGGGGAATTGACAAAAAAGAGAGAGGGTAATATGGACATTTCGTACACCTAAAACAATGAAGCGAACTAGGGTTTTCATTCTGTCGATAAAACAAAAGTTATGATTTTTCGGAGAAGAGATTTCAGCTTCCGCAAAGAGATTTCCTGAGAAAAAGGGTTTTTAGCTCCATAGGTCACCAAAGCTAGAGTTTTAAGGATGACATGAATCTTAAGGGCTCCAACCGGAAGAATACCGACCTGTAAGTATCGAGCAACACATTTTCATTTCAAAAACCAACTTTTTTGGGATTGTAGGAGTTGGAATTGAGTTATTTTCTACTGCAATTGACCTACTGATGCCTTCTTCTTCTTCTTTTCCTTGCGGTACTGTTATGGCAAGACAGTTATGCCATTTTTTTACTTCTTACTGTAATGGCTAAACCTATGGATGTATATTGATGCATTTTTTTTTCCCGCTTCTGATTGTGGCTTCTTATTATGAGTTGTACAAAATGTAATAAAAAAACTAATATAGCCTTGGGACTAATTTTTCCGTAAATCAAGTGGAAGGAAAACGTGATTTGTCCATAGTACAAAAGAAAATGATAATTGAAGGATGAAGTAATTTTTTTTATTTTATAATTTAACGGACAAGTATATATTTAACCCTAATTACGTTTTACGTACATATTTAATTTAAATTGTAGGAAACTGATAAGAAAAGTCCATATGTACTACTCAAAAAGATAAGGAACCAGTCATTACACTAATAAGTGGGGTAGATTTTAGACCGTGAATTAATTAGGTCAAACTAGTGGACCGTGCTAGTATGAGTGTGGTTCGGACGGATTGGGTCCATTAATTGGAAGAGTTGCCGATCTACATAAGGACTATTCTGGAAGGTGCTTAATGGAAGTACAAGGGATCTAGTTGAGATGGAGACCGGCTTAATCGGAAAATCTATCTTGATAAGAGTTAACAAGTATCCCAATAAAGGCGAAGCTCTGGAGATATTGGATGAGAGTTTATCCTTGACGGATTAGACATCTTGCGCATCAAGTAAAGAGAATCCATTAAGGCAGGGGCGGACGTAGAGGGTGCAAGTGGGGGCTCGGGTCCCCGCTCACCCCCCAATTATCACAATTTTTATATTTTAGGTTTTGTTTGTAAAAATTATGAAGAAAGGTCTCCTCAAAATTGTTTTATTAACATATAAGGATGATATTTTGATGTTAATTCCTCGGCGATAGGAATCCTACGTCCGCCACTGCATAAAGGTACACACAATCTTCCCCCCCTAAACCTAGTTTTTTCTCTTCTCTTTCATTCAATCTCTGACTTAAGCATCAAAGGAGTATTCCAGCCAAACCCTGGTTGAGTTACCTTACGTTGTTTGAGTCTTATAGGTACTCTCGCACGGAACCCTACCCAACATGAATTTCGGTGGCTTGCTTTCCTAAGGTGAAAACCTATCCCAACACACTAATTCTTTTCTCAAAATGATTCTTTTTTTTTTTTTTTCTTTTGGGCAACTGGGAGACATTTTCATTAACTAACAGCCTCGAAGCAGGCATCTGAATTACAAATGCTAGAAAGGGAATGGATGGCTTCCTTAAGGGAATTGGTAACCACCTGGTGAGCAGCTCTATTATAGCTTCTAGGGGACCAAGCAGAGGAGGAGCCAAGATTTTAGGTTAGCGGGGTCAAAAATTAAATCTATATGCAAGTTTTTTTTTTTATTTTTGCTCATGCAAAAAAAAGAAAAATAATTAAGAGGTTAACTATGACATAGATTTACAATGATAAACATATTTTTGCTTTATAATTGGTCCCAATAATTTATTATTATTTTTTAAAAATAATGTACGTTAGCCTTATTCGTAATACTACTATCAACTCTCGAAAAGAAGAAAAAACTTTAGATTTCTATGCATTTTAAGCAAGTTGGGGCAATTTATGAAATTTTTGAAGGGTCAAAATTACAAAATTTAGCTCCAAACTATCCAAACCTTACGAGAAATTAAAGTGAGAGGAGTCAAATAACCCCTCTAGTCCCTTTATGGCTCCGCCCATGGGACCAAGAAAATGAACAACAGGGGACCAAGAAAATGCCCTTATTAGTTGCAGAGTCCCAAGTAGGCACACTTTTTGTGGAGCATAGCTTGATTGCCATCTTGTTATCACTGTCAATGGAAGCTTGAGTAATGCCGTTAAGCTTGGAGAAAGTATCCCAAGAAAAGCATAAAGTTAAAAATTTCTTTTCAAAATAACTATTTTTTTTTTTTGCCAATTCAAATGAATAATTTTTTTTTTTGCAGATTAAATAGGAGTTAGAAAGTCTTGTTGAGAGTTTACTTTGCACTCTTCGCAGTTGGAACCTTTTGTTTCTGGGAAAAAAAACAATTTTTGGAATTTATAGATAAATTGACTTACTTTTTTAATTTTTAGTTGTGACATGAGAAATCTTTTTTCCGGGAACATTTTCTATTATTTGGATCATACTGAAATTAAATCACCAATTTATGATATTATTTAATAATATTTTTCTAACTCTTCACTCAAAAGAAAAATCACTGACATGATAGAATGATCAGAATACACTAACACGGAGAAGAAATACACTTAGACGAAAAATGATCAAGATATTCCCATCCATTACAAGCTAACTAAAATACCCCTATTGTAAAACATATATAACCAGAATATCTCTGCAACATGTAAAATCGCTGTAAAAAGAAAAAATACCACTACATATACTATTTTTGGTATTTTTCAGTATTAAGTTGTACTAAAAAAGTCATACTAAAAAATGGTTTTAATTTCTGCTACATAGTACTATTTATGTGACGTATGTGAGGAGAATAACTTACATTAAAATACATAAAAACTAATAAAAATACCGACAGTGGAAACTCATCTTAAATAATCAAAATATCCATACAAATACAGAATGACTAAAATAACCTAGGAATGACTGGTTCACTAGGCTAACCTAGTTCCTCAACAATAAGATACAGTACTATATTGACTGGTTAAAAATGAACGGAGTGTTATGAGGAGATTCATCGAAAGTGGCATAAGGCATGAGTATAGGTGCTTCAAGAAGAGCGCAAAATTTTTCCATCAAATCAGCAACTGGGTAAAGCTTTCTAATAGAGGAAATAAAGAAAGGAGGCAGATTCTCTCCGGTCCATGAGTTGTACGGTGCAGGTTGGAGGGTGTTGTCTGAGTCTAATAGGGGCCCTTTTCTGAGTATTTCAATGATCGAAATTGTTTATTTTTAAATTTTTTGTTAAAAATATCGACTACATAAAAATTATCTGAGTCTAATAGGTATACCCTCCTTTTTAAAGTTTTTGCCGTATCGCATACCTGTACCGCATACCGTACCCGTGCTTCCTAGGTGGATATTGATTCATATCTTTTTGTAATGTATCTATGTTGTTAAAAATAAGTTTTGATTCAATGTTACAAAGTTAATATTGAATTTTAGTAGTATTGTTCCTCAGGAAAAATGCACAGGGACAAATTACCCCTTCAGCCAGGAAATGACGAGTATTTGGATGTAGAGTGTGCCAATATCATGATGTGATCCAAACGTGAATAAGGTGGTTGGGCCTAATTCTTGACTTCTAACTAGGGGATTCTGTTACAACGCTTGGAAAAACCATAAAAGTGGTTCGATTGTGACTTGTACGATAATGCAGTGGCGAAGCCAAAATTTTTGCTTGAGGGGGGGACAACTTAATAGACATATCTTTATCCAAGTGTATAGTTATGATATTGATTTGTTTTTCAATATAATTTACTTGTGCATTGACAATATTCTAGCCTATCGTATTAAAAATACATCAATTTGTTTTGTTTTATTTCTTTGGACTACAACAATACTCATATGCTTGTTTTTCAAATTATGAAAAAAAGAAAGGTAAGTGATTTCCACAACCCCTTTTCAAGAAAACACACCCTGAAAGTAAAGGAAAATTGAATAACGGATGGACAAAGACAAATAAAGGAAAATTGAATTGTGAAGTCTATAAAAAATTTAACACAGAGTGCCCTGAAAGTAAACCACGATCCCTTTCAAGCTTGAACCTCTCCCTTATTTAGGTGTTTTTTCTTTCTGTCCTTATTCAAAATATTTTTGCATTTGTTTGTTTTGAATCAAGATTTTATGATTTCTGAATTTATCTCGTCGAGATGAATTTAAAAATAATAAAATCATGGTCCAAAGATTGTTCACTTCACATTTCTAAATAATTTTCCAAAAAGATTCTTTCTGCATCTCTCATCTCTCCAATCATTAATCACATTTCTCTCTCATACCCCTCTCTCCAATTATTATTTTCATTTCTCTCTTTATCTCTCTCCTATTATTACACCTCTCTTTAATTATTACATTTTCCAAAAACTCATCCAAACATTATCTCAAAAATATTTTTTTAAAAAATTCTTCTCAAAACTCTTAACCAAACAGAGCTTACTAGTTTTTTGAATAAAACCGAAAATAAACTAAAATAAATCAGTTTTTTGGGTTATTTTTCGTCTTTATTTACAAAACTTTAAGTATGGCTAATAATTTTATACTTTTTAGATTCCTCTTGTTGAGACAAGCCAAAAAAATTTTAAAAAAAATCGACCAAAAACTAACAAGGATCTCTGTGAAACTTTGTCGTCAAGATATTAGGGAAGAAGTTAGCATATTTACCATGATCCTTGGAAAATAGAGAATGGGAGCATAAATTTCTCTTGATGATTTCTATTATGCACTTGTTTTTACCATAATTTATGGGTTCATACAAATCAATCCCAAGCCTTGGTAAATTTGATGGATCGAGTTTATGGCATTTACCAAATTGATTGTGGAACGTAAATGCAAAGAATAATCCTACAATTATACCCACTTTTATACACAAATATATACACAAGTCACAGCACACAAATTTGATTTTTCCACAACTTGAAGATGTCGAACAAACCAACCTAGGTATAAACACATAATAGAAAGAAATACCAAAGATGGGCTAATTCCATAACCACAGAAGTGTTTCATAGTGTTCGAGAGAAATTAGCAAAAGGCTAAGTAGTTATATCATCAAATCGAAATTCGCAAAGGCAAAAAAAATTTGAATAAAAACAAATAAAAAAAATCAATTTTTTCAAATTAGTCAAATAAAGCTTGATCGTGTTGCCTAAAAACATGATGTGTATAATCGTATAGTATAACCGTTTCAATCTCAACACAAAGGAAGAATATTCCCCGGCATCCCCTGAGTAAAATTCAAGCTTGTCCCCTTTTGATTATTTCCGAGGGACTGAACAATCAAAAGTTCGAAACAAATTTCACGGTCAAATCTAACTTCTTCTTTTTTTTTTTTATTATTGGAATATAAATCTAACTGCAAGTCTTAGTCAACCCACATATTTCAGGAGTTTACTTATTACGTAATCCTCTTTTCGAGAGTCATAACGATATCACCGAATGTGGATTTCAACACGAATAAAGTATAAAGGTCTGCTACGAGAATATATCAACGAATGTCCGATGAACATAATATTTGCCTTGGTCTACATTCTCGAGAATTTTCAAGCGATTCACAATTTTGATCATGCAAATGACGAAATTTTCAAGCGATGCACAATTTTGATCATGAAAATGAGTAAATGAGAGCTCGAGAAGAGTCCCATACGAGGTTTGGACAATATCCCTCTCACGGTCAAAAGAGTAAAGAGTAATTGATTCCAAAATAAAAAACATATACTCCTATACTCCTAGCTTTTGGATGATTCATGTTTATGGATGAACGTGACTGCCGAATTTTTAAAGCCGCTTCTTAATGCTGATTCAACCCCTTTCTTGAAAAAAGAAAGAAGTTGGATGAAGTAAGGTTTCGAATCACCGTAATCAAGACGAAGTACGGTTTTTATTGGTGCAGATGCGGTACGGAGTCTGCGGTCAATACTGGATAACCGTATCGGTTCACGCCCGCAACTATATATATATTGAGAGATAGGATTCAAGAGACACAAAATTTGTCACAGAATATGACATTTTCAATCTCATTTTCTTAAATCCACTTAATCTATGTAAATTTAGTACATACTTGTTGTATTTGATGTTTGGTAATAATAGAAGTTGAACCCATGCATCACAAACCCTTTTTAAAAAACATACCCTGTTTTTTTTATAATCTCCCTGTTCAGAAATCATAGTTTTTGGGTCACACCGATACCAAATTAGAAAAAATGTGTAACTATAATGTTGTAGATCTTGAAATTCTCTTAAATTTTGATATATAACTTGCCTTGATTGGAGTTCGGAGTAAAAAGTTATAGCCAAAAAAATCTGATAGCGGTTTTTTTCGGTCCAGATTTTCCAAGATCTTAGAAGCAGTATTCAGGTATTTTTTTAATGCAGCCGTCTGCATTTGGTAATGAACATGATGCGGTATTAAGGCCCCTTGGTACCGTTTTATTAAAACGAGACGTATCGCCAAGCATCCTGACCAAGGCCGATCACGGTATTGATAACCTTGGGATGAAGCATAAAAAAACTAGATTAATCAAAGGTATCCGAGACAGCTTATGCCAAAATAGATTAATCTTATCATTGGTCCAGTCAAAAGCATAAAAAAACTAGGGCATTACAAGAAATTGAGTTTTTTTTTTTTTTTTTTTTTACGGCCGGACAACAATAACAAACCCTTATCAATTGTGTGGGAACAAACCCACAACTAACCTAACCTAGGTAAGGAGCCAAAAATTTTGCTATGCAGGGAAAATTTTTTATTCCAAAATATTTTACAGAGATGAGCCTATATAGTAACTTATAAGTATTTTTTTTTTATTTCTATATAATATTAAAGGTTTTGTTATTCTCGTGGATGTGACCGTCTCTACTGACACCCCTTTGACTCCATCCCTAACCTAACCATCGGGGAGTGTATAGACCCTTCGTATTCATAATGCGGACCACATCTTCTCTGCCTCTCATGTTATAAACTACACACCGACATTGATAAACATCAATTAAAAAACCACACGAATTTTTTAATTTTGTCCACAGAATTAAATAGAAGGAGCTTTTTATTTTTTTATTTTTAAACTTCCAAGATAGGGTCCCTTTTCCCAGGAAAAATGAACGTCCCTCCGCAGTTTACGCACCACAATCACATGCAAACCTATAATTTCCGTCATAAAAAAAAGGCATTATTTTGATTTGACAACAAATTATTATTTTTTTTAAAATGGAAGACTTCCTGGCAAAGAACATGGTTTAGGTATGTACATATAAATAAAGGTAAATTACAACCTCCCATAAGGTTTCTAAAAATTATAGATTGCCCCCCTCACATTTGGGAAATTACAAATTACACTTATCGCGTTACAAATTATCTCACTTTCATGATGTAGCCGTTAGGCAATTCGTTGATATATGTTTGACCTCAATCATCAAATCCTAATTACAGCGAACCAAATTGTCTTTTGTAGCCTATGAAAATCAATTTTCACACCTCTTTAGCCAGAGATGGAATGAGGATTTCATATCCAAGGGGGCTGCAATATAAACCAATAAGATTTTGAAAATTAAAGTTTCAAGTATCTAAAATATTTGAATCTCTAAACAGTACTCAATACAAAACACAATATCTAAGTGCTCTTAACAAACCAAAAACAACTAAAAAGTAAAAAAATAGAAGTATCTTTCTTCATGGTCACCAGAATGGTATGCGATACTCCTTTAGATCTCGAAAGTCATGTATGATTGAGACGGAACTAATTTTCAAAAAAAATTCCTTCTCGATGAACAAAAACAAAGCAACTATGAGAAACTCATTCTCCATTTTACAAATAAATCTAGAGGCTAGAGCCAAAACAGACCTGAGGCGTAGAGTTTTATAATTCTTAAATTTAGTAGAGTTGAAAATGGTAATTAAATATTTTTTTTCAAGGGAACCACTCATGTAATGCTTTCAGAGTATATAGGAGACGAAAAAAATTGGCATTCGAAGTTCTACATTTCAGTAAGTGGTGGCCACTAGAACAAAACAGACTTTCAGTGATGAATTTCAAATTTCCTCTCCAAATGGTACCTTTTGGTGAGACAATTGAATTCCGTCGGCAAATGGGACATTTTTGCGAGGGAATCCCATATTTTGTTGCCAATGTGTAGCTTTTTGCAAGGAAAATTATAATTTGTCACTAATTCCTCATCAAGAGGTAACATTTGGGAAAGTTTGTATTTCATCGCTAATGGGTAGCTTTTTGCAAGGAAACTTGTATTTCATTGCTAATTGGTAGTTACTTCTATTCCATCACCAAATGGATACCTTTTTGAGAAGGAATAATCTTATTTGTCGCCAAATCTAAGACTAATTAACTTTTTTATTGTCATAAAATTAAAATATTTAAAACATCTACTATTACATATGCGTGTGTGTGTGTGCGTGCGCGCATGACTGCATGTGTATATTACCTCGATTTATTTAAAAATTATAGAAAAAAATGTTAGCATATACTAAATTTTTGCAACATTATCGACGAAATTGTAAGTGGCTCAATGGTGGGAAGTGTTTGGAAACTGGAGTTGCTAAGTTTGAATAGGGAGAGCAGCAAAGTTGAAATTCATTACTCGTACTTGATTTTGGTCGCTTTTATCAACAAAAATAATTTCGTCACCAATGTGATAGTTTGCGACGAAATATTTTGTTGCCTACAGTGATATCTAGCGACAAAACAACCAATATGACATTTTTAGAGACGAAATTTTCCATCGCCAACGTGGCATTTTGCAACAAAAATACTTTTTGCGATGACCTTTAGGTGATGGAAAGTTTCTTCGCTAATACTTTTGGGGACGAAATCATTTCGTTACAAAACAAAACGTCATTTTTCTTGTGGTGCCCCCCAGATGTTTTACTTTATATATATATATATATATATATATATATATATATATATATATATATATATAGTGGAGATTTTCTATTGGGGGTGGCGTTGGCCCCCAATAGCTAACTCATCCTTCTGTCTCTTTCTATAACCTTTCACAAGCTAAAAAGAGATAGTTTGATCGAGGGAAATAATTTTCACTCCCCCTATTTTGATAACTGCACCCCTTTTTTGTCAAAAAAATTCACTACAATACCAAAACGGGGTTGCAGTTATCAAAATAGGGGGTGTAGAAATCACTAGCCTTGATCTATTGTAATTAAGATTTGATGATATCAAATATATTCTGTCAAATTTCTTAACGGCTACATCATGAGAGGGGGTAACTTGTTATTCAATATGGGTTAATTTGTAATTTCCCAAACATGAGATGACAATCTATAATTTCTGGAAACCTTAGAGGTGGTTTTGATAAGTTACCCTATATATGAATATGAATACCGTAAAATGACTTCATTAAATGGAACCGAATTCTGACAGTTTAACAACATTTTAATTTTTTTATTAACGTGACTCCCATTCTGGAAAAATGATGTCTCTTTAATGTCCCCCATGTGATTTTAAGCCAGGACAACAGTAAAATAATATCCTGCCTGCGATTAAATCAATACAGAAACTTTATTTTTGTCTTTGTTGTTGTGCGGAAGCGAGAAACCAATACCAAACGTGTGTAATCTATGTCTTGCAATCAAGAAATCAAACCAAACCACAGAATAGAGAAGAGAGAGAAACGCAAACAAACAAGAGACACAAGGATTTACGTGGTTCAGTTTGCTGGGGATGCGAACCTAATCCACGGGCAGTCACACGATCAAAGAGTTTCACTAATCACGAAGAAACAAGGCTCAAAGAGCTACAAAAAGTGTCTCACAAAGTTCTCTCTAATCTCCCAAAGTTGCCTCTCAAAGTGTGTAACTCTCACACACTAACAAAAAAGCCTAAAAAATACTTTATAAGGCTATTTCCCGTCGCCATGGTCCGGACCACCAAATCCCTGTCCGGACCATGGGATTCTGAGATGTTTCTGGACCATTCTGACTCCGTAGTCCGGACCACCAAATTCCCGGCCCAGGACCACGGGGCTGGTGGGACCACCAAAACCTCCAGTGCGGACCATGCGTGTAGAAACTTCCCAAACCGCCGGGAATTGCTTGGAGTGCGGGTAGAAACCTTGGTCCGGTTCATAGGGATGCAATAAATGCCCGAAAAACATAAAATCAAGCCAAACTTCGTATTCAATTGAAAATTGGACATGTGAATATAAATTGATCGTATCAATCTCCAATTCATAACATTTTTGAAAAGTTTATAATATTTGCAATACATTAAATAGCCTTGAATTCAAAACATTTGTTTTTTCATGAGATTTAATCTTTTTTTGAATGATAAAAATATTATTAGTGAAATCTTGACAAATGGTACATGCATCAAGATGAGGGAGAGGGGAGGGGACTCCAACCAATGGTTGAAGAAATTAAAACACCTATGGGACAAAGCCCGCAGACACTCAAGGGCAAAGCAAAGGCCAACAAACCCATCACACCTAATGGCCTAAGTCCAAACGGGGCAAATCAAATAAAAACAATGAAATCCAAACAAGTCCCAACCCAAAAACAACATAAGAACCCTAACCAGTCTACACCCGCCGCCCACTTCATTGCCGGTAACCGCCACGCCACCATAAACACGCCGCTTCCAAACCAACAAAGCAAATTTGGCACACACTCGCCGTTAGGCCTAAATTGACGCCATCCAATAATGAGATCGGAGGTGAGTTAACAACTCGAAGAATGTTAAGAACAACAGATGTTAGAAATTTTTATGCAAATATAATGAATTTAGATCGATTTAAGAAACTGTGCCACAGTAGAATAGGTGCCGCACTAGACTAGGGGTGTCTAGTGTGTATTGTTGAGTTTGATCTGCCTGAGATTCTGCCCTTGTGCATGTATGCTCAATCCGCTGCGAAATATTCATGGGGTGTCTAGTGTATTGTTGAGAGTTTGGTTTGTTTTAGAGTTGTTGCAACTTTATTTTTTTATATGCAGTGTTTTTGGTTGGCATCTTGTCTTCAAGGTTTGGTTCTCAGGTGGTGTATGTTGGTGTGCCCGTGATCCTTTTAATCTTTGCACCGTTTTATAAAGATTATTAATTAATTTGTTTGCTGATAAAAAAAAAGGCCAAGCCTTGTACAGTAAGTAGTAAGCCACCCAATTATATATATTAAGGTCCAATATTTTGTTCTATTTATCCAATGCAAGACTCATATTTCACATATATTCCCAAACATGAATTGCAGTACATTGCTTGCAATTTTCTGTACATAGCTTAGAATGACGCTTGGCAATTTTTTGGTGGCACAAACAAAGTTGAATTTGTTTAGTTGAGTTTGAAACTCCTCTCTATTGCGTGTTTTGTTTAGTTTGTTAGGTAAAAGTGAATGTCAGAGCTTCTGTTTAGTTTTTTTTTTTCCGCCATTCGTTAATTATAATCTACTCTATCCCAGGGAACTTGGGGAGGGGGATCGGTGCTTATGAGAATCAAACCTCGGCCACGTCCATGAGAGTATAAGAGAGGCATCAACTGCACTCCACTCTACTTACAGCTTCTATTTAGTTTGATTGGTAAAAGTTTACTTATGCGTATATAAGATTTATGGGTTTACTTTCTCATAAGTCTTCCAATTGATCAATTTCATTTGCCAGCAATTATTGAAACCATTTAACTCCACGTATAAATTTGAAAAATGACCATGAAAATTTGTAAATATTAGTGAATGAGCAACTAGTAAATTAGGAACATCAAATCAGACAGTTGCACGAACCGTTTGAATGAGCAACTAGTAAATTAGGGGCCCCTTTGACGTTGAATCTTCAACGATGGAAACTAATGTGCATTTGCCCTCGCATGGACTGTAGCAGATCGGGATTAGCTCTGTTCAAAAAACAAATTACATTTTGTTTTGTTAAAAGGACTATGGGTGTTCTACTAACAAAAAAAAATACTCCTAGTTTTTTTCCAAAACTAAGACAGGTTATCACGTAAAAAATCGTAAAAAGTGCTCTTACCAGAACACCCCCTAAGTTATTTTATCTCAAACCGTGCTTCTATTTCACATAATAAAATAAAACTTATGAATGTGTTTATCGATATGTAGTCAAATTTATTACATAAAATTCTACCGTTTGATCAATGGGCAACCAATAAATGTGCTTTTTTATGGGTACCGGATAAGAGTGCACTCTTACTGGTAAGAAAGCAATTTTATCGTCTACCCAATGGACGAACAATAGAAAGACTAAGAAAACAATTTTATCCGCCCACCCAATAAACAAACAATAGAAAGAATCAGAAAGCAATTTTAATGGACGAACAATAGAAGGACCGAGGAGTATTATTTATGCACAAATCAATCTATACGATTTCTACAATACGAACAATTCAAATTATGATTGTAGATTCGAGGTAAGCCCACAAAATATGAGTTTGAGGAGGTCCGGACGGACGAGGTGAGAGGAGCTGATCCCAGGAGTCAGGACATAAGTATAATTTAGTAAATTTACCAAAGAGGGTCATGTAGAATATCCTTGTCACAATATTCCCAAACTAGCTAGCTAGCATCCACAAATATTGTTTGAGTGCGGAGGAATCTCCCCTAATCCGGGCATCGTCATGGCAGTTGTTAGTATTTTTAATTTAAAAGATTCCTAATATATAATCTTATTTACATGAAAACATCACTGAAATACCTAATAATAAAGCATTATTTCATTTTTTATCCCTATGGTCAAATGGCTAATACTTTGTGTTTTCCAATTTATTTTTTAATAAAAATAATAGGGATACATATGGAGAAATTTTTTTTGTTCATCCTCACCGAAAGAGCCTCACCCTGATTGGTTGAAACGGTGTGAAGTCTATGGAATCAATATATTTTTTGGTAAGCATGCCATTATGACAATACTTTGTGGTGTGATCCACATCATTTTTTGTAAACCCCACACTATTTCAAACAATCAGGGCGAGGGTTATGTTTACCCTCTTTTAGTGAGGGTGAACAAATTTTTTTCCATAAATATGAAATGTTATGCTAATTTGGAGATTTCCATGGTTGTCTTCGGTTTAGTAGTTTTGTTTTGTTTTGTTTTGATTTGATGATGTAAGCAGGTGTAATAAGTGGAGAGAGATAGAGAGAAAAAGTGAAAAAAGTAATGATGTAATCAAAACTGGAATAGTGCCAAACTGGGGAAAAACCCCCAAACGAACATGGCCCATGTATTTTCTTTTTTAGTTGTTATTTCAAGTTCTCTTTGAAAATACTTCTAGTAGAAATTAAAGTACAAATATATATCTACAAAAAAAAAAAAAAGGATTATATAGCACAATGTTATATAGAAGACACAGAAGTCGTGGTCGTCGATAGTGTATCCATGGGTTTTTAGGACCACTTCAAGGTCTCACACAAACGATTCGAGCCGTTTATTCATGGATTCAGAAAGTGTCTTAAGCCCCATATGTAAGATGCTGGCACTACTCGTAAGACTTAAGCAAAAGAAGGATTCCTATGATCCAAAGCAAATTCCTAGTCATGTTACTCATTTTTGGTCTTGCAATAATTACTCTGATATGTTATGTATTTTCGCAATGAAAGAAAGAAAGCAAGTTGGTTAGACATACATTAATGAAAATGAAAAAGGAGACTAAATTGACCATAATCCAAAAACTTGGACCCGATTGGATGGGGTTAAAGGAAGGGGGATAGCTTTTGAAGGGGGTATAAGGCCTGATGTGACAAATTTAGCAGGGTTTGGCTGGGCAAAAATGCAGGAGGATAAATTTTCACCCCTCCAAAAGTTATCTCCGGCGGGGGATAGAAGTGTATAATTTTTGGGCAACCCTCCCCCAGCACAAAAGTTATCCCCAAGTACAAGAAAAAAATAACACCCCTCCCTTATTTCAATTACAAAACGCTTATTTTCCCATTTTATCCTCCATCCAAATATAGTACTATTTTATCCCTGCTTTTTAATACCTCATCCAAACCAAATATTTTTTATTCTCCCTCCATAAACATCACATCAATGTGGGTCAATCCTAAAAAAATAATACCCGCTCTTATCTTATACACTCTATATAACGTATCCCCTGGAATTTTAATACCATCCAATCGATGCGTAAGGGTTCAAACCAGATGTTTTGGAACGGAGCATGTTTACTTTAGAAGGCAGACAAGGAAACAACTTGCTCAAAGGTTTCCTTGCAAAGAAGCTTATTTTAGACCTCCAAATGAACAAATATAAACGAAGGAAATTATAACAGGCTTCTGACGAAGTTAAACAAGCAATTAGCTTGTCAAATTTCTCCTCGGGTAATTTAATGGGACCCAATCCCTACTAACATGTCCCCCACCTGAGGGACCTCTACCCTTAATTGGTCCCCCATTTAGACTAAAACCACTGCACCACAGCCAATAGGAACTGGCCACGTGCTCGGTCTGTTTTGTGTCGTTTCTTGTTGTGCTTGTTCTTGACTATGAGCACAAACTCACCATGCGGGGCCTACAGGCGTGTAGTGAGCATTTAAGCTGTATATTTCGGTAACAAATGGTTCATACATGTTAATTTTGTTGGCGTTTTTCAGGTTATGTCAAGTCTTTCGTTGTATGTAATTTGCTTATGGGGTTTTGAGAAGTAGAGTGCTTAGGGCTTAATTCTAGATGATCCATTCGAGAGATTACAAGCTTCATGACCAAGCTAATGCCTTGTCAAGTGCTTCAAAACTCAAACTGGGAAGGTATTCTCATGCATTTCATATTTGCATTTGTTTTGATCTTCATGGTTTAGACCATAAGAGTTTTAATCAATTGCATTGATACACTTCCTAAATCATGATTTTAACAAAGGCATTTCAATTCTAGTCTTTTGGATCTCTCATTGCGTTTGTAAAGCGTTTACACGTGTTAGGTAGCCCGTGTCCTTTTAGAGACTATTGAGTTCACAAAGTGTTTACACTGGTCTGATAGCCCTTTTAATGACGTGTCATGTTTTGAGAGGCTCATTTGAGGGCTGCGTTTTTGTGCACTACATAAGCTCTTTTTCTCTTATTTTAGGGAGGCACTGCACTGAAAAACCAGACCCTTTTAAAGAGAAAGTCTCATCCTTTCTCTCTTTGTGGAACTTGATGTTATTGATAATTTGAGGTAGCTCATCTCATCTTTCTTCAATCTAGGGTTTTCTTTTCTATGGATCCACTCTCGGTTGATTTTGTTTTCCAAAAATTTTCATAAAAATCATATCTTTATCACATCATGTTGTGTTGCCTACATTTCTACGTGGCCGAACCATCCGGAGCTGTTGTTAATACAGAGATCAAGTGTTGAAAAACTCGAGGAGGCTATGGAATCAAGAAGGGGCTCGGGGAGCTAAATCAAGGAGTGGAGTTAAGTGTAGGCTGGTGCAAAGTGGGTAATTCTAATCTTGTAACTCTTGATTTAACCTTTTGATTTATCGAATTGGTTAGATTAGACCGTGGTTTTATGCTTAGGGTATTTAGACCCTAAGTAGTTTCCACCTATATCCTCATGTTTTGTGTTTTGCTTTATTTACTTTGCATTAAAATTGTTGGTTTAATTAATTGGCCATTGAATTGGGGTAAATGTGAATCACTTGGTGGTATTGAATTTTTAAGTGATAGTCCTATTCACCAACCCCCTCTAGGACTTGTTTCACCTTTGCATAATTTCAATATACTCTTATCAGGAAGAGTATACTTTGACTAATAAGAGTGCTTTGAAAAATCTGAACTATTGATTGGGGAAATCAATGGTCAGCATTGCCCCCAGATCCCAATGCATAGATCATGCACATATGAGTGTGTGAGCCCCACTTCAAATTCCTTAAAAAAAATTATTACGTTTTCCTTTTATTATATTTTTAAAATTGTGTATAATAAATCAGTTAAATTAGATAATTATAAATACTTACTGATTTAATCCGTCAATATCTCATTTAAAATCTTGATCTTGAATGAATTTTGAAAAAAGTTGTAAAATTAGATTAGGCATGTACTGTTATTCGATTGAGCTAATGTTTTGCTGACTAACTCGAAAACTCAATTTATAAAGTTAGTGAATTTATTGGATCATTTGTATTAGGCCCAGCGTAGGTTCCACACACCTTTTGCACTAATGTATCTGATGTTTTTTTCGATTGGGATGTGGGTCTAGGAAAAAATTTCCAGGGAGCCTGTGGGCCGTGAGGGTCTACTTGAAATGGATGGACGGGAAAGCTTCAAATTGTGGATGTGAGTCACTTCAAAGATAGTTCGGTCTACTTTGCCTTTCGGCTTTCGATTACCGCAAAAAACTACGTACTTCCTTTGACCCAAATTCCTCATTGTTTTTCAAACCGTGTATTTTATATGCAAAAGTATAATTTTAATTTTGCATATTTGATTGTATGCGATTGGAAGTTTATTTGAAATTGATGAAGGCACAAATTAATCATATTAAACATTGATAGACATGAACAGTAACAATTGATAATATTCCGGTGAACTTAGGTTCTGATCACTCATTTCTACCAAGACAAATTTGAGCTTGTTCAACTTATTCAACTTTTTACTCCTATACGACTTTCTATGACTTATTTATAAATCCGGAGACCTTGCTTTTCGCCAAAATAACGTTGTTTTGGGCATTTTCTTGATACACCTCCAAAGCTTCCATGTCCCTGTTTGGAAAGCTAATTTACGGTTCAATTTTAGGAGATTTAAATTTTTTGGGATAGGGTATAGGTGATTTAAGCACTTGGATTTAGACACTTTGAGTTTAGGCACTTTAGGTTTATGGTTTGGGCATTGGGTTTAGGCACTTTGGGAAATTATTTCCAAATAGGGCCTTGGAAACTTTGAAGGTGTACCAAAAAAATGAGCGAAACAACATCGTTTTGGGCAAAAAGTAGGGTTACCGACAGACCTAATGCTTTTCATATGCTGCTCATATGAGATGGAATTAATTCATATATGCACATCAATTTTTTGGTACATAAAACATCATTATCGAAGCTACAACCAAACCTCCACCGATGGAAAAATAACCCCCACAATAGGAGGAAAATTTTAAGGTGGTTTGAACGTATCTACCGTAGACTTGTAGATGCAATAGTAAAGAGAGTTGATTGGATAGTTTTGGTTTAATGTAAAAAAAGAAAAAGGAAAAGAAAAAGAATAGGATAAGTTTGTGTAGTAACACTACCGGGCGGCAAAGACTCAAATGATATTAGATGTTATAGTGTGCAAAGATGAGTATTTTGAGAAAAAGTGAAAAAGTAGTCCTTAACATAGCTCAATGGGGAATTTTTTTCTATGTAGCTGAACCCAATTGACTGGAACATAAACCTCGGTTTGGTTTAGTTTGGTAATGGAGGAAAACTTTAAAACTAAAACAAAAAATATAACTAAAGAAAGGGAAAAAAAAAAAAAATCAAACTTCCGATCTCGCCCATTATTATATGGCCTCACAGCCGACCACCGCTTGTCGAGTCACAGCTCGCCTTCTACAGCCACCGGAACAACAACTAGGGCGAAGACCGCCACAAGAGGCAAACGCTGGAGAGTCGCTAGGAGAGGAGGGGAAAGGGACCAGCCCCCACCCCCACAAGAAAGCCCAGCGGCCGGAAAAGTGTAAAGATAAGGAGGATAAAAAGTTGGAGGGTCGACTTGAAGGCTAAATTGTGCCATCACATTCGCACCTAAATTTACAAAGTTTTTCATGATTTTGTTTGTTCGTAAAATATTAAATAAGTTTGCCAAAAGATAAAATGAGGTGGAGGTGATAAAATATATATGTCCAGATTCATTGGAGATAAAATCACCTCCCCACTTCATTTGCTAATCAACCTTTTGATTTTATAAAATTTCTATTTTAGCAAATGAAAAACCAATCTTATAGCAACTTTGTCATGAAAGAAAAACACATTCTTTTTGGGAAAGCAAGGGAAAGTAAAATCATGATCCTAGAAGATCATCGATGCACTCCATAATGAGAGTACCCCATTGGGTTACACTGACCATCGTATATATCCACTACTTCATAGTCAACTTTTACTCTTCTTTGTGGTCTATCCAATCAACTCACTTTTGATTCCTATCCATTTTTTATTATTATTACAATTAAGAAAGTACAAATATCAGAATTACATCAAATCCATTAAAAACAAGTCTAACAATTGTTATTGGGATCGTTTCCGTCACATGATCAATAACACAATACTTGACACAACAAATGTAAATCTCCCATTTTATAGTCTAACTCACACAAATGATCGGAGCTGTTTAATTTGTTTCAAACATGTTTTTAAGAGGACCCATAAAATATCAATTCCATTCGGATATCGGTAAGGGCTTGATCGGTATTTGTTCTTAAATTTGACAGGATAAAAACTAAATGAATCGCAATCAAACTCTTATCAATATTTGAATGAGTTGATTTTGTAAGGATACTCTTAAAATCAAATTTTAAACAAACTGAACAGCTCCAATCACTATATGTCCAAACCAACTAATAGCTTGATTGATATTTGTCCTTAATTTTGAGAGAACAAAGACTAAATGAACCGATTAACCTCTTATCGATAACCAAACCACTTTAATCATGTAAAATTACGAATCTGCCCCCCTTCAAACCCCTTATCCTTTGGGTACAAGGGTAGCTTGATAATTTAGTAACACAACTAAAAAAACCAAAAAGCTAAAAAAACTAATTAATGGAACTAGTTGATTTTTTTTTTGTAAAACTAATGATAAAAAAAACATAAAAAACCAAAAAGCAAATTAGTGGAACATAGCCTTAGGGCTGGTTTGGGTGAATTTGGATTTTTTGGTTTTTTTAGTTTTGTCTTTATTAAAAAAATTGCATTTGTTAGTTTTCGGTCGATTTTTTGTGGTTTCTTGGCTTGTCTCGACGAGAGGAATCCAAAAAGTATAAAATTATTAGCCAAATTTAAAGTTTTGTGAATAAAGATGAAAAATAATCCAAAAAACCAGTTTTTTGGATTATTTTTCGTTTTTTTGGATTATTTTTCGTCTTTATTCACAAAATTTTAAGTTTGGCTAGTAATTTTATACTTTTTATATTCCTCTCGTCGAGATACACCAAGAAACCATAAAAAATCGACCAAAAACCAACAAATGTAAAAAAAAAAATTGAATAAAGACAAAATCAAAAACCAAAAAACTTAGTTTTTTCAATTCACCCAAACCAAGCCTTAGCTTAGTCAAGTCTCTCTTTGGGAAATCGAATATAGGACCCAATCCCCTATTAAGATGTCCCCCACCTGAGGGGCCTCTACCCTAAATTGGTCCCCCATCTAGTGGACTAAAACCACTGCGCCTCAGCCAATAGGAACCGGCCACGTTCACGGTCTGTTTGGTGTCGGCACGTTTCTTGTTGTGGTTGTTCTTGACTTGACACAAACCCACGATGCAGGGCCTACAGGTGTATAATGAGTATTCGAGTTATCATTTTGGATAAGTAATGGTTCATATATATGTGTACTTGTACCAATAAGAATATACTGTTACGTACCGATAATGTTTTTTACTTATCCCAGATTATGCATGAATGAGTGTGTGAGCCCCACTTCGGAGTCCTAAAAAAATGTTATGATTTTTTTACTTTTATAATAATTTTTAAATAGTGTATAATAAATCAAGTCAATCGGATAATTATAAGCACTAATCTAATCTTTCAATATCTCATTTAAAATCTTGATCCAGAACGAAGGATTTTGGGGGTGCTGCACAGGCAAGTGTTGTGCAGTCGAACGGCACAGCCGCACCGGCCACGTTCGGCGATCTGAGACGGTCATTGGATAACCCTTGTCGAGTACTATAAGTGTACCAAAAATCAACTTAATCGGATATCGTTAAGTACCTAATAAGAACACAAATAGATTGAAAAAAAAAGGGTTTATTGATTTGGATCCAGTGTTTATGTACATTTGTGTTCCATTTCATTTCAATCTATTTGTGTTCCGATTAGGTACTTAACGATATCCAGCCGAGTTGATTTTTTTGAACACTTATAGTACTCAACGAGAGGTATCCAGTGAACGTCTCGGATCGCCGAAACGTGCAGCCGGCATGCTTGCACAACACATGGTTGTGTTGTGCAACACCCCAGCGTCCCTAAATGAATTTTGGAAAAAGTTATAAATTAGATTTACCATTCACTATTTTTCAATTGAGCTAATGTTTTTGCAGGCTAGCTCGAAAACACAATTTATAAAGTTAATGAATTTGTTGGATCATTTTTATAAGGCCCGGAATAGACTCCACTAGGGTGTACACGGTCTGGATTGGATCGGATTGGCATGAATCCAATCCTAATCCGCGAGTCATGATTTTTAGAAAATACAATCCGTGTCCGGACCAAAAGTCTCACGGTTCGGTTCCAATCCGATCCGCGAGTCACGGATTGGTTCCGGTTTTATTCACGGATTACATGTTATATAAGACATTATTATTTACGTAGTCGTAATCTGGCATAAAAATAAATCAAGAAGCATCCCAAAGTACATTATTCAAATTCTATAAATACTAAGGACACTACAAGTTCACAAACACAGAAGTTCGTAACATCTAATTCCTATTTTGAAACTAACACATCAACTTCAAACAATAGGAAATCAAAGTAAAGAGCTCCCGTAGCTAATTAGAGAAGATGTCTTCGTTGGAATCTCATACTAATGGGTCATCAATAAAAATACACATCCAAGTTTTGAAAGAGATCACAGTTTAGCCCTTAGTCTGTGTAGTAGAAGTTTGTGTAAAATTATGTGTGTATATAGATATATATTTAAAAAAATTATATATAATAAAAATCTCACGGTCCGGATTGGTTAATCCACGGTTTCAAAATCAAAATCAGCCAGGGACCATGAAGTCACGATTTACTTTTTTTTTTCAAGGTGTCCAGGGCCAATTTAATCCACGTTAAAATCCAAAACGCGGATCGGTTTGGCTTTGGCCCAGGACCGGATTCGTAGTTCACCTGCTTTTTACCCCAAGACTCCACAGTCCACACACCTTATGCACTAGTGTACCCGATGTTTTATTTTATTGGGACGTGGGACTTATAATTTCAAGGGAGCGTGTGGGGATCTTCCTGAAATGGATGGACGGGAAAGCTTCAGATATAGTTCGGTCTACTTTGCCTTCCTGTTTTCGATTACCGAAAGAAACTTGCACTTCCTCCGACCCAAATTACTCGTTTTTTAAACAGAGCATTTGATACGAAAAAACATACTAGTAGTTGGAAGGACGGGAAAGCTTCATATTGAGGATGTGAGTCACCTCAGAGATAATTTGGTCGATCTATTTTATCTTTCGGCTTTCGATTTTCGGAGGAAACTACGTTCTTCCTCCGACCCAAATTACTTGTCATTTTTTAAACCGTGAATTTGATATGCTAAAACATTGTAACTTCATCAATGATTAATAAAAAAAAATTGCCGTGCAAAAAAAAAAAAAATTGCAAATTTGATTGTTTGCAATATCAAGTTTATTTGATATTGATGAAGGCACATATTAATCATATTAAACATTGATAAATATAAACAATAACAATTGAAATGGAGTTTAAGATATTCCGGTGAACGGAGGTAGATCACTCATTTCTATCGAGACAAAAAATTTGAACTTGTCCAATTTATTTAACTTTTTACTACTATGTGACTTTGTATGACTGATTTACATACTGAGAATTTTCAAACGAATTGTTTATTAAATGGGACCTTAATTAACGGACCTAATGCTTTTCATATAAGGCTCAATTTTTTGTTACATTTAGGGTTGGTTTGGATGAATTAAAAAAACTAGATTTTTGGTTTTTTGGTTTTGTCCTTATTCAATTTTTTTTTTTTTTTTTGCATTTGTTGGTTTTTGGTCTATTTTTTGTGATTTCTTGGCTTATCTCGACAAGAGGAATCTAACAAATATAAAATTATTAGCCAAACTTAAAGTTTTGTGAATAAAGTTAAAAAATAATCCAAAAATCCGGTTATTTTTCGTCTTTATTCACAAAATTTTAAGTTTGGCTAATAATTTTATACTTTTTAGATTCCTCTCGTCGAGACAAGCCAAGAAACCACAAAAAATCATTCGAAAACCAACAAATGCAAAAAAAAAATTGAATAAGGACAAAACCAAAAAAACTAGTTTTTTCAATTTAGCCAAACCACCCCTTAGTAAAACATCATTATCCTCTAACTTGAATGAGGGGCAAAATGCAACTTCCCTACCAACAGTGGGGGGTGCTGCACAGCCTTGTGCTGTGCGGCACTCGGCGCGGCCGCGCTGGTGTCAGTTCGATAATCGGAGACGTCCATCGCATAGAGCTCGTCGAGTGCTACAAGTGTATCAAAAATCAACTCGTTCGGATATCACTAAATGCGTGATCGGAACACATAAAACTTGAAAAAAAATTAGAACACATATGACTTAAAACACCAGATGAAAACTATAAAAACCCATTTTTTTCAAGTTATTTTTTTTCCAATGACACACTTAACAATATCCGATAGATTTGATTTTTGGCACACTTGTAGTATTCAATGAGCTCTACGCAATAGACGTTTCTGATTATTGAACGGACACCGGTGCGACCCTGCCGGAAGCCACACATCATGCTAAGCAGCACCCCCTCTGCCCCTTGCCCACACGCTGGTGGACGTCCACAATTAGTAATGGGCACATTGACATTTCTGAACATTAATATTCCATAAATGCAGACAATGAATCATCTATCGTAGAAGGCAATTGCTACAACGAAACCTCCACCAACGGAGAAATAAACCTCCACAATGGGAGGAAAACTTTAAGTGGTTTGAACGTATCTACTGTAAACTTGCTGATGCAATAATAAAGAGAGTTGATAGGATAGTTTTGATTGATAAAAAAAAAATGATAGGATAGTTTTGGCTATTTAATTAATATAAAAAAAACGAAAAGGATAATTTTGGTTAGTACCGATATGGGGAGACAAAGACTCAAATTGACATTATATGTTGTAGTGCACAAAGACGAGTATTTTGAGACAAAGTGAACAAGTAACTTAGAAGAGCTGAATGAGAAAAAAAAAAAAAGAAGAAAGTAGCTGACCCCAATTAATTGGAACATAAGCCTCAATTTGGTTTGATTTGGTTTGGTAATGGAGGAAAACCTTAAAACTAAAACAAAAAAAATATAACTAAAGAAAGGAAAATTTTCAAACTTCCCGATCTTGCCCTTTATTGTATAGTCACACCACCGGCCACCACTTGTCGAGTCACAGTTTGCCGTCTACACTGTGTTCTTAATTGCCGCCAGAGCAATTATGACAAAGACCGCCACAAGAGGCAGGACCACCAAGTATGAGGAGTGCTAGGAGAGGAGGGGAAAAGGGCCAGCCGCCGCCACCCCCAAGAAACCCCAGCTGCCGGAAAAGTGTAGAGATAAGGAGGCTAAAAAGTTGGAGGGCCGACTGAATGCTAAATTACGTCATCACATTCGCTCCTAAATTTACAACGTTTTTCATGCTTTTGTTTGTTCGTAAAATATTAAACCTTAAAGCAACTTTTTATCATGAAAGAAAAGCACATTCTTTTTGGGAAAGTAAAATCATGATCCTAGAAGATCATCGATGCACTCCATGATGAGAGTACCCCATTGGGTTACACTGATCATCATATATATCCACTACTACATAGTCAACTTTTACCCTTCTTTGTAGTCTATCCAATCAAATCACGTTTGATTCCTATCCTCTTTTTTAATTTTTACAAGAGAATACAAATATCATAATTAAAAACAAGTAAAAAATTGTCATTGGGGTCGGTTCCCTCACAAAACCAATAACACAATATTTGACACAACAAATGTAAACCTCCCATTTTGGAGTCTAACTCAAGTAAATGATCGGAGCTGTTTAATTTGTTTCAACCATGTTTTTGAAAGGATCCATAAAAAATCAATTTCGTTCGGTAAGGGCTTGATTGGTATTTATCCTTAAATTGGACATGATCAGGGACGGAGTCAGAATTTTGGCGTAGGCGGGACGGATATAAAAAATAAAAACTACGATATGAATTTTTACTAACTAAAAAAAAATTTCAAAATAACACAAATACATATTAAATTAAACATGTTTCTAATATCAACTCAGATTGCAAAAGGTATTAACCTTTATCTAATCTTATTTAGTATCTACTAAAATCAGGCATCTTGAACCGTGTTTGACGCTCTTTCTTGTTATTGAAAGTATCAATGATAGAGTTCGTGTCCAACCCTCGAGTAATATCTTTCTCAATATAAGTGTTCAAAAAATTTGCTAAACAATCATCCTCCATTCTGTTGTGAAGTCTTGTCTTCACACATTTCATAGAAGAAAATGCATGTTCGGTTGTAGCTGTTGAAACAAATAAAATTAATATAAGCCGAACCAACCTATTGACAAGCTAGTATATCGTGCACTTTTTTGTCTTCGCCAACAACTTTCTGGATCGTTGATGATGTCTCTTAACACTGAACAAATCCATCAAACTAGAAATAGAACCCAAATGAGAATCCCATTGAGTATTAGCAACTCGTTATTTCATAGCTTGATAAATATTAAAGAATTGTAATTAAACTTCATCAATACAAATTTTAGTACATAGTTTTTTCATAGCTTGATAAATATTAAAGTTGTTACTATTATTTTTTTTAATGAAAAAATGGAGGGGGGACGGGACTATATAGTTTGATGATAAATTGTTTTTTTTTCAATGTAATCATATGAATTTTTTAAAACGTAAGGGGGACGACTGCCCCTACTAGCCCCTCCCCGACTCCATCCTTGGACATGATAACAATTAAATGAATCGATCAAGCCCTTACCAATATCCGAATGAGTTGATTTTTTAAGAGTACTCTTAAAAACATATTTAAAAAAAAACCGAACAGCTCCGATCACTAGCATGGAGCTCCAATTGTTATTGTGTTATTGGTTATGTGAGAGGAACCGGCCCCATCACTATATGTCCAAACCGGATCCAACTAATAATTTCATTAAGGGAATAAATAATCCCAATAAATAGATGGAAACTAATTCCCATACGCATGGAGAGATTTGAATACCTGGCCTCCTAGTGAGATACATGAGTTATGACCAGCTAAACTAGCCACAATTGCTTGATTTCTATCCTTTCTAAATATACATCCTTTAGTATGTGTATGTATATTTATTTATTTATATTTGTAATACTTATCTCTATTTTTGGATACCTATGGCCTTTGAAGATTGAAATTAAAGAGCTCTGGTGTGGGACCCCATCACCTAGCATGGCTCCATGAATTATGTAACTCCCATAAAAAATTAACAAGATCAGTAGTTCAAAAGAAAATCAAGGGTAAACTATATGAAGGTGGAAAAATGATACATTAGAAAGTTCTATTTGTCTTGGTACTACAGTGTGCACCACTTAAACCCAAGATAGAATACCTAATGTCTAAACTAAAAATCATACCCATTTGCATAAAATTCATAATATGAACAAAATTCGAAACATGTAATTAATTGTTATGAATTTAATTAGGTACAATTATTATCAAATTTTAACCAATTCAATGGGTGCATATCATACAATTGAAAACTTACATGTATTGTTGTATTTGCCATAAAAATGTACCACTCTGCAGTGTTTTTATCAAAAGCATTGCATTGTTTTTTTTTTTTTTGCAAAAATCGTAATTGGGATGTCACGAATTAATTTATTAATTTTGCCATAAAAAAAATCTCTGAGGGGAAAAAATTAATGCCATGTGATACAGAAGTGGTAGCATGAAACAAGCAAATTAGTAGATTAACACCGTTCCAATAAAATCACATCACACATACTTTTGGTGACAATTCTCTTGCTTGGAATTGGTTCACTACCATGTTTTTTTTCCCATGTTAAGAATCAAATTTGCTTTATTGAAAACGTAGCACATTTTGGTTTTTTATAAAAGAAATTTTGTATTGGTAGATTAACACCACCCCAATGAAAATCCTATCACACATGTTTTTCTGATGTCGAATCAAATTTTCTTTATTCAAAACTAAAGGCTCTCTTTAGCCGACAACTTTTGTCATTTTCAAGTTCCCCTTTTTAAGTTTTGACTGTTTGACAGACAAAATCCAAAACAAATTCAGACAAAATTTATTCTCAAAATTTGACTACCGGAGCAAGAACTCAAAATGAGCTCCGGAGAAGCTTTTCTCATTTTACTTCTCATTTTCTTTTAATATTTTTGTTGTAAAATGTATTCTGCATATTTTCTCAAACACTCATACTAGATTCAAAACACATTATAACTACAATCCAAAGACCAAAAAGTCTAAAATGATTGAGACTTCCAAACACCCCTTTACGCCTTTTTGTTTTTAGTACTGCAAAAGAAATTTTGCATTGGGTGCTGCACTGTCTATGAAATCAGTGGATTCCTTTGTTGAATGGTGGAGCTATGCCCCAATTGTGTGAGCAATAGATTTGATAGGGAACAATATTTCATAAGTGGATTCTGATTTGTGCCACACACCTTCCTGACATGACTTAATGAAAGAAGGCCACACAAACATACAGAGGGGATTTTTTGAGTTGGTATTTCTTAGCATACATGCCCAACAGCATTAAACCCAAAAACTCTGCCGGTAATTCATTTCGAATAGAAACGGGTCAGTTTATGCATATCTAAAAAATTGCTTTTTTTTTTTTTTTTTTTTCTCTAAGAGTATTACTTTGCTATAATTATTGTTGGCTCACAGTTTTCAGAATTTGTGAAAACAGATTAAAGAATTTATCTTTTGAAATAAGAATTCTCATTGTTCTTAAATATACCTCATTCCTGAATTTTGTAAAGATGAATTATATTATAATCTTTTAAAAAAGATTACGCCTAAAACAAAATCTCACAAATCATTAGCAGCAGAAGTTTAAATAAAATGTTTCCTCATTTTTTTCGATTAGAAATGTTATTGGTCCGAAAAATGTATCGAAAAGATCTGCATCAGGGTGGGACTCCCACGCTTATGGCTTCAATAGGACCCACACATATTTTATGAACGGAATACATTTTTTAGAGCACTTTTTCTGGTACCTGTATCACCACTATTTTACCAGTAGTTGAACTTAAAATTTTCAATTGAATAGCGGAACGTCTAGAACCTTATTTGGTCACATGCAAAGGAGATAAGCCAAAAAAATATTAAATGCTAACACTTTGCCAACTCATTTTTTCCCTCTCTTGGATCCCACAAGCAAGCTCAATTAGGCCCATCCAATAATTACATATGCCACTGATCTAGACATCTCCTTGTAGGTAGGGTACCCTATGAATGAAGGGTGTTGAGTAGTCAAGTTTATCCTTTGATTGGATTTGAAACATAACCTATGAAGAAAGGGAGAGTACCTTAGGTAGGGTACCCTACGAATGAAGGATTTGTTTTAACAGAAATTAGGAAGCCCTTATTTCTCAATGGATGGCCTAAACACGGCGGTGACTAAAACCACCTTTTGTATTGGAATAAAACAACGGGTACAAAAAAAAAAAAAAAAGATGTACAGAAAATGTACCGATGGCTTATGGGTCTCACATATTTTTGGATCCCATACGAATAATCTGAACTCTTCATTAATTTTAAAATAATATTTCGAGTAGCCTTACAATGCGTAAGTGGCAACGACCCTAAAGTGAGCCTAACAAGTTGTCTGTACATTTTTTCTATATGTTTTCTTTTCTGTACATGTAGTCAGGTCCATATTGTATTGTCCATAAACTGCTTCGTGGGGTCCAATGACTCTCGAAATGGCTTAGTATATTAAGCCCAATCTATGGTTTTGTAATATAATAAAACAAGATCCAATTTGTTTGGACTCGTTAGGTTTGGCCCATTACCTCGAGTGATCTTATCCACCGATGGGTCTTGTAGTTCTAAGCCCAATCCTCCCTCTCAGACGTGGCGCAATCTCGACTGTCCATCCGTATGGGGTGTATACTATATGTCATCTCATATTTGGAGCCACAAAATCTCATATTTGAAGCCACAAAATCTCATATTTGGTGTCACAAAATCTCATATTATCCCATATTTAATGCCACAAAACTCATATTTAGAGCCACAAAATCTCATATGGGGGGTGTGCATAGTAGCATGCCTATTTCGTTGTTCATGAACTAATTGAGCATTGCAATTTGATGCAGTAGCCATGGAGGAAGAGTATTATAGGCATTTTAAGCCTAGGGTGGCAAACGATTTTGAACGAAATGGGGTGATTTTGGATCGAGCGGACGTCCGATCGACTTGAACTTTGCGTGGGCCCCTCGGAATTTCATTTTGAGATGAACGAACGGCTCGGATCGGCCGTGTGGAACCCAAAAGTAGGTCCTTGAGACCCACCTGTGCACCATCTGTTCATGTCGTTTTACCGGTTATCTATAATGAACTTCATTATAAGTGCTATTGAATGTTTATAAATAAAATACAATCTTCTCAATTTAGTAAAATAAGAGGAAAAGGAAATACTATCACATATTTGCTTTTATGGAGCCAAAAAAAGAGGCAAACTTTTCTAATAACTTTCTGGGTTTTATTAAATTTTGTGAATTGTGTGGATTTCCTTTAGCTTTAAAATAAGGGTAAATTTCACTAACCTTTCCCTGATCTTTTTGACAAATACACTGACCTCCCTTGTGGTTTCTAAAAATGTACTGCCCCCCTTACTTTTTAAACTATTCTCCAGATTCCCCCTTCTCCTAACTTCCGTTGGTTTTCAAATTTTTTTTTTATAAGAAACTGTTTTCAAAAAATGTTTTGCCACAAAAAAAAATATGAAAAAAGTGTTTCCAAAACTTTATCTTTTCTAAAAAGTAAATAAAAACGTTTTCAAAAATTTCTTATTTCAAAATTTGTCAGATTTTTTTTCCACAACTATTTTTCAAAACCAGTTTTTTTTCTTTAAAAAACTAATTTCAACAAATATTTTTTAAAAATTAAAGTTTTTAATTGTACTCGATTTTTTAAGAAAAAGTTTTGAAAATAAAAAACTATTTATTTTTTTTGAAAAACATATTTGGAACTCTATAAACTCTATTTTTTTAAAAAAAATTTGTTAAAATAAAGTTTATTTAGAGTTAACAAATTTTCTTCACTAAAAAATTTTAATAAAATGTTTTGAATTTTTTTAAATAATAAATTTTTGAAATCAGTTTATTTTTTAATTTTTTTTTAAAACTAATAGAAAAATTAACAGAAGTTAAGAGAGAGGGTAATATGGGGAATAGTTTAAAAGGCAAGGGAGGGAAATGCATTTTCAAAAACTACGGGGGAGGTCGGTGACAGTTGAGTGGTGCGATGGCTGCAAGTTCAAATCGTATGACAATGAATTGGTACTTATTGAAGGTTTTTTTTTTTTTTTTTTTAATCAGCAATAAACTTGACAAAGAATACATTGAGAGTATAAGGCTACAAGCATACACATGTGTAAGGTATAGGAAAAAATTTCTAGGAAAGTGCTGAAAATAAAAGAAGAAAACGAAAGGAAAAAAGAAAGGGAGATCCATAAGAAAAGTTATGAGTACAGATGAAGTAGGATCACTGATTAGATTAATTTCATATTTAAAGTACCTGCAGCAATTGAAAAGCTACAAAGACAATTTACGTAGGAAGACTTAGAGGATAAGAAAGAATTCATTTTCGTAAAGTGGGAAAAGATTACCAAAAGTAATAAGTTTGGGGGTCTAGGAGTTAAAAGACTCTGGGAATGCACAAGAGGTCACAATTGCATTTTCGAGGTGAAAGTTTAAACTTTTTTTTTTTTTTTTTTACGCATGCTCTTGTTTTGTAGATATAAATTTGATTGTTGTTTAGAGAAAAGTCAAAGCACAAAATCAATACAAATACACTTTTTTCTCTATCTATTTTTAAATTTTTTTATCATTAAGTGTGCGTATTTTTTTGAGCTAATACATTAGGTCTTCAATTATGAATTTCCTGGATTAATGAATGGTCACACTGAATGATTAAGTGTTCAAACAAACCTAAGATAATTAGATTATTACATGTATTAGAAAAGACAAAACAGTTTAGGTTGTTCAATATTGACCATCTATGGGAAGTTATGGAGCCGCTTATAGCTTTTAATTGGGTTGTTTACATTGGATTGGTTTGTAGGCTGATCTTTTAGGCTAGTTTTTCAAACTTTTTTGAGTTAAGTGTTCAAGAAAGGGATAAACTAAAATAAAACCCAAAATATTAAATGTATTCTAAAAAAAAAAAAAGGTTTTTAGAAAGGAGGATCGATGTTGATACAGCGCAGAGAGCCATGTAGAAGAGTTGTACACCATATTTTACTGTTATGACTTGTAACCAAATAGACGATTTCTTAATGCCAAACCTTCACCACCACTTGGTCAGGATAGCATAATTCAAGCTCGTAAATTTCACTGGATTTTCAAAGCACAACCACCACCTTGCAAATTTTATTAGCTTCAAGCTCGTAAATTTTACTAGGAATTACTGGGTATTTGGAGAAGGGATTTAGTGAAATTCATTAGGAGCCTACTAGGTGTCACTAGGATTTTATGGGTATTTAGGAGGGGTAAGGGGTATCCACCGGGAGATTCACTGAATATCAAACAAAACACAACCATTAGCTCATGGATTTCACTAATTTTAAAATCCTGATTTTTTTTTTATTTTTTTGAATTTCAGAACACAACTTGCAATTTCAAAATTACCACCAAGTCAATTTTAATTTATTAGATTCAGGCTCATAAATTTCACTTGATTGTCAAAGCACAACAATCACCAAGTGATTTTCGTTAGCTTCAAGTTCTTGAATTTTATTAGCTTTGAACTTGTGAATTTTATTGGGTTCCAAAAAATAAATAGATCTTTCAGAATGACGTAAGAACCATCAAATTTCATTAGCTTCTAGCTCGTGATTTTCATCTGGTTCAAACTTGAGATTCTATCCAGTAAGTACAGAGATTAATCAACAAAAATAATCGAAGATGGATATAATCCTTTGTTTTGGGGGTAACTTTGGCATAATGTCGTTGCGGTCCTTAACCGTATATTCTGGAATCAAGTTGGAGTTGTCGGGAATTAAGGTTAGAAATCTGGACCGGGCCAATAAAAAGGTGTCAAAAAAGGCTTCAAGGCAACAGGTTAGAGAAAATGGATTGGGTTAAAAAAAAAAATGAGGTGAGCTAAAAATTTTGGGGGGTTTTACACCTCAATTGGGCTATAACCCACCTTAGCCCATGAAAGGATCCGCCTTGATACAATGATTTTTGAGCTTTTTACTGGCCGTTCCACTTTTGTGGAGGGTTGTACTGCGCGCTCCATGAGAAAAACCAAAAAGCACCGATCACTCCTTCCCCATGTGCGTTAGTCCCTTTTAGACAGAGACGCGTCACTTCCTTTCAATTCCATGTGCGCGTCAGTCCGTTTCGAGGATTTCATTGAGCTCTCTCTCTCTCTCTCTCTACCCACCCTACCTAAACCTCAGATTACCCTATGAAAGTGCTTAAAATTATAAGGTACCATCTAAAAGTATATAAACCATTAAGAACCTTATAATAGAAAAGTGCACCCTAAACCTAAACTCTATGGTACCCTATGAAAGTGCCTAAAATCCTAGGGTACCCTATGAAAGTGCTTAAACCACTAAAATCCTGTAATAGGAAAGTGCACCCTAAGTGCCTAAACCCAAAAAAGAGTGATTGATCTTAATGGAGTTAGTGGTAATTAAAAAAAATGATTCAAGTTAGTGGTAATAAATATTTGTTTTTTGTACCGGCCCGTAATAAAACCATATTTTTTATGTTTGTGCTCCGGTAATTGAGATGGATTGTATACTCGTAAGACGGGTTGAGACACCTCGTGCCCATAGATGAATGATACTAGTACGAATGTCTATGATATTTACAACTCAAAATATTTGCTTGATGATTATCAAAAGAATTTGCAAATACTAGGGATAATCATTCATGATTCAAACGTTAAACCTAGTCTATACATAGTGTACTTATGTGGCCGGGATGAATTCAAATCACGTTTCCAAAACAAACCAATTTTTTTTTTGATCGGCAATAAATTTTATTAAAACGGGGGAAAGGGAAGGGGAAACCAACCAAAAGTTGGATAGAACACCTCAAAGGCCGCAGTCTTCCAAAACAAACCAATTAAGCTGTTTTCTTAGTAATTCACGAGTTTTCGAAAATGAATCAAATCAACTACCTCCTTTTCTCTTCGAAGTAAATTAGAAATCAATCGCAGCTATCGTAACATAGCCAATATGCCTCTGCAATTACGATACTCGAACTTAGCTACTTTTTTGAATGAGATTTAGCTCTTAGTAAGTTTTATAAGCTTATTTTTTATACGGTATGACACGACCAATGCTACATGGATAAGTACAGGAAGATGGTACTGCCATTGTTAAGCAAAGAGGAGTAAAAGATGAGTAGCACTGGACTTGGATTCTATGGAAGCCTATAAGCTCTGATACACAAAAGGCGATTGAAAACAATCAAATAATGCAAGGGTTCACTTGACAAATGGCCCAAGTCATTATTGATAGGAGAGATGCTAGGAACACAACTATTTTGACACAATTCCGAACTCAACCCTTCACACACATTTAATATATGCACAAGATTCATTCGGATACAATCTTGAACACAACCCTTTACCGACACATTTAACACACGAGTCACGTGTATGTGAGGGGTTGTGTTCTTAAAATTTTGTTGTTATTATTATTATTAGTAGACATAGAGTGAACAATTTGCTAAAAAGACAAAAGAACATTTAATGTCTAATAAAATAGAGATCTGTATAAATCTCAAAAAATTTAGAAAAGCCAATTGTTGGTGGCTTCTTTGACTTCTTATGCCCTATGTGTTTATGCCATAAGAAGCTTGATATCAAAATGTAATTATATTAATGTCTCACGTGTCCCTCGAGCACAAGTGATGGATAAGCATATTCTAATCATAAAGAGAAGAACAAAATTACTGAAGTATGAGCAGTGGGGTCACATGTCCTTACTCAATTCCGTGATTTTTTTCACTCGTTGGACTTACAACTACTGAATATAGTTCACGAACATCTGTATTACTTCCAGATGATCTTAGTTGTTTCTTCGTCGATAGCTGGTAATTCATATTCGCACTTAAGTTCAGTTGGATCACGTATAAGTGGTTTATATTGATATCTACATGGGGAAATTTCAAAACCCCCTCCCCCAAACTTTGACCTGAATATCAAAAATACTTTCAAACTTTCAATTTTTTCAATTGCACTCCCAAACTTCACTTCCGTGATCAAAATTGCTTCCACCGTCAAGATCTATTACCTAACTAACGGAAAATGCTGAGGTGGAGGTTAACGGACCCAAAAACCGTTAATAATTTGGTACAATTTCATAAAACCCCCCAAACTTTGAACCAAATATCAAAAAACCTCCCAAACTTTCAATTTTTTTTAAAAAAGCTCCTTCTTTGTCCTCCCTCCTCCAATTCACAGGAAAATAGAGGAGAGAGAGAGAGAGAGAGAGAGAGAGAGAGAGAGAGAGAGAGAGAGAGAGACGAGAGATGAGTGCGATGGTGCAATTGCGACCACAAAACTCCTCAAATCATGACCTACAAAGTCCTCCCCAACTAAGGCTACGACCTCATCTACTACACATTCTCTTCGCGTCGGCCACGATGGCTAGGGCAATAAACTCCTCCTCGCCTCCACCAACAGCGGCGGCGACACTAAATCCAACATCATCGACACCACTGTAGCCCTTACGGAAAAACCCGAAACCTGAATCGCTTCTCTTCTCCCCCAAGTAAGACTACATCTACCGCGGCTCATGTTTCATGATTCACGATACCAGTGGGATCCACTTGGACGTTATGGAGGTGTTGAAGTCATGGATGAAGAAAGGATACATGACAATGCAAGATATCAAAGAGCAAGAGAGGTTTGACAGGCCTCTCTCTCTCTCGGGTCTCTCTCTCTCTCCCCCTTTGTTTTCCTGTGAATTGGAGAAGGGAGGAGGAAGAAAGAGTTTTTTTAAAAAAAATTGAAAGTTTGGGAGGTTTTTTGATATTTGGTTCAAAGTTTTGGGGGTTTTATGAAATTGTACCAAATTATTAACGGTTTTTGGGTCCGTTAACCTCCACCTCAGCATTTTCCGTTAGGTAACAGATCCTGACGGTGGGAGCAATTTTGATTACGGAAGTGAAGTTGGGAAGTGCGATTGAAAAAATTAAAAGTTTAGGAGTATTTTTTATATTATGTCAAAGTTTGGGGTTTTTTTTTTGAAATTTTCCCTATCTACACTCTCCCATGTTTATGTGTTTTGTGAACAGGGTGTCAAGAAACGTGTCAAATTTAATGTCATCGTGAAGAATTCAAAATTTGTTCCCCGTTTGCTATAACTTTTGATGAATTTGCTTTTTTATAACTCCATGTGTGTGTGTGTCTGAACATCGAGTAGAAACACTTTCTACTCTCTGAAATCTGAATTATCCATTGTTTAGATTAATTTCAAATCATGCATTAGCGACATGGACGATCGGATTGGTGGCACTACCGGAACCTAGTGTCCATCATCTAGACACTGGTACAATGACAAACACGGTTTTCCGAACTTTCGATATTACTTCCACCCTACGGCCAGCATCTGAATAATTATCACTCTATGTTTGGATTAATTGACATCATTTTATTACCAAATAAAAGGGGCAGTTTTGGAAGGAGGGATCCCATTCCATAAGGTTCATGGGAAGCCTGCATTTGAGTACTTGAGGAAGGATCCCATGTTCAATGAGGTATTCAACAAGACCATGCCATGATCAACCAAACAACAATGTTCCTCAATAAAATCTTGCAGTCTTCCTACAAGGGTTTTCAGCAAGTCCAAAAGCTTGTTGATGTCGGTGGCGGCCTTGGTGCTACCCTCAACTTGATCACCTCCAAAACCCCACATATCAAGGCCATTAATTTTGACCTTCCACATATTATTCAATATGTATGTTTTTCGATCCATTTTCATCGCATTTGGATATCTTCTGCAATTTGTGCACTGCTGTATATAGTGCTATCTCTAGCAATATACCCTATAGAATGTGTTCAAAGAACCTATTTATCCAGTCAAATTATATGCTCGTTACAAGCAACGATTAAGTAACTTCGGTTCAGGTGTGGAACATGTTGGAGGAGATATGTTTGAAAGTGTTGTGAAAGGAGATGCCATTTTGATGAAGGTGAGTTTTAATTTGCATAGGACTTATTGATATAACATCAATAAGCAAGTTTGTAATTTGAGCGTACACTTCAGATGATACTTGGTCATGTTTGTTTACAAGTTTTGAGCCAGTTTTGGTTTTGATGACATCATATTTTTCTCATTTCTCTCTCTATCTCTCTCCACTTATTACACCTGCTTACATCATCAAAACTAAACTAAAACTCTAAACCAAACACAGCCGATGATTTTCGGTTTATGATTTCTGTTAATTTTGCATATATAGTACTGGATACTGCATAACTGGAGTGACAATCGTTGCCTGAAGTGGTTAAAGAATTGCCATAAAGCTCTACCGGACAATGGAAAGATAATTGTGGTGGAGGGAGTTCTTCCGGCAATGCCAGATAGTAGCGGTGCTGCAAAAGGCCTTTTCCAAATGGATTTGCAGATGATGGCTCAACACTTTGGAGGAAAGGAGCGCACACAAGAGGAGTTTTTGGCCCTTGCCATCGGAGGGGGATTTTCTGGAATTAAATTTGAATGGTTTGTGAGTGACTTGTGGATCATGGAATTTTACAAGTAGTTTCCGTGTTTGGACTTGAGTAAAACTTGCAATAATTCTAGGTATATTTTTTCACAAAATAAAAAGTCAAAGTCTTGATGTTTGTTATTTTTACAAATGATCTCTTTTAGAATCTTTTTATTATCAAATTTCTGGTGGGCATGTTTGTAGATGGTGAATATTGGTAACTACTTTACCATGATTTTTTTCTGGAAAATCAGTGGTACAAGAGATCTTAGAGTAAATCAATTTACAAGTATTTACCATGATTTTTTGCACAAGCTTTTTTTACCATGTTTTGCTGCCTTTTTTTTTACAAGTATTTCGTCTGTTTTTACCATATTTTTGTTATATTGTTTTTTACCATAATAAATGAAAATTTTCCTTCCATGGTATTCAATAAAACAAGTAACATGGTAAAAATAGGAAGTACGAGTTGCAAAAGTTTTTACCATGTTAGTCTGATTTTACCATTTTTGTATGCGTTATATTTTTTTTGTACAATGATCATTGCTACAAGTTCTTAAAAAGTTTTTAGGTAACAATCCCTACAAATATGCAACAAATTATTTCGGCAATCAATGCCACCTTATGTCTCAATTTAAGATAGGCAATGTGGAGATAAATTAGGGATTCGAAATTGAGATAATTTAGGGATCCGAAATTGGTAACACACACACACAAACACACACACACATCAAGGGTAACAATGACAAATCACATCTAAAGTGGATGGAAACATAATTCCATAAAATGAGCAGGATGAAAACGTACGTGAGTTCCAAAAATTGGATGATTATTTAATTACCTCAGCCTTGTTTGATTCATGGCTTGATTTTTTTCATAGGCAACGTTTGACTTATTTAGGATGCACCTCATTAAACTTTCTCATTGCTTCCTACTGTTGACTTTAGTGCAATACATTTTGCTTGTGCAAGTTACAAACTTTGTTTGATATTAATTTCATCCCTAATTCTACTCAATCCCATGTTTGATTTGCATGAGATTATTCATGGGATAAAAAAAACAAGAAAAATACTTTTTTAAAAGAACTGCATTTAAAAAATATTTGTTGAAAACAGTTTTGGAAAAACAATTCTTGAAAAAAAAATTAAAAATTACAATTGAAGTTTCTGAAAAAATATTATTTCCAAAATGATTTTTAATTTTTTTGAAAATAACAAAAAAATTAGATAAATATTATTTCCAAAAAAAATTGAGATATTTTTTTGAAAACATTTTTTTTAAATAAATTTTTTTTATAAAAATATTATTTTAAATATTTTTTTGTAATTTTTTATATAAAGATTTTGAAAAAGAAATTAAAACATTTTTTCGAAAGAAAAAAAAAACAATTTTGAAATTTTTTTAGAACAATTCCAATATCATCCGAATATTTTTGAAAACAATCTCATCATTGTTAATCCTATCCAATCCCACTTCCCTCCTGGGATTACATAGTACCCTCCATATAAGGATAAAAATAATCCCGGGATTAATAATCCCTATAGTCATTTGGGAACCAAACATGGGATAACTCTGAAAGTGGTACAGTTAGTCTTATCCCACACTGTTAATCCGCGAATCAAACAACGCTTTAGAAAGGTAGAGAAGTTTCACACACTAGAACTGGCCGATAGGGGGAAGAGAAAATTTAAGGACTAAATGGAAGTCAAATTAGCATTTTGCTTGTTCACTCTTTTTGCGTTTTCTCCACTTCATTTTTCTTCAAATCCTCTTTAGATAAGAATCTTACAGATTCCGCATTGTTAGTTCCATGGCTACTTAGAGGTTTGTTTTGGTTTTCTTTATTAGGGCGTTCGTAAGTTGTGTCTGGTACATCAAGATTCTTCTCTCCACGAGAGTTTGGCATCAACTTGGAGCTGCCAGCAGCTTGTTGACCGGAGCGACGGGTGGAGGCCAATCTGGAATAACCATGTTCTTTTCGTCTTGTTCTTGTTCTCGTTGTTATTGAGACGATAAAATGTTGGGATTCCATCCTCTGTGGGCCGGATGTGAGTGATTTCATATTGCATTTAGGATTTCCTATTGGATTTAGGCTTTCCTATAGGGTTTAGGATTTGTATCTCTATGAATACTCTTGTGGTCTCTTTTATTGAGTGTGTGGTAGCACAATGTGAGCGGGACAGACTGAGAGTGTGAAAGGGGGAGTTGGTTGTGGCCTCACCCGACCGAAGTGGGAGCCCGTTATTGCTTCCCGGATAGGTTTTTCATGTGTATGTATTTCTAGATATATACGACGGAGTTTTTCTCATATTTCTTGTATGTGCTTGAGTGCGTGTGTAACCCGAATTTCACAACAGAGAAAATATGCGAAGAAAAAATAGAAATGTAAAGGATGAGAGAACAATATTGTGGGAGTACTAGGGTGATCGACGGCTCAACTACCCTTAGAAGTCTAGGGATGTCCACGGATCAGATTCGGACCGTGTCCGATCTGATCCACCCAGAGCGGATTATGGTTTTTAAGATCCGGAACCGAATTGAATATTTACTGATCGGACGGATTTGACATATTAAAGAAGAATTATTGAGCGGATAGAGCAAATTGAGCGGATCTGATAAGGATCTGGAACCGCCAGATGAGAAATTCTCAATCTAGAACCGAATCAAACATTCACAGATGGTTCGGATTGGTCGAATCGAAGGATTGGATGATCCGTTGGACAGACTTTAGAACAATATGTGTCGAGATTAGTCATTTATGTTCATTAATAATTTTCCAATGGAGAAACAGATTTTATGAATTATGATATCGATTATCATCAATTTTAGGTTTGTAATGGGTTGCATGTTGTATGAGAGTACTTCTTTCAGCTTCATATATCTTCGAATTCTTTGAAGATGGGCCGACCCCGAAGACTATAACCGTTCAATGCAATTACATTCAAGTTCAACGATTTCAACGATTTGGGACACAACCACGTTTTTTGAAATTGTTTAACTACTAGACATTTTTTTAATGGTGATTTTTAAGCCCGTTTAAATTTTAATCCTCTTCACGCTTTGTTTATGTTACATGCATGCGCTTTCATTCCCATGCACCATATGTTAATCGAAAGTTGCTACAATACACACCCATCAATGGTGTGTATCACATATACCTATTGTATAGTCCAGATTATGCCACCTTATTAACAATCGTAACATTTTTTAGTTTTTCGTAATTTTTCAGCTATACGATTCGTAAAATTTTCTATGATTCGTAATATTTTGGTGCGTCTCGTAACTTTTACAAAAAAAAAAAAATTGTAATTTTTATAAGGGTATGTATGATACACATTGAAGTAAGAGATATGTATTGTATTTTCCTAATTAATTTGGACGATAAAAGAAAAAGATGAAGAGATCTGAGTGCAGTCCATTAACAAACAATTGTATAAAGATTCGGGATTGTTGTTGCTTTCACACAAAACCATCTTCCTTGGAATTGGATTGGACTTCAGTGTGGGAACTGGGTAGATGGGATGAGAGAGATAGAGAGTGAGAAAGACAGGATAACAAATTATCCCACTTTCGTGATGTAGCCGTTGGGAAATTTATCGATATATTTTCGACATCAATCATCAAATCCTAATTAAAGTGGACCAAATTGTTTTTTTGTGTTTCTTGTGAAAAAAAAAATATTTTCCCACCTCTACAACCAGGAATTGACCTAGAATTTCATATCCGCAACATAAACACAGATTTTCAGTTTGACACATCCAATAATGCATATGCCACTAGTGTAGACAACCTCTTGTATGTAGGGTACCCCTATGAATTATGGGTGTTGAGCAGCCAAATTTATCTTTGATTGGATTTGTAATATAACACATGACAGAAAGAGGTTGTGCCATCGTTATATATGCCAGAACATGTGTTAAAAAAATTTGGGAAACCGTAATTTCTCAATTGTTTTGGCCTAATCATGATGACTGAAACCACCTTTGGAATAGTCCTTGTTCATGAACTAACAGAGCAATGCAATTGTTAAGATAGTGACGAATGTTAAAAAAGAAAAAAAGTTCAATCCCGACACAAAAGTCTCATTAATTCCTTGATTTCTCTTCAATGAGATGTACACAACCAATATAATTTAAGATGGACCGTTCGAAACCACCTTTTGTATTGTCCTTGTTCATGAACTAATTGAGCAATGTAATTGTTAGGACAGTGATGAATATATAAAAAATAATTCAATCCGAACATAAAAGTCTCTTTAATCTATTGATTTCTTTTCCATGAGATATACGGCCAATATAATTAAGATGGACCGTCTATTTGTTTAGAATAGATGTAATTGAGGAACTTTTTTTTTTTTTTTTGGTAACTTTTTCCAAAAAAAAATGGTACAATAATTTACGCATTAGACAACTACTCCCTCAGTCCCAAATTCTTGTACCATGTCACTATTTGAGACCTCTACAAAAATCATCCATATCTTTTTATCTATAATGATTTTTATTTGCAATATGGATCTTGTTTGATAGATCTCAATTAACTTTATTAAACATATTTTTTAGAATTATAAAAAACATTATAGATTGTGAAATATAGATAATTGTTCGAAAAAATCAAAAAGTAAAAATGGCAAACAATGTGGGACGGAGGGAGTATAAAATTCACATCTTGGATTATTACAGTGAGTCTTGTTACTAGTCCAAGGTAAACCGTGCAGTCAACGTTGTTACTTATTGTGTGAACAGGATTTGTGTGGGATTGCAATTTCCACTTAGTGCTCCACGATGGAAAAGGCTCGGTTTGCCCGGTTATTTACTCCCAGGGAATAAGATGTTACGTGGGCTTCAGTCCGTTCACCAAATGGCCCGTAGGAAAAAAGGCCAAATTTGTTTCTTGTGGATTACTTATATGACAATATGAATGTGGGCTTCAGTCCATATGGTTTTGACCATAGGAAGAAAACTAGAATAAATTTCCATTAAGGAAAGAAAACAAATATTTATTATCATTAAAGTCAGTCACTCTTTTCTAATTACCGTCAAAGTCAATCGCTCTTTTTTTGGATTTAGACACTTAGACCATCTTTAGCAGCCTCACCATCTTCTCCTCCCTCGCCACCGCTGGTGAGCTCGCCTAAAAAAGCCCGCATAACGGACGCAGGTATCGGCTTCGCTTTCTTGGAATTGTCTACAATGTCTCGCCACAGGGGGCGAGGCTTGCCTGGCCTTCTCTCTCTTTCTCCTCCTCCTCCTCCTCTTTCTCATGTTGTTCTCTCTCTCTTCTCCCAGCAAATAATCAACGGAGAACGGTTGGACGTGGGTTGTAGCTCCAGTCGCAGTTAACAAACCAGACGCCGAAAAAACCGATCGCCGGAAATTAGTCCTAAAATCGTTTGGAGACCAGAAGAGTATAGAGCTCGTCGAGACGAACACATTGGTCCAAGACTTGTCGCCGACGGAGTCTCGTGGCGACCGCACACGCTGGTCAAAGGCGGGGTGTGCAAGAGCGTTAGATCCACTCTCAGCGTGTGATTTACACGCGCCTGTGTGAGGAAGAACGTGACGCCGAGTTTTTTTTTTTTTGTTGAGCCTACATAATGGCTAGACTGTTGGGTGTTTTGCATTTTTTCAAGCCAATTTATTGAAAATTTTGGTGAGCCTGTTGGAGATGCCCTTAGGATATCAAGGAAGAGAAGGTAAGACAAAATTTTGAAATTTTTCTTTGTTTGGTTCTAAAAAAGAGAGGAAGGAAAATGTTGAAATTCCTATTTAACTTTACTCACATTTTTCTTCATTTTTCTCTTTAATTTCCTTCTTAATTATTTTTCCTTCTTTTCTTTTTTCTTTCCTTAAGTTCCAAACAGAGCCTTAAAGAAAGGATAAATGGAGAAGCCATAGTACACCCTCTTGGAAAGGGGTGTACCATATGGCCCATTACATATATATTTTGTGCTTGTTATGTATTTTTTGGTAGAGTTCTGTGAACAGTGAACAGTAACATGAAAAGTACATTTTTTTTTAAAACCCAAAATGTGTCTTAACATTTACTAATGAATCCATAACGGTTTGTAATTTGACAAAAAAACATATGTTACAAGTACTAAAATTATACGTACAAATTACAAAAACATACGTAACAAGTACAAAAACTATACGTAACAAGTACAAAAACATATGTGAATTGTTTTCCAAGGATAAATAAGGTTTTAGAGAGAAAGAGTATTAGGTAGTTCATATATTCGCTCTCGTTGTGATGCCACGCTCTATACTCCATTAATCATGCTTGTATCCAACCTTTTAATTAATGAATTCCTTTCTTTCGCCTTGCAAAAAAAATATATACATTCGCACGCTCAACGACTATGTTGGTTGAGAATAGTATCGATACAGACTCCATACTGTTTTGTTAAGCGTGGGATAACTTTTGAAAACCAAACAAAAGACAATTGCTTTGGCTAAAAAAATTAAACTGGTTTTTTTTTGTCCTAATTTAATTTTTTTTTCCCATTTGTGAATGTTGTGTCAAATTTTTTATTTTTTATATTGGTTCATCTCAATGAAATGAATCTAAAAAGTATAAAATTATGAACCACACTTAAATTTTTTGAATAAGACAAAAATAATCATTTAAACCACAAAAAATCAGATTATTTTTGTTGTTAGTGAACTTTTTTTATAAAAAAAAATTCTGCCACAGAATTTTTTTTTTTTAATTTATTTTTTTTTCATTCAAATTATTTATGCTTTCATCCAAAAAATCTTTACCATATAGGCAAAGAACGCCACAAAAGATTTTTGTTATGTTTCGATCCAAAATCATTTATGTTTTCATCCAAAAAATCTTTACCATCATAGGCAAAAAAAATCTGGATGGAAACATAATTAATTTTAGATGAAAACATTCGTTTTAGTCTTTAATCTCCCAGTATATATATTTTCATATACAATCAAGGGCAAAAGTGGATTTATTTGAATCTCGGAATGAAAACATAACTCCTAAAAAGCCTCATGATGATTTTCTAATTCAAGTGAATAAAAAGATGATTATTTAAGTGCAAAAAAAAAAAGTACTTCAGGTAACATGCAATTCTTAATTTTTGCTTCCTCAGAATCCTCTTCAACTTCAAACATATTATATCAAATTCTCGTTAAAATTATCTGCCTCCCACCTTGCAGAAATTTCCTTCCACTCCAAGATGGAGAAACTACATCCTCCCTCCCAGTCAAAATATGCCGGAACGGTAGTACAAAATTATTTAATATCTACTACTCCAAACTTTATTCATTATATATTCCCTTTGTAGCGTTATTTATTTAGTAGTATTTATTTGTGTATAGGTAGTAGAAGAATTTGTGTTCATGCTGCAGCCACCCCTGCGAAAAACTGCATAGGACTGGAGCAAGGAGAGACAGAGAAGTCGAGCGGCTTCATCGCCCCGGACCCGCGTTTTTCTTTGCGTTCATCCATCGCGATTTGTTTGCAGCGGCATTCCGCACTACAAAATGCCTTCTCTCCCCTGCAAGATGACAACACAAGTTGAATCCTTATTTTGCTAGTTCATATGAGAATAATACTGGATTGCTCTTCCAAACCACAATTTTCCTTCAGAAATCCAGAAATCCAGCTGAGCTCTCTCCACAAGTACATCTATTGAAAAATACGTCAATTTGGGTCATTCCAAGATTCTAAATGTTTCAGGAAGCAGAATTGTCCGTATAGGCTCGAGTCAAAGGAATCAGTACCTCAAATGCTTAGATGAAATAGTACTAAATATCTGTCGAACGACGAAAGCTAATTGAGGTCATAAAACGTTTCGTTTGAGCACCAAACGAAGGTCTTCACTGATTAAATATCTGGTCTAGTGTGATATAGGTATATATATCAGTTGACAAGGGTCCATATTTTCTTCTATTTTCCTCTCCAGGGCCGGCCCAAGGTATTTGGGTGCCCTAGGCCTAATTAAAAAAATTGTGCCCTAAAAATTTTCGTGTTCCTCAACCAAATTTTCTACATTTTTGTTACTACAATATCCCTAACAAAAAGATATTAATACAAGCTAAATTTAACAACGATGTAGAGCATCTAAAGATCTTGTGCATTTTTTGAAACAAAATTTGGGTCAAAACTCCTTTGCCATGCAAATGTCAAACCCTAGTTTTACCCAAATCTGTTGTTTTTCAAGTTTCCTCTAAAAAAATTTGGGTCAAAATGGCACATTTAACCACTTATAATAAGTAAGAAATTTGATCTGTTGGAATTAATATTATGACTTTATTTGGTGGCAAAACAATGAAATTTGATCAACTTTTTGGTTACTTGGAAAAACTAAAGAACTTGTGTCAATTTAGAAATCCCAAATGCAAACCCACTTGAAACTCTAACAAGAAAATTAGAAAATTACTACCTAATTACTTTTTCTTTAAGCAAATAATAAACTAAACTTAATCATTTCGTTTAGAACTATCTTGATTTTTTACAAAACCATAAATAAAAATTGTAACAAGCAGAAAATGATTTTCTTTTAAATCAGTTTTAGCTTTGAGCCTTTTTTTAAATTTTGGGCCACAATAGTTTTTGGACCTTTTTAAATATTGGGCCACAATGTTAGGCTTTTTTTGTCACTTCTAATGAATTTTTTCATTTATTTTGGTCCAAAAAGTGTTCTAGTCAAACCCATTGGTATAAAATGGTAGGGTGTCCCAAAAAGTGGTCATTTTTGGGGTGCCCTAGGCCCAGGCCTTGTGGGCCTTAGGCCTGGGCCGGCCTTGTTCCTCTCATCCTGCCAGGATGTTTTAACATGACAATAAAGTATATAATCGCCTGTAAACAGAAGGAAACAGCATCGCAACTCGCAAGTGTCTTATCATGTCAACCCCAAGCGGGTTGTCGCAATGGTTAATCGACTTGCCTGGGCGAAGCTTACCACCCCAAGGTCGCAGGGTCAATTTCCCTCGGCAACAATTTGTCCTTGAGGATACTTCACCTCATGCAAACGGGTGGAAAGGATTGTGAGAGGGGCTGAAAAGATTAGTCCGGTCTATCGGGCACTCTTTGTTACCCAAAAAGGAAAAAATATCCTACCATGTTGGTGCATTGTAATAGGAAAGGTAGAGATGATTACTGGTTCTGCCAGGAAACAGCATCACAGATTCTTCTTTGCGAAGATTGAATATGAAAAAAACAAGAGGATTTTATTCAAGAATTTGATGCTTTCATGAAATAACCGGTACTAAGTTATTTCCAGCTACCTTCTCCATCGATTTCATCAAACGATAACTCGAATATGAATGTCAGATTGTGGGTACATCGTGAAATGACTTCTTCAAGAAATTCTTGACATTACAGAGTTCTTAGTTAAAAGCCCGGGTTCGAATGTCATATTTAAAACAAGGAACATGTTCCTCAATTACCCTGATAAAGGACCCATTTACAGGATTAGAATAGGAAGAAATAACTTCACATTTCCATATCCGTCACTGGAATTCTGTTAAAATGATATGGGAGAACTTCATCCAACTTTCGAACCCAGAACGAATAGAAGCAACATCGAAATCATTGGGGTCAAGTAACTCTCGAAATCATCAAGGAAATCACATAATTCTCAAAAACAAAGAAAGTCTGGAAATGGAAACTCTGAGAGAATCAAGAGTCATAACCATGGTCTGCCAAAAATCAAGTTACCTACGCCTCGTTTGTTCTGGAATGACAAACGGCCCGTGAAATCTGAATTCCCAGAGAAATACAAGTTCACAAACAAATTACCAGAACCGGTTCTCTCTCAAAAAAAAAAAAGGTGGAATAGCTTTTTTAGTCCATCACATTCATGCATTTGTGACTCACGTGCTGGTGCTAAAACTACTTTTAGGTGCCCTATTTGCTAGTGCAGTCTAAATATCATATCCAACCGACAACAATTGACAACCCAAAGAGGAGGAAAGGCCCAGAGCTTAGGATTTTTATTTTTTTGGGTAAATCCAGAGCTTAGGATTTGCTCCACCTAAATCTATGGTTAGAAACCTCCCAGGTGTCATGGACTCTGTTAGACCAATCCGTATGGCAATTTGTCTGAGACTTGCTAGTTGCGCTAGTGAACGGTGGAATTGGTCTACGATAGATTAGTTGAGGTGCCCGTAAACTAAGTCAGACACCCTAAGTTATCACAAACACTAATAAATAACTGAACACAATTGGCCAAGTAAATATCACTTGAAATCCCTATCACGATCTAGAACAACAAAAACAAGGTAATGATCTCAATAATGAAAAATCAAATGTCGAAATCAAGTACACATCTGCTAAAATGAACAGAGTTTCTTGTTAATCCTTCACAAACATCCTTTTTTTTTTTAGGTGGTCTCCCCACAACCAAAGGGGATGAGACTAATCCACTTAGGGGAGCCAACACTCACGGAAAGCAGTGAGAAGCAGCTAAGCGAGGGACCAATGGACGCAACCCTGAGGCTACCGACACCTAACCCCGAGAACGAACTCACACCTCCAGGGTCGGAGCTAAGGGCCAGTGGAGACAACCCTCTTTGGGTTTTACTTTTACAAACATCTTAACAGAACCGTAATTGCCCTACAAATGACAGCCCTTATACTTAGTTCATAATCCATTACTAAACAATGATGACCGTTAATTTAGGTAAATAATCGTGTATGTAACAAATGATGACCGCTAAATTTACTTAGTAGTCCTTGAGATCCATCCACCTCTTTCATCACAAACTGATCTACATGCATAAAAGTCAGTAAGTAGTTCCCAAATTAATCACCACCACAAATCATCTCCATTTTTAGATACTGTACAAAACATGATTTTCACAGAAACCCAGAACTAACCAAAACAAAACAAACCTCTCAGAAAGACACTAAATTAGCAGGAAAAAATGACAAATTAACAGCAAAAAGAATTACAAATGTACCTGTACATGAAGATATCCAGCCCATGAAGCTGCTTCCTACAAAGATAACAAGAATTCAGAAACTCTGCCGTCGGAAACACCACCGGCGCCGCCTTATTCGCCGCCGGCCAGTCACTAGCTGCAGTTTCAGACTCATTAGCCAAAACCCCATCAAAGTACTCTCTTTTCTTAACCAAATTGTTACCCATGTGTGAAATCACACAAGTATACTCCTCAGACAACTCCATCTCCTCCCCCTCCTCCAAATTGGGTCCCCCAAATTTCGTTTTGCTTATAGGAATAGGGTTGGATTTTGGTGATATGGAAATACTAGTGGATTTGTTCATATTGTGATTGAATTCTTCCAAAGCAGCAACAATTCGAAGCCCAACAACCCCATTTGGGTTGAAGATCTTTGGAGACTTGGTTGTTGAATTTTTGTTAGAAGTGGTGGGAAAAATGGAATTTGAGTTGACGGTGAGTGTCTTCTTGTTTTCGCCCTTCAAATATGCCATGTTTTTATTTAGAGAATTTGTTTGCGATTTAAGTGTTCTTAACAATTCAGATGTATAAGTGTAACGGCTCCTTTGTTGGGCGGATAAGGTTTTAGAGGAGAGAAATGTATAAGAGCAGTGCTGTAGAAGCAATAGCAAGATTCCTTGCTAGCACACAGGTTGGAGAGGGGTTAGAGAGAGAGAGTGAGAGAGATGGCTTTCGAGGAAGACCACGCTACTCTTCTTCTTCTCTCTAACGCCTGTGGTTTCAGAGGAAAGGGGAATTTAAACAGTCTGGAATCAATTACAGTATGTTGTGGAAAACTGCAGTAGTTGTCTTTCTAATTTTGATAGTCTCAATTCCGTCCCCTTAGTATCAATTGTCTTGATTCTGACCTTTTACTTTTTTGGGGGTCTCAAATTAGTCCAACCAACAGCAATGTCTTTCAATTTGACGGGATTGAGATGAGCAAAATGGGAAGAAATGAGAACATATATGACGAGATATAAACGAAGTTAAATTTAGGCAAAATTGTTGCCGTCTTTTTTTTTTGTTGGTAAAGGGTGTTGTTTTGTGGTGACAGGGTAGTTTGATGGTGAAGTAGCTTGTTTAGTTGGTATCAATTAGAGGTGACAAATAGAGAGTTTGGGCCGATTGATATGGGTTATGGATTTAATATGGACAAACTGAATATGAGTTAATAATAGGCGGGTTGAATACAAAAATGATTGTGACACAACCCTTCAACCACAACCAACCACAAACCCTCTCACATGTGATGGGACCCACCAGTGGGCCCCACCCGGGTGGGTCCCATCACATGTGAGAGGTTTAAGGGTTGGTCAGGGTTGAAAAGGCCATAGTATATCGTGTTGGGTTGAATATGGTTCTAGTCATACCCAACCTAACCCATTTTTTCCCCCTAAAATCCCAATCCCTTTCTTCCCCATCTGCAATCTCTCTCAATGCCTTCACTGCCCAATTTCTAATCAACCATTCCCGAGAGCTTCCTCCATTTCCATTCTCACATTAGGTGCCTCCAATGGAAGAGAGAGAGAGAGAGAGAGAGAGAGAGAGAGAGAGAATAATTCTTGTCTGTCTTCCATTGTTACAACTTCCATCAAACACAAATATAGCAAATTTGCAAAAATGAAAAGTGAGAAATTTTATTGTGTGAAAAGAAGGATGGAATAGAAGTGATTTTGAGAAGATTTGGGAATGAACAAAGTACACAACTAGACCGGTTTGAGAGACACTCATTTGAGGTCCAATTATACCAAGTCATTCTGGGTTGGACCTGTCTGAGCCCAATATCCCAAGAGCTAGAACTCTCATTGATCTCTAATCAGCTCTGTTGTAGCAACATGTAATAAGTAGGTGTGTGGAAGTGCGCGCGCGAGAAAGATTACATTGATTTTTTACCTAACCCATTACCCATCTAAACCCATATCTACATTAACCCATATCAATATGGGTTAATGTAGATTCAGAACGGACACCTTAATTTTACTCTTCTACACTTATGTCCGTTCAGTTGCATAAGGACCATTATTTGCACGAAAAAATAAGGACAACCATTGATTGGACTTTATTGGAACAATAAGTAAAAAAACGGTTAAAACTCAACACAATTGACCTAAGGGGACAAAACTATAACTTTAATAAAACTAGAGGGACAACTATCGTAGTTTACCTAAATTATTGTTGTTTTTGTTTGTTTGTTTGTTTTTCCTCTTGCTTTTTTACATTTCTTTTCTTCCACTCACAATTATATTTTGTCCCCCTTTACAACTTCGTGGCACATACCTTTGAAATTTACTACTCCGATATTCCAAAATGATCTTCCATACTCAATGTATATCTAAATATCTAATTGTTGTTTGTAAGTCATTTTTTATTTGCTTAGCAAGAAAAAGTCTTTTTTTTATTATTTTTCTATTGCAAGCACTTAATAGAGCATCTCATGCATACGTGTGTGATCTTGTTGTAGAAACATGCATCCGAATATACATCGGATACAAAATGTCTTAAACCTAAAACCTTTTGATGACGATCGATGACATTAAAACTAATGAAATGATTGTAAATATATATAGATCCAGGGGCCTGCAGTGAGCATTCGAGTTATCCATTTCACCAGTCAATGCTTCAAATATGTTTGCATACTCTTACAAGTAAGGGTATACTTTTACTGATAAGAGTGCTTAAGCTAATATGAACTATCAATTGCGGAGATCAACAATCAGGATTGCTCATCACATTTCAGCCCCCGAACATGTATCTTAATTTTTAGTATCATCCTAAAGCATTTTCTTGACTCCTAAAATGATATAACGAATTCTAAAGCATTTTCTTGACTCCTAAAATGATATAACAAATTCTAAAGCATTTTCTTGACTCCTAAAATAATACTATAGGAAATTAATGTTGTGACAATGTTTGGATGCCCATTGTTTCCATTTTCACATTTTTCAATTGTAGTTTTTTGGCTTATCCCGCCAAAATAAATTCTCTTATAATTTATTTTTAGTTTTTTACTTTGAAGAACAACAGCCAAAAGTATGGGGAGGAGCTTTCAGACTTTTCATTTTCACTTTTCCCATTTTGTTTAACAAGAAAGACTACATAAGGTAATTATGTAAAAAATGCAGAACATATTTTTAATGGTAATTTTGATAAGGCCAAATCCAGTTTTAAGGAGGGACATGACCGTTTTTTTTTCTCAATTTTTGGGCTCACTCCGGACCCCAATTGATGATAGGGGTTGTTTATTTTGTAGAGCTCGTTGAGTTCTTCAATCATCCAAACCTTTATGTTGATTGGGGTACTGATCCATAAGTGTTCAGATCACATTTATATTAAATAAATCCACATTGCACACCAGATAAAATCTATGATTTTTATAAAACATAAGTGCTCCAAACAGTAATAATCGATATAGCATAATTTTTTGCACAATTAAACTACTCGATGAGTTTAATAAATTTTATTGGTACCAAAAATCAATAAATTGGAGGGGCCGAGTGCCTCCTTATCCTTATGACTGGAGAGGATCTGGACAAATTAAAAAAATAGTAGATGATAAAAGATTTTATGAAACATTTTTTACGTATTTAAATCTATTAGTCTGTACTGTTATCAACTTATCAGTGAATTCTTTAAGGAATTAAAAAACTAAATAACAATCGAAATCAAATAAGTAACACTGAACATCAGATAATGAAATTTCCAATTAAAAGTTACCTAAGACGGAAAGGAAGAAGGAAAAAACAAGTACTTTGAAACTACTACTTTGCAACTACTCATGCAATGCCACATAAGCTTGTGTAGTTGATAGTTTGGTGGAGTGGTGTGTCCCTGTCACGATTCCGCACGTACTCTCCAGTAGTCAAAGTCGTAATTAATTTATTTTGGAAATATCCAAGCAAGTCTAAGGAAAAGTTAAAAACTTAGGGGGTGTTCCACCAACAATAAACTATTTTTTCCAAATACCGAGACAAGTTATTCTCTCACAATACATCACATAAAAAACCGTGAAAAACCAGTTTTTTTTTTAAAAACCAACTTAGTGAAACACCCCCTTAAGATTGTGGTTTACAATTGATGCGTGATCTTTTTCCTATGAATAGATTATGAATTCTCTACTTCTGTTGTGGATGACTTACTTTTAACCCGATTAGAGAAAAGATTAGTCGAAATATATATAAGTTGGTCCGGACATTTTTTTGACAGTGAAACCCAAAAAAACAAAGTTAAAGTAAAGGGGGGAAAAGATAAGCATTTTTGGTATCTATAACGCCATAATGCACGTTGCACATCTATTGTTCATGATGTGGATAGCATGCCCTCTTGAAAGCGAAATTCATTTTTCTAAGCTTTTTGGCTTTCAATTCAGTAGTGATTTTGAAAAGGAAAACTCAGAAAACTATAGACCGTTTTGTCGGTCCATTATTTCACGTCTAAATGTTTCATCGTATAAACAGGGTTCGCGTTGAGATTTTCAACGCCCATTGCAAAATCTATGAGTAGACAAGAGACAACTTGACGAACTAAAATATTTTTAGTATTTAGAAGAAAATAAAGGAAAAGACAATTCCCGTAATAGCAGCTAGCGAAATGGGATCGAGCAGCCTAAACTGTGTAAAATAGGATACTTATATTATTTGGTTACAAATATATAAATAAAAAAAATTTAAAGTACAATTAATATAAGGTTTAGAAAGAATTAATGGTAAATGTGTTTGTAGCTTGAATTTAATTGATTCAGTTTATTAGTAGATGTTAACAGCTCAAAGTAAGAAAATTTGATAAGTGCTAATAAAAGGAGGATATCTCAATTTTGTGTGACATTTGACATTTCCATTTTCAATTACACAATTAGAAAAAAGTACTTAGTGAAGGATACACTTGTTTTTGTTAATTTGATTTTGTCTTTGTCTTTTAAGTTTGTTTCTCGCATTTGTAATAGGGCTGCTAATGCTTTAGTCAAGCATGCCCAATTAGTATTGAATCTCCTGTAACTCAAGTTGGTGATTTTCCAATTTGGGTTCAATAGGAAGTCGTTTTGGACTCTTAGAATTTATTCTGTATGCAATAAAAATTTTATCGATTGAGAAAAAAAAGAAAAGAAATACCACTCCGTAATACTTCTAAAATCATTAAGTCAAGTATTACAACAGAAATGTCATACAACCACTTCTTTTGAAAAAAATAAGTTTTAAAAATCATATTGTTCTATCGACTACTTTCATTATTTACAAAACTGAAAGGACAAATTTATATGTATTTACAAATTGACATACGAAAAGAAATGCTTTCACACCTTTGGACAAACAAGTTATCTTTTTCTCCTACGAAAATTTCCTGCTTTTTATCTATGTAGTCTATTAGTGTTTTTTTTTTTTTTGAGGTAATTAAATAATCATTCTTTTTTTGAGGTAATTAAATAATCATCCTTTCCTTTGATAATATAACCATTTTAAGAAAATAAATTAATTGACAACTTCGTTACTCAATTGATTAACACCACAAAATTTGAAGTTCAAAACCTAAATGAAATAATAACTCTATTTCTTTAATTAAAGTGGCACAAATAAAACATTTGGGGGCAATAGCACCACCTACAAAGTACAATTTACCTTTTTGGTTTTCAATTCTAACCAGTGCTTTTAATTTCTTATTGATTTTGCTGGACTAGTGCTCTTACAAAGTGCTTTCCCAAAATGTACAAATCAATTGCATTGGGGGAATTGCCAGAACTTTATACGACAGTTTCAAATCGAGCAATATCTAGACATCATACATGAAATATATATTTAATGTTGGGTGGGGTTTGGTGATTAAGTGCAAGAATCATTATTCACACTTTAATTGTTCGTAGCAATTAGGGAAAATTTTAGTGGCCACTCTTTTTTGAATTTTGAGAACTAATAAAGTTGAAAAAGCTTACAGCATTTTCAGTGGTTCTGATGGTCGTGTTAAAGTTGAAGTCAGTTTTTATTAAGAATGTTGAGAAAAATGCTAACGTGTGCCTGCACACGTTAAAATTGAAAAAGTGTATTGAAATGTGTAAAAAATATATAGAAATATGTGAAAATATATAGAAAAGTGAAAAATGATATTGGAGTGTGTATTTTCTTTGCTTGCTTGTGTGTTTATTGCGTCTCTATTAAATACACGTTAGAAAAACCAAAAATAAAATGAAGTTCCTTCCTGCCTAATTCATTTGTCCAATCCAAAAAATCCAACTCTTTTAGGAGAGAAGAATTTTGGGCTGATACCACGTGGCGTTTGACTTGATACCCATATTATTCTATCACAGTCATCTATCTATGTTTTAAACGGTCTAGATTTCAAATGTTCAAAAAAAAAAACGGTCTACATTTCAAATAAACTCTTCCATTCAGGTGGTGTTTTGTTTGAGTTTTCAGTTTTGGTTTTTTGTAATGATTAGTGGGAGAAATAGGAATAATAATTAAAAAATAGATATTAATGATTGGAGAGAGATAGAGAAAAAAATAAAAATAATATTTAAAAATAAAAATAATAATTAAATAATAATTGAGAAAATCGGTTCTTAAGAACCAAACCAAAGAAGGCCTCAAAGTTAAGCCTTTCAAAATATTTTTGAATGATAGAAATATGCACCGGTACTGTCGTGTAGTATCCCACTGTGCACCAAAATTCTTCTCCTTCTGAGAACACAATGATTACACCTTAAAAGACGTCTAGAAAGTTAAAATGCTCCACATTTACCATTCAGTTTTTTCCTACTAAAAAGTTAGTGTAGTACTTTATTTCGATAAAGAATGTATAAAAAGGGAAATTTGGTTCATCGGAAAGTTAAATGAGCAAACATTTGGAGACTCGTCTCCTTTGGCTAAAAAAACCATTTTGATTTTTTTTGTTTGTCCTATTCAATTTTTTTTTTGAATTTGTTAGATTTACGTCAATTTTTTTGTGGTTTCTTGGCTCCTCTTGACGAGAAGAATTTAAAATGTATAAAATTAGTAACTAAATTTAAGATTTTGTGAATAAAGACAAAAAAATCCAAAAAATTGTTTTTTTGGTTTATTATTTTTTGTCTTTATTCACAAAACTTTAAGTTTGGTTAATAATTTTATACTTTTTAGATTCTTCTAGTCAAGATGAGCCAAGAAACCACATAAAATCGACCGAAAACTAACAAATGTAAAAAAAAAAAAATGAATAAGGACAAAACAAAAAATCATTTTGGCTTTTTGACCCAAAGGAATTGAATTGGACATATTGTGATTGTGGACTTTATTTCCAGTCTAATGTAATTCATATTTGCATCGTCTTACTTTGACAAAAATAAAAATTAATAGAAGGGTATTGTAGGTATAATTTTGGGTGTAAAAAGCAAAAATCAATTTTTATCTTTTTAAGTTGGGTGTATAGAGAATATGGGCCACAGAATATATTCAGGTCCAAATAGAATCACTCTAATAACTATACCGACTATTATTTACTCCAGAAAAAAATTATCTTGATGATATATATTCATATCGTGTGGTTAGTTTTCGCCTCATGGGAAGGTTGCAAATTAACTACTTTTTGCCAAGATTCATCCATCTCATTAAGAGGTCAGAAGTTCGAATCTCTACACCTACGTGTGGTTTTTATTCACATTGCATTTGTTGAGTTATTTCTTTCTTTAATGCGGCTAGTATTTGTTGGGTTTATCTTATAGGGATTGTGAATTTTGTTTTGAATATCCCACTTGCATGTATGTGTTCCTCTATTAGTTGGGTTGGTCTTAAAGATTGTAGATTTTGTTTTTAGATCGATGTAATTTATACTTTTATTCTCCTACTATTTCGGAAAAAAGAAAAATCATCATTTTTCCAAGTTATGAAATCAGGTGAGTTTTGACCGATCTTGTAAGTTTGCCAAAACCAAATTGAAATTCATATTGGATACAAAAATAGTGTTGGCCTTGCCGAGATGAAATCCGAGCCATTAATTACTAATATCAATTGCTTGGATGCCGCACTACAGGGTTGTAGTGCGGCTCTGCACTACGGGATTCCTGAATCCCATTTTTTAAAGGAGAAAAAAAGTTTTGCTAAAGCAATGGAGAGAGTTTTTTGAGCATTTCTTGCTAAAATTTAACTATGACTATAGATTTGGCTCATTTGTAGCTAGAGATGCAATCTAAATGCTACTCCTAGCTTTTTGTCCAAAATGTAACATATCATTTGATTACATTTATTCATAGTATAATCAGGGAGAGTTCTTGAATGGATTCTTTGATTTTATCATAATCTTTTACGAATAGATAAGGTTGATTTTATCAATCATTTTTGAAACCCATAGTAGTCTACAACTATTTTATCACACTAGATTTTATCTATTGGGAAAACAAGGTGATTTTATCAATCTTCCATAAAACACCAACTAAAATCAAATTTCTCATTTTATCTCATAAAATCCATTTAAGAACTCCCCCTTAGTGAAGAAGTGTCCATGTAGCAGTTTTTTGTCAATTGATTAAAAGTAATATTCAAATATATCCAGAATTATGTCAAATTAAATTCCATCGATGCATAAAGTCTAACAACACATCAAGGATTTCATATGAAGCATCTTTAGCGAATTCTTATATACTATCGTACTGAAAGTATTAAGTATTAATTATGGCTAGCTTAGTTGGCGACTCTTGTACCCTCTCTACGGAGAGATCAGGGAGATAAATCGAGCTGAAGGAAGGATTGATTGTTACTCCTCCTGTGTATTGGGTGTTTTGTTGTTTGTACGGGGCTATTTTTTGGATTGTTTGTATCGCACATGACTTAGTTATGTCGGACATCACATGATTGGTGTAATGTCCCGTTGTTGTAAAAACCTAATAGGCCAAGCCCAATCCATGAAATGTTATTGCAAGGAAAAACTATTGCACCCAAGCCGAAGCTAAACCCAAAACCAGAGAAAACAGACATCCGGCCACAGGATGCGGACCCATGAGCCCCGGTCCAATTCAAGCAATAGGGGCAGGTCACACACACGTTTGTGTGGTGAATGTAAAAAATTGAAGGTGAAAATGAAGATGAGACAAAGCCACAATCACATACGATGTGTTGCCCAAATTCAAAATACTAAGTTGAACTTATGAATTGGAATTGGAGGTGTTATACACCCCTTGGCCGTTCGATTGTTTTTTGAATGGTCAGATGCGTTCAACAATTTTTATTTAATTTAGATTTATTTTTACCAATAAAAAATCAAAATACATCCGGACCATTCAAAACACAATTAAACGACTGAGGGGTGAACAAAATCCCCGGATTCTGAACTTTATATACCTATCAATATCTCGGAGACGGGGGCCCTGCTGTGCACAGCCGCATGGCACGGTGCCATGCGATCATCCGACCGTCCATTACGAAAATGTACGGCTCGGATTTGATAAAGCATCGCACAGCTCGGATTTAATTAAATCCGAGCCGTTCATTTTCACAATGGACAACTCGGATGGCCGCATGGCATGGTGCCATGCGGCTGGGTGCACAGCAGGCCCCCCCAATTCCAATATCTCTATCTTCAAGCATTGAGGGATGGGGGGACTCTTCACTTTCTCAATCATGTCCACTTTTAAGAGACAATATTTAAACCTCCTCTCAATGGATTTCCTTCATAATTTCGTTTGTTTGCACCTCTTATCTGGAGTATCTAAATCCTCTATATCCACCTCAAAATTTGTTGGAGTTCCACTTTAATTTTGGCTAAAATCACCAAAAAGTTTTGGACAAATTGTTGATTTGTTCAACAATTCACGCATGAATGCCATTGGCAGAATAATTTTTTTTTTGGAGAAAGAGGTAAAAATTCGTATATCTGTGAAGTCGTCTGTGCAAACTGCCGTCGGCGAAAGACGGAGACCTTTACGAAGCTAAACTGTCACTACAAAACTTCGGTCTACACAACAGAATCACAGATACAATCAAAAACATTCAATAGAAGTAAATTACTAAATTAAAATGGAATATCCTCTCCATCGGAGACTTCCACCGCCACCGCCACATGATCGCCATCATAAACAGGAGACAAAACTTCCCCAATCATGACATTTGCCTTAACTCCCATCCACTGCTCGAAACTAACACAATTTTTACCTTACTCCCGCCGTATGCTCAGAACATGTAAGACAAACAGAACACATGCATACAAACGGCCAAGGAAACACAAAATTGAAAACAGCATAGAAAACACTGACAATGGAATCCAGTCTTCAGAAACGAAACCCAAAGGATTTGATATTTTAGAAAACCATATTTTTAAGAAAGGATTCCAGTCTCCAGAAACGAAATCCAAAGGTTTTGAAATTTTAGAAAACCAATTTTTTTAAAAACCCAGATTTTGAAAAAATTAAAGGAGGCCGATACAGTGCTAGCAAAAGAAAATCAAGGCACGGCAGAGGTGCGGCCCGGAGGCGTAATTGTTGAAACTTGAAAGTGGTAGATCGGAAAATGGAGATCTAAAGCCAGGCAGAGATATGGCCCGGAGGAGATGTGTTTGATTGGAGGAGAAATGAACGTAAGGACGAAGCAGAAACCAACGGATCCCATGTCGTCTGGCCGGAAACGGAGAGGGGCTGGTCGAAAGGAAGCATGCATGGCCGGATCCGAGCTAGAGCCGATTGTGCTGAACCGAAAAACGACGAAGACCCAAAACAGCAGATGAGAACCAAAACGGCAAAGGGTCGCACGACAGGGAGGCTTATTTGAACGGAAACAATTTTCGTATAGAGAAAATGTGGCTTGTGGACCTGAACATTTCTCTTGCGAATTGGCTGACAAGAAACACAGAGTCCTATTCATAGTGTATTTTCCAAATAAATGATATAGCCATCCATATAAATGGTTTCCGCATATATGACTACTAAGATTTAATTAATTTTTTTACGTAAATGATCTACTCAAAATTCTCAAGAAATTGTCTGATTTTGATCCTAAGCATAAATTATAGAAGTTCTACAATTGAGGTCACTACAAAACTATAATGACTTAGGTGACTATGGATACCAAATCTGTATTCCTTGTCAACGCGCAATCATGTTGTCCCATGCTTCATTTTGAACATTATTATCGGGATCTTCAATCAACTAGACACCACATTTTCAATCCAAATTCCCGGATTTTAAAAAAATCCGACCTTATTAATCCTGATTGAATTTTGATGATTCGAACAGTTCAATGTGTTTAAAATGTGTTTTTTAAAGGCCCGGGAAGAAATCAACAAAAAAAATACCGGAAAGAACTTGAACCGAATAATTTTTCACAAAACTGTTAAAAATCAGTACATGTGCAAATATGTATTTATGTTTTCCAATTCAGATCAATTTGTTAATTGTCTGCCTTAAGCAATTCATTATCTAAGGGTGAAGGGAAGGGATTGAGTGTGGTGTGATCTTTTGGCTTGTGGTGGGAGGGACACGTGTCGTCTATTGAAGACTGGGACAGAGAGCTGGGACAGAGGATCCGCAGCCGGAAAATCCTTGGATAAAAATGGGAAATTCCATACCAGTTAATTATAGGGGATTTTTACTGCACATGGAAACGAAGCTTGCGCGTTATTTCTCCCCCCTCTTTACCTCTCTCTGTCTCTAATGGAAATTATCGGCTCCATCGTGTCTCCCCTTTGTCCTCTGGGCAGTCCCAAACCAAAGCATTTGAGGGTTCGTTCCCAACAAAATGACTCACCAAATAGAGCTTTAGCTCGCAAGGTACTTCACTTCAAACTTTTCTTGTAGTCTTATGAACATGAACTGCGTAACACAACCATTATGTTTACTGTATTTCTCGAATTGCTCATGATAGAAACAATATCTAGTAGGATCATGAACACGAAATTGAAACACTGTGTTGCGTATAACCGGTGTTTTTAGTTAATTTTTTTGTTTGAAATTGTATAACTGGTGTTATTGTTAAGAATCTGGGGTTTGTAATTATTAACTCCGTCCAAAAAGATTGTTCCGTCCGCTAAATGAGAACTTAAAAGAATAGTAATATATTTTTGTTGGAAAAAATTCGAACATTTTGCCGCTAGTAACTAGAGCATCTCTAATCCTTACCCATTTTTCTACCGATATATGGATAAATGGGTATGGATTTGGGTCTCCCCAAATCTGGGTAAGGAAAAAGTTGAAACCCAAAATGGGTAGGGAAATGCGCATGGCATTGGAGATGAGTTTTTAAGCATTTTACTCAAATTTTGTGAATGGGTAAGGATTGGAGATCCTACTATCAGTTTTTTGTTTTAATTTATCAACAAAAGTTTGAATTTTTCTCGATCAAAATGTATTTTTAAAGTTCTCATTTTTTGGACTCAACAATCTTTTTGGGACTAAGGACGGGGGAATATATGTTTTTTTGTGTTTTTGGTAAGCAGAGCGGGGTTCGGGGCGACCAACAGAAGCTGCTCTTTTTGGGCGTGATCAGAGGAGGCTTCCACATCTGACCATTTGATGGGGACAGCTGATATGTGAAGCTGTTGCAACATTTGAGGGGGCGTCAATAGCTCGCCTCGAACCCATAACCTCCTGAAGTCCAAATCCAGTGAGAGTGACCACTGAAAACTAAGCTACCAACTCGGGTGGTCTGTTTGAAATTGCAGTTTGTTACTTTTGCCATAGCCTCATTTCAGGCCAGTCTTTAACATTGATGGGTTTTTTTTTTGGCGGAGGCCAGAGCAAAGGGTGCTGTTACGCAAGATAGAGGGAGGAGGATGAGAAAAAAAGATTAAGAAAAGAAAGAGTAGAAGTTGTGTAAAATGTTAAAGCGGGGAGCTTAAGAGAAAAGGGAAGGAAAAATACTAGAAGAGTTTAGGGCCAACAGATACTCTAAATGTCTAATGGGAAGATAAATATCAATGGGGAGGGGGTAATTGATAACATATAAATGAAAAAACTAGGGTTGGCTACGCGGATCATTCTTTTGTATAGCCCATTCTGCTCTACGTTTTTGCCCTGAATCTTCATAATGTAGTCTAGAGTTATGCTAAACCTTGAAGTATTTTTTGATGCAGAGGATTGATTTATCATTTACATATCTTAATTATAAACAATTATTTTATTGCTTCTCATAATTTCGACTACTTTGAGATTTTTGTTTCACTTTTTGGCCTAATTGAACTTTAATCAAATTAGTGATCCTTATTTTGTATTGTATTTATGATGTTGGATTCCTGAACTAATCTCCCAAGTCCTACATAAATAGAGACCATTATTGTGCATTTTGTTCTTCTAATAAACTTGCTGAATTTGGGATTTATGTTTTTCTCATTCATATCCTGGGGATGCTTTACATAGATATTGCGGCAATGGAAGCAGGAAGTCAATCAGAATACCAGTACAGATCGTGCTGCACTGATCCAAAGTTTAAGCAGAAAAAACTTACCTCATGTAGCTCAGGAGATTTTTTTGGAGATGAAATCTGAAGGTTTTCCAATTGATGGTTCTGCATTATCAGCTCTGATGTTGTGCTATGCTGATAACAATCTTTTCCTCGAAGCACAGGCAATTTGGGATCAAATCCTAAATAGTTCATTTGTACCGAGTATTCAAATAGTTTCACAACTCTTTGATGCCTATGGAAGAATGGGACAGTTTGACGAAGTGATCAGGATTCTGCATCAAGTAAGTATGAGGCATTCTAGTTTGCTACCTGAGATTTATCTAGTAGCTCTCTCTTTCTTTGGAAAGCAAGGACAGCTTGAGATGATGGAAAATACACTTAGAGACATGATCTCAAGGGGTTTCTCAATAGATTCTGCCAGCGCAAATGCTTTTCTTATGTATTATTGTATTTTTGGGTCTCTAGCTGAGATGGAAACTGCTTATGCTCGTCTTAAGAGGTCCAGAATACTCATAGAAGAAGAAGGTATTAGAGCAGTATCACTTGCCTACATAAAGAGAAAGAAATTCTTTTGCTTAGGAGAGTTTCTAAGGGATGTCGGTCTCCGTAGGAGAAATGTTGGAAATCTTCTATGGAACCTTCTGCTTCTGTCCTATGCTGCAAATTTCAAGATGAAAAGCTTGCAAAGAGAATTTCTGCGAATGGTGGAATCTGGTTTCAATCCTGACCTTACGACATTTAACATTCGATCCCTGGCTTTTTCAAAGATGTCTTTGTTTTGGGATCTTCATGTAAGCCTTGAACATATGAAGCATGAAAAGGTTGTCCCTGATCTGGTGACTTATGGTTGTGTTGTTGATGCTTACTTGGACAGAAGAGTGGGAATGAATTTGGACTTCGCTTTAAGTAAAATGAATGTGCATGATTCTGCACTGGTAGTAACTGATCCAGTTGTATTTGAGGTTTTGGGAAAAGGGGATTTCCATTCAAGCTCAGAGTCATTTTTGGAGTTCAAGAAGTGGAAGAATTGGACTTACAGTAAGTTGATTGCAACCTATCTCAAGAAGAAGTGCCGAAGTAGCCAGATATTTTGGAATTACTAAGGTGTGCATTTTGGAAGAAGAATTCAACTACAAATGCTTTGAACTGTTGCTTGTTGATATTATCGCAGAAGAACTACCCATGCTTACCCCTAGAAAGTGACATCATAAACTTACCAACCATCTTTTTACTGTTTAGGTTTGTCTATTACTTTGCTCTCTCATTTGTCAATCATTTCTATGCATGTACTCCCTCCGCCGCTTATGCTTGGTCCTACTTGGGAATTCGAATTCAGTTGTGCTTGAATCCAATGCCATGGTTTTCGCTGTGTTTGGTTGAGAGTTTTGAGAAGAATTTTTTAAGAAATATTTTTGAGATAGTGTTTGGATGAGTTTTTAGAAAAAGTAATAATTAGAGAGATGTATAATAATTGGAGAGAGGTAGAGAGAGAAATGAGAATAATAATTAGAGAGAGGGGTATGAGTAGAGAGAGAAATGTGATTAATGATTGGAGGGATGATAGATAAGGAAAGAATCTTTTGGAATTTTTTTTTTGGAAATGTGAAGTGAACAAAGTGGTTTCTCTTAGTTGGCCCCCCCAATTTTTCCCAATTTTAAATATATTTATGTTTATTATTTTTCACGGATACAGATACAGACACAACCGGAGACATGGACACTGCTAGGGAAACACCAAATTTTCTTTAAAATAATTTTTTTAGTAACCCACACATGTAGTGAAACCACCAAATATTTAGGTTAGAACTCGCTTATAGACTGATGGTGTTTTCATGTATGCATACACATGTTTTATTTTACAATTTTGGCCAACTTTTGAAGTTATGAATAGTTTATGCCAAAAAAGCTTTTAAATTTGTAAAAATCACCCTGCCGTGTCCCTACATGTTGCCGGTATGTCCCACCATAAAAAATATTATAATCCAATGGAAACGTTCTGGGAGTGTCTAAAACAGATGCATCGATCTCTAGGAGTTTCGGTGCTTCATATGCTATATTAATGGATAGCTTTGCAAAGTTATAACTTGTTTTCCCCTTGACTTTTAACACTGGACAACCTTCGTAGACATTCCAAAGAGGAAAGAACGACCAAGAATATGGGATGAAGGGAGTATCAATTTTCTTATGGGTACAATATGTGAGCTATTATCAAGGTTGACGCCAAACAGTTAGTTTCAACTTTTGTATCCTCAAGCTCCTATCACAAATCAACAATGGCTATTTTCAGATCTTCCCGTCTTCCTAATACTCAATTATCGAGAGTCCACGCCATATGCAGGATTGACCAAGGGGGCTGTGAATTATCTAGAGTCCTACCATAATGAAGAACATTTAGTATGTTTCTCAATTATCGTTGTAGTATATGCTCTGTCTGAAATTATCTGAATTAACTGCCAAGTTGTTAATTCTTTGACTTCTATGATTTTTTGATTTGATCTACTTGTGTGGGGTATGTATACTTCTTGGGTCTTGCTCCAAGTATAATGGTTTTGAATTTTGAAGAGGATAAGCAGTTTTAATGCATACTCAAATAATATATTTCCATGTTGAGATTGTGAAGGAAATTATGAAAAATGTGTTAAATTCTTGATAGTACTCCTTTCTTGATTTGTATTGTTTTTTCCTCCCTTAAGAAGAAAAATTGACGTTCTCAAAATATAACATTGTTAGTCTTAATTGATAGGAGAGAGTAAGTTCATCTAGGATACCACAAATAGTGCAACAGATGATTCCATGAATAGGGGCAATCCATGATTTATGTATATGCTGTGGTCGTCGAAAGCTTGTCTATTTAGGCTCTAATAGGCATAAGATGGATCTTCTTTTCAATGTGGGATCTTGTTTTATGTTGTTTGTGGTTTTGTTTTGTATGTTTGTGGGCCTGTGGCCCATCCCTTTCCCTTGCTGCTGGTGCCATTCATATTGGTTTGATGGTAATAGCAGCTCAAGAATGTGATTGGGAAGTGTGGTGTTTTGTCTGGGCTGTCACCTTAGCCTTTTGTTATAGTTTGTTTATCCTTGTTTTGGTCTAGTTGTTTTTGTTCTTGCCCTTAGAGTGGGTCTCATTTGGATATCATGATGTATGCCCTAGTCACAAGTTCACCGTCCATGTGTAGGAGTGGGTGCAAGTGCCAGTGCTAGTGTGTCGAATTTCAAATTGTGTAGTTGAGAGCGTGTATATTAGTTTTTTAGGCTATAGTTCAATCTTGATGGTGTACAATGTATATCATACCATATCAAGTACTTGACTTATTCTACCTTGTTAAATTAGTGCTTTTCTTTGACTATTTCTCATAATGATTCTTATGAAGTGAGATATGCTTAATACAGGGGAGAACACTTGCATGTTCTCCAGACCAGCCATTGGCACTTCTTCATGTTTAATTGTTTGGATCTCTAGAGACCATTCATGGGTTGATTTAATGGATCTGCAAACACAAGGTGACACTTGACAGTGTGAATTGTTTGGGATTTCACTCTGAATTCGCTGATGTGTGAGCTGGTGTGCAATTTGACACCCATATACTCGGATTATGACCTAGGGTATGCCCCTTGTATGTTTGTATCTATGTTTTTCATCCTTTATATTAAATAACCTTACCAGTACAAAAAAGGGTTACAGAGGGGGTTATAGGTGCTAAGGTTTTTTAATATACGTTTTTAGAAATTGGTTTAGAAAGTGACATGTTGGTTGAATGGTGCATGGTTTTCAACTGGAGCTTTGGGACACCAAACCTATTACTCCAAAAGGACATGAAGATTTCTGTGTTGCCAATCTGCCCAAGCGAATTGGCGACAGTCTTGTTCCTCACAGTTCATTCCTGTACATGAACGAATCTCAGTTCACCCCCTAATCTTATGAGCTATGTTCCGAAAATACCTTCATTTGAAGCTCTGAGCCCTAACCCTGTAGCCATTGTTCTAAAAATTAGCCACCTAGGCCAACTAGTCTCCATCCATGCGCTAGGCGGTGGTCCAATGCCTAGATTAGGCATCTGACTAGTCTGCACCTAGGTGCTAGGCTGCTGATTACTCCATCTCTAGTGATTTTTAGAACATTGTGGCTCTATTCCCAACTTCATTGACCACGAGGTGTATCTTTTTCTCTAGCGACCACCACATATAACTGCCATCTCCTTCCATCTACAGCCAACCACCACCCCACCGTCATCTCTCCCGTAGACATTTCTACCTCCTTCCTATTCATTTACCATTGGCCTCTCCTTCCGTTTTCCCTCCTGACACAGCCCCTTTCCCCTCTATGGCCCTGCCTACATACATTGATTCTTATCGCTACAGTTCAGTCATTCAGAACTGAACTTGCACCGTTTATTCAAAATTCAGTAGCTGTGAAATTGCTCTTGGTTCAGTTGTCCATTTTCAACAGTACAATTGTCCTTCATTCAGTTCGGTTGTCCATGTTCAAGAGAATCGTGTTTGTTTGGCGGGCTAGAATGGAATTTATTTCCTTTTGGACTTGGTGGCACCAACTACCTGTCTTAGTTGAGGGAAAAATTGCAGGACTGATTCAAGAGTTGCTGCCGTTTATGGTGCTTAGTGTTTGAGGGGAAAAGTATGCACATTATGGACATGGAGCACTTGATGAAAAGCAGGCAGACTAGTATTACTAGAGTTGAGTTGATAAGAAAGGGCTTTGCAGTATAAAATAAGTATAAACTAAACTGAGGATAATACTTCAAATTGAAAATTGCAAGAATATGTGTCTGTGACAAAGGCTAGTTAAGTTGAGATGATTCTCCTTCCAAGCTCTCAAAGCGTAGGCATTTATGGATCTGGCGAAGCCTCACTACAATATCATTCTTTCTGGGGCACAAGGCCTCTCTGAATCTCAATGATATTGATTCTTATACTGTACAGTGTCAACAAGGGCATAGTAAACAACTTTGAAGTTCAAGTTGTTAAAATATTGAACAGGATGTAATTACAGCCATCTTAGTTTTCATTAGTTCATAATTGGAAATCGTTGTGAGCTTGACAAGACCAATGAACAGCTCTGCTTTATGCTGACGATATAACTTTAGTTCCGTACTTCTTTTTGAACTCCTCAAAAAGCAGTGCTTCCAGCTTTCCCTTCATAGTCACGTAAAAATTTCAGCCTTAGAGAATAAGAAAGTCTAATAAGCTTCCAGTTTTATTTTGACTTTTCAACCAAATAATTCTTCGTCTAAAAATTAGTAATGGTTTCAAATACATACCTAATCTCCCCTCTGACGTGAATGGCGAACTGATAGGGCCCTGTGAACTTCCATATCCAGATTTTTGCTGCAAAGGTTCGCTTCTCATTGTCTCCTGCAAAAAGATTTTCAGCCGCAAAGCATAATGTTTGTTTAGATTTTCTGAGCTTAGAGGTGTCACCATAATTATTAAATATTACAATTAATGTATGGACCCAGTTGAATCCCATTTGGTAGTTTAAAGACAATCAGTTCATGCAGGAATACTTTCGTATTGTTTTGTTGCACTTCCAGGCTTTTACTAGGAACATTCTGACATGCTAAGAAGTGTGGATACTAATTCGGATACGGATACGGCAACAAAAGGAGAATATACTTTTAGTTGTTATTCAGATGAGTATCGTATTCCCAAATATCAGAACTAATGGTAACTACAAACTAATTCTATGTAATTACTAGATGATACATCAAAGACAAACCCCAAAAGGGCTTTATGTAATTCTATACTTTTAGGTTTTATTTTCTGTTTTGTACTCTTACTCTTTGCTATCCCATTTTTAGTCCTGCAGTGAATACATTACTCACTTGAGACAAGTGTCCAAAGTATCCCCGCTTAAATATTAAGCATGTGTTGGATACGCATGTACTTTTTCTGCCATCTCCACGTATCGAACACGTATCTGAATCTCAGAATCAGCTCAGGGAGAACTGAAAATTTGAGCAAAAATAGAAAATTGCAAAATAGCAGTTTACATAGGTCCATGAATTAAGAGCTCACCAGTGATGCTGCGGAAGCTTGGCTTTGGCTTGGTGAGATCCTTGGAGTACCAGTACCCATCATGAGGACATTGCCAGGCATATTCTCTTCTGCTAAGGCTCTCAACCGGTTAAGTTCAGGTAACACAACGGTTTTGAGATCGGGCCTATCTTTCCTTCTCAGCTCTGCACACTTGAGAGCTAGCTTGGCAAATTTCATGGCGTCTTCGATTGGCCAATCAGTAACAGACTGATCAACCATTTCAGCAAAAGTTCCCCTCTCAATAGCTCGTTCAACATGATGGGTCAAACCCATTGGAGGCTTGGCTGTAACTATTTGCAGCAGCATAATACCCAGTGAATAGATGTCAGACTTTATTCCAAGCATGCCTGTTTGTTGGTACTCTGGGTCTATGTAACAAAATGTTCCGGCTGTTGAAGTCATGCGATATTGAGTTACGTGGTTCGCTACGGATGGTGGAACCAACCTGGCTAAGCCAACATCGCTAATCTTGCTAACGTAGTTACGATCCAGTAGAATGTTGGCGGGTTTTAGGTCACGGTGCACCAACGGCTCTGGTTTTGTTTGGTGGAGGAAAAGGAGGCCGGTGCCTATTTCAGCGGCAATTCGGAACCTTATTTGCCAAGGAAGGACTGGGGTGTTCCCTCGCCTAAAGAGTCGATCTTCTAAGCTACCGTTATCCATGTACTCATAGACTAGGCAACCGTACTCTGGGCAGGCTCCAAGAAGGAGAACCATGTTGGGATGTCGTATGCAGCTTAGGACTTCAACCTGCATTGTTAGGAATACATAATAGCCAGTTGAAAGTACGACTCATGTATTGACATTGGTAAATAAAATTATAGCATTTAGACTTTGAAAAATGGGAATATTTCCAGTTTCCCTTTCTAAATAGGATGATTCCAAGAACTAGTGGTGGTGTGAGCATTTTTGGGCAGTTGGATGAAATATGTTTTTGTGCAGTTGGAGAGTAGTGTTTGCTGGTGAAATTAGAAAAGGGAAAAGCTAAGGTTTAATTTTTGCGAGTCACATGCCTAGACTTGCCATGTTTTGCAAGTTAGTGGGGTCTACTAAGCTAAGGTTAAATTTTTGCGAGTCACAAGAGTTCAGACAACTATAGTTCGTACCTAGACTTGACATGTTTTGCAAGTCAGTGTGGTCTACTGGCTCCGCCCTTGTTAGTGGAAATAGAATAGTTTCTTATGTACCATATATCTGCTTATGGACAGGGAACGAACTCTGATCACTAAAGTCGTGGTTTATAGCTTGAGCAATAGAGATGAACTATTTTTTATTTAGTAAATTAGTTGTTCTTAATTCTTATATTGTATGTTCTTACCTGTTTTTTTAGTCAGAATTTGTTGGATCTAATTTCGTAATCTAATTGTCTTTTTGGCTATTGTAATTTCCTAATGCTTTAAAATAGTGAGCGTGGGTTCCAATTGAGGTGTCCTGCTTATAAATTACATATTCTGTCTTTTAGTTTGCCTTTAAATAGGTTTTTCCCCATCAATTTTATTCCTTAGTTTTTTAATTGTGTAGAAGCTTTATATCCACGTCCACCCCAAAAGCTTAAGGTATAATATGGAGTGGCTCCAAAATTATAATAATTGATAAGTTATCATTCATTCCACACCAAAGCAATGTAGGATTTCTTTCCTTAAAATTCCCCTCCGCATTTGGGGGTTTGTCAAGTTTAACCTCTATTTGGGTCTATCATCAGACAACCTTTTAATTGGGTTTGTTATCTTGCGTGTTGATTGCAAGTTTTTTATAATGCGGGATGGGATCGGCCTAACCATTTTAACTTTTGATCCAACCCAAAAGCATTCTACAAATTATGTAATTTAGTTCACTGAGCTTTTTCCAATTCCTAAACAGAAGAAATGCACGTGATTGCTATTGGATATTGACTAGTACTGAGTTAGAGAAACCGGTGGTTCATTGATTGTTGGGTATGAGCTTAAGATGGTTTGCCGTTGGCTATTTGTCATTTTGAAAACTTAGGCATTCATGAGAAAAGAAAATTAAAAGCTGTTTTAGACATTTCATGTCGAAGATATTATTTTTCCTAAAAAGAGACAGTCATCACTTTGATCAAGAAATTTACTTTTTATTCATGACATTCCTCCTTGTCTTTTAGTTGGGTGAATTTACTTAACTACCCATCAATGCAATAAACTTTCACAAAATACATGGACTATCTAATTCTGTTCTAGCCCCATGCCTTATTAGTGTAACGAAAATTAAGAGTTCGCAATATTTCTCTGCATATCGTGGTGCTAAAGTCTTTTACCTCTTGCTGAAACTGCGATCTTCCTTGAGCTGCGTCCGGACGCAGAACTTTTACTGCAACTGGTGTGTGATCCAAAAAACACTTGAACACTGGCCCATAACCTCCTTCTCCAATTTTACGTGAGTTTGAGAAGTTCTCTGTTGCTGATTCAATCTCCTCTATAGTGTATTTACGGTACCTGAGGTCACTGTGCGCCAACACATCTAGTACCTTCTTCTTCTCTTCTGATTCTTTGAGCGCTTTCATTTCAGCATTCATTCTTTTCTGTGATTCCAGTTCAGCTATCCTCTGAGCTGCCTCTGCTGCCTCAATGGCAGCCTTAGTTTTTGCTTTCTCTTTCTCTGCCATTGCCAATGCTGCTTCCTCAGCTAGTTGTGCCTGTTCCAGTCTATGTTGTTCCTCGATTTTCCAGCGATGCAGTTCCATTGCCTGCAAAAATAATGCCTTAGAACTCATGCTTAAAGCTTTGGATTCATAATTTGACATTAACTCATGCTTGTATGTCTACTAGTGGATGCTTAAAGCTTTTGGATTTAAAATTTGACATTAACTCATGCTTGTATGTCTACTAGTGGATGCTTAAAGCTTTGGATTTAAAATTTGACATTGTATTCAATTTTGAGTTAAACTTTTGGCCAATAGTTTGTTCATTTCTCAGAATTTATGATAAAAGATAATGATTGATGTGATGGAAGACTCCAACATAATATCAAAATCAAGACTCCAAAACCCCAAATTCAGTACCTTCTGTTTTGCTGTGAGTGCTTCTTTGCAGGCTGTGCTGTACATCTCCATTGTCTGCTTGAGCTCTTGCTTGAGTCTTCTCATCTCAGCCTCCACGTCATCCTATCAATTTCATGTGTGAGGTACATGCGATCTGCACTTGATTTGATCTGATACCTATGAATGAGCAAACTAAACAACCCAGAGTAGCCAGTGGTTTGATGTGGGGTATTTTTGCCGACATCTAGATTGCCTTTTTTGTCTCAGATTATTCTTTCATATTACTGGTAGTGTATTATTTTTGGCCCCTCCTAATTCTATCGAATGTTAGCAACTTTAAGCTTCTAAAAACTAAACCCAACCCTTACAGTGTTTTACGAACATTTGGTACAGTATTAGTATTTGGGCTTCCCCCACCTTATCAACATTACATAGTGCGGCATATAATGGGGCCCTGCCCACTGTGAGTACCCCAGTTATCTGACGAAAAGAGGGTATTGGATGCATATTTCCATGCAGAACTTTTGGATGACATTCTGATATCTTAATTCTTCGGTATTTCTAATAAAAGTTAGGTATCATGGATTGTATTGTTTACATGTGATTTTATATTGAATGTGGAAAATCTAAACCTTTGCCATTATTATCACATATGAGATGCTAAACTAAATCCTGTACGATAATTTTAATAATCAGTCATCATGGAGTCATGAAGGATTCAAATAGTTGTCCAAGTTGTCAAACTGAAGCTCTTATAAATCTTGCAAACTATGCAATGTGGAGGTTGATACCAGTACCATATAATATTGATAAATAACTTGGTATTGACATCATTCTTTATTTCAAGTACCTAGACACAATACGTCATGCGCTTCTCAATAATTCTGAATCTATTTTAACAAAATTCACACTAGTTCATTCTGCTTGTTCTTCTTGAGGGCACTTTACAATATCTCAAATTTGCGAAGCATCGTGCATAAGCTTAAAAACTAGCTAATTCAGATCAGGAAAGTGAAGAAGTTGTAATGTTTCCAGAGTATGCATGTAATCTGACTTGAGGTAATGACTTGGACACCAAAGCAAGTAGCACTTGAAGTGGGAGCACACAGCTAAATATTTTTAAATTTCATCCCGCTTAAAATATTGTATTATACCTATTCATTTCTTCACTTGTCACATGATAATCATTTCATCGGTTCCTGACTTTGCTTGAGATGTTGTGCATGTACCTGGTTATGTGATGATGACCATGACATATTGCCACTTTCAGAGCCGGACGAGAATCCTTGCGCAAAATTTCGATCTGGCGATCTGGATGCTGAGAATGCAGACCCAAAGCTGCTTCTGTTGTCAGTGTCTGAGCCATACGAAAGTCGAGGAGGGACTCCACTTGATTCCTGACTGTCAAAATTATAGGCTTGCATGCCTTCGGTACTTGGTCTCCCAGAACTCACGAATGATATATCGGTATCAGACATGGAGAGATTGCCATATGATCTGTTTGAACCTTTATGTCTGTTGAATGGTGACCTGTATTGTTGTTCATCCAGTCAGTACCACCCTTATTCGGTAATCTTCCAATTCCCATTTGAAGTTCTTATTAATGGCTCCATCTATCCCATATTCTTGGTCCTCTTTGGGATGTGGCAAAAATTGTCCGTTTTGATTCTTTTGAAAGGTCAAAGCAATTTTTTTTTTTACTTTCCGAGGATATCAATAGCTATATAGGTATTTGATAGTGGGAAAAAAGTGGGGTCAATTTAGCATATCATGCCATTTAATTTCAAGTCAACTGCATGAGTTGAATGTTGCCTTAAAAAAGATATAATTCCCATGACGGACCAAGAATATGGAATGCAGAGTATCTTTCTCGTTTCAAATGTATTGATACTTACTTGATCTCTATGTCCTCAGTCAAGTTGCGAGGTGCAAATGGTGTCCTATCAGCTGCTAAAAGAGATCAAGATAATTGCTATTAGAAAAAAAAAACCCGGAATATATCTTGAGAGAAACATGAATACATAGGCTGTATTTGGATCATGTAAATGTGCATATTTTTTGTGAAGGGAAAAAGGGAAAACGAGGAAGAAAATATAGCATCCCTATCCCTTCATAAATCTCTATTCCGAAAACAGCTGTAGGCATCAAGGATTTGGGTAAGGAAAAGGAAAATAGAAATGAAAAAATTCAAGGATTTGACAGTTGTGAACTGTCAGATCGTTTTGACTCGTTGGTTCCTTTTTGTCTTCCTTATCCAAATCCTTAATTCAAAAACAGCCCAAGAGTTGGGGAAGCAGACCTCTTGCGCTGTTGGTTTGCATTGGGCGTGAATCGACTGGAGTGGGAATAACGGGATTGCTTTGGTTAGGCAATGGGCGAGGCGGCGGATTTGGGGGTGGGGCAGTAGCAGATCTCACCGATTGAATTTTGCCTTTGGAGATGACATATACACTGCAGAATTCTGGTGCCCCCTTTGATAGGTTGGTCGGAACATCTGTGGCCTTGAATCTTCTGTCACGGGGGTACAACCATTAACTGTTTTGATTGCAAATTACTGTGTTGTAAAATCATTTTGCATCTAAGATAGCTAAACATTGATTGGTGATTCCAAACCAGCACTGGCATTCTCTTTCTGACATTTTCAGATGTTTAGGCTAAGTTTTCGTAACACACCCCAAATGTTTCTGAGGCAAAACTTATTGTGCATTCATGAACAAATGCATAGTGCGTTGAGCGTGCATGCATGCAGTTAGACCATGGAAATGAACAAAAGTAGTAGTGTGCAGGAGTGTTACTGGAGGGGAGGAGAAAAATTACTTGACAAAGCCATTTCTGGAGCAGGCACCAACAACCAGGGCCTCAATCAAGTTGGCCTTGACAAAATCGCATATGACTTTTGATACGTCGTTGTCCTCTAATATGATTTCTTTACATTTTATCTACAAGACAATTGAAGAATCATCAGAGAGCAGTGACTTTATTATGCTACTTATTCAGTCATATGATAATAGAGAGATTGTAAAATTTAATAGTAGATGAAGGAACAATTTCAATGTAACAGGCCTTGTTTGATAAACTAGATTTAACATTTAAAACTGAATGAATTAAGTAATAAGTAATCAAGTAGGTTTGATAATCACATTTTATATTACTTAAAAAATTAAGTGGCTCTTAAAATGTAAGGTAAAATGTTGATAAAAATTAAGTAGCTTTGAGCTACTCATTTTGACGGAATTTATAAGTCACCACTACTCCGCCACTCATACCACCCTTTACATCACCATCATCAACTCTGCCAATCCCACCACCACCACCACTTACATCGCCATCACCACCACTCCACCACCATTGTTGCCACTATATCATCATAACTACCACTTCTACCACCAATCCCGCCGCAACTCGCACTATCATAACTGCCACTCACACCACCACTGCCGCTGCCACTCTGCCATTGACACCACTACCACCACTCTGCCACTCCCCTCACTACAACCACCACTACTGACACTGTCACCGCCATCGCCACCACCACCACTCTGCCACTTCCACCACCACTACTCTCACCAGTACTCCCACTACTAGAACTGCCACTTCTACCAACACTGCAGCCACCACCACTACTCTGCCACTCCCACCACCACCGTCGCCACTACACCACCACCACTCTGCCATTCCCACCACTACTATCACCGCCATTGCCGCTGCCACTACTCCCACCATCATTCCCCGACCACCACGATGCCATCACTTCACAAACATAACCATTACCACACTATACCACCATCACAACCATTATTTTGACATGCAACCATTATTTTGACATGCAGTTTTTTTCATTTATTGATTTCATTGTTGCATTACTTTAAAAATATATCAAAGGCAAAGCAAGAAAATTACTGAATTTAATACCACTGCCGCTATATCACCATCTTGCCAATATTGTGCATATGTTTATTATTTTTATAGATGTACGGTTTTTGTATTTATGCATTCCATTATAAATATATAAAAGACAGTAAAAAAAACTAGTGAATATATACTTCAGTTCGTTTCCTTATACAGATCTGTATTTCAGTGCGTAAGATTCAGTATATATCAAACAAACTTATTATTAGCTTAATAAATTCAGCATTCAGTTTTCAATACTTAATTTTTAGTTTTCAGCTTTTAGCTTTACCAAACAACCCCTAAATGAAAATTTGAAGAAAATAGTTCCACAAAAAAAAAAAAAAAACTTACATCCTTTCGCGTACAAAAGGCGCGGAAGGGGAGAAACAACTCCTTGGCTTGATTGTCAACTTGGGCTTTGAATGCTTTCGCAACTCCATCGTTTACATCAGAGACAGCAACATGACTTCCCACTGCATAAATCAACAAAAAGTTAATAGCATTATACACATTTATTCTTTTGTAAACAATATTACGACGAACAACTAAGAATGGGAAATTGCATTTCAGAAGGGTAATATTTGAACACAGGCAATACGCGTGGCAAGACAACGCCGGCCTATCTACTAAACCGATAGCCAATAAGATGTTCAACCATGTCCGCGAACCATAGGAGATAAATGAAAACCAAAGAGCAAATTAGAATAATGCTATTCCTCCAAAAAAATATCTGATTTTAGATTCATGCAGTAATTAATGAATCTAATGTGTACATTTATATTGCCATGCAATATAAATTGGTTGTTTCAATGCCTGGGGCTTTATTTATATTTGCACCAAAATCAAAATTGAGAGAGAGAGAGAGAGAGAGAGAGAGAGAGAGAGAGAGAGAGACATGGTGTGGGAATGGAGGCAGGCCTTTGCTTGACATGGATAAGGGTAACAGTTTGGCCTTTGGAGAGGAGATTATCAATAGCCCATTTGAGAGCATATTGGCTGCTCTTGTCCTTGTCTATTGCCACCAACACAGCTTCATCCCTCCTCTGATCTCCCCCGTTATCGTTGGCGTTCCCGTTCGCGTTTCCTCTTTGGTTCCCGTTCGCATTTCCTCTTTGGTTCCACATTCAACCTCTTCTGTTTATTTTCCACCCCCTCTCAATCAAATGGAATTCTCTCTCGCCCTCTCTCTCGTATACACGAGTTTCACCCCCGACGCCTCTCTCTCTCTCTTGCGCACACGCTCGTTCTTGATCTAGCTTGTTCTTGATGTTGATCTTTTGCACAAACAATGACCTTATCTTTCAAATCATGGAGGGTCATCAGAGATGGAATCAACCTCTCTCTCTCTCTCTCTCTCTCTCATGCAATATAAACGGAGATAATATAAAGGAGTACCGTTAAGGGGGGAGGGAGGAAGTCATTCCATATTATGCGGGACAGCGCTTGCAATTTTGCACAACAGCAATTGGACATTTTTGTTTGCGACTTGGCCTATGTGGTCTTTTCTTTTCTTTTTTTGGGGGTGGAATTAGATATTTACATAATATTCATTCTCTATTGGGAACCAGACTAAATTAAAAATCTACCAATTGGCTAAAATAGCAAAGGTATCTCGATGGTGCTGAGCATATAAGAATTCTTTACGAATTAACATAACTTGTAAAAAGCTAAAAATCTCAAAATCTGCTCTTAGAATTTTTCATAAACCAAGCAATTATTGTTGTTGACCATTTTTTTTTTTGTCGTTGGCATCTCATATTTTGTTAGACCATTTTGTTTGTCGTGTGGTTTTATATTAAATTGATGGCGATCAATGAGTATGCATGTCACCGTATCCGATAAGGGATCCCGCACATTGCTTAGGTGCAGACCTCATATCTTCTATTCAAATTTTGATGATTTGAACCGTAAAATGTGTTTAAAACATGTTCTTAGTGCACTATGCATTTTACACTTTACATAGGGTTCTTTGTCGGCTATTGTATTTATACTTTCCATAGCATTCTCTGCGTGCTATGGTTTGATAACATTTAATAGCATTTTTTGCATCCTTTATTTGGTATACTTGTAATAGCATTTTGGGCATGCTGTGCCTGGTGTACTTTTAATAGTAGATCACTTTTCTACATTCTATGTTTGGAGCATTATTCTTGCAACCTATCCATCCAACCAAGCTCAGAAATAGTAAAAAAAATACTGAATAATCCACTTAATATGCATTCATTACCAATATATTAATAATATTCCATACAAACCAATAACAAGACTTATATTTCATCCAACAATGGGTACCATATTTCATTGAGTATCAATAGACTCAATGTCAACCCTAAACATCTATATCCCAAAAGTAGAGTACTACAATGGAAACTACTTAGCAGAAAGGTTTCAACTAAGCCCAACAGCCACTAGTACTGTTGGGGTGCTAGTTTTAATTTAGGCAGATTTGGTCAAGAGAAGATGGAGTTGTTAAAATAGTAAGGGTCGGTATTTGTATTTAGGAATTGGTGTGGAGTGTTTGACTTGTTTTTACTGATTGCTTTTTCGGAGAGAGTAGAAGGCTTAGTGAAAGCTTTCTTTATTGTTTTCTCAAGTTGATTTTCTAGTACATCAAGAAGTACAAAGGCAGCTCCTTTTATAGACCCATCAGCAGACTTACTTCTGCCGACTTACTCCTAGTCTAGAAGGTCTCTTTTCTTGTCTAGACAACTCTAGCCTAGACTACACGTGCATATACAAAAGATCTACAAAGTTAATCATTACATTTTGCTTCTAGGCATTCTAGGCATTCTAGATATTTAATTAAAGTTCTACATAATTATAGTCAAGAATTACAAATTAATTTCAACACTCGTCCTTAATTTGTAATCTTTATGACTTTATGAAATTGAGAGAATTTTTCTGCTGCCATTGCTTTGGTCATTATGTCAGGTAGCTGCTCCTTCGTATTGACGAATTTGAGCTGAATTTCTCCATTCTGCACCAAGTCTCTGATAAAGTGATGTCGGAGCTCAATGTGCTTTGTCCTACCGTGAAAAACTGAATTTTTGCTCATTGTTATGGCTGACATATTATCACAGTAGATGATTGTAAGGCCTTCCTCTTTATGTTCCATGTCAGAAAGAATCCTTCTGAGCCACACGGCTTCACATGTTGCATCTATAGTTGGCTATATATTTAGCTTCTGCTGATGGCAGAACAATAGTCCTTTTCTTTTTAGAAGTCCAAGCGATAATGTTAGATCTGATACAGAATACATATCCTGAGGTGCTTTTGCGATCATCCAGTGAGCCTGCCCAATCGCTATCTATATAGCCAAGAAGCCTGCAATCATTCTCTTTTGTGTACTTGATGCCGAGTTTCTTCATTCCTTGAAGATAACGGAGAATCCGTTTTGCTGTGGCATAATGTAGCTTGCTGGGCTCATGCATAAATCTGGAAATAAGATTCACAGAATATATAATGTCGGGCTTTATATGAGTGAGATAATTTAGCGATCCAACCAATTTTCGATAGGTTGTAGCATCAACTTTCTCTGCTCCATCATTTAGCTACAACTTGTCATTTAGAGAAAGTGGAGTAGAAACTGGCTTGCAAATACTCATGCGGAATTTCTTTAGTAGATCTTCAAGATATTTTTCTTGTGAGATAAAAATCTCTCATTTGGATTGCCTTACTTGGATGCCAAGAAAATATCTCATAAGGCCGAGATCAGTTATCTCGTACTCCTTCATCATAGCCTTTTAAAATTCTTCAAGCATCAGTGAATTGGTGCCTGTGTAGATTAAGTCGTCAACATATAAACAAACAATGAGGAAATCCTGCGTACCTCCTTTTTTTACATAGAGTGATGGTTTGCTTCAGCTTCTTTCAAAACCATTTTGGCAGAAGTACTTGTCAATGTTGGTGTTCCAGGCTCGAGGTTCTTGCTTCAAGCCGTATAGTGCCTTCCGAAGTCAATACACCTTGTCTTCTTTTCCTTTGATAATGTAGCCTTGCGGTTGCTCCACATAAACTTCTTCTTCTAGCTCTCCATTAAGAAAGGCAGATTTGACATCGAGATGATATACATGAAGCTCATACTGTGCCGCCAAGGCAAGAACTGTTCTGATCGTCTCCATGTGAGTGACATGAGCAAATGTTTAATTGAAATCTACTCTAGGCTGTTGCTAGTAGCCTTTTGCCACTAACCGTGCTTTGTGCTTCTAAATTGATCCATCTTCTTTGTATTTTGTCTTATAGACCCATTTGAGCCCGATTATGTCTTTGTCTTTCGGCAGCTCCCCGAGATCCCATGTGTGATTTTTCTCGATGGTTGCGATTTCCTCGTCCATTGCCTTTTTCCATATTTCTTCACTTGCAGTTTCTTCAAAGTTCTGTGGTTCACAAGTGAACAAGGAAAAATCACACGAGTCATATATGTCTGGTAAGGAGCGTAGCTTTCTTGTTGGATTGAGATCTTCGGATGAGTTCTCTGGACCAGTTTGCGGACTTTGGCTTGGACTTGGATCCGGAGTCGAAGTTTCTTGCCCATCTCCTGCATCAAAAGGCTTAAAAAACTTTTATTTTTGGAAGAAATTGTCCTCCCATTTCCATGCAGCATCTTCATCAAATATCACATCACGAGAAACCACAAATTTATTTGTGTTTAGATTATAGAGACGATATCCCTTGGACTCGTCACTATACCCGATGAGAATATATTTCTCCCATTTTTCATCAAAAATTTCCCTTTATTCTGAGGGAACTAACGCATATGCAATGCATCCGAAAATCTTGAGAAAATGTACCTGTGACTTCGCTTTATACCATGCCTCATATGGTGTTTTGTTTTGAACTGCTTTGTGGGAGATCGGTTGAGGATGAACATAGCAGTGTTGACAGCTTCAGCCCAAAATGTGTTTGGTAAGCCTTTGCCTTTGAGCATGCTTCGTGCCATCTCTGCAATGGTGCGGTTCTTTTGCTCTGCTACTCTATTTTGCTAAGGTGTTTTTCGGACTGTAAGTTGCCTCTTGATTCCTTTTTCCTTGCAATACTCCAAGAACGGAGTGTAGATGTATTCACCACCACAATCCGTCCAAAGTATCTTTATTAGTCTTCCACTTTGTCTTTCCACCAAGGCTTGAAACTTGAGAAATACAGGAAAGGCTTCTGATTTCTTTTCAAGGATGTAAAGCCATATCATCCTTGTATAATCATCAACAAATAGGAGAAAATATCTTCTTCCTCCAACAGATGGTGTTTTGGTAGGGCCAAAAATATCAGAATGCACCAATTCCAAAGGCGCTTTTGCTCTCCAAACGAACTTTGGAAATGGGAGTCTACGTATTTTTTCATATATGCACCATTCACAAACTTTATCAATTTTATCAATATTTGGTAGCACTTTCACCATATTTTTCTCCTTTGGCAATCTCATGCCCATGTAATTTAAGTGGCCATATTTTAGGTGCCACAAATACGAGTCATCAATTTTTTCTCCTTTAAGGGCAAAATTTTCATTAAGTGGCATGATTAATGGGAATATTTATTTGGAGTCATTTTGACTTTGGCTACTGTAAATTTTTTCTTTTTATCAATAATTATGCATTCACTATTATCAAATTTAAGTGCATAATCCTTTTTCAATAATTGCCCAACACTTAGTAAATTTTGAGTAAGCCCGGGAACATAAAGGACATAAAAAATTAATCTTTTTTTACCTCCCTTTGTGTAGACGGCAATAACTCCATTTCCTTCAAACATTTTGCAGCTTCTCATCTCTCAGCTTTACTTGTGAAGAGACTTTTTCATCAAGCTGCACAAACTTTTTCCGATTGTCTGTCATATGATTACTGCATCCACTATCCAAGTACCAAATGTGATCTGATTCTTCTTGAGCATTCATGCAAGAGAATAATTGTTCTGCTTCATTTTCTTCCGAAAAATTATTTTTGCTTTTTTCATGATTGAACCAATAATCACGATCGGAATGATTGAGAACTTTTCATCTCTTGCATTTAAATCTGCAATCTTTGGATGCATGATTTGTTTTTTTGCAAATAATTCAAGAAGAGTTAGAGTTACCGCCATTGGTATTCCCTTGATTGTTGTATCATTTCCCCTTTTCCGGGCATTTTGGCCTCCATGTCCTTTCATGCCTCCTCCTCGAGATGAGTCCTTCTCTTGATTTGCTTGATTCTTTCCTCCAAAGTAGATTTTGCTTGAAATGCTTGCTCCAATGATTGATTTGTGAACGTGCTCATTTTTTGTTCATGTGCCTTGAGAGAATTCATTAGTTCATGTCGAGTAAGTTTAGATAAATCCTTGGAATCTACGATAGTGGCGACAATATGCTCAAACTTTGGAGGCAAACTTCGTAAAACTTTTTCAACAATTCTTTTGTCTATAAGGGTATCTCCATAATTTCAAATTTGATCGACAATTCCAGCAACTCGAGAAAAGAATGTTTGGACCGATTCATTTTCCTTCATTGCTAGATTATCAAAATCTCTCAAAAGTGTTTGAAGTTTAAAGGAGATAACCTTATCATAACCTTGATATTCAACTTTTAATGTCTCCCATGCTTTTTTGAAGTTTTTGCACCCAAAATTCTTGGAAAGATCGATTTGCTTACCCCACGTTGAATGTTGAGTAGAGCCAATGCATCTCTTTTCTTGTTCTCCTTGAACTTCTTCTTTCTTGCTTCTGTCCAAGTTGCTTCTTCTTCGTCATTTGTTGGCGCCTCGTACCCGCTTTCAACAAGATCCCACAAGTCTTGTGAGATGAATAGAGTCTTCATTTGAATACTCCAATATTCATAGTTCTCTCCCTCAAATACAGGGATGAGAGTTTGTGCATAGTTGAAAGTGGAGGAGTTGTCTTCCATGTTAAGTGATGGGTGAATAAGGAGGACAAGGATTTGTTCGGGGTTCCTGCTCTGATACCAAAATTGTTGGGGTGCAAGTTTTAATTTAGGCAGAATTGGTCAAGAGAAGATGGGGCTGTTAAAATAGGAGGGGTCGATATTGCATTTAGGAATTGGTGTGGAGTGTTTGACTTGTTTTTACTGATTGATTTTTTGGAGAGAGTAGAAGGCTTTGTGAAAGCTTTCTTTATTGTTTTCTCAAGTTGATTTTCTAGTACATCAAGAAGTACAAAGCCAGCTCCTTTTATAGACCCATCAGCCGACTTACTCCTAGTCTAGAAGGTCCTTTTTCTTGTCTAGACAACTCTAGCCTAGACTACACGTGCATATACAAAAGATCTACCAAGGTAATCATTACATTTTGGAGTAAACCACCTAGACACCCCCTGAATTATACCTCTTTTACCCAGACATCTCCTAAACTAAATAAACCTACGAGGAGCCCCCACAGCTATTTAAAACTTTACCCCAAGACCCCTTTTGTCAACCTTCGGTCTCAAAACTCAAAGTTCCGGGTCATGTTTTGATGATCCAACCCATTCAAGTTGTTTAAAACATGTTTTTAAGGGGATCCGCCAAAAGTCGGTTCAAAATATGACCGGGAAGTGCTTGATCCTAAAGAGTTTTTCATATGTGAAAAACTCTTTAGGATCAAGCACTTCCCGGTCATATTTTTAGCTGATTTCTTCCAAATACACTGAAAAACATGTCTTAAACAACTTGAATGGGATGGATCATCAAAACATGATCCGGAACTTTGAGTTTTAAGATCGAAGGTTGACAGAAGGGGTCTTGGGGTAAAGTTTTGATTAGTTGAGGGGGCTGCTCATAGGTTTATTTAGTTTATGGGGTGTCTGGGTAAAAGAGGTATAATTCAGGGGGTGTCTACGTGATTTACTCTACATTTTGCTTTTAGACATTCTAGGCATTCTAGATATTTAATTAAAGTTCTATATAATTCTAGTCAAGCATTACAAATTAATTTCAAAAAGTACATCATCATCTCAGCCTTCCGCAAAAGTCACGAAACACCAATCTTCTTTTTCAAGAGCCATGGACCTACATGTATAAGAAGAAAAACAATTCAATTTGATTGAACAACAAGAATGTTAAACTAATCAATTTTATTGACAGTAAACAAAAATTATAGGCTTAGCCTTCCCCGTTGGTTTCCGAATATCTCAGAACCAATATCAAAGTCGAAAAATAAGTAATGAAAAAAAAAATGAGCTCTCATCTTATGATCAAATTGAGCCATCTTTAGAAATACAGGTAAGGATTGTAGGTTTACCATCAGACTTCTCTACTGCAACAGGGCGATGTCTTTCCTTCTCTTGGTCTTTAATGAATCCATGCATATGTCCAGAAATTAAAGAATTCAGTTCAGACAAGTTGAATGATTTGTCATTTAGAGAATGTTAAAAGCTGCAGAAAAGGGCATCCCATTGTTCCAATTCTGGTTGTTGCAAACCAATTCTGTTTCCGTTACAGTTTTGTTTCATTGGACAAATTATAAAGACATACTAAGAATGTTAAAAGCTAAGCACATATAAGTGATAAGACACAGATTATACGTGCACGCCGACATACACACAAAGCTGATCTATAGTCACTCAATGTCATCAATGTTCAAATCCCCATTTCACCAGCAGCCTCTCAGTTGCATTTGAACTACTGATTTAAAAGGGATTTTTTTATTTTATTTTTGTTTTTGTTGAATTTAAAAGGGATTTTTTTTATTTTTGTTGAATTTAATAGTAGAGCACTTTTCAACATTCTATGTTTGGAGCATTATTCTTGCAACTAGGGGTGCAAACGAGCCGAGTCAAGCAGAGCTTTGTAGTGTTTGAGCTCAGCTCGTTAAGTATACGAGCTGAAAAATCAAGCTCGAGCTCGACTTGGTTATAAACAAGTCGAGCTCTTATCGAGCTAAGTCAAGGTTAATTTACATAACGAGTTGAGCTTATGTAATCGAGCCGAGCTTTTACGAGCTGAGCCGAGCTTTAGCAAACTTGTTAACTAAACGAGCCTGAAAATAGAGCTCAAGCTCGGTTTGTTTACTTATCAAATCGAGCCAAGCCGAGTCTTAACAAGCTGAGCCACGAGTTACTCGCGAGCAACTCAGTTCATTTGCAGCTCTACTAGCAACCTATCCATCCAACCAAGCTCATAAAAAGTAGTAAAAAAATACTGAATATCCACTTAATACCCATTCATTACCAATATATTAATAATATTCCATACAAACCAAAAACATGACTTATATTTCATCCAACAATGGGTACCATATTTCATCTAACATCGAGTATCAATATATTGACTCAATGTCCACCCTAAACGTCTGTATCCCAAAAGTAGAGAACTAGTAACTACTTAGCAAAAAGGATTCAACTAAGCCCAACAGGCACTAGTACATCATCATCTCAGCCTTTCGCAAAAGTCACGAAACACCAATCTTCTTTTTCAAGCCATAGACCTACATGTATAAGAAGAAAACATTTCAGTTTGATTGAACAATAAGAATGTTAAACTAATCAATTTTATAGACATTAAACAAAAATAATAGGCTTAGCCTTCCCCATTGGTTTCCGAATATCTCAGAACCAATGTCAAAGTGGAAAAATAAGTATAAAAAAGAAAAAAAGAAAAAAAAAAAAAGGAGCTCTCATCTTACGATCAAATTGAGACATCTTTAGAAATATAGGTAAGGATTGTAGGTTTACCATCAGACTTCTCGACTGCAATGGGGCGATTTCTTTCCTTCTCTTGGTCTTTAAGGAATCCATCTATATGTCCAGAAATTAAAGAATTCAGTTCAGACAAGTTGAATGATTTGTCATTTAGAGAATGTTAAAAGCTACGGAAATGGGCATCCCATTGTTCCAATTCTGGTTTTTTTTTTTTTGCACGGCAAAAAATATTTTATTAGTCTAATATCAAAGATACAAGATTAAACGGGACAAGAGAAAAATAACTAAATGCCTCTCGAGACCCAAATGATTGAAAGACTGACGAGAAGACAACCAAACAAACAAGACAACCTACACCTGAACCCCAATTACGGAACACAACAATCAAAAAAACCAACACCCAAAACCCAATAACACCACCTTAACCTAAAAAAAAAACCCCATTAATCCATATTCCTTCCCTCCTCAGCTAACATAGCTCTGTAGCGCTCCTCATTGCTTTCCTCCATTTGAGGAATCTTACTAATCACTTCCCCATCATCACCATTGTAACCAATACCTATCGAATTGTTAAAGTCCCAAATTGCTTGCGCCTTATTTAGATTGATTCTATTCCTATTATTGATAGCGTCTGAAGAAATAGATAACAATTCTGGTTGTTACAAACCAATTCTGTTTCCGTTAGAGTTTTGTTTCATTGGACAAATTACAAAGACATACTAAGAATGTTAAAAGCTAAGCACATATAAGTGATAAGACAGAGATTATACGTGCACGCCAACACACACACAGAGCTGATCTATAGTCACTCGTTATCATCAATGTTCAAATCCCAATTTCACCATTACCCTCTAAGTTGCATTTGAACTAATGATTTAGAAGGGATTTTTTTTTTTTATTTTTTGAAGATTTAGCAGGGATATGGAAGGCAGATAATCTTGTGACCAAACAAAGAAAAGTGATAATAGCTAGGTACAATAACAGTAGCATTCATTGGGATCTCCATTAAGCTACTCATTCTCGAGATGTTATGAGCCACACCTTCAAGAACGACAATTTCAGAAATCATAGAGTATGTCGGAAAGGCATGGTTAATGGGTGACCAATAAAAAATGAGATATTTAGTGTTCCGGGACAACAATAAGAGGGATAGAGTAGTGTTTAGCAGTGTTTCTTTGGAACATTGCATTCTATTACTGGGGAGCATACGGTTTCTTTTGAACAATGCATTCTCTTATTGGGGAGTATGAAATAAGCAACACGTGAGTGCATTGTTTGCTTTCAGAATCTCAAATTCCTAGTTTGCCAACTCCAAAATGACTGATATTTCCTAGGGAGTCAACCTCGCATTTCAATATTTTACAATCAACCAAAAATTCACTGGCTAGGCTATAGTAGCTAGTAACTTTTTTACCCAAATCCAATAGGGACTTAGGTAGTTGTTCACATATCACTACAAGAAAATGCACTATTAGTGACTAACCTCCTTCTCCAATTTTACGCAAGTTCCAGAAGTTCTCTGTTGCTGATTCAATCTCCTCTATAGTGCATTTACAGTACTTGAGATCACTGTGCGCCAACACATCTAGTACCTTCTTCTTCTCTTCTGATTCTTTGAGCGCTTTCATTTCAGCATTCATTCTTTTCTGTGCTTCCAGTTCAGCTATCCTCTGAGCTGCCTCTGCTGCCTCAATGGCAGCCTTAGTTTTTGCTTTCTCTTTCTCTGCCATTGCCAATGCTGCTTCCTCGGCTAGTTGTGCCTGTTCTAGTCTATGTTGTTCCTCGATTTTCCAGCGATGCAGTTCCATTGCCTGCAAAAATAATTCCTTAGAACTCATGCTTAAAGCTTTGGATTCATAATTTGACATTAACTCATGCTTGTATGTCTACTAGTGGATGCTTAAAGCTTTTGGATTTAAAATTTGACATTAACTCATGCTTGTATGTCTACTAGTGGATGCTTAAAGCTTTGGATTTAAAATTTGACATTGTATTCAATTTTGAGTTATACTTAAACTTTTGGCCAATAGTTTGTTCATTTCTCAGAATTTATGATAAAAGACAATGATTGATGTGATGGAAAACTCCAACATAATATCAAAATCAAGACTCCAAAACCCCAAATTCAGTACCTTCTGTTTTGCTGTGAGTGCTTCTTTGCAGGCTATGCTGTACATCTCCATTGTCTGCTTGAGCTCTTGCTTGAGTCTTCTCATCTCAGCCTCCACTTCATCCTATCAATTTCATGTGTGAGGTACATGCGATCTGCACTTGATTTGATCTGATACCTATGAATGAGCTAACTAAACAACCCAGAGTAGCCAGTGGTTTGATGTGGGGTATTTTTGCCGACATCTAGATTGCCTTTTTCGTCTCAGATTATTCTTTCATATTACTGGTAGTGTATTGTTTTTGGCCCCTCCTAATTCTATCGAATGTTAGCAACTTTAAGCTTCTAAAAACTAAACCTAACCCTTACAGTGTTTTACGAACATTTGGTACAGTATTAGTATTTGGGCCTGCCCCCACCTTATCAGCATAACATAGTGCGGCCTATAATGGGGCCCTGCCAACTGTGAGTACCCCGGTTATCTGACGAAAAGAGAGTATTGGATGCATATTTCCATGCAGAACTTTCGGATGACATTCTGATATCTTAATTCTTCGGTATTTCTAATAAAAGTTAGGTATCATGGATTGTATTGTTTACATGTGATTTTATCTTGAATGTGGAAAATCTAAACCTTTGCCATTATTATCACATATGAGATGCTAAACTAAATCCTTTACGATAATTTTAATAATCGGTCATCATGGAATCATGAAGGATTCAAATAGTTGTCAAACTGAAGCTCTTATAAATCTTGCGAACTATGCAATGTGGAGGTTGATACCAGTACCATTTAATATTGATAAATAATTTAGTATTGACATCATTCTTTATGTCAAGTACCTAGACACAATACGTCATGCTATGGGCATGCGCTTCTCAGTAATTCTGAATCTATCTTAACAAAATTCACACAAGTTCATTCTTCTTCTTCTTCTTGAGGACACTGTACAACATCTCAAATTTGTGAAGCATCGTTCATAAACTTAAAAACTAACTAATTCAGGTCAAGAAAGTAGCACTTGAAGTTGGAGAACACAGCTAAATATTTTTAAGTTTCATCCTGCTTAAAATATTGTTTTATAGCTATTCATTTCTTCACTTTTCACATGATAATCATTTCATCGGTTCCTGACTTTGCTTGAGAAGTTGTTGTGCATGTACCTGGTTATGTGATGATGACCATGACTTTGCTTGAGAAGTTGTTGTGCATGTACCTGTATATGGATCATGTAAATGTGCATTGATTTTGTGAAGGGAAAACGAGGAAGAAAATATAGCAACCCTATCCCTCCATAAATCTCTATTCTGAAAACAGCTAGAGGCATCAAGGATTTGTGTCAGGAAAAGGAAAATAGAAATGAAAAAATCGAGGATTTGACAGTTGTGAACTGTCAAATCGTTTTGACTCGTTGGTTCCTTTTCATCTTCCTAATCCAAATCCTTAATTCAAAAACAGCCTAAGAGTTAGGGAAGTAGACCTCTTGGGCTGTTGGTTTGCATTGGGCGTGCATCGACTGGAGTGGGAATAACGGGATTGCTTTGGTTAGGCAATGGGAGAGGCGTTGGATTTCGGGGTGGGGCAGTGGCAGATCTCACCGATTGAATTTTGCCTTTGGAGATGACATATACACTGCAAAATTCTGGTGCCCCCTTTGATAGGTTGGTCGGAACATCTGTGGCCTTGAATGTTCTGTCATGGGGGTACAATCATTAACCGTTTTCATTGAAAATTACTGTGTTGTTGTAAAATCATTTTGCATCTAAGTTAGCTAAACATTGATTGGAGATTCCAAACCAGCACTGACATTCTCTTTCTGACATTTTCAGATGTTCGGGCTAAGTTTTCGAAACACACCCGAAATGTTTCTGAGGCAAAACTTATTGTGCATGCACGCACAAATGCATAGTGCATTGAGCGTGCATGCATGCAATTAGACCATGGAAATGAACAAAAGTAGTAGTGTGCAAGAGTATTACTGGAGGGGAGGAGAAAAATTACTTGAGAAAGCAGGCACCAACAACCAGGGCCTCAATCAAGTTGACCTTGACAAAATCGCATATAACTTTTGATACATCGGGGTCCTCCAATATGATTTCTTTACATTTTATCTGCAAGACAATTGAAGAATCATCAGATAGCAGTGGCTTTATTATGCTACTTATTTGACCATATGATAATAGAGAGATTTTAAAATTTAATAGTCGATGAAGGAACAATTTCAATGTAACAGGCCTTGTTTGATAACCTAGATTCAACACTTTAAACTGAATGAATTAAGTAATAAGTAATTAAGTGGGTATGATAATCACATTTTATATTACTTAAAAAATTAAGTAGCTCTTAAAATGTAAGGTAAAATGTTGATAAAAATTAAGTAGCTTTGAACTAATCATTTTGACTGAATTTATAAGTCACCACTACTCTGCCACTCCTACCACCCCTTACATCACCATCATCACAACTCTATCACTCCCACCACCACCACTACCACTTACACCACCATCACCACCATTGCTACCACTATCCCATCACCACAACTACCACTTCTACCACCAATCCCGCCGCAACTCGCACCAACATAACTGTCACTCACACCACCAACACCACCACCGCCACTCTGCAACTCCCCCCATTACGACCATTACTACTGACACCACCACCACCACCACTCTGCCACTTCCATCACCACTACTCCCACTACTAGAACTTCCACTTCTACAAACGCTGCCGCCACTCCCACCACGACCGTCGCCACTACACCATCACCACTCGGCCACTCCCACCACTACTACCGCCGCCACTGCCACCGCCACTACTCCCACCATCATTCCCCGACCACCACGATGCCATCACTTCAAAATCACAACCATTACCACGCTATACCACCATCACAACCATTATTTTGACATGCAGTTTTTTTCATTTACTGATTTCATTTTTCCATTACCTTATAAATATATCAAAGGCAAAGCAAGAAAATTACTGAATTTAAAACCATTATTGCTATACCACCATCTTGCCAATATTGTGCATATGTTTATTATTTTGATAGATGTATGGTTTTTGCATTTATGCATTCCATTATAAATAATTAAGTACTTCCGTGTATCATTTTTCAAATTTTTTCGCACCGAATTAAAGTACACGATGAGTACTTTAATTTGGTGTAAAAAAATTTGAAAAATGATACACGAAAACACTTTATTTTTTCATTTGAAAAGTGGCACGACTTTTCGTAAATGATAAACAAATAGGAATGAAGGGAGTAAAAGACTATAAAAAAAAACTAGTGAATTTATTACTTTGGTTCCTTTCTTATACAGATCTTTATTTCAATGCTTGAGATTCAATACATATCAAACAACTTATTAGTTTAATAAATTCGGCATTCAGTTTTCAGTACTTAATTTTCAGCTTTCAGCTTTATCAAACAACCCCTAAATCAAAATTTGTAGAAAATACTTTAAAAAAAAAAAAAAAAAACACTTACATCCTTTCGCATACAAAAGGCGCGGAAGGGGAGAAACAACTCCTTGGCTTGATTGTCAACTTGGGCTTTGAATGCTTTCGCAACTCCATCGTTTACATCAGAGACAGCAACGTGACTTCCCACTGCATAAATAAACAAAAAGTTAATAGCATTATACACATTTATTCTTTTGTAAACAACATATATTACGACGAACAACTAAGAATGGGAAACTGCATTTCAGAAGGGTAATATTTGATTTCAGGCAATACGTGTGGGAACAATGATAGGTACACACCCTCCCAACCACTCCCTCTCTTCTCTCACATGTGTGGTGGGATCTACTGGGACCCACCAAGTGAGCCCCACCACACATGTGAGGGAAGGTGTGATGGGGAACGGTTGAGAGGGTGTGTATCTATCATTTTTGTACATGTGACTAGACAACGCCGGCCTATCTACTAGATCGATAGCCAATAAGATGTTTAACTATGTCCGCGAACCATAGGAGATAAATGAAAACCAAAGAGCAAATTAGCATAATGCTATTCCTCCAAAAACTATCTGATTTTAGATTCATTGGCAGTAATGAATCTAATGTGTACAATTTATATTGCCATGCAATATAAATTGGTTATTTCAATGCCTGGGGCTTTATTCATAACTGCACCACAATCATACTCCCTCTGTCCCAAATTATTTGCCCTTTTTGGGAATCGTACATTTTCGCACCCAAAAAATGATGTATAAGTATTCTTTTCTTTTCAAAAAATTTTACTCCAATTTATAGATCTCATTGAGTAGAAAAAAAAATGGTGTAAATTTTTTTGAAAAATAATTTTCGTAAACCCATCATTTATTGCATCCAAAATGCACGCTTTCCCAAAAGGGGCGAACAATTTGGGACAAATGGAGTAATTGTGAGAGAGAGAGAGAGAGAGAGAGAGAGAGAGAGAGACATGGTGTGGGAATGGCGGCAGGCCTTTGCTTGACATGGATAAGGGTAACAGTTTGGCCTTTAGAGAGGAGATTATCAATAGCCCATTTGAGAGCATATTGGCTGCTCTTGTCCTTGTCTATTGCCACCAACACAGCTTCATCCCTCCTCTGATCTCCCCCGTTATCGTTGACGTTCCCGTTCGCATTTTCTCTTTGGTTCCACATTCAACCTCTTCTGTTTATTTTCCACCCCCTCTCAATCAAATGGAATTCTCTCTTGCGCTCTCTCTCGCACACACGAGTTTCACCCCCTACACCTCTATCTCTCTTGCGCACGTGCTTGTTCTTGATCTAGCTTGTTTTTGATGTTGATCTTTTGCATAAACAATGACCTAATCTTTTAAATCGTGGAGGGTCATCAGAGATGGAATCAACCCTCTCTCTCTCTCTCTCTCTCTCTCTCTCTCTCTCTCTCTCTCATGCAATATAAACGGAGACAATATAAAGGAGTACCGTTAAGGGGGGAGGGAGGAAGTCATTCCATATTTTGCGGGATGGCAGTTGGAATTTTGCACAACAGCCATTGGACATTTTCGTCTGCGACTTGGCCTTCACCTATGTCTTCTTTTTTTACATAATATTCATTCTCTACTGGGAACCAGACTAAATTAAAAATCTACCAATTGGCTAAAATAGCAAAGGTATCTCGATGGTGCTGAGCATATAAGAATTCTTTACGAATTAACATAACTTTTAAAAAGCTAAAAATCTCAAAATCTGCTCTTAGAATTTTTCATAAACCAAGCAATTATTGTTGTTGACAATTTTTTTGTTGTTGTTGGCATCTCATATTTTTTTAGACCATTTTGTTTGTCGTGTGGTTTTATATTAAATTGATGGCGATCAATCAATATCCATGTCACCGTATCCGATAAGGGATCATGCACATTGCTTAGGTGGAGACCTCCTATCTTTTGATCAAATTTTAATGATTTGAACCGTTCAATGTATTCAAAAAATGTTTTTAAAAGTTCTCTTGAGGAATCATTAAAAAAAATGACCGAGAAAGACATGATCCGAGTAGTTTTTTAAAACAAAGTGTTCAATTTGGATGGCAACAATCTCGAGGGAGAACGGGAATGTGATATCTTAGCTATGGTTCTAAAGTTTGGAAGAGATAGGAACAAGAATGTGATGTCATGTTTTTCTCATTCCAACTTGAAAGAGATAGGAATAAGAATGTAATTTCTAATGACATGCATTTTCAATCAGATTTCCAGATTGAGTGGGAATCTGATCCCGCCCCACGGGAATCTTAGATTCCTGGATCATTTATTTAGAAAAGGAAATGTTACTTTAATAGATTTTCTAGAAATGCTACATACAAGGAAGTTTACATTGAACCATGAGTTCACATTCTGTGTATGGTTCAGTGTAAGCTTCCTTGCACATAGTATTATTGTAGATTTTCAAAATAATGTTTCACACGCTATTACAAAAACCTTAAACCATGACCGTCAAAAGACACAAAAGATGACAGTTTGGAGGTGACATTAAAAGTCTAAATTTGTTATGACAGTCAAAATGTCATTAAAAAAAACGACACTACAAGAAAAATCGCTTTTTATAGTAGGCTAAAAACGCTATAAAATCATATAGAATGCTGTTCTATGCATTTTACACTTTACATAATGTTCTTTGTCTCCTATTGTATTTATACTTTTCATAGTATTCTCTGCGTGCTATGGAACAACCTTTAATAGGATTTTTTGCATCCTATATTTGGTATACTTTTAACGGCATTTTGCGCATGCTATGCCTGGTGTACTTTTAATATATAGTAGAGCACTTTTCTACATTCTATGTTTGGAGCATTATTCTTGCAACCTATCCATCCAACCAAGCTTTTAATAGCTGTGCCTGGTGTACTTTTATATATGCTCTTGACAAATCTGGATGAGATGTTAGTTATTGATTTATTTTGGGCATTCCATTATGCATAGAACTATGTATTTACTTGAATTTCAACATCCCTGTTATCATTTACTCCTTGATACCATGATGTCGATGGAAAGGTTGTATCTAATAATCGTGGTGTTTTGTTCTTTTTACAAATGGAGTGCCGCATCCGGTTATGAGCTAGATGAAAAGGTTGAATTTTTGCCATGTATTTACCGTGGTTGGATATTATAGTGTGTTCTAGTGTTTGGATGGATACTTTTTATTTTATCCTTGGATGGATTGTTTTTGGATGATGCTATGGACATTGTGGTTGGATTTTGTATTTCACAGTTTTTGTAGTATGATACTATTTTGTTAGGTGAAGACCTTTAATCTGGGAAGTCTTCAATTTTGTGCTTTATTAATTAATTAATTAGAGCAGGTTGGTGAAATCTTGTATGGAATGATTGGGTGCTTGATTTAATCGATGGTTAGAAACTAAGTTTGATAAATTTAACGATTCAATTTGAGCTTGGATTAAAATTGCAAAAAAAAAAAAAAAAATCATTTACCAACTAAATTATTAGTTGGAGAATCAAACAATTCCACCTACCAAATAATCTAGTTGGAGATAAAAAAAAATATTCACCGTCTAAATAATTTAGTCGCAGATAAAAAAATATTCATCGACCAAATATTTAGTCGGAGAAATATTAAATATTCACCGACCAAATATTTAGTCGGAGAAAAATAAATATTCACCGACCAAATATTTAGTGGGAGAAAAATAAATATTTAGTCAGTAAAAAAAACTTTTTCCGACCAAACTTGTTTTGGTCAGAAATTACAATCTCCGACCTCATTCCGTCGACCAAACGGGCCGACTAAATTTTTTGTTGGAAATTACTATTGCCGACTAAATTACAACATTTTCCGACTAAAATTTTAGTCGGCAATGGGAAAAATTGTTGTAGTGAATGAAAAGATAAGGTGACAAAGGGTCCCCTTGTCTTAACCCACAAGACGACTTACAAGTCTCCAATTTACTCCCATTAACCAAAACTGTAAGGGATATCGTAGAAATACATCGAAAAATCAAGTCCACCCATTTAGGACTAAAACCCATTTTCGTCATTACTTCCAAGAGGAAAGACCAACTAATTCTATCATATGCTTTGTTCATGTCCAGCTTGATAGCAAGCAGCTCCTTACCCAACCTTTTATGACGAATGAACTCCAACAATTCCTGAGCCAAAAAAATATTATCAAAAATATGTCTCCCCGGCACAAAAGCATGTGCCGCGGAGAAAACAAGCGGGAGAGGACATGCAGTGAGTTTTGTATCTTGAATTTTCCTCTTTCATTTCCTACACTGCCTTTTTTTTGTTTTGTTTTGTCACACGATATACATTAGAGGGGATTAACTGAGAGTTAGTGAGTTCGTTCAAGGGGGTCCACAAGCTTTTCACAGCTCCAGACCCCAAATGCCTCTACATAGGAACTCTTTGAATTCCATTACATTTGCCATTTGATTTCCAGTTCTCCTTGTGAGCTTATTAAGTAAGAGCAGGAAGCATTTTGAAGGATTATGTGAATAAGGTGAATACGAAGAGAGATTCAGAGAGCACCAAGACAATGAATGGTTTTTTGGTTTTTTATCTTGTGATTATTTGAGACACTTCTTTGTAACTTTTGTTTCGGGGTAAAAAAAAAAAAAGAAAAAAAAAAGGTCAAAGGTATCTATGAAAACAAATGTAGACAAAACAGTTACTACTTTTATAAGAAGTATAGATTACGGCACTCAGATTTTGATTGTTGAAGGGGATTTGTAAACTCTAATAGAGAGACTTTGGCATAATAACATGAACAATCAAAGTAAATATACGAGCGCCTATTAATTTCTTTTTGTATTTCGAGCCACAAAAATTTCGTTAGCCACCACAAAAATCTTGTAATTGAACAACAACAAAATTATGTATTAAACCACGACAATCCAAAAACATCCCCGCATTTGCAGGAGAGTTACTCATTTTAATTTTTTTTTTTCAAGAAGCCTCCATCAATCATTTAATACCCCGAAAACAAAATTTTTCTATATACATATTTATATTAGATGACAACAGAAATAAAAATGTTTCCCCCACCCTTCAAATTTACATCACAAAAAAGCATTTCCCAGTTCCCACCCTCCACCCCCAACTTAATTGACTTCCAAAAATATTTATAACCATTATCTCAAAAGAAACTAAACAAAGAAAAACCCTTAAACAATTTTATTTGGAAGCCCCCCCCTCTCTCTCTCTCTCTGTGTCTCTCACACATTGATGGAATAAGAGAGATCATCTGATAACCCTCTTGCAGACTTCACATCTCCTTCACTTGTATAAGATGAGTAGAACTCTTCTTCATTATCCTTCTCTTTTACCTCTTGAATCCTCTCAACAGCCTCCTTCATGTCCAATCTCTTCTCCACATCACTCTCAGCGCAACACATCCCTATCTTCAACAGCTTCATCATCTCCCCCTCGCTGTTCTTCACCACTCCCATGTCCTTATCAAACACTCCCTCCCCGGAATCCTCGCTTACTAGTACCGACTCAACCCAGCTCACCAAATCCATGTCGCTCCCTTTCCCCTGCTGCAAAATGTTTGCCGGGAATTTCCCCGTTAAGATCTCCAGTATCAGGATCCCAAAGCTCCACACGTCGGTTTTCTTGGTTACCCGGTTGTTCAGCTTGTACTCGGGGGATTTATACGCCACCAGGACGTCTTGGGCGTGCTCTTGGTTCACTACGGGTACTAGTGCGTAGTCGGTGAGGAGAGGCTCGTAGGAGTCGTTGAGAAGAACATTCGAGGATTTGAGGTGGCCGTGAGGTACTATTAGGCTAGGGAGCTCATTGTAGAGGTAGAGAAGGCCCTTGGCTACACCTTTAATGATTTTCAACCGGGTCGGCCAGTCAGGGCATGGTTGGCCACGCGAACGATTGCCTGGAGAAACAAAAATTTGTTCAATCAATATTGATTTTAAGCCTTCCACATACTAATTTATAAGGTATTAAATAACAGTATCAGGACACAAGTAATGGTCGAGGTGTAATGGTATCGGGAGTATGGAGAAACGAAAAACAATGTTTGATCGGTCATGAATTTCTAAAAATCAATTTTGATAGAAATAATGTTTTAAATGCCGAAATCACTTGTAACAGTCGAGTGTGGGCTTTTATGGCCACGAATTAGTCTACGAATCGGAAACGAACAGTTGCATAATAGGAACTAGACAACATGCTGGCAATTTTCCCCTCTCACCGATATACTAGGGTGTTATAGTATCGAAAGGCCCAAAAAACTATTATGCAACTGCCAATTTTAAAGGAAAATTCTACCGTCAGGTCAATGGGCGGACGATAAAAGTGCTCTTTGATAGGTAAGAGTGCATTATTACCGGTGAAAGTGTTTACACTCTTCCTGGTCAAAGAGCATTCTTACCGGTAAAAAAACATTTTTATCGTCCGCTCATTGAGCTGACAAAAGAATGACTGATTTTTAAAACATTGACGTAAACTGACTGGAACACCTAGCTATAAAAAGAAAAACCATGTAGAAAGTAACGTACCGTGGAGATGAATAGCCAAGCTGACATTGTCAACATACTCAGAAACCAAAAGCTTCTCTTCCTTCCGATAGTAGAAAGCCACAACTGGAAGCAAGTTGTTGTGCCTGAGCCTCCCAAGCCTCCTCATATGCTCTTGGAACTCCTCTTTCCCAACATTATTCATATGCCTAAACCTCTTCACAACCATCATTTTCCCTGTCATGAGAGCTGCTTTATAAGAAGACCCAAAGTACCCACTCCCCAACACTTCAGCTGAGGCCTTCAACAAATCCGGCAGATCGAACTTCTCCACGTCGTCCCTCAGAAACGTTAGCCTCCCCATGTTTTCCCCCTTCCTGCTGCCGGCGGCAGAGTGGGCCGGGGAAGCGTTGCCTTGCTCCGCCCTGTCGAGGTCGTTGGAGGCTGCCTTCTTGTGGCCGTGCGGAGGGGCGCCTAATGTTTGTGGTGTCTGTCCACTGCGCTTTCGCATGATGATGATAGTTGCGGCGGTGATCGCCAGCAGTGCCACCACGCATACCACGATGACCACGATCTTTACAGTGGGAAGCTTTGAAGCGGGAGCGGGAGTGGAAGTGGAAGCAGGAGCGGAAGGACATGGGTTGTTCAGTGGCGGTCCGCAGAGATTTTCATTTCCTGTTTGAACAAGATTAGAAAGTCAGATGAATACTCCTACATAAGACGACCAGTATTCTTGGTGTTTTGTGATTACTTTTTGTCAATTTTTTTTTTTTTTTCTAACGGTTTAAGTTTAATCATTGGCAGAATTGGAAAAAATACAGAAATGTGAACCGAAATTGAAAAAAATCTAGGAAGGACAAAAAATAATTACAATTCCAAACTTTTTTTTGAGAGTGCACTGATTTTGATTTTTTCTTTACTTTCGATCACAACTATTTATTTTTAGATCTTCCACCAAGACAAATGATTAATGTAGAAGATTCGACTATAACAAAAAAAACTCAGAAAAGATGAATAAAAAGACTATTGGAATAATTTTTCCCAAACGAATTTCAGGATATTTTTGGTATTAACCAAACACCGAATGTGGTCCTTATAAATAACTAATCCAATCAGATGTTCAAATCCCATCAAACAAATCAACGAGCCCATATCTTCCCTTTTGTATTACTATTATTTGGGAGAAATATTTGGGCACGGTGGCATGGCCATGTAGTGCCTAATGGTTCATCTGGGCTATCCATCTGTGTTTTAAATGGGCTAGATTAAATTTACTTCTCAAAATTCCAAAAACTGCCACCGAACAATCCAACAAATCTGCACCTTCCAAAATACAGATGGACAGCCTAATGAGCCAACGGGCACCACATGGCTTTGCCACCCGGTGCCCACCCAGCACTGAAAGATTACCAAATATTACAATTTTCTATGGCCTGTTCTGTGGTCGGTTTCTGTGTCCTTAAAACTTCATCGAATGCAAAAGTTGAGTCTAACCTGAAAACGAGCTCGCGCTCATATTGTTGAAGCTTGCAGGAATTGGGCCTTGCAATCTATTGTTAGACACATTGAGGAATCTTAAAATGCCAAGCTTGAAATCCGGTATCTCCCCTTCGAATTGATTCCCACCGAGGTTCAACTCGATAAGCTTAGGCAACGTAGTCAATGACACCGGAATCGAACCCGTAAACTGGTTGTTTTCCAGATGAATCTTCTTCAGAGAACCCATCCCATCAAAGGCATTGGCATCTATGTTCCCAGAAAACTTGTTGTTCGACAAATAAATCGTTTTCAACTCACCGAGTTTGTTCAAACTCGGTAACGTGCCATTGAAGTTATTGTTCATGAGGCTTATAGTTCTCAAGCCGGGCAACTCGTTGAGCGCTTCGACGTCAATGACACCCGACAGACCCATGTTTTCAAGTTTTAGTCCCCAAACGGTGCCGTTTTCGCAAAAAATGCCATCCCAATTCTCCTTATCCCCGGAACAAGGCGGCATCGACGAGTTCCAGCTGGACAATAAAATCCTACCATTGCTATTGCTTGCTAGCGGCTGTTTGAAATCGAGAAGGACTTCGGATTCAGACTTGCAAGAAGTATGTACAATTTGCAATGACAAGAGAATGAGCGTGATGAAGCGCCCAAGGGGGAGATTGTTGGGAGCCATGAGAGGTGTCGAGTGGTGCGCGCACTGGCGGGGTGGCGTGCGCACCCTTTCGAGGGGCTTGGCAGATTAAAATGGCGGTTTCTTTCTGGGGCATAGAAGGGTTGGGAATTAGGAATGGAAGTTAATTTTGTGGGCATGGAGAGAGAGAGAGAAGATGAGGAGAGAGAAAGGGAGTGAGAGTAGGAGAAAGGTGCCAAGAATAGGAGGGGGGTTGGGAGGTTAAGGGGCAGAGGAGAAACGAAATAGTAGGGTGGTGAGGTTGACCAAGTCTTCCTCCTCTATTTTCTGCATGAGATTAGAGAATAAAATCTTTTCTTGTCACTAACATTAATTTACTAATTTAGGAAGAATATAGTTGGTTGGGAAAATTGCATCTTAAACTTCGTCTAAAAGATGTATTGATGGTTATTTTATTTATTTATTTATTTTTTCTCTGAGTTGTCTCTATGGTTGGATCCTCTCCCCGTATTCTCTCTCTCCACATCGTGTGGAGCTTTTAACTAGAGAGTGTCAACTCGTTACTGAACTAATCCAAACATTGAGAATACGCCAGAACATTAATGTTTTAATACCCCAATTCTATTCATGCTTTTTACTCTTTCAGTCTTTGTTGAGTGATCAGGGTGAGTTTCCGCTGCAGTATTTTCAATATTATTTCACAAGTCATTCTCTTCGTGCCTTCCATACATGTGTTAAACCATCTTTCTCTAACATAATGCAAATATATATATATATATATATATATATATATATATATATATATATATATAGAGAGAGAGAGAGAGAGAGAGAGAGAATAAAGTCTAGGTCAATATGGTTAAACACCTTGGGAACCCTTGAGATAGCGGAGTATTCGTTTGGCAGCAATTAAATGGAGAGAGCGAGGAGCAATCATGAATTGAGCCACATGATGAACCGCACAGGCAATATCAGAACAAGAGAAACTAAGATATTGACAGCCTGTTTGGATGCAGTTTTTGCACCCTGACTAAATAAGCCCCTACCCTCTCATCCCTCCTCCACGCCATATCCATCGTTTGGCAACACTTTTTGTTGCTTTGCTTCGCTCATTCAGCTTCTCCAATAGCCAAGGTTTGCCCCGACTAAATACAAGCAGGGGGGGTACCTATGTTTAATCTGGGTTGTTAGGAGCTCGTGGAATTACTTGGCTACCCTTCGATTCCCTGTTTTTGGTTGTTTCTAGAGCCCTAATCTAACAAACGAAGAGAGAGGAAAAGGGTTGTGGCGTGATTTAGCAACTTGGGCGATTGTCACCCGTTGTGGTCGAATCAATTGTCACCTACAACTCCGGCGACTTCACGACCTAACTCCGGTGACTCCGCAACCTAACTCTAGCAAGTATGGCTCAAATCTGACAAAACTTGAGGTTTTCTGTGTTGTCAGTTGTTTTTACCCAAAACCCTAATTATTTTTCCCCTATTTTTTGTATTTTTCTTTTTTTTTCTTTGTTTCTTTGTTGTTATGGATTTTGTATGGGTTTTGTGGTTCCAGGGCCTCCATGCCCTTGTGATGTATGGATTTTGTATGGGTTTTGCTATGGATTTTGTGTGACCCTACCTTAGTGTTAGTTTTAGAACCAGGGCCTCCATTCCATCGTTTGTTAAAAGAAAATCGTGGATTTTTTCCCCACAATTTCACGTAAATTATTTTAGAGGAAGATATTAAGCTTCTGTATATGGGAAGAACAGATTCCTTGTATATTCTTTGAGTCAAACATGACGAAGTGAACCATTCATAGGTGTGTTTTGTCAATAATTTGTCAAGCTTGAGTAAAATGTAAAGCCCTTGATTAATTGTCAAAACTAAGTAAAATGAGAATGGTAGTAGAGTACACATTAGATTTAGTTTTGAAATGTCGGTGAAACATATTGATAAAATGAAGCCACCTATCTAATCTATTAATTATAGGATGGCACGATTACATAACACACAGCTGACAAGAAGACAACATGAGGTATTTGTGGCATTACAGAGTTTTATTACCACTGCACTAGGTGTGTTTCACCTATACTTCTTCGTCACAAGTTTTTATAAAGAGGCTCGGTTGCTCTTGTCTCCAAATCCGAATGTTTACCAGAGTCAGATAAATAGATCAATAGCTTGACAAGGGGTAATGAGACTGATTGTTATGATCAGTTGAGAGTCAATGGGCATACGTTCTTAAGGTTACGCTGCTTAGTCTGAGGTGTTGGCTTAGGAGACTCACAGAACGTATATCTTGAGGAGAGAGTAGCCATATTTCTATGGATCCTCTCGCACTACACGAAGCAGAGGCACACAAGATTTGACTTCTTTCGATCAACCGAGACTGTTAGCAGGCATTTGCTCCGAACGACCCTGGCAATAGGTGGAGTTGGTTTGAGCCTGTTCCTCTGAAGTACTTCAAGCTATGCTACACCTGCACCCCATGCTTGTAGTAAGGCTTGAGCATGTTCCTCTGAACGACCCTGACAATAGGTGGAGTTGGTTTCAGGTACAATTGCATGGTTTCAATGCGAATTCTTCCATTTCCTGTAGCTTAATGGACCTACCTTATCTAACTTTCAATATTGTATTCAATTCTGAATTACAATTGTCTAGGAGCATTGGATGGAACGCACGTGCCAGTTATGCTCCCGACAATTCTCAAGCCTCGCTATAGGAACAGGAAGGGTGAGATTTTGACAAACGTTTTGTGTTTGTACTAGGGATTTGAAATTTGTGTACGTTTTGTCTGATTGGGAAGGGTCGGCAACTGATTCTAGAATCCTTCAAGACACCATTCAAAACCACATGGGTTAAGAGTCCCCCATGGTACGTTTGTAATGGATGCCAATTTTATTTTTTACAATACTTACAGGAAACTTTACACGCCTGATATCTGTAGTGAATGCCAATTTAGTTGATTTGCTTCAATGTTCTGGGCAATAATTCTTGTTCTAAATGGGTATAGGGAAAAAGGGTAAGAAATGGTGCAGAATTAAAGCTAGAAATCCAAAAATCCAAACTGAATAGAGCATTGATAACAAAAACAAAAATAAAAATAAATTAGAAAAACAAATGATCATTGTTTGTATAAGATCACGGCAAGATTGTTTAGGAATAATGATCATAGTTCTAATTAAAAACCAAGATCTCACAATATTAACAAAATCACGCATTTTGACTTTTTAGTGTCAATGTTATGTTGTTTCTACTCACGGAAAAATTGTGATTGAAAATAAGGACTTTTATAAGCGTGATTAAAGGAAATGATCATGTCTTTTAACTGAGATCATTTACTATTGTTGTAGTAGTGAACTTATAATTTGGGTATTAACTTAAATAAATAAAATTATAAGTTAAAAATAAAAATAATTTTCATTTTTTTAATATAATAAATATTACAATTAAGTATAATAACTTAAATGTTGAATATTATATGAAATTATGTAATTTTGGTATTTATATAATTATATAAATACATAATCTTATATATGTATTACCAAGGGCAAAAAAGTCTATTTACATGATTTTTCATCATCCACCCTCTTTATCCTCCATTTAATCTTCCATCCAAACCATAGACTATTTTATCCACCTTTTTTAATCCTTCATCCAAACCTGGGCTATTTAATCACCAATTCTAAACTGTTACATCAATGTGAGTCTACCCTTTTTATTTAATCCCCCTACTATTTTATCCCTCCTAACTATTTAATCCCTCTCAATCTAATACGGCATCCAAACGGACCGTGAAGGGATCCCACCAACCGTGTCCTGCTCTAGTGCTAAAGCTGAAGACCGAGCTCTTGCTCATGTATGCACTAAGACTACTTGGGTGTTTCACCTCCTTCAAAAGTTCAGTTCTCGACTTCCGCTCCCATTACCTTACTCCGGGATAATCTCAGCACCACTTACATGGCTTCCAATCTCGAGTTTCATGCTCGCACCAAGCATATTGAGTTAGACTACCATTTTATTTGGGACGCACACTTTCTGGCTCTCATCGTGTTCAGTATGTTCCCTCTCCTAATCAACTCGCTAACAATCTCACAAAGGGTTTGCACAAACTCTGTTTTCAACTACTACGATCCAACCTCGTCTTCCCAAACAGCCAAGTTTGCGGGGGAGTGTTAAACCATCTTGATCTAGACTTTATTGTCTATCTATATTGCATTATTTTAGGGCCTAAATTTATGCTTTAACTCATGTACAATCTTGACCTAAACTTTATTTTGTAAATCTAGGACTTTAATGTGTATCTCTGCTACATCATTGTAGGCTTATATTTATGTTTCCTAAATACCCCTTTTGTACATCTATATATTTCCTCCAACAGAGAGGGAATAAAAGGAAAAATATTCTTACAACATCAACTAATTTGATAACTTGTAGTCTAAAAATACCGAAAATACCATAGTGGGAACTCACCCTAACTACCTTGGCTTAATGCTAGGCTTCAGTCGTGTTCCATGGATGTATCCTGGATTTTGCTCTGTGGATCTTTAACTGTTGAACATATTGGCTTTGGAACTGGAACAGAAAGCTACAAAGTGTTTCATCCGATATCTAGCAATCAACACAAATTTGACAGTACAATCTGAGGCACAAGCAACACTCATAAAGGAGAAACCAAAGTACTCTCTCAACCAGTGCTCCTTCCAACCTCACCTAACCAAACCTAGAGAGGAGAATGAAAACTTTTTTGCTTCAATTGGATCAATTTGCTACACTAATTTTGGTGTTCAAATAAGGAACAAGTATTTCTAAAAATAATAAGAAACAAGTAATCAATTTGTACATTTAGAAGAAGCCAAATAAGAAATTATGTTCCCGTAGCACCCTCCATTTCATCTGCTACAGAGTTTGAGCCACAGTTGATTAAGAAATCAAGTGCTAAGCTCCACACAACTTATTCACATTGGTTTGTTCAATAGTAATATAAGTTGTACATTAAAACCTTTTGTGCTCATACTTAACACAACCCGTCTATAAGGAACAAAATTTCGTTTTGTTTCTATCGAAACTTCTAAACATCAAAATTTACAAGACACCTTTATCCTTGGAGATGGAAGCGAAATACTAGTGGACTCTCGAATTCCATTACTTTGGCTGACACAGACCAATACATGTCGAAATTCAAGAAAGCATTCCGACAAATTGAGTTGGTTCGACACTTATTAGAAAAATCTGACAGAAATATCCATAACCAAACATTATTCACATTTCCATCACATTTTGGCTACTTTTCCAAAGGATCCTCTTCAGCCCCATTGTGGCAGGATGGATAAGAAATATCGCCAATACTTGCTCCTCAAACTGTTACACACTTTTTTTTTTTTTGGTGCAATGGAATTGAACTGTTATACACAAGCCAAGGCTTAAGAAATACCATGACACTATTACCGGTTGCCACGGGTTGCAGCTGGGACGGGTTGAACAGCAGCAAGAGGGTTCACTTGGTAAGAAAATGCAAGCTGCCACAAGTCCAGTAAGGCCTTCTTCATGGACAGAACTTGTTTTCTTAGAATCCTGAAATTAAGATAAAAGATTCAATTCAACATCAAATAGCCACGGTAACAATTTCAAACTATCCTTCAATCAATAGATTATGGTGCCCCTATTGAAAGGTTAACGTTGGCTTGTTCCTAGTGATTTACTGATTGCCTAACGCCTATACATATACACAGGTGTTACATACTGCACTTATGGCCCAATACTTTTGAAGGACCTACACTTTTTTTAAGTTACAAATATTTCATCCTGGAAAAAAGCTTTTAAAATTTGTAAAAATTATCCTTGTCCCCGGCATGTCCCACCATAAACAATATCAAAATATAATGGACACGTGTCCCTGCATATTGAGGTGTGTCATGTGTCCTCAGAGTGCACAGCTACAGCCATCTCTAGGAGTCTGCTTTATAGACACTCATATAAGAGCACAGATGTCATTTGATATTCACCCCAAAAAAATGGCAGTGTGTATTTGATATTCATCTTTTCAGAGACCAAAGGTATGCTTTCCAATGTTCCCATACTATGTCGTTGCATGTCATGCCCATCAATGAATGTAAAAATCCAAACCAAGGGCAACATATTCATCCCTTGTATAGAGAGAGAACCAGCAGAGAGACAACTACTTGCCTCGTCACTGTCGCCTGCTTTCTTCGCAATATGTAATATATAAGAATCATCAAACAGCCCAGCACAATTTTCCCATTTGATATGAGCAGCTGACCATTTCCAAACTTCAAAGTGACAGTACGAAACCACCAAAAGCAAGGGACTCTTTGTTGCGATAATTTCAAAAGTACTTTCTTCATATCATTCTTTTCTTTGGATGGGTACGAGGTTTTCAGTGCTTCTGGAGATCCCCCAGATGTATATTGTTCTTTAATAGATAAAGCACGAGGCTCACATTCATCTTCCGGAAAAGCAACAACAGAGCCTTGTGATGACGCAGCCGGCTTAGGAGAATAAAGACTATGTAATCTCCTCAAAAGTTCCTACAAGAGAATTAGGACAACAGCTAACGAATGTAAGAACAGGAAACCAGGCACTGAAATTAATTAATGCCAAGTATAAAGTCAGTGAAAACAAGGGATAATAAACCTGCTGAAGTACATAAAGAAAACTCCTCAAAATTCTAAGGCAAATTTTCTAAGCAAGAAATGTGTGGCATCCATGTTAAAAGGGATAGGTCTAAACTGACTATAGCAGGAAAAAAAAAAAAGAACCGACTTGCAATTCGCCCTACTCCCTTCATGCTGTTACAATTGCCCGAGCATGTAAGACTAGAAGGACTGCCTTCCTATGGGTGGAGGGCACAACTCACAACCAATTGAAAGGTCATGGATTCAGATGACTTCAGAGGATAGTTAAGAGGAAATATAAAAATTAACCTGTAGGGCTTACTGCGAGTTCCATGAGGTTATCAAGGAAAAATAGAACATAGACTACACAATTTTTCAGAAATGCTGCTTTTGATAACCAAGAAGACATACACAGTAAGGACAATGAGAGTCTTATTATCGTGCCCAGTGTTCTAAGTGAACTAGTAAGCCTCAGTGTGCCAATTTCTAATCCTACTTTCCTAACAGCCCCAAATAGGGCATGCAAAGGTGTATATTCTACTCCATTTAAACAGGTAGAACTTTTCCCCAACATGAGATAAGTTCTTTAGGCCCACTGCACAGACACCTGCCTAAAAGCAGAGATTTAAGAACCATGACAACAGGTAAGGGGGGATCTTTCAATCCCATCCCGTAACTGCTAAACATGCACAGCAAACATGATGCAGAGAATACAAACAAGCAGTAGACCGCTTGAATTTTTATGGGCCTAATAGGGACCAGCCATAATCAGTTTTCACTTTTTAGTGATCTCCGATTTAAGCTTCCTGGGAATGAGAATTAAAAATGAGATTCCATTACGATTCTGATGGTGGACTAATAATGCACAAGATCGTGAAGCTAGTTGTGCGGACAGGGACGAGTTGACGACAGTCTAATGGCATTAACTCCAGGAATGATTGAAACATTACAGCCTTATTTTCCCCTTGGCTACACTGCCGCCAATAGGAGGCAATGACATGGCTTTAGTGAAGAGGGGTTTGGAGCCAAGAACTACAAGTGGAGCTCTGCAATGACACATACACTTGGTATTTAGTGAAGTTCATGATGTTCTCCGGGTTTGGAGAAAGAAGGTATGCAAATGTTGGAGAATCAGGAGAGAGGTTAGGGAGTTAAAAGGTCAAGGAAGGTAAGTATAAAAGGATGAGGTTTTTAGAGGCAAGAAACTAGTGGTGTGTTGGGGTGTCATGTTTTTGTAACTGCTTAATTTTTTTCTTTGTTGTTTTTCTTGTTCTTCTTCCTCTTTTTGGGTTCTTTCCTCATTTTCTTGTATCATGGTGGTGCCGGCACCACCTTAAATGCAGAATTATTATGGGCAAGTGAATAAGATACCATAGTTTCCTATAGTTACTCTCCTATTCTCATTATCAAGAGTTAATACCAACCATGGGAAATAAGTGGAATGGAATAAGATTCCCAATGCTATCGTTCTAATTATTCTCATCAAAGAGATGCACCCTAAGTGTTGACCAATGAAACTTGAGAAGACATTTGAAAATGCATCCAAATATAGAGAGTTCGAGAAGAAATCAGTTTATATTCTACAGTGGATTTTTGTTGTTTGGAAAATGCCTAGAAAACAATCTTCGAAGAATTATTAAATGAGAAACAAATTGCAGAGGAGAACGATAAGATCTCATTGAATCTCAAAATCAATGTTCTTGCTAAATTTGTCCAAGGATTGACGATATCAATTAGTAATTGTCAAAAAAGAACAATTGGATGCATCAAATAAAGGAATCTTTTACCTGCCGCTTTTCCTCAGGTAATTCTGCCTTCTCAACCCAAGTGATAGCACGGTCTAGATCTTTCAATACCATTGCAAGTTTTACGACATAGACCTCAACAACTTCCAGGTACTCATCAACACGTAGCATTAAATGCCCCCCAGATCCTTCTACACAACCCACATCTGATTCTGCAACGGAAAGAACATAGTATAGTTCATCAACATATCTCCACTTGCTAAGAAATTCCTCAAGAAATTCTCGAGAACCCGAACAAGGACCTTCAGATATCTGAAAACAAACCCTGAAAAAAAAAATATGTAAGAAACTGATCAGTTATGCACCCAACTTGTCAAAATTACTTATGCCCTGTGATGCGTGCAATTGCAAGCATGTCTCAATGTGTGCGCGCGCGCGCTCAAAATAGAGAGAGAGAGAGAGAGAGAGAGAGAGAGAGAGAGAGAGAGAGAGAGAGAGAGAGAGTATGCATTTGAATACAAGTGTGTTAGCGATAGAGATGAATAAGAAGCAGCGAAGATTGACAGTAAATTGGTTATTGCTTTGTAACTTTTGATCAGAGCAATTGATTCAACTAGTTCATATGATGAAGATATCGAACATGATTTCCACTATAAACCATCCATTTGAAGGCCAGTTGGGTCAACTAAACAACCGGTAGACCCAGACTTGTATGAGTATCCTGTACTGCATATTTGATCGATCGGAAGTATATTGGTCACATGTGGTTTCATAGTTTACTCTCGGTCTCTCTCCCCCATATTTGATTGGAAAAGTTCAAATTCATAGTTTGGTAAACAAACTAATGTTATTTGACCTTCCGAATACAATTCATTCAAATTTTGGATAAGGTGGACCATAGGAGTCGAGAACGATCCACCAAATACTTACTTTTAGCTTTATTAAGTAATCAAGCCTTATTCAATAGACTACCCTATCTAGAAAAACCAAGATAAAACATATTTCATATTTTCCTATTGAAAACACACAAGCACTCGCCTACCTAAGGTTATGTTGCAGGTATTCTTCAAAACGTATAAAGTATCCCCGTCATGGTAAAGGTATGGAACTTAGTTGCATGATCCTTCTAAAATGGGTGCATTGCCTAGACGGCAGCTTGAACCCGTGCTCCCGAGACTGGAGCTCGCTCCCATCCATACGGAAACTCGCTACTAAATAGGATGAGAGCTTCCACACTAATCTTAAGGACGAAATTTTCACTTCTCTTTTCAAATATATGCAAGGAATAAAAAAAAAAAAGAAAAAACCAGTAAGAAAGATTTAGGACTCTCTTTCTCGAATAGTATTCTACTACTTATCTACGTGTTTAGTCCATATATTTGGCATAAAAAAAACTATTGGGATGTCATTTCTCTCTCATGTTTATACTATACATATGTAATGTTTATATGTACTCTCTCCTTTTGCAACTATAAAACATATCTACTCTAAATATAAATATATAATTTTATTCGTATATATGTTTATTCATTAAGTATTACCTCGCAGCTCCTAACCTAGGGAGCTTCTGCATACTCTTGCTCCCCGACACCCCCGCTCCCGCTTCATGCAACTTAGGTATGGAATCCATGTCGGACGCGTTTACTAGGACAATAACTTAGCAAGCATTTTTCCTTACTTTTCCCATGAGCTATCCATAGAACTCCTATAACATGCATGAAAAGATGACAGCTAGTAAACACCATTTAAGTTAAAAGACAGGAGTTATCAAGACGTTTAAACATCACCCACTTGTCCCCTTATCCTTGAAATCAAAATCAGATGAATCCAATACAGAGACAAATACCTGCAACCAGCATTTGTAAAACATGTAACATAGACCCTAGGCAATCCTACGCTTAAGAGTCTTCTATTGACCTGCTCCCTCAACCCTGATCCCGCTTCGTGAAACTAAGAGGGGCATAACTCATCTTCAGAAAATATACAGGCAATATTTGCACATGAGAAATAGATATCTTCAAACATGGGATTTTTTACCTTATATTTTATCCTCAAGTAATCATGTCGTCAAAGAAGTACTAACGATGTACAAAAGAAAAGAGTAAGCAATAAAATAAAATGTCAAAAGCTGCAGAAAATATTATCAAAATATGGAACTTCTATCCCCATAGAAAGAAGAAAATATATCCTGTGGAGTTTAGTACAATACTAAATTGCTGTATAATTAAGATCAACTCGTTTATAAAGAACAAGAACATTTTTATGCGATGAGATTGAACCAATCTTTCATAGAGCGGCCTTTTATAGACCAGTGTGAACCTCAGAATTGTAACAAAACCAACACTCAATGAAAGATAATAAAGTACAAGTCAGCAAAATTTGGTCCCGAAAACAACTTTGAACAGAAATGGAAAGTATGATGAGCAAGAGTTGAGAGTTACCCAGCAAGAATAACTTGAACAGGAATGGCGGTGACTGAGCCAAACAACAATGAGAGCTCGTTAAATATGTCCTGTGTCCTGCCATTGGAAACAAAAAAAACAAAACAACAAACTGGACTTCATTTCACACGTCTTATTTGGAGCATGATAATTAGATGACGACAACAATGACGATGATGATGAGGCTAGAACAGCAACCTGAAACATTTCAATACACATGCATATGCACATAAGTGAACAATCATATGGAGACACACAAAAACATATGCAGGCACATGAACACATACTCTTAGCAGTATTGTCACCAAAGGATATCACCATTACCTTAGGGTGAGTTTCCGAATGGATTTTATCAAAATCTGATAAAATCAAGCCTTTGATTTTATCCATTCTTGAGGAGAGTTGATAAAATCTTAGATTTTTGCATTCAAAAATCTAAGATTTTATCAACTCTCTGCACGAATGGATAAAGGCTTGATTTTATCAGATTTTGATAAAATTTAGATAAAATCCATTCAGAGACTCACAAATCATTCATGGGAAGCCAAACCTCAAAAAAGACTTCTGCATGCAGTTAAAGTGGAAAAGAAAGCCAGTGCTTTTTTTCATACGTCGTTTCAGGAGTACACATCTTTCAGTCGTTAAACAAGTAAAATACTCAGGATAAAGCATAAGTATGAAAACAGCACCGATGGCATGAAAAATTGAAAAGTACAAGAATCAAATACAGAAAAAACAAGAACAAATAAGTTTGTTAGAAATGTGAACTAACATCAGAAGGTCTAAAGGATACCTTGCCCAAGCCAGCAAGGACTAATAATGAGTACAGAACATACGACAACCAATAAAACATAGACGTCAAAAGGCATTAGAAAAGTCATTGACTTCAGGGTAGCACTCATTGATACCTTAGATAGCCTTAGCAAGGTTGGCCTTTGTGGAGTCCTAAGTATATTTTTCATGCTAAAGTAGGTCTGCTTCTAAAAATTGTCATGGTCACAAATCTAAGATATCTTGGTAGTTTCAGAATTTTCTACACACAGGTGATTAGGGTCAACCAACTGTGATTGTGTGGCTCAAGTCTTGTTTTGGGTCTTAATACATGAAATAGGTTTAAATGGGCTGTTACAAGACCGAAGCGCCTTTTTATTTAACGGCGAAGACCAAAACGATTGGATTTCACTTCTCAGTTCTGTAGTCAAAGTTGTCCCAGAACAAGGAACACAACTAATTTACAAAAAAAAGCTTGGTAACGCTTATAATTGAGTGCAGAAAATGTTAAAAGAGTGTTGTTAGTTTTTTAAGCTTATTTCAAAGTGCAAGCCGAATCCCATTCATATGTATGCTGCCCATGGAATCCTCCTCCCCCTTCATCATCCCTCTTAGCATAGAAAACTCCAAACAATATGTCACTAAATCCTTTTGACACCTAACTTTGAAGTTCTGTAGCCCAAACGCCTAGCTATTCATTCAACCCGTAACATATAAAGCAGAAAACCCAGTTAATCATTTCTCATGGAGTGCTGTTCACTGTCCCTGGCCAACACCATAACGTCTATCATTCCTATGAAAGCCCCAAACTCCATCCCTTTTTGACCCATTAGATCGATTAAAGATCAATATAGTTTTTATTTAAGCAACAAAACTGATACTTGCAATCATAACAGGAGAATCCCTCCTTCACTGTGCTGCGTCAAAGTATGTATCACAACTGTTCTTCACAATGGTCCCGCAATAAGTACTCAACTCAACTAAAGGCACCAAAACAATCAGAGGGGTCAATAAGATATTTTTTATTATCCAACTAAACATATCTAACACGGATCTTATACCCTTATCCAAGAGCTGAGTGTCCGACCCAGGTACTGTATAGTTTATACATTCTGAAGGATCCATGTACCATAGCTTTGACAAACCGAAGATATAGGTAAGAAGTACTGAAGATTTAAAACACATTAATAGCTGAATATAAAAAGATTAGTCAAAAAATGGTAAGTAAATAAAGAACATTTGACTCCTACACAACAAACCTATGCCCAGTAACTAGTGGGGGGCTAAATGATAAGCACATAAAATATAATGGACACGCAATGGAACAGAACACATAATGTAACAATATGAAGAAAGACTTAAACAAGGAAACAAGAAGAATTCTATAAAATAAAAAAATAAAAAAAAGAACAAATGAAATATGATACCTCCCAAGCTCCTTCAAGGACTGAACTAGCACCATACCAGCTGATTCCAACATGTCCTTCAATGGAGTTTCCTCACCAACTTCAGTGGACTTATCTTTGCACAAGTTACTCAAAACGGATGAGGCTGTCAATGCTGCTTCTTCATACATGCAGGAAACAAGGTAGCTGAAATTCAAACAAACAACAAAGATGCATACAGAGACCAGTTAAAAACAGTTTTCTAATTATCACCATCTACTATCACTAATCTACATACAGCAATGAACAAGAGCGGTCATCCATTTGATAGGCATAATACTAATGAAATAAGCCAATAAGCATATGTACCTACATATGGGGAATGGGTATCAAAGACTTATAATCTTCTAGAAACCATACAATCAAAGATACTGTCCCCTTACCTTCCTCATAATCATATACACACTTCTCCAATTAACTAACAACCGATTATCCCGCTCAAACTAATAATACTGTATCTTGGTACAACCTAACTCTAACCCTGAGGCCTTAGCTAACTCCAACTTAGTCTAACTTCTTCTATTTTTTTTTGTTCAACGTGTCCCTTGAGCTTGGCATAGGAAGCAGCATAGCAACCTGGTACTGTAACCAAAAAAAAAACCCTACTATTTTCTAATCAGTATGTCAAGTCATTCATGAATAGAAATCAAAACCCACAACCAAAGTGCATTCAGAAAACCATTAGGGGCCTTAATTGCTAGTATTAATAACCAGCAACAGAAAACCACCCACGTACGATTGAGCATAATCTAGGGTTTCAATTGATGCGTATCGAAGTAATCATTCAAGAAAGGGACCACCCATTTTCATGTAATCTTGTTCGGTGGCCAACAAATAAAGGAAATTGATACGAAAGTGAAAATCTCTTATTCATGGATATTCAAAATAATTAAAAAAATTATCTTCAAACTGACCTCTCAGACCGTTCGATTTCTTTCCAAATGCAGAGGTGCGAGGCATTGATAGCCATTTCGATGAATCCTTTCTCTACGTGCAATTCAATCCGTTCAAAGCACAATCTTTAACCAGCTTTTCCTGGATATGGGTCCGATGAACTCGGGGTTTAAGAGCAAACCCAACGTCTCCCACGCGAGTCAACTCAACTCATAAATCCGTTTTGTGGTCTTCGGGTTCATTCTCAATCACCCGGGTCTGGTTTTGGGTCTAGAAACGACGAGCCCGGGTTATGGCTCGTTGTTGTTAAACATGCTCTTCTGTTATTAAAAATTGGAGTGCGATTCTTGTTCGCCCTCCTTAGTTGGTGGAAAGATATGAGGCTCATGAGATTAATGAGATTAATACAATTTTTGGTAACAGTGGGATTAGCCCGGGGTGGAACCAAAATGGACTGATGAGCTCTAGCTCAGTTGGTGTGAGCTGGCTCTCCCCTTGTGGGAGACCAGGGTTCGACCCCCATTGGGGGCTTTGGAGTTTCAGGGCTATGGATGGCCCTTGTACTCCCCTGTGGTTGACACTACTAACATCCCGTTAACCCCCACTAACATCCTAAACTATGGCAAAAAAAAAGAACCATAATGGTCCCGCCTTGCTATTTCTAACTGACGCAAATGGACCACGGTAAAACTACCAAGGCATTGGGCTCAAAAACTAAAAATAGGCCTCAATCCACGGTAGCTTTCAATCCACAAGAGAAAAGAGATAATAACTCGATTTATAATTGATTAAAAGTTTGCCCAATAATATGCTATACGCCCTTTTATAGGGAGAACTATCAAACCCTAGCAAAACTTACCTAAAAATTAATATATCCCGAAAATTGGGGAAACTCCCAAAATTGAAAACTAGAAAGAAAAATAAGATATTCCCAATTGGAAACAACGTAAACGGAATTACACGTTAAGAGTAATTCGTAATCTAATTATTACCTAAAATAGCAAAATTACTAAATTGAATGCCTAAACGAATGAATTTGGCCGAAATCCACCATCAGTCACGATTAGGGTTGTGAGTATTGATCGCAAAGCGATTTCGCTTCAGCCCACCAAGTTTGGGCCTATTCCGGGCTCGTCGATAAATTGCCGAATTTGGTAATTTTCAATTAAGAGTTGTTTGTTTGGGCCTTGCGCCTTCAACGGCCCAACCTGATCGTAGAACCGCAAATAAGCTACTTGTTTCGTGCATCACTAACTTTATTATAGTGGGTATTTGGTTCCCTACAACTAGCCTTAATTAGTACTATTTTGGTGTTAGGATACATCTTAAGTTGCTAGAAAAAATAAAAAAATTGAGGGTTTGTTTCGAAAGTGTGGAAAGTAAAGCAAAGGAAAGGAAAATAAAATAAAAAGTTTTCCTTTCACTTGTTTCGTTTAGTGGACCCCATTCCAATGAATAATTGACATACTTCTATTGGTTTTTTATGTTTTACGAGACATAACATTAACTAAAAAATTTAAAAAGTCAAAAAGCCAACTTAGCGGAGTATGCCCTTAGAGCAGGCTCCAAATCAGCTGTCCCAACTTTTGTTGTCCCCATCCATGTCCCAACCCAAAACGCACCGTTTTGGTGGAAACTCCCAACCTTTGCAAAATACAATTTTTTGGAGCCCACTTTTGGATCTCATACAAACGATCCGAACCGTTGAATCATTTTAAAATAATTATTAACATGGTCTTGGAGAAAATCAAGCCGATCGGATATTTTTACGTTATTCATCTAATATTTTGATTTTCATTCAGAATTCAGAACCTTACCAATTTGAAAGAATCTTTGGAAAAATTTATAAAACTATGGGCTTGGAAACTTATCGATCTGAACTATAAGAGTCGTAGGGCTCATTAAGAAGAGCATCCAATAAAAAAATTATCTTGTTCGGACATTGATAGGTATCAAAATACTAAAAATATGAGTTTTTTTCATACCTATTAATGTCCGAACAAGATAATTTTTTATTGGATGCTCTTCTTAATGAAAACAATAGGATGAAAGAGATTGAAAAGGAAGTAAAAGCATCATTAAGGGCAGTGATTGACAAAAGATTGAAGGCAATGAACGTTGGGCAAGCTAGTAATGAAGATTTATTGGGCAAAATGTTGGAATCCAATCTCAAGGAAATTCAAGACATTGACAAAAATAGCAAGAAACTTGGAATGATGAGTATCGATGAAGTGGTTGAGGAATGCAAGCTATTCTACTTCGTTGGGCAGGAGACCATGCACCGTTGTTTGGCTTGTGTGAACTATGGTTTTATTGAGTATGTTGGAGATATGCCTTAAATTTAAGACGGTCAAAGAAAAGTATAAAATTTGGTGTGAAAAATCGTTTTCTGGACCTATGGTCCGGACTAAGGAATGCCCCGTCCGGACTAGCGGATTTTGAGACGTTTTTGGATATTCTGCCTCGGTAGTCCTGACCACCGAAATCTCCGTCTGGACTACCGATGCGCGAATTTGTGCGGCTGCGGTTTTTAATGAGGGTTTTAACCTAATTTTTTGTACTTTCTTCTAAATAGAGGCCTTGGGGACTATTAGGATTTGGATTTCTTGAGTGAATCCCTTTGAGAGGGCCCCCATGGGGTTCCCCGTAGTGTGTTACGGTTTCTTTGGTTGTTCCATTGGTGTAGTCTTGAGTTGGGATTTGAGATATCTAGGGTTTGTGTGTGTCTCTTTCGTGTGTGTGAGACGTTTGATGCTCTGTAGGTCGCGCCTCAGAGATTTGTCCCTAGATATTGTGTGGATGCTTCAAGTGAGAGTTACGAGTATAGCCGGCTCTGTGTATTTCTCCCCATTGTTAGTGAATCCTCTTGTTTTTTTTTCGTGGACGTACCTCTAGAGCTCCATGCTTGGAAGGGAACCACGTAAATCCTTATCTGTTGTTTTCTTCTTGGTTTTGTTATTTTCTTTACTTCGAGTTTCGGCACAACAGAGTAAGCATCCATATTGGCAACAACGTGCAAGGGAAGAGGTTTTGCAAGTATTTGGCAATAAGAAACCAAACTTTGATGTAATAAATCACCTCAAAATTGTAAGTATTTTCTTCCATCGACACACACAACAAGCACACAGGGCCGGACTTTACTTTTTAGCGGGCCTGAAGAGAAAATACTCCAAAGGATAGGCCCTTATCAAGTTTTACCGATAAAATAGATGGATTACCTCTGCTAAAATAAGTAAGTAGGGTGATGCTACAATGCACACCCTCCCTTATGAGATTTTGTGGCTTTAAATCTGAGTTTTGTGGCACCAAATATGAGATAATATGAGATTTTGTGGCACCAAATATGAGATTTTGTGACTCCAAATATGATATGGCATACGGTATGCACCCCATACGGATGGACGACCGAGATTGCGCCACATATGACGTGCGGGGATTTGTGCCACCTTTGACCATTGAATATATGAGATTTTGTGGCTCCAAATATGAGATTTTGTGGCACAAAATATGAGATTTTGTGACTCAAAATATGAGATTTTTGCGACACCAAATATGAGATTTTGTGGCTCCAAAATATGAGATTTTGTGACCAAGAAGTGTTTGATCCAAACAATTTTTGCACTTCCCGATCATTTCTAGCTGATTTCTTGTGAGTACTTTTAAAAATATGTTTTAAACAACTTGAATGAGTTGGATCATTAAAATATGACCTTTGAGATTTGAGACAAAAAGGGTGACGGAAGGAGTCTTGGGATAAAGTTTGGAAGATAGAGAGGACTCGTGCATGGTAGATTAAATTGTTGTAGGGAGTGCATAGTAAAAAACATAAACTTACAGAGAGTGTCCCGTAAATAACCAATTAGAAATGTTTTCATTATGAATCGATATTGTTCTGATGTTGGAACTTGATTTTGATGCAGAAAAAAATTCTTTTATGTGGCTTGGATCATGTCCAAGGGTTAATATTATGGACCCTGAACTGTAAAGAAGATTTTGGCCCATTTTGGCTAAAGAAGTAAAATCACTTTTTACTATTCTTTTTTTTTTGTCTTTATTCTTCTTTTTTTTTTAATTTTGCGTCAAACTTTTGCGACCTATTGATCCGTCTCGACGAAAGGAATCAGAAAAGTAAAAAATTTTAACCGAAACTCTTAAATTTTTTGAAAAATACAGAATAAGTCCAAAAAAGCAGCTTTTTGAATAACTCAAATAGAAAGAAGGACATGCAATTTGGGATAGAGAGAGTGTATATGAATAACTCAAATTTGAGAGAAGCTTTCTTCATAATTTTTATAAACAAAACCTAAAATATAGCCAAAAAAATAATGGGATAATTGGAAGGTTTGTAGGGCCTAGGCCTCCGTTTGCATCCCCTAGGTCCGCCGCTACACAAAATTATGTAAGACCCACAAATAAGTGTAGAAGACCCATAAGTATTTGATTGTTAAGGATGTTAGGATATTTCCTCCACTTAAAATGGATAATTGCACATATGGTGCACAAGCTTGGCACGAACAATTTTGTTTCCTTCCCCCCTTTCGGGAATGGAATGTCGTCCCACTTGAATACAAAATTGGCACAGTGAAACATGAGGTCTGATGTCGACATTTTTTTGTCAAAACTGTCAACCAAACAAAGCCCTTTGTCCTTCTAAACTCTAAATTAACTTCATGGCAAATGTGGACATTTTTTTGGGTAAATAATGTGGACATTCATTTTTTTTATCTTCTTGTTTATCCAATATGCATAGCAATATACTAGTGATAGTTTCTTGTATATTTCTTCTTCTTTTTTGTTGTTGTTCATGTACATCATATGTTGCCCGCATTTGATACGAGTTGTGGTGAGCTGATAAACAAATGGGAAAACATGGTCTCCGCTCAAGGGTTTTGCGAATTAGATGTGTGGCCTTTTCTTCAAACTTTGTCAAGCGATCTGATATCTCAAACTGCATTTAGTAGTAATGTGTGTTGTCTTATTTTGATGATCTGATCCTTTCATTTTATTACTCTCAATTATGGATCAGTCAAAACAATGTTTAATTGAACAAATAACCTTATATAAAGGGAAATTTGCACTTATACCACTAGTACTTTTGTTGATTTGCAAATACACCCCTTATACTCCATTTTTAGCCGCATACACCCCTCGTAGTTCAAACTAAAGTGCGTCTAGTAACATATCTATTGACATCGACTGAAAAGAGGAGGGTAGGAGTTTCCCCTTCAAAACAACTTATGCTATGCCTGAAATACCCCAAGAAGCCACTTTTTTTCTTTAAAAAAATTAAAATTAAGAATAATCTACTCTCTCTCTCTCTCTCTCTCTCTCTCTCTCTCTCTCTCTCTCTTAGAAACCACCACCGCGACCACCCCTTTAGCCCAACTAGGGTTGGGCAATAAGTAATTTCGTGTCATTTTCGTGTTATCTATTATAATCTTATTTATGAAATCCCACATTATTTTTCAACTCACCAATTTTTCGTGTCATGTTTTGGGTTGTGTCGTGTTTAGGTTGTCGTATCATGTCAAAAAGTCCTACTTTTTGCTAAATTTTTGTTTTTATAACTTGACAGTTCATTAAACTGATGTCTAATGTATAAAATTGCTCATAAAAATATTTTTTTTGAGCTCAATCATATAGATTTATTTTATTTTTCGTATCAGGCATGCTCACCTCTAAGCCCAACACAGCTCCACCACCAACCCCACTTCACGTGGCGATTTTGGTGACCCTGAAACCCTAGCCTATCCCACTTGTCCCGATGCGGCCACTTTCACTGATGGACAGTGCTGGCCATCTTCCTCATTCTCCATATCGCTTTTTCAACCTACACTCGACTAATACTCATCATCCTCTCATTAAATCCCTCATCTAAATTCCCCCCCCCAAAAAAAAAAAAAAAAAAAAAAACTTAATCGTATCTCTTCCCTCTTTCGAATCCTATCCACATCTGCAAATCAACCGCATCTATAAGATCGATGAATATGGGAATTGATTTGGAATCTCTCATTTGTTGCTATGGAATGATTGATGAAGACGTGAAGCTTTTTTTATTTCAAGGGTTGAAGGTGTGTTTTCAAAAGATTCTAATGTTGAAGATCTGAAATTTCTGGAAGGTGATGTTTTCTTCTCTCTGAATATCTTAAATACAATCAATTTTTGGGTTTCAACCGATTTTGTTAGGTGATGCTGGCAATTACATAAGCATTTGGTTGTTCCTATTGTGGATTGATGTAGATAAATTTGCTAATTTTCGTTCTGGTGGTAAATTTTTGGGTCTTCAATGGGCATTTTAGACTTTTCATTTATTCCATTAATGTCATCCATAGTTGCACTTTAGTCCTAAATACGAAGGTGTAAAAGTGGTTAAAAATGGATTATAAGCGGTGTCTCTATAAATCGAGCAAAGTATAAGGGTGTAAATGCAAATTCCCTTTATATTAATTTACAAACAAAAAGGGAGGAATGGAGAACAATTAATTCCTAAAAAAGAAATCTCTGTTTTCTTTGGCGGAGTGTGATGAAACCATGAGGGTGAAATTACTGCATTGATATGTTTTTTTTCTTCATGATGATGCATATTCATCGAGGCTTAAAAGATGAATGGGACAAATGAATAAAACATGACTTATAGTTGGGAACTCAACTACTCCCTCTGTTCCTTTTTAAATGTTCTATATGGGAATACGTGAAATTTCAAACCCTTAAAAAACATATTTTTCTATATAACTTTTTAATTTGTCTTATACCAAATTAAAATGCTCATTGAGTACTTTAATTTGGTGCAAAAAATTTAAAAACAATATACGAAAATACATTTTTAAACGTCTGCAAAAATACACGTTTCCCAAGTGGATCACTTAAAAAGGGACGGAGGGAGTAGCTTATAAAACTCGGCTAGCTTACAAATGCTCGTTTAATGAATGTACCGAGTTTGAATACCGATACTAAACAATCTAAGCTCGAGCTAGAAAAGTTTTGAACTAGTTGAGTTCAAACATTTCAAAGCTCTCGGCTCAGCTCCTTTGCAACCCTATATGAGGGTAAGGAAGATAAGTGATGTTATGTGAAAAAAAATATGGGAGATAAAAAGTCATCATGTTATGCCATGCTTTGTGCGTAGGTTTATGCCGACAAAGAGGAACAACAGGATGAAAGAAATTGAAAAGGAAGTAAGAGCATCATTAAGGGCTATGATTCATAAAAGATTGAAGGCAATGAAAGCTGGGGAAGCTAATGAAGATTTGTTGGGTATATTGTTGGACTCCAATCTTAGAGAAATTCAAGACATTGATAAAAATAGCAAGAAAGTTGGGATGATGAGTATTGATGAAGTGATTGAGGAATGCAAGCTATTCTACTTTGCTGGGCAGGAGACCACCGCTGTTTTGCTTCTGTGGACTATGGTTTTGCTGAGTGAGCATCCATATTGGCAACAACGTGCAAGAGAAGAGGTTTTACAAGTATTTGGGAATAACAATCCAAACTTTGAAGGATTAAATCACCTCAAAATGGTAAGTATCTACTTCATTAATATACACACAATGTTAGCCTTGAACTCTTGAATATTGAAGCTTAAAGTGAATATGAAATATAGGCCCTTTTTATTTTTCACAAAGAAAATAGATGCGTTATTATTTATAAATCAAATACATATTCATCAACAAGAAAGAAAATGAAAAAATTTGAACATTAAAGGATTTCAAAAGCATAATTTTTTGAGAAAGAATGAGAACTTTAGTGATAATAAAGATTAATTAGAACCCACCATCCATCTTATACAATTGGAAAAAGACATTGCACACAAGTAAGATAAATAGCACATCCATAAATATCAAATGAAAAATGCACCACTGATAAAAGAATCACACGTTCAGAAGTGGGAGCAAAGTATATGAAGAAAATGATCGAACATTACAAGATTCCACAAGCATTACTTAACTATCACTCTTTTTGAGCTAACATATCTGGTTATTTACAATTTTTATTTCAACTTTTTGTGACAAAAATTGAAGGGCCTTATAATTTGTAAATTTTGGCTCTTCTTTAGGTCGTGAAAGGCATCGCATGTGCACACTAAACACAGTTCTCACGAACTTATCTTTCTTAGGTAACTATGATTTTAAATGAAGTTCTACGATTATACCCACCGGCAGTTCTGCTAACTCGAGTTACCCGCGAAGACACAAAGTTAGGAAAATTGTGTCTACCTGCTGGAGTGCTACTTTGTATACCAATTATCCTACTTCATCATGACCACAAAATATGGGGAGATGATGCAAAGAAGTTCAACCCGGAGAGGTTTTCAGAAGGGTTGTTAAAGGCAACAAAGAATCAAGTGGTTTCATTCTTTCCATTTGGATGGGGACCTCGTGTATGCGTTGGACAAAACTTTGCGATGCTAGAAGCGAAGATGGCCATGGCTATGATTTTACAACACTTCTCTTTTGAGCTTTCACCATCTTACACCCATGCTCCACATACCGTAATCACTCTTCAACCGCAATATGGTGCCCACTTGATTCTACGCAAGATTTAGGCATTTTCTTGTGATTTGGAGTAAATTTCTTAAAACTAGAGGATATGATTTGCTTTTAATGTAAAATGAAAATGAACAAAAGTGTGTTCAACCTATGTTTAATTTGGTTCAATAATGCTTAATTACACAGTTACACATGTATTATGAGATTTGATCTTTGCATTATATATCATATAGCGGCTCAGTTTACGACATTTGAAATTTTTTTTTTTCAGCCATAATATCCCCTAGCAAATCCTTACCAGACCATAAACTAACAATGATTTGAAACAGACAAGATCGCTTCATAGAAATAGGTATGTAGCTTTGCACATACATGAAGGCTGAAGCAGCACCTAGAGACAACCCAAAACATTCCAAAAGACTAGAAAGCCTGCTGTGACGGCATTTGGTTTCCACAAAAGCCATAACAGGAGATGAAACAAGGCATTTGCATAAACAACAATTATGGGCTCAACCCCAACAGAACCTTAATTTACTGCATAAATGACTTTGATCACCTTCGGTTTTCTAATACCTTGTGGACATCTTTTGAAATCATCAAATTAGTAATCCTTCAAAGCAAAGCTAGCTTTTGATTATTAGCATCACATGGTTTGGTGAATGGAAATCATAATATAATTACGATGCATATTTATGAGTCGCATAGTTTATGCTCCTAAATTGGGGATCCGGGGTATTGTGCGGTAGGTGTTGTTCACCGTATTTTGCGGCAAAACTACGTCGTTTTGTTTGAGTTTTGGTCACACCTCTAAAGCTCTCAAGGGCCTTGTTTGGAGAGTTAACTTTGGGGTTCAATTTTGCTTGATTTTTTGACACACCTCTAAAGCTTCCAAGAGCCTTGTTGGAGGAAGAAAAAACCACTACAAAGTGTCTAACTCTGAATTATCTAAATCCAAGTGTCTAAATCCACTATATCCTACCCCGAAGAGCCTAAATCCTCTAAAATTAAACCTCAAAATTAACTCTCCAAACAAGACCCTTGGAAGCTTTAGAGATATGCCCAAAAATCAAGCAAACAACGTAGTTTTGCCGCACAACACCCCTAGATTCCTAAATTGGATAGATCGATAATCCTAGTTATTATTTATTATTTTATAAAAATGACATTTCCAAATGTGTTCTGCAATTTGCACTAGAATGACTTGATCTTAACAAGAACGGTTAGCCCCACAATTAGAATGAATAAAATTATGAAATATTCTCTTACCTTACCGGTAATCATCTATATCTATATAGTAAGGACGAGCAGTTTTTGAATCTCTTATAAACCTTAACCTTTCATTTCTAATCCTACGGTTAAAAGAGTGTTTAGAGTTTCTATGAATCTAAGTCATCCAATATGTTTTCATGAGTAACTTAAGGAACGACAATGATTAATTTTCAAAACATAGCAAAGATCATTTCCACTCATTTTCTTCTTTAGACTGCCCCACGTCTCTCCTTTTCCCCAAATTTCACAATCTTCTTCACGATTTTTCCCTTTTCGCTTGGTTTTTCAAAATAATTTGTACCATTTTCTACCATTCCCTCTCTTATATTCACTCTCTAATCTCTGTGTAACCCTCGAATTTTAATAGTGTCCAAGTATTCCGTAGTGAATCGTCTCCCTCTACTGACCGTCGTCACACCTCATGCCTCTAATAGGCTCTGTATGTGGAAGTTTAGAGGCTATGAATATTCATTTTAATATAAACTTTGTGAGGTTTCTATTTTTCCTCTTTTCGATTTCACACTTCAAATTGTATTTCTATCCAGGTTTGATATAAACTTTGAGGCTCTGTTCTTGCAAATCATTATGGTTCCACTTTGGAATTTCCAAATATTGCCCCAATAGCGGATCAAAAAAAAAAAAAAAACTTCCAAGTATTGCCCCAATAATGTTGGTATTTGCATTCTTGCAAATGAAATTGAACCCTCATAGATCTAAAACAAGTTTCTAACTTTGGTTCGAACAAAGAGATAAATGTACATTTTTTGCTCATTTTAAATTTTAAATTTATATAAGCCTAATTTTGTAAGGGTAGGGTGGTTCAATTAATATGCTTTAGTTATTGGTTTTCACATAGTGGGAAACGTTTGAGAAGGTATTGGAATATTGCATGTGAGTTCAGTATTAATTGGGTGTGATGATAGTTCATGCGCCGATCACAAAAAAAAAAGTTGATTACTCATGTGATTTCTTATTTGACATTATCCGTAGCTTCACCAAAAAAAAGTGTGCAACACCATTTTTATGGTGCGTAACTAACATACACCAAAAATGTGCGTACCATCACCCAAAACTATGAATGCAATATGCTTCCAAGGTGCAAGTAACTAACAAAAAATATATATATATACATAGCATACACACAAAATATACGTACCATATTAAAAATTAAATAAATAAATAAAATTACCATTCCCCTTTCGGTTAAGAATCAATGCTTTTTTTTTTTTTGGGGTGGCGCTTACCCTCGAAGAGTACCAAGAGGCTTAACTTGTTGATGACACATTCATTAAGTGTAACCAAAGGAGCTGTGTGGTGGCCGAAGTGTTAAACCGGTTTGATCACGGGATGACCCTTGAAGCAAGATTATGCTCAAGAGACGCCACGTGTGGCTTCCTACCAAGACTTGAAGGCACGCAAGTTCCCACAACTCTAAAGCAACCTACTTAGTACTGAGATTCAAACGACCAATAAGAAGCAAGCAACAATATAGTTAAGAAGTAACGACAATTAAGAAATTCAAGGAAGCAAATTTCATTAATCACTAGATAATGAGTTACTCACATGTAGTGTGGCTACTCTCATCACCCAAAACTATGAATGCAATATAATTCCAAGGTACAAGTAACTAACAAAAAAATACATGACATACACCAAAAATATGCGTACCATATGGAAAAAAAAAAAAACATGTAACTCTTCTATGGTACCATAGCTTTCTCCAAAATTTGAAAGTTCAAAAACTTTAGCAAGTCACTATTAGTTATCAGGAGAACAATTTTGGTGCTCCACTTTCTTATAATGACACTCCAAAAATTTTCTCTCAATTCAAAAAAATACACACAAGACAAGTACCAAAAGACAAATTTTAGAGTTTTATTATAAAAAATAGAGTACCAAAATCATTATCCTAAATATAGAGTATTATTAGAGGCAAAACTTTGCTCTGGCTTTAAATAGCCCATCACTATGTGGATGGTGGGATAAGTCATACCATCACCCAAAAACTATGAATGCAATATATTTCCAAGGTACGAGTAACTAAAATTAAAAAATTAAATAATAATAATAATAATAATAATAATAATAATAATAATAATAATAATAATAATAATAATAATAATAATAATAATAATAATAATAATAATAATAATACATGACATATACAAAAAATATGCATACCATATAAAATAAAATAAAAAAAGGGTAACTCTTCTATGGTACCACAGCTTTTCTCCAAAAGTTGGAAGTTCAAAAACTTTAGCAAGTTAGTATTAATTATTAGGAGAATAATTGGCACTCCACTTTCTTATAATGGCACCAGGGTCCAGAGCTACAGCGGGTTGTTCATAGCTTGCTATCCCCTGAATGCCATCATAGAAAGAGGTCATTCCCATTAGCTATCAAAAGAATAGCCTTAGTCATTTTGGGCCCCATCGCAGGGTTAAATCCAAATTCGTCAATTTTTTTTTTGAAACACGTCAAGAAATTTCATAACACAGCCATTCAGCACCAATTACATCAAAAATAGGAATGAAACCAAATCCACTAACAGATGAAACAAGCACGGCATTAGGCTAACATAGGCCACCGGCTCTTGGACACACCTGCCGGAGCAGACCCAACACCTATAGGACGGTATGATGAATCCTCTCAAAAGTCAGCAGAAGAGAACCCATGAGGGAATCCAACTCAAACCCTAAACACATCAGCACTAGCAATCAGTAAACAAAACACCATCAAAACAAACTCATACAAATGAAAGCTAAACTACGAATTGATCAAACTCGGTACAACTAAGTTAACTTGGAAAACCCATCACTGAGTCACACCGAGTGAAGATGAGTCGCTTCTCTGGATGACAAAATAAGCTCTGAACTCCATTGCCGCTGCCTTCGGTATTAGCTAGGAGCCTTATTCAGTAGAGGTGGCTCAAGTCGCCCTAGCATCATTGCACGTCAGATCTGTACCAATATGGTGGGGAGAGAAGGATACGACGGTAGAGAGGGCAGCGGCTGAAGGGTAGCGTGGTGAGGATGAGAGCTAGGAAGGTTGCGAGCGGCGGGGTGAAGAGATACCAAATTAGGATAAAAAATGGCAAAATGATAAGGGTAGGGCGGCGAGTAGAAGGGAAAACGGGGGGAAGTGGGTCAAAAGGCAAAGCCTCACTAAAAAAAACCAAGAGAGGGAGGACGAGAGGAGGCTGAGATGGGTCGGGCAAGAAGAGGTTAGGCGGCAGAGGTTAAGTTGTTGGGGCGGCGGAGGGATAGACTAGGGATAAAACCCTAACAAACTCTCTATTCTAGAGAGAGAGACTCCCAAAAAGAGAGAGAGATTGTCCCCGTCAAATTATCATTAAAGGCAAAACTTCACTCTCGCTTTAAATAGCTCCTTACTAGTGGACAGTGGAATAAGTCTCGCAGAATTAATCAAGATGCACATAAGTTAGTCTGGACACACGATTATAAAAAAACACTACATGACGTGAATTGGAACTTTGGAAGTAGATCATATTTAAAACTAATTTTTGGTATGCAATCGATCTCAGCTCTTCTTTTTGCCTCAGAACAGGTAGAAATCGCTCAAGTTGCTATAAGATACAAAGATCTATGACTTGGAATCAATTAGTTCTCCTAATTAAATGAATCAATTGCTTTCACATGCATGTGCTGCATCACACTGCAAGAAAGGCACGGCACCAATTAGTAACTTAGGTTTAATATCTACAAAGTTATTACTTGAAATAGATTGAGGATTGAGCAACACTACGAACACAAACATCCGGGCACAATTCTAGACACAAAACATCCATGCATAAATCAAAACACAGATATACTCGGAAACGTCTAATGCTTGTGAGTCCCATAGATAAACAAGGTGTCCACACACCTTGGACAGATCTATATACACTTGCATCTAGATCTCTGTATGAATTGTTTGTCCAAAGCATTTTTATTAATATGTGACTACAAAAGCAAGGCCGGTCCAAGGGAATTTGAGGAAGGCACTGTGTGGTAGGTGTCGTGCGTCATGTTGTGTGGCAAAACTACGTCGTTTTGCTCATTTTCGTAGTATATCCAAGGGCCCTGTTTGGAGAGTTAAGAGTGGGGTTTAATTTTGGGATTCAATTTTAGGGGATTTATGCTCTTTGAGGTAGGGTATAGTAGGTTTAGGCACTTTGGGTTTAAACACTTGAGGTTTAGGGGTTAGGCACTTTGAGTTTAGGCACTTTGTAATAGTTTTTCCTTCCTTCAAACAAGGCCGTTGGAAGCTTTGAAATTGTGCACAAAAATTCAGCAAAATGACGTAGTTTTGCCGCGCAACACAGCGCACAACACCTACCGCATAGCACCCACCCCGGATCTGGTCCAAGGGTTTGGAGTACCTTAAGCCTAGTAAAAAAAAACTTGCCCTAATAATTTTTCTTGCAACAATCATAATACGAGAAAGCCAAAACAATATAAAGTTCTACTAATTGCTATATAATTTTAAAAAATCAATACATAGTCTCTAAATACATATAACACATTAGTATCACTAACCGGTACTCAAATAATCAAGATTGGGCATTTTTATTTTTTTGTTGGATCAAAAAGAATCTTACTCAAACCTATCATGAAAATATATGAGAGTGCCCTAAAATTTTGGACTTTTTGGATTGCCCTAAGCCCAAGAGGCTTGAGCCTAAGGCTTGGGCGGGCCCTATATGGGAGGAAAATATATATGGAGCCCGAGTCCTAGACTAATTGAACAATGAGTAACCTCTCCTATCCAAAGGGTTTTGGATAGGGCACCACGTAGCAATTCCACAACCGTCCAATTATTTTTCCTATTTTGGAAGCACCACCTAGGCCCACCTTCCGCATGTAGGATTTTTGAGGAGTTCCATATTGCGAGTTTATTTAATTGGGCTTACAAAGGCCCATTATTCGCAACCCATCCCAGTAAGCCCATTCACCGCTTACTTGCCTGAATATACACACAACTCCGTCTCTCTCTCTCTCTCTAGAGCGTACCAGTCAGCACTTCTTCAAAATTTGTCGTCGAAAGATTGGATTGCACACATACACATATACAAACAGGTAAGTACTGCGTATTATTCATGTTAGTTAATCAGCTAACCGTAATATCTCTGCTTATCTTTATTCAACCTTTATTCCGTCTGTTCTGAAATTAGGGTTTTACATACCCTCAATAACATTCTTATTTTGTTAATTTACTTTTCGGCTCCATTTGTACCTATCCGACGATTTATTTGCGCAGTATCAAGGTTTTGTTGATAAAAGTAGGTGTTTTGCTCGGTATGTTGAATAGTCCCATTTGGTATGCACACAATATGCATTTTGGAATTTATTTTGGTTAGGTTTATGGGTTTGTTTGGATATTGTTGGAATCTTGTTAAACTCCATTGGGGTATGCCTTTGCCAATGCTAATCTCTTATTTTTTCAAGAACCTATTGTTTGTCTTATGTTTTCCATCAAGTGTTGGTTAAAATGGCGCACTTGAGTGGTAAGAAAGTGAAAATAGGTGTTTGAGAAAGAGGGTTTGGGTTTCCCTTCTTTTGGGCTAGAAAAAAGGGTTTGGGCTTGAAAAAAGGGTAAAACTAAAAAACCGTAGGCAAAAGTGTATGCCATTGGAGATGGGTTTTTAGTGTTTTTAATCAAGTTTTGAGCTTGGATAGAGAAGAGGTAAGGATTGGAGATGCTCAATGTTTTGGACCATACCCAACCCTTTACTTATATTTTATGAAATTTGAGATGAAATCGGAGTAAAGGTTATTGGAGATGATTCTCCCCAATTAGTAACACTGATTTAAGTATAAATGCGTGTAAAATACTAAAAGCTTCACTAATGGCGTGGCAGAAAATTTGAGAGACACAAATTGGCCTTCACAAAAATTGAGTGAATAACAGAATCTAGTTCATTTGGGTATAACTCATTTGGATATGGGTTTTGCGTCAAGGAGTGTGTGCAAAGGCTGGAGATGCGCTTTTCAATTTTTTATCCTTGTTGCACTTGTATTCATATTAAATTTTGATGGTACTCTTTTCGGTTATCTTAGTGGTTTGACGTAAGGAAGGCATAAAGCAGTGGACTAATGGGTTCATCAGCAACAGAGGCTATTCCTGCAATGCAGGTAGATATAAGGACCCTAAAAGAAATTGTCGATGCTTTCTTTTTTGGGTTGATGCTTTGTTTTTTTTTTTCACCCCATGTTTTATTTATTTTTATTTTTTTTGGGTTTGAAGCGGGTTGGATTCACTTGGTTTTTTGAGATGACATCCTATGTTTAATTTATGACCTTCTGTAATGGACAGGAAATCTTTTTGGAATTTCGTGCTGGTAAAATGGTTATGGATGGAAAACGCGTTGTTCCAGATTCACGGAAAGGGCTTGTTCGCATGGGAAGGGTATGAGCAATTAACTGTGAGTTATGGTAATTGTTTGATGTTGGACTTGTATAGTGAGTTAAAGTTCCTTCTCTCTCTTAGGGTGAAGAGGGGTTGGTCCATTTTCAGTGGCTTGATCGCAATCATAATGATCTTGAAGATGTATCCTCACTCTTATTTATCCCTTGATAGGCTTTGTAATGGGTGGCTGATTTTTCGTTTTATTTTGGACTTTTAAGGTATCTGGTTTGTGCATATACTTATGTGGAAAATCGTGCATGTATTTCTGATAATAATGCTTTTGCATCCTATGGGAACACTGCATTAGTACGCTGGCACACTGCTTTTAAGGAATTGGAGTTTGTAGAGGACTGGAGATTTAAATGCAGTTTGGAAAATGGGTGGGGGAGGCAGGAAGTTCTTCATAGCATTAGCCGGAGAACAAGGGGTGTAGGATCATCAAACTTTGAGGAGTTTGGGGACAGTAACTGTGGTTGCCGGGTTGGAAAATATCTGTGATAAGCTTTTTGTGGAATTAATTTAACCTTGAAACTCAAACACAAATAAAACAACCTCAGTTATTTTCTTTCATCAAAACAATGTCAAGATACATAGAAACCTTAGTCGGTTAGTCCCATTAGGGGCCTTGAAACCACAAGGATAATATATAGAGAATAAAGAAGGGAGAACTGTATAACTTCTAGGGGGCTTTGAATCCACAAGGAGAAGAATAGAAATGGGAGAGGAGGAAGGATACATGGTTGGAGTGGCAGCTCTCAAGTCTGAAGATTCCCACATCTTTTCCTCCCATCAAATGAGAGAAGTAAGGCTTATCTATAGACTGTTCAAATCCTGAAAGCAAAAATGAGCATGTTCTTGTGATTTTGCGTGTCATCTTAGTTTGTCATCTCTCCCGTGGCTACCTTTGTGGTTTTCTTTGACACGAAGTGAATAGGATCAAATTGTTTTCCCCGAGGAGGCTGTTTTTGAGAAGGTATGTAATTGAGTATTGATTATTTTAGCCGTTTGGCTGATATCTTTTTAGTATTGCTCTATGATAATTTGTCGTATAAATCTTTGGACTCAGGTTACACAAGCATCTGGAAGGGTTTACATCTTAAAGTTCAATACCGATGATAGGAAGTTCTTCTTTTGGATGCAGGTCTGGTCTACTTCTCAATTTGTGTCCCCATCTTTTAATGCACTAGATAACATGTACTGAGCCTGAGAGATGGCCATTATTATTTGAATTGGGTTTCAGGAGCCAAACCCTGAAGGTGATTCACAGTTATGTGACTCGGTCAACTTCTACATCAACAGGCCTTTAGGTACATGAAATTCAGCTGGTATTTTGACTCAAATTTGCATTTCACCTCATTCTGACACCTTATCCTGGCATATCTAAAAACAGCTACATAGATTCTTGTTTACCCTTCTACCTATCTGAATTATTAGTTTTTCATAGGTCAACACCTGTTTTTCTTGTGTGCTTGCGCTTGCATTTGTTTAGGTTGTACATTTTGGTTTAGTTGCAGTTGTAGCAAAGTCTATGCTACGCCTTTTCATTTTCACTGTTGACAGAGTTGCAATCCTTTCAAGAATAGTTACTTTTGCCTGATTAGCTTTGCAGAGATTAGAGTGACTGAATAACTCATCTACTTATTTTTCACCTTAAAAAAAAAAGACTCATCTACTTGTTAGCTGGCTAATTGAAGTAGACTTCCGGTTGAAGTCGCTTTCAAGAATCACCTTTCATGAGTGTTTTGTGAGAATGATGTGCTCACCATCTATATTTTAGTCATCTTTGATCTCGTCTTCCTAATTATGTAGTAAACTTTCAGGACACAGTTTCTACTAACCCGTAGATGGTCCAAGTACCTATTTCCCCTTCTCTAATTTTCGTTGTCACTGTTTTCCCCTCTCTCATCATTATTGTTCATGCCTACTCCCCTTTGACAGTGCAAGCTTGTAATGGATTTGGTTTATGTTAGAGGAATTTTGAACTCCTAGCATGCTTAGAATTAGCGATAACTTATTGTTAGTTTCAAATTCCTGGTATTATTTGCTTTTGGAGTGACTATTTATCTGAGTCAAATTTTAGCCCAACCAATAGAACTAATGTTTTGATTACGTATTTGTAGACTTCCCTGGTGAGGAAGAGCCCGATGCTTCTATTCCGTTACAGACTTCTGAAGACATGGTTGATGAAGATATCTCATCAAGGTAATTCTTCAGGTGCATTTCTATGTCTGCACTCCGTCAGGATTTTTTTCACGAAAGACCTCTGTAAAAAGAAGTATTTGATGCCGTAAACTTCAAGGAAGATATTGCTAAAGAAGCTAATTAAGGGTTAAAGTGCAGATGCTAATGCATGGTACAACCGGAATATTCCATTAAGATAAATTAGAGAGAGAAACTCCCAAAATGGGATACAAAGAGATAAACTCTTGACAATTATGTTCTTAAAATGATAAAAGCTCCCAAATAAAAGACTCACACCCCTATTTATAGACTCAAGACCCTACTAACCCTAAAGACACTGTAAATGACAATAGTACCCTTAAACTGTACTGCATCATTAAGAGAAGCTTCTTATTGATTTAGGCATTAGATAATTACCATAACACTATATCTTTGTTATCCAAACGTATAAATATATGGCTCAACATATTCTTTGATATATTATAGAAATCAGGACCAGATCAAAGTGATTCACCATTCAATTCGATTCACTATCAGAAAAGGAGCCTTTCAATTCTCAATTTGATTCACGGTTTGAAAACTATGAACTATTAGCATCATTTTGGATTTCAAGCAAGCTTTAAACTTTGGCATGTACATAAATTGTAGAAATTTAGTTCTTGACTTTGTGAAAGGTGCTTCTTTTAAAAATCAGTTGAGATTATCATATTTAATTGTTAATACCGACGAATGAGCAAGCTTCCCATGCTTGTCTTTTGTTAATACAGCTAATTATGCTAGAGTTACCACTGGTATGGATATTCACCTTTATCTGAGATGTCAACTGTTCTATGGATTAAGGGACGTGGCCGCTCTGTGGGTACTAGGATTATGACAAAATGGAGATTGAATCAGTTAATTTGGATTCAAGAAAGGGACAACATGTGGCCCATGATACCCAACCTTCCGATTTGCATCAGATTCATGTTTTTTAAGAACCTTGTATGCTCTAAGACTTTTCCATATCCACTTACACCACCTTTGTAACATGTATCTGTGTACTTTGTGATTAAGATTTTCCTAACAGGGAGGTGTAGAACTTCGTGGGTAATTTTGATGTCCTGATGTAGGCATCCTGTTTTCTTTTACATGTCGGACTTGCATATTTCCTATTCTATTGTGCATGGTATCTCTGAGATATGACTTCCCATATCTGGACCGTGTCTTGATGTAAACTACCTTATTCCTTTCTTTTTTTCTCGAAATAATTATAGGACTGGAAATTTAGTTGGTCCAAGCATGGGGACAGAAGTATCTAGTGATGTAACCTCTTCGGGGCCTGTAAAATTGGCAGATCTACAGAGAATATTGAGTAATATTGGGCCCGCAGGTGCAACTCAGTTCTTTCTTTAAGGAAAAGCTTCTTGCTAATCCTTTTGCGAAGTAATGCTTGGGTGTCTAACAAATTGTTGTTTACTGTTATTGGTTTGTAGGTGAAGTGGAAGATCCAGATGCAGGTATAGGTCGCACAATTTTAATGTTTGATTGCCTTAGTTTTATAATAGAGATTGATAATTTAAGTCGAACATGTGATCATGTGGGAATCGTACATGCCATGTTGTACTTTTTAGGCAGTGATTAGTTCTTGGATTCTCTAGGACCAAAAACCTATTCATTATCTCTTAATGTATAAGGCTTGAAAATTTTGACATGTTATGTGACTCCCAAAGCCTTTACCGTATGAATATTGTAATTTTTAGTCCAAGCGAAAGTGCTAAATAGGCATGAAATGCTAACCCATGCAAGATATGAATCTGTAGATAATCCAAAATTGAAACCATGGGGCACAAACAGGTCACTATACTGCCAACTGTTACAAAATACATACTCCTCAATGTCACATAGTGATCGAATGTCACGGCTGAAACAAGGTCTAGTCTCGAACAAATTGTCATAGATAGTCCTAAGAGGTCATTCTCAATTGGTCCCCCAACGTAACGAAAGCCCCTCGTTAGCTTTTGAACTACTCAGCTGAATATGTTAGATGCTACATCATCTCAACTCAGTGAATGGTAAAACATGCATAGTAGAGTACTGGTTAAAAACTAGGGATCTAAAATAGCTTATAAAAAATGCTTAACTCATTTATGATGAGCAAACTAGAACCAGAGGTAAAATTTGAAATCAATTCAGTAAAAAGGGCTGTGCAATTGCTTAAGATTGTGTTTCATCTCAACTGCGCAAATCAAAAACCCAAATACCTTTAACATAGTGGATCACTGGATCTAACCCTATGATGTTCCACCCACTAGTTGCTTCGGTATGTGAATGTGACAAAACTTCCCATGAGCAGCGTGCGATTTCAACTGGCATTCATCCGTTGAAATAAATTTGAGTATATAAAATAATAAAGTTGCCCCTCTCTCTAACAGCCTAAGCTTTTGGATGGTTGGTGCTTAACAATCTAATGTGATATCAGAGCACGCAATAGATCCTATGTTTGAACCTCACCGTCTACCTAATGATTAGAACTTTACACGTGTTTAGCCTGATATGAAGGAGAGCTTGGCTACACTTAAGGGGGTGTGTTGAGAATATAAATAATATAGTTGCCCTTCTATGTAACAGTTTAAGCTTTTAGATGAGTTGATGTTTGACAATCTAATGAATAAATATTCCTATTAGAAAGAATTATTTTTTTGTAGCAAATTTAAATTCGAATGGAAAAAATAGCTAAATGGTTAGCTGATCAAGGATCTAATTTACAGATTATCACAATTTAAGGCCAGGAGGTTGGAAACCAATTGATAGTCGTAAAGAACGTGTTGGGTAAAACTAGAAGTATTAAATTACAGAAAGATGGTCTCATCAAGCTGACTTCATCTCAGTATAATAGGAATTACTATTACAAGTGGAGTAGAGCTTGGTTATACCGGTACCTCTAGGGGATGGAAACACTTCAAAAAAAATGGTGGGTATGCATTTCATGTACTCAAGTAAAAGTACCATCCTGTGCACCGATGCCCTATCAGAACCTGGTATGGGTAAATAAGTGTAAAAATATCTCAATAAGAGCAAAAACAACAGCTACTCTAAATTTTTGGCCAAAAAACCTGATGCACAGTGCATATAGCTATCCTGTCACTATCAACACTCCAACAATACTAACCATTTTTACCTATTTTACATTAAAATATTGTTTGTTTTCCTTTTTTAAAATAAAACAATATATATACATACACACAGAGTGTGTGTGTGTGTGTGTGTATCAAACACATATCTAACCATCACCGGCACCTTCCATCACCGTGGTTTACCTCCTCCACCGCCGCTTACCTTCTTCGCTGTCATCTGCCGTCGCTATCATCGCCTTTGCCTGCATCTGGCCGATTGTTGCCTCCTCCACCGTCGCCATCGCCATCACTAACTCTTCCAACCGAAAGCCCATCGCCGTAGATCTTTGTTCGAAAGCCTCCGTCGTCATCGATCTGGAGTTGAGAGCCACCATCGCTGTCAATCTATAGTAGAAAGCCACCATCGTCACCGTCGCCAGCGATTGGGAGCTCCGTTATCATGTGCTAGCTAGGGAAGAGAGAGAAAACAATAAAATAAAATAAAAAATGGGTGGCTGATGAACAGTGCAAAGGTATATATACCGTCGCACTGTTCTCGTGTGTATGGTGTACACTGTACAGTGATTTTACCCAAGCTGCTGCAGTCCAGTTTTCCCTCTTTTCCTCTCTATTTTGCCTCAAATCTCCATATGGAGAGACTGCTGCTGTTACTCTTAAGTGTTTCATATCGAGCTAAGTATCTTGCACTTTATGATATACAAGTGCAAATATGTCAAAAATTATTAATATGTAAATAAAATAAAAAAATTTGATGCACATATTGAATAAGAATTTTGATGATACAAAGTATCACCTGTCAGCTATATAACATGTTCTAATAAGAAAAAAATATCGCTTTTCGTAAGAAGGTTTGTGCGGGTATCACTAGAATATGTACATAAATATTATGTACGCTTAAAAATACTAAAAATACTTATCAATTTTTAGCCTAATCGTACGGAGTCGTACGATTTGTATCGCATTGTTAGAATTTTTTTTTCTGTTGCAAAAAAAATAAATAAATAAATTGATAACCCTACTGGCAATATTCTAAAACTAACTAGGCGCTAGTCCGGCGGAAAAGGTGGCGCCACTAGTCAGCCGCCTAATCTAGGCATTGGACCACTACCTAGCACCTATGCGGCCGACTTTTAGAACACTGACGACTTGGGACTGGTTTCTTTGCTTAGACATATACCATCACAATCCTTGTCCAACAGATCCTGCATTTGGATAGAAGACTTGAGGACAGTAAATTGTAATCAGGTTAATTGTTTAGCATAAATATTTTGATTTATGACCTGTAAAGAGAGTGATAAATTGTTGTCCAAGACTATGAATCATGTTGATCAAAAGATTGTGCGGTCTTACAAATACCTCCTATGCTTGGAAAATATACGAACTGCCAAATATAATTATCTTGACATTTGTACTGCTCTTTAGGTTTTGGATTAGGGGATATTTTGAAGCCTGATTTGATATACCCTTTGCTGGAGACTATTCCATTAGAGGAGCGGCTGGTGTCTTATTTACCCGAGGTAAGTCTGTTGTTTGAGTTCTTTTGATTCTTTAAATTTTCCTTTGATTATTTTCCTGAGAATTGTTGTGATACTTCAGGGCCAATGGACTCCAGAGGAGCTGCTCGATTTACTTCAGAGCCCTCCATTTCGCCAACAAGTGGATTCATTTACTTATGTGAGACATTCATACACCTCTATTTATTCTTTTCAATGAAATATTGTCCAATTTTAAGAGCTTTGTGATCTGTTCTTTGTGTAGGTGCTTCGAACCGGACAGATAGATCTGACACAGTTTGGAATTGACCCAAGTAAATGTAAGCTAGCAATGGTTTCAACCTCCCAATAATTGGATCTAACATCAAGCCAGTAATAGTGGCATAAATAATTAGTTCCTCTCATTTTTATGGTACTATTTCGGGCAAAAAAAAGAAATCTTTTTGCTGATTATATTGCTTATGGTTATGGTAATCTTTGAGATTTCACAGCTTGCTCGGGAAACGAATGCAATTTATTTTTGTTGTCTCTGGAAAGAAAAAGGAGTTGATAAGTAATTTAGCCTTTGGTTTGCTTTATGAATTTTGAAGGGGTAATAACAAGCACTTGGCTCTAAAAGAAGCTGTAAATCGCAGAACAAATATTGGTTAAAAGCCTGTAATCAACAGATCCTTTCCTTTACTTTGATGTCTTTTTGGCTCCGCTGTGTTTTTGGTTGTCGGAATGGTCAATTGAAGTGAAGGGAAACGGAACACTTCTGTATATATTCTCGGAAGTCAATGGAAATGGAAAATTGTTTTTTTTAGTAAAAATAGTTAATTCTTTTCATTTTTGAGACCCGGCTACATTAATTTTTTCCTTTATAGAAATCCATGTACATATGAATATAAATTGTAGTGTACGAACATAAGCATATTATGTGTTGAAGATTGTTCTTTTTCAAGATCACTAACTCTCTTTGCTCTTTTTTCAGACAAGTTTACCGTGCTCTCTTTCCTTGAGGCACTAGAAGATTCTCTCCCCAGGATGTCCGAACCCGAGAGTTCTAGGCAAGGTGAAAAGGATTTAATGGATGAGGGGAGATAGTTGAAGCCACTGCTGGTGTTTGTTGTTAAAGAATGGAGTTTCATTTATTTATTTATACGCGTCACAGAAGGCAAGAGAAGCAGAAGTCGATTAGGGTTTGGTTTCATTAAAAATCTGTCACGTGGAAACAAATTTACGCTACGATTGCTTGGAATTGCGATGTCGAAAACGTTTTGGTGGATGATCAATTTTAGTATTTTACTAGGTATAGATACATGTCCTGAAGTCAGTGCACTGCTACTGTTGTCCCATTTCTTACATATTGCTAGATTTTCGCTTCATTTTCCAGGCGAAAATACCTTGAGGCTACAGAGTATGGATTTTGTTAGTTCGACGATCTCGTTTGGATTTTCGCGTAGCGTTTTCAGGTGGAATATTCTTTTCTTGGGAAAAGAACATAAGAACTTCATTGAATATCTTTAAGCATAATCTTGGTCGACTGCAAATGGTTTTAAGGGTTTGTTTGATTGTTCGACTATAAATGAGGGATAAGGATTAGGGGGACACAAAGGGCCACATGCTTCTCATTATTCTTTAGTTTCATGTTTGTTGCACTTAGGATTTACCGTTGGAATGGACAATATGAGGAGGGGTAATAATTGACATCAACTTTATCTCATTTTAACCAAACAAAGTCCTACTGTACAACTAATTCCAGTATTAATATAGTGGATCGGGGGGCGCTGTGCAGCCTCATGGTGCGGCTGTACCGGCACCTTTCCGACTATTGGAGACGTTCACTGTGTAGAGCTCGTCGAGTACTACAAGTGTATCAAAAAATAAATCAAACATATATTGTTAAGTGTCTTATCAGAACCTCATCATAGGTGCACACACAACACACTAACACGTTGCGCTGCACAAGACTGCGCAAACACCTGCCCCAGGTCATATAGTCCCAATGTCCCATCTACCGCCTCGCGAAACTCACTTTCCCTTCTATCCCATTATCGACGTTATGTAATATTAATGAGGCCTCTTTTTCTCGAAATTATAGAAATACAACATGATTATTAGAACCTGAAAAAAGATTTTGAATTGCCCAAAGAAATTCTTACGACAACATTGGTCACCATGGAAAAGAAAAGAAAACGATTACCTAAGCTAAAGAAGTTTCAAATTCTGGCTTCGGTTCATAGGGAAAGAATTTATGAGAGAATACTCCATGGAAAAGGCTGCACCCCATGCGATGGTGAACAAAAAGAGGGTGAAAAAAATTAACAGAAAATTGGTCTAAAGGTTAAGTTTGAGACTTTAAATAGTGTTTAGTCCAACTTAATTTATTTTAATGCTTCTAATACATTCATGTGAATTTTTGTATGGATCAAAGACAATACAAGACAAAAATACCTTTAATGATAAAAAGAAATTACAAAAAAAATGTCAGCCCGAATCCCGTCACTTTTCCATATTGTACTGTCAGACTAACACTTTGAAAGCATTCAATGATGTCACGTCAATTCCCGTCACTTTCTCTTGCCCCACACAGCCACTTTCTCTCCCAATTGTGATGTGATGCATCTTTCCCACGCCACACTCTCTCTCTCATGTGGGACAAAATTGATGGGACAAAATTAATTTTTCTCTTATAATTAATTTTTGAGGTGAGTTCAATTTTAAGGGTTTAGACTCTTTGAGTAGGGTATAATGGGTTTAAGCACTTATAGTGCACTTTCCAATTATAGGATTTTAGTTGTTTAGACACTTTCATAGGATACCCACAGGGTTTAGGCAGACTTCTGCCGCCAAGACTTTCCAATTATAAGGGTTTTTAGTTGTTTAAAAGACTTCATAAGATGCACCATAGGGCCTTGAAAAGACTTCATAAGTGATCCCAAGTATTTTAAAAGACTTTCATTTTGGTATGCCTAGGGTTTTTAAAAGACTTTCATACTTAGTGACCTTTAGGGTGACTTTCATAAAAGACTGCGAGATTTAGGTTTAAGCACTTTTATTAGGTTTGGGGGTTTGGGCATTTTTATTGGCTAGTGGGGGCATTTTTGAAATGTGTAGGTGATTTGTCCTTTTGGCATTAAAAAAAAGTTGATGTCCTTATTGAAGTAAAAATACCTTTACTATGTCCTTCCAAAAAACGGACCCACCAAAATTAAATCTGTGAAGTAATGCATAAAAAATGGAGAGAAGGAAAATAATGAGGGTTCTCGTTTTCATGAAAATTTTCGAAAGAAAATGTCGTTTGACACATGGACTCAAGTATAGTAGTAGAAGATCGGGATCGCAGAAATGTACCGGAACCTAAAAGTTTTGAAATGCGGCTACTTAATGTCCCTGAAAATAGCGAATTCTAGGGGCCCTTACTTTGGCACCTTATAATAGCCCATCAAAAAAAGGGCTCCATCTTTAATGCTCGCTACTGGCCTTCGAAAAGTTTTGGCCGGTCATGATAAGATGCAACGATGATGTACTCAATGTGTTATGAGTTCAGATTCATCAAATCTGCATATTACAGTGTGTTATAAGTTAAGATTCATCAAATCTCCATATTTTTATGTGGTTTAAGATTTATCAAATCTGCATATTAATTTGTGAAGTCTCCTATAAAGGATGGGAAACAACATTCCACTGTAATTCAACATTGTCTTGCAAATTCCTCTGATTTACTGGGGAATATAGTACAGTGTGTGGATGGGATGGCATCACCAAAAAAATTCCTGTGTTTTTTCCTTTGCTCTTTGATTTCATTTCTAGGAACTGAAGCAGCGGGGGAAAGGCTCCCACATCTGATCAATATGACTAGTCTCTCAGCAGACCATCCTCTCGTGGTTTTCGGTACGCACGTCCTCTCTGATGCCTTTCAGTTATGATTTGGGGGTATGATTCTGCAGCAAAACGTCCATGTAGTTCCTCGGTTCTTGGAGGTTTAGGAGGGGGACTATCTCAGTGGTATTTTGAGAGCAGTCACTTTGTGCACATTGTCAAATGTTAGGTTTGTCTCTAATCGTTTCCGCTCATACACCCAATGATTGAGAACTAGATGTGTTATGTTATTGTTGTATGAGCATCCTTTTAGGTTTTTATTAAAATATTAAGGGGGCGATTGAGTTTGTCATAAATTTCTCAAAAAATCAAAGTGCTAAAATGGGAAATCCCATAAAATCTTAAGAGTAATGATAATGTCAAAACCATTTTTCTTTGTGCCAAAACTATAGTACACAAAAGGCTTGTACCTTACACATGGTACAAGGTTATTAAGCACTACATTTTTTGCACAAACAAAAACGGTTTTGACTCAAACAAAAATGATTTTGGCATTAACACCACCCAAATCTTATAGCAAACCCAGAATATTTCACATTTAAAAACGAGTATTCTTGGTGATTAGTGATTTTTTAAAATTTTTATAGTCAAAATAATTGGGATTAAGTATTCATCTCAACAGAAGAAATTAGAAAATTATGGCAACATAGACCGCAAATAAAATTCAAAAACAACGAAAAATATTTACAATATTTAACTATTTGTGGATTGATTTTAAGTTAATTGTTTTGTTTCTCGTTCACCAGAAAAAATAAAATTAGACAACTTCTTGAACACCCTTTGTTCAGAAAATTAAAGTGATATTGATACTTTATATTTGTTTCAAAACAACTGACAATAATCGTTATTAAATCTATTTAGAGAACCTTAAATAGAATTTTTTTTTCAATTTTTTAACAGTAAAAGACAAATTTTCTACCTTGTTTAAGTATATAAAAAGATGAAATTTCGTATTATGGTACCAAATGAACTTTTTTACTGTTTTTTAACTCAATATTATGCTTGTTAGGATGCCCTGGTGAATGCAAGAAGTGTTGCATCTGCTCTGTTGTTCGAACAAGGCCAATATGCGTGACTTGCTGTCCCGACTCGCCTTTTAACGCCTTCAACACGCCGCCTATTACCCGTAATTGAATGGTGGTATATTATTTTGTCCGCCGTGTTAGGGGTTGTAATTTTATCTATGGTTCTAAATAATATTTGTTCTCTCGTGACATTACCATTTACTTTTTCGTATACGCTTTGTTCTCTCATAAACAAGTAAATTTGGCGATAAAAAGCGATCTCAATATTTTTCCTACTTATTTACCTACCATATTCCGTGAAAGAACAAAATAAAACGTAAATGAACCAAAAAATAACTCATTATATTGGGAAAAAAGTAAAATAAAATCAATTAAAAATGCTACTAGAAATATATTCTACATCAAGAATTCACAATTTACCATTTGATGGATTAGACTTTTCTCAGTTAAACTAACTAGCTGTGGAAATCCCTAGCGCATATTAGTACTAATGAGGGGGTGACCCACGAGATTTGGGGTTCAGGAATACCGAGTGAGTGAGAAAGTGTGTATATCTTCGGGGCTCGAGTATAGGTGTCTATTTGGATGTTTTTTTTGTGTCTCACAATTGCAATCTATTTAGTGTTCATATAATAGAGTGTCTCTTTCCCGTGGACTAGGCCGGTTTTGGACCGAACAACGTAAATCTCTCATCACTCTTATTTTTCCATTATGTTAATACTCGTTAGTATATGTGTGTGTTGTGGGTATCACCAATCTTCCGCTAAATCCCCATATTACTTTCAGATTAAATGCACTCAAACTACCATCAATTTATATTGTCACATATTATCATAATACCTAATCAATTAAAAGTCAATAATTTCATTTCAAAACATAGCTGCTTCAATATCTCCAAATGAATTTATAACACATTCTACTTCGTGTAAAAGATATTCGTAGCTAGGATGTTAATTTGTTCAACGCGCACAATTAAGTACTTTCATACGATATTTCCACGTAAAGTAAACTGTATGTTCATATGTCGAATAGGCTTGGAACTGGAAGTGTGAAAACATAAATCCGCAAATCAAACCATCTCATATGGTCGTCTAATTACGGTTTGCCCCCATTCAAATCCCCAAACAACTAGAAATGGGTGCAAATAAATTTTTTTTTTTCTATCTGAACTTATATCTTACACTTTTTTTTCATTCCTCCATAAACAAAAAAATAACTCGGCATGTTCCTCAAAAAAATACTCAGTTGTTTCCTAATAAAAAAAAATACTCTATAGTCTGTACAATTCAGTTGTTTCCTAATAAAACTTACTCTGTAGTATGTACAATTCAATTCGTCCCGACAACAACAAAAAATCAAAAGAAAAAGGCAAAAATAGTCGTGTGTAGTAACGTTACCACAAAATTGTGAGAAAAAAGCATTGGAACCGATTGGACGAAATTGATCTTTTCTTTCCAAGGGTTCAAGAACCTTCAATCCTTCGATACAGCAGCAGCAGCAACGAAACTGGCAAGTTCTTGTTGCAAACTCTCTAGTTCGGTTTGAGCCTTTGCCCTTTCTTCTGCATTAGTGCTCCTATTCAAAATTTCTCTTAGACTTGATATTTTCTTCTGAATGCTTTTTACCTGTAACATTGTGAACCATTTTTAAGAAGAAGAAAAAAAAACTGAGCAACGTCTTATCGGTAAGGGCAAAACTATATGCAAAACATACATAATTTATCTTCGGGATCACATATCAAGTATTTGATTAAAAGTTTTATGGAACCGATTAAGTGTGCATCGAATATATAATCTCAGGAAAAGTGATTGATGGGAGTGTAGTACTATTATAAATCGCATCACAAATTAATTTTTATGCAATTAAGAACTTTGTTAGTAAATTAAAGATATAAGAATTTTAGGTGATTTTAGAATGTCCTAAAAGATATAAATTCATTTTCTGAAATATAAACGTGCATGATTTATTGACTAATACCAACTATTAACATTATTCTATATTTGTCTTTTGAAAAGTTCACTTGCTTTATGAAAAATATTTACATTTATAATCCACTAAGAGAATAATTTTGGGAAAGTTTATATAAAAATATATGCGAAAAAATATGAGAATCGCCTCTAGACTCTCTGGAATTGGGCCTCAAAGTTTTAACAATAAGTCCCAGTAATGTAAGTTACCAAATCAAACTTCCCGTTATGCGGGAACCAAGGCGGGTCCTACACAACCATTGGTGTCCTTTGCATGGGCACACATAGTAGATTGAAATATTTATGGAGGAACATAGAGATGGGGAAGAGGGATACAGACCTTTCTATGGGGCCAGCGTTTGACGTCACTTCTCCGGCAGATCTTCTTTATAACAGTGGGGCAGACCTTTATTTCCCTGGCGGCCTCTTCTATCGGTAGATGGAAGTATCCAGTCAAGTCTTCCAGTTTCATCTTCGCCGTTCTCTCCCTCTGTGCTACTCCAAACACAAATGCATACAACAAAATAAGCTATCCTAGTACATATCAAACAAAACTAGAGATAAAACTAGAGTCGGAAACTTGGTAGTGCGGCATTCGAGCAATCTATTTCCACAATCGATGATTCAGATTGATTGTCGAGATGGACGAGACACAAACAAAAATCCTCACAGGAGTAATTTCTGTACAGAGTCCTCAAAAGGAATATAATTATGTGACACTATTATTTACCTTATTGAAATTACAATTTCGTTCATGTATCAAAAAAGTGGGCGAGCGTGACCAATTTTGTCTGGAATCCACACAGCTTCAATGAACAAACCATTCATCGGTGAGTGCTTGATCCAAAATTTTGATTTTTGGTCGGAAATTTTAGACTAAAATTTTCAAACAAGACAAGTGTCTTTTGACTCAATGATGTATGTTATTTATTTATTTTTTTGCAAGAATGATAACGTATGGTAGATGCTGATGCGAATGATTGGTTCTAATCATCAAAGTGGAGCCTTAGACCTCACACAAAGTAATTAATGTTCACCCACTTATCAGGTAAGCATACAAAGTTGCAACTTGTAATTTCGTCGCCCGAAAACAAAAGAACTGTCACATGGCCTCATAATGTTAGAGCACCAGAGTTTAGGATAATATTTTTTCCTGTTTCAATATGATCAAGCTCAATTCAGCAACATTATTTTGTACATATGATATATTCTACTTTTTGTGCTACATTATCATATGGAAAATTCTATCCACACAATTTAAACACAACAGACTCACGTTATTTTGTACAAAGATGTAAGTCTGAGTGAATTATGTGTGATCGTAGACTCTTTTCATATGATATTAAAGGAATTGATATATTGCCTCGCAGCCTAAGATGTGCGGAAAATGTACTAGAACCTGTTTTGCAAGTGAACGTCGTCGGACTTCATCTCTATTAGCCCTCGTTTGGTTCACAGGCTCTGGTTGGTTCACTTGGTTTTCACCTGTCAAAAATTAAACATTGACAACAGATCATGATATTTAGATTATCTGAGTTTACCTAAATATAATAGTCCTTAACTGCGTTTTATTTCAATTTTTGTTAGATTCTTGTCGTTCGTCTTGACAGTTGAATCCCAAAAGTTAGAACTACTATTCTCAACGTAAAGTTTTAGAAGGATGATGACTATTAAAACACATGAACCACAAAAGTACAAGAAGTAGATATGAGAGAATACTAGCATGTGAGAATTGGAGGTGTGCAAGATAGAAGCACTATCTTATGGCTATAATATTCCTCCCCTCGTGAAGGTTCAACCAAAGTGCACTAGCCACAAGATTCAACCGAAGTGCTTACAAGCTTTCCTCACCCGATGTTCACAACCGCCGGGAAAGTTTGAACTAGTTGCAAACCAAGTAGCCAACTAATGTAAAGTATGAAGATGAAACTCACATATAAAACCATGCATCTCTCCTCTATGTATATACGCGCACAAGGTGATTTAGTACTGTTCCATTATGATAAAAATTGTCATTGATTCACGTTACCAACGCTCTCCAGATTTATTCTTACATTCCAAATTAGAAAAAACCAAAGTTATTTTCAAATATCACCTTACGAGAAATTTTCTTTCCAACTTGGCGCCCCAAATTAAATTCTGGAATGTTTGCGTGATCGTTTAGATATAGATATACAGTTTTTCGCAAAATTGTAAATATACAGTTTTTGCGAAAAACTACTTGGATCAAGCCTTTTCCGAATTTTTTTTTTTGAAGATACATATCAGTGAAATTAAGAAGAATTTATGTAGCTAAGCACCTGAATTTTCTGAAGATAGTAGAAGAAAATCATCAGTATCCAGATTGTCATGATCTCCCTTGACCAATCCAACGCTCAAAGCTTCATAGAATGTAACAAATGGGTCTTTCTGCATTCTATAACCCTCTCGTTTACGGCCTAAACAATACTGAACAAGATACTCCTTCACACCCTCCATGCTTTTCTTGGACAAACTGCATCAAAATCAGCACACAAAAAAGGTCAAAACCATTAGTTTGAACAACAGTAAGTACATCTGCACAGAGCTGGATATAAATGCGCGTGCAAGAAATCGTTCGATGCACGTAAGTCTACACAAGTAACAAAGTTCTTTGAACAAATGATTTTGACACTAGCATTTTCAAAGAGGCATGGGATTTTTTATTGCCAAAAACCCCACTTTCCATAACCAGCTTGTTCGCACCGTGCAACTACAATGACAAATGGGTTTTTCAGGATGGGAGATCTCAAAGTAGTAGTATTGAAAACACAAGATGGGGAAAAAAAAAACATATATGTGATATGTTACTGTTCGAAAATATACAGCCACTGGACGAAATTTTGTCAAATCATCCAAACCTGGAAGAGTATTTGATCCAAAAAAAGACAGACCCTACAGCAAATAAAGATAACAGGGCGAAGGATATTCATGATATTAGGTTGGATTGATAAGAGTAATTCAAAGAACATTTGCTAGCACTTATTTAGATGGGGCCCATAGTTCATCACGATTAGTATCAGACTTAGTTTCCCTTGTTTTCTAATTTTCCAAATGGGCTAAATGGACTAAAGCACTTGGTTGCACGGCGCATTTTGAGGCTAGTCATTTTCCTCGTATCCATCAACAGATTTTACATTTACCCAAAACAAATAGTATTTTGACGACAGTGGAAAGACGGTATTTTTTATGAAAACTTAGCCTTACTCTATCATTTGGTTGTACTGGCTTTCAGTAATCCACTCCTCATAATAAAACCGGTTCTCAAGAACAGCATGCCAGATCAAACCAATTATTCCATGAACCTCAAGCCTTGCCATATGGTTGCCTACAAAAAAAATACATACGAAACTTGTTTAAAAAACAGAAAATTGATGCAGTACTGCTATCAAAACAGGTTTCGAATCCACTATCATAATTCTACATTCCATTGTTCTTGTGCTGCAATTTTTTTGATTCATTGACTTGAAAAAACTAAGGCAGAGGATCGCGCAAGAGTCCGAATCCAGTAAATGAAGTAAACCGAAGGTTCAATTGAGGCTGAAGTACTGGTTAAAATTATATTTTATCACTCATCATGTAGAGAAAAGGAATTTCACTAAATTATCTTCCATGAATAGGCTTTGATTCAAGTCTCCTAGTTCTTGTTCAAGACCTCGATCGTATTCTCATTGTGTAGAATTTTAACTCCATCAGACGTGACGCATATGGTTGATTGGGACTAAAGGCTCGGTTTTGTTTGGTTACGTATGTCCGTTAAAGTGGATTAGAAGTACCACAACTGATGCACCCAAAAAAAAAAGTTAACATTGACAATACCCCTAACATGAGTAATTTCTCTCAGTATTAGACAACAACGGCAAGTGTTCGGAACCGGTGGTGGCGCTGGCCAAATGAGCAGTGGCACTGGATTCGCGAATCCTGAATTATCTGGTTCGGGAATTCCTTGTTGTCCATGGCTCGTTTCGCCGCGAAATTCAGAAGGGCCTACTTGAAGAACACTGGCGGTAGAGTTAATCGGTTCGAGAATTCCTTGTCGTCCATGGCTCGTTTCGCCACACATTTCAGAAGGACCTACTTGAGGAACACTGGCGGTAGACTTAAGCGCGCCCGAACCGACCGGATCGATCAACACCTGATCATTGGCCCCGACGCCAAATTGAGTCAATGAAAAATCGGGTTGTGTCAATGATGGGAAGTCGGCAAGGTTCAGACTCGGGATTCCGTCGATTTCGTCCAACATGTGACACTCTTCGAAAAATGCAAGGGTATCATCGTCAAGTGAATCCACGTCCAAGTATGGAACACCAGGCGACCACGGTGGATCGGCCGCCATCGGTGGTAGTGGTGGGAGTTAGACGTAGCGTGCAGCGGCGGCGCCTGGCAGAGTATTACCGAGCGCCGCTGCTGCAGGGGTGGGTGAAGAGTGGTTTTGAAAATGCGATGGATTTTTTAGTGACAGCGTTTGAACTTGCGAAAGGGCAGAAGACAAAACAGAGGAGCAAAGGCGGGAGGCCATTTATAACCGTTTTTTCAACGCAATACCGTTGTGTCCGTTGGGATTTGATTTTGGAAGACTGCGGCAGTTGGTAACGGCGACAAATAACGGTGTTACTTAACGGCCGTTAAACTCAACTGACATCTCCACACCACGAGCAGAAAGAGAGAGAAGAGGTCAGATTTTGATACCTGAGAACAAAGAGCTTTGATTTAGGCTCAATCTGCAGAGAATGAAGATGTGATTTCTCCTTACCCTTCGATTTCAGCTTCGACTTCAACTTCACTGCACGTTTTCGATCTCCTTCGACTGTATTTTCCATGTTTGTGCTGCGATTTAGGGTGTAACTCATCGATTAGGGTTTATTAGGGGTCGAATTGGAGTTCAGATTTCGGATTAGGGTGCGATTTCGAACGAGGGTGAGGAAGAAAGGGTTTTAAAGTAATAATTTTTTTAATAAATCAAAATAATTTATTCACAAGACTTTGAGTTTGAGTAACAATTTATTTGGACTTATTTTGTATTTTTGAAAAAAATTAAGAGTTTCGGTCAAAAATTTTTACTTTTCCGATTCCTCTCGTCGAGACGGATCAATAAGTCGCAAAAGTATGACGCAAAACTAAAAAAAAATAAATAAAGACAAAAAATAATAATAATAAATTGCTTAACTTATTAGGCCTAAACGTGGCCGTGCAGAAGTGCTCTTACAGAATTTGTCCAATTGAATGCATATGATAACTCAAATTTGGGAACCCAAGGGGCAAACTAGGGCCAAATTATTCAATCCTGCATGAAGATGCAGATGTTCGGCGAACCCAAGGGGCCAGTTTGGCCAAGTCCACATAAAGAAACAATAAGTGTTTATCCTCCATGATAACACACTCTTTCTATTGCCTTTTTTCAAATCAAAAAAATTAAGTGTTACTGTGTATCATTTTTCAAAATTTTTCGCACCGAATTAAAGTACACGATGAGTACTTTAATTTGGTGTAAAAAAATTTTAAAAATAATATACGAAAACACTTTATTTTTTCATTTGAAAAGTAGGGGAGGATACTCGGGCCGCCTCGCGAAGTAGTACCTCCCGTAGGCGGGGCTCCTTTAGACAACGTAGATGGCCATGAGGTCACTGAGGCGGAAGGGTATGTTGTGTTGCTTTGACAGCCTCACCACCGAGTTGATGACTCAGTAGACGTTGGTGGTGAGTTGGTGCTGAGACTTTTCGTAAAGGACAAACGAATAGGAATGGAGGGAGTAAATCTTAGAGCTAACATTAGGACGCTACAAAATTGGTCAGGCTACGCGCAAGCTAACCAAACATCCGGTTCTAAAATAAATAAAAAAAGGGTCGAACATGGGTCATAGCCAAGGTTCTGAATACCGTATCGGCACGAGTACCGATTTTTCTATTGGTACGGTACTAGTACCGGTCAATACCGGGTACCGTATCGGATTTGCCGCAACTATATATATATATTGAGAGATAGGGTTCAAGAGACACAAAATTTGTCGCAGAATATGACATTTTCAATCTCATTTTCTTAAATCCACTTAATCTATATAAATTTAGTACATGTTGTATTTGATGTTTGGTAGTGATAGAAGTTGAACTCATGCATCACAAACCCTTTTTAAAAAACATACCCTGTTTTTTTATAATCTTCCTGTTTAGAAATCATAGTTTTTGGGTCAGACCGATACCAAATTAGAAAAAATGTGTAACTACAATGTTGTAGATCTTGAAATTCTCTTAAATTTTTGATATATAACTTGCCTTGATCGGAGTTCGGAGTAAAAAGTTATGGCCAAAATACGGTGGCAATTTTGTTCTGTCCGGCATTTGCCCGGTATTTTCCGGTACCGGCCGGTATTCCCGGTATTTTCCGGTACGGCCGGTACCGGCCGGTATTGAACACGATACGGTATTGAGGATCCTGGGTACCGTTTTTATAGAAAACCGGTACGGTACGATATTGATAACCTTGGTCACAGCTTTAGCTTTTGCATGTGGGAGGTAAAAGTCAACATTGCAGAAACCAGTTTTACCCGTCCTAACTAGTTGATCGAGGATATATTGGTTAGAGAAAACATTATTTACACTAACGATGGAAAACCGCTCTTTTGACCACCGTCATATATGTGTTCCCCCATGAGTTTATTATTGTAATATGAACTGACCCGCAAAGTGGTAAAGTACATCCACGGAAATGTTCAGTTTGATCGGATATTGATAGGCATATAAAATTTTGAATTTTGTTTTGTGAAATGGATGGTCATGAACAGTTTAACTTTAAATCCATGATCGTCCATTTTTCAGAACAAAATTAAAATTTCAATATACCGTCGATCTCCAATCAATTTGATTTTGTCCATCGATGTATTACTCTATAGGCCGTACAAGATAGACGGTTCAGATAAAAAATTAATACAGAATGAAGTCAACAAAAGTGGCGGTGAAAAGGAGCGGTTTTCCACTTTTCCACCACCAATGTAAGGAATGTTTTCGATTAATCAATAAATGGGGTGAGCATGAACTGGAAAGGCCAAGAACTGAACGCATTCAAACCTGTGCATGTCGATTCGGTTATGGTTTTAAACTATATATATTTCCTTTCAGTTAATTGACCTTGATTACAAACAATTAAAAGCACTCAAATGACGATCAATTGATATTGTCACATATTATCATAAATACCTAATCAACTAAATTGAGAGAAAAAAAGCATTGGAACCAGTTGAACGAAATTGATCATTTCTTTACAAGGGTTCATGAGTATTCAATCCTTCGATACAGCAACGACACTGGCAAGTTCCTGTTGAGCACTCTCGAGTTCTTGTTCAGCATGCGCCCTTTGTTCTGCATTAATATTGCTCTGATTCAAAATTCTGGCAAGTTCTTGTTGCGCACTCTCTAGTTCTTGTTCAGCGCGCGCCCTTTGTTCTGCACTAATATATATTGCTCCGATTCAGAAATTCTCTTAGAGTTGATATTTTCTTCCGGATTTTTTTTACCTGTAACATTGTGAACCATATTTGACTATTAAGAAAAGAAAGAAAAAAAACTGAGCAATAAGAATAGAATTTTCATAGCTTTAAAATGGTACGAAACTATATGCAAAACATACATATTATATATGATTTGCACATAAAGCTATTTATCTTCGGGATCACATATCAGGTTTTTGATTAAAAGTTTTACAGAATGGATTAAGCATGTCAAACAAACGGACACTTTAACTACAATTTAACTCAGTTATTTTCAAAAATTAATTTTCTTTAAGCAATTAAAAACTTTGTTAGTAAATTGAAGGTATAAAATTTTTATGTGATTTTGGTATGGCCAACAAGATATAAACATGCGTGATATATATATCGACTAATACTCCCTCCGTCCCTTTTTAAGTGATGATGTTACTATTCCAGCTAGATTCGAAAGTTGTTTATAATTTTCAATCTATATTACATAAAATATGCAATATGGATCTTGTTTTATAGAAATCAATGAAGTTCTAAAATACGTTTTTTTAAAAGTACATAATATATTATAGATTGAAAGTTATAGACAATTTAAAAATAAAATCAAAAAGTGAAAGTGGTCATTTAAAAAGGGACGAAGGGAGTAATAACTAGCAACATTATTTAATATTTGCCTTTTCAAAACTTCCCTTTACGGATTCGAAGTAGGCCCCACAAAACCACTGGTGACCAATGTCGGTATATTTTGCATTGGCACGCAGAGTACTTTTGGTGTAAATTGATATTCATAGAAGAACATATAGAGATGGGGAAGAGGGATAGAGACCTTTCTATGGGGCCAGCGTTTGACGTCACTTTTCCGGCAGATCTTCTTTATAACGGTGGAGCAGACCTTGATTTCTCTGGCGGCCTCTTCTAACGGTAGATGGAAGTATCCGGTCAAGTCTTCCAGTTTCATCTTCCCCGTTCTCTCCCTCTGTGCTACTCCATACACAATGCATACAACTAAATAAGCTATCCCAGTACACAACAAACAAAACGAGAGGAGTCAAAAACCTGTAATGCAAATTCCGTAGCACGGCATTCGAGCCGTCCGTCTCTGCAGTCAATAGTTCTGATTCATAGAAACACTTTACTTAACCATTGATTGCCGAGATAGACAAGACATAAACAAAAATCCTCAAAAAGAGTAGTTTCTGTAAAGAGTCCTCAAAAAGAATATAAGTATGTGACACTATTATTTACCTTATTGAAATTGTTGTTCTGGCCCTTCCGGGTGGTGCTTTGTTTGGAAATTGGGCTACCATTTATTCATCGGTGAGCGCTTGATCCAAAATTTTAATTTTTTATCTGAAATTTAGAACTTGTGTCTTTTGACTTAACGTCGTATGTTATTTTTCTGCAAGAATGATAACGAACTCGCAAAGTAAATAATGTTCACCTACTTTTCGTCGCTCGAAAACAAGAGAACTGTGGCATCATAATCTTAAAAGCTTTGTAGATTTTAGGATAATATTTATTTTGGTGTAAAAATTAATTTTCCTGTTTCAATATGATCAAGCTCAATTCAGCAACATTATTTTGTACATATGGTATATTCTTCTTTTTGTGCTACATTATCGCATGGAAAATTTTTATGTACACACAGACTCACGTTATTTTGTACAAAAGATGTGAGTCCGAATGAATTATGTGTGGTCGTAGTAAAATTTAAGGAATCAATTTATTGGCTCGCAGCCTAAGATGTACGGGAAAAAGTACTAGAACCTGTTCTGCAAGTGTACATCCTCGGACTTCATCTCGGTTCACAGGCTCTTGTTGGTTCACTTGGTTTTCACCTGTCAAAAATTAAACATTAACAACTTATCATTATATTCAGGCGATCTGAGTTTACCTAAATTTAATTAATTGTTTTTATATGTGTTTTATCTGAATTTTTGTTAAATTCTTGTCATTTGTCTTGACAATTGATAAAAAAAAGTTAGAATACTATTCGTGATCTATTGTTTTAGAACGATGGTTATTAAAACCTCAGAACAACAAAAGTACAAGAAGTAAATATGAGAGACTACTAGAATGCGGGAATAGGAGGCATGCTATATAGAATCACTGTCTTACAGCTAATATTTTCCCCGTCTTCGTACGTTGACCCAGAGTGTAGTGTTAGCCACAAGATTCAACCCAAACGCTCACAAGCTCTCCTCACCCGATGTTCACGACCACCGGAAAAAGTTTGAACTAGTCGCGAAACAATTAGTAGCCCAACTAATGTGAAATATATATATGAAGATGAAACACATGTAAAACCATGCATCTCTCCTCTATGGATAATACTTGCTAAACATATGTATAGGTTTTCTGTTTTCACCACCTAAACCCTTGTAGAAAAACACTAATATATAGAGGTCATGGTATTAATCGTCATTTAATGTAATAATGATCATATAAATCTCTTTTACTTTTGTAACCCACGATAGGTTATTAACCGTTAATTTTGTAACGGTAAAATAATGATAGATCGAGTAAAACAATCGTTTTTACTCTTATTGTACTACATTCTGTAAAGTTCCGTAAGCACACGGGGTGATTCAGTACGGTTTCATTATGATACCCCTTGTCATTGATACACTATACCAACGATGTCTCCAGATTTATTCTTTCAATTTGTCAAAAACGTTCCAAATTAGAAAAAAATAAAAAAAGTTATTTTCAAATATCACCTTACGAGAAATTTTCTTTCCTACTCAGCACCCCTAATTAAATTATGGATTCTTCGCGTGATTTAGGCAAAGTTTGGCTAAAAAAGTCAACTTAACTTTTTGTTTTGTCTTTATTTGATTTTTTTTCATTTATTAGTTTTGCATCAATTTTTTTTTAGTATTATTGGTTTGTCTTGGCGAGACGAATCCAAAAAGGTAAAAGATTATGACTAGGACTTTCAATTTTTTGAATAAGATCGAAAAAAATATAAAAAACTGAATTTTTGGCTTATTTTTGTCTTTATTCAAGAAAATTTAAGCTTCGGTCATCATTTTATATTTTTTTTATTCTTCTTGCCGAGATGAACCAATAATACACAAAAAGTTGATGGAAAACTAAAAAATTTGAAAAAAAAAATCAAATAAAGACAAAAAAATAAGTCAACCAACTTTTTTGGCCAAAACACACCTTAGTATTGTTCCATTATGATACCCCCCGTGTCATCGATACATAATACCAACAATCTCTTCAAATTAGGGATGGATCCAAAGAGCAGCTAGTAAGGGCTATCATCCTTGCAACAATTTGAAAAAACCCTACTATTATATTAAAATATATATATATATATATATATATATATCATTAAATTATATGGTCCCGTTTCTTCTTCACATATATATAGCTCATCCCTCTTACGCAATAGTCCTGGCTCCGTCCCTGCTCTAGATTATTCTTTCAATTTGTCAAAAACGTTCCAAATTAGAAAAAAAAAAAAAATCAAAGTTATTTTTGAATATCACCTTACGAGAAATTTTCTTTCCTACACAGCGCCCCTAATTAAATTCTGGATTCTTTGCGTGTTCGTTAAGATACCGATAGAAATATCAGTGGAATTAGGAAGAATTTATGCACCTGGATTTTCCAGATTGTCATGATCTCCCTTGATCAATCCAACGCACAAAGCTTCATAGAAGGTAACAAATGGGTCTTCCTGCATTACATAACCCTCTCGTTTACGGGCTTCGCAATACGCAACAAGATACTCCTTCACACCCTCCATGCTTTTCTTGGAAAAACTGCATCGAAATCAGCACAGGAGGAAAGAACGGTCAAATCCCTTAGTTTGAACAACAGTAAGTACGTTTGTACAGACAGGCCTTCGTGTACAAATTTGGATATAAATGTGCGTGTAAGAAATCGTTTGATGCATGTAAGTCTCTGTAAGTAAAAATGTTCTTTGAACAAACGATTTTTTATACTTGCATTTTCAAAGAGGCATGGGATTCTCTATCCCCGAAAACCCCATTTGCCATAACCAGCTTGTTTGCGACATGCAACTACGTACCATGACAAATGGGTTTTTGCGGATAGGAGATCTCGTGCATTGAATGAGATGGAGTAGCATCGAAAACATAAAAGATGTTTCAAATATGCAACCTCCAACGAAATTCTGTGAAATCATTCCAAAACTGGTATTTTGACGATCGGTAAGTCTGGGTACCCAGAAAGGGAATCTGGGCCGTTGATATTCAAATTCGGGTCAATTTTGGGTACCCTTTCTGTGTGCATAGCAGTGCTCTTTGACGATAGTGGAAAGATGAAATTCTTAGCAGAAACTTGGCCTTACTCTATCCTTTGGTTGTATTCGCTTCGAGTAATCCAAACCCCCCAAAAAAACCGGTTCTCAAGAACAGCATGCCAAATCAGACGAATTATTCCATGAATCTCAAGCCTTGTCATGTGGTTCCCTACAAAAAAATAATAATAATAATGCATACAAAACTTGTTTAGAAATAAAACAAATTGATACAGTACTGCTATTGAAAACGGGTTTCGATAGCAGTACTGCAAATTTTTTATTCCTTGACTTGAAAAAATTAACACATACGAGAGAGTCAAAGCACTGTACAAATGTTACTCGTAAAATATAGGTTTGATTGGGACTAAAGGCTCGGTTTTCATTTGATTATACGCATTTGAAGGGTGAACAAACAAGTAATAACTTCGACAATACCCTTAATGTGAGTAATTTCTCTCAGTATTTGACAACAACGGCAAGTGTTCTGAACCGGTGGTGGCGCTGGCCAAATGGTCGGTGGCACCAGATTCGCGAATCCCGAATAATCCAGCTCGGGAATTCCTTGTCGTCCATGGCTCGTTTCGCCGCGAAATTCAGAAGGGCCTACTTGAGGAACACTGGCGGTAGAGTTCAGCGGTTCGAGAATTGCTTGTCGTCCATGGCTCGTTTCACCGCGAAATTCAGAAGGGCCTATCCGAGGAACACTGGCGGAACAGTTAAGCGCGCCGGAACCGACCGGATCGATCATCACCTGATCACCGGCCTCGACGCCGGATTGAGTCACTGAAAAATCGGGTTGTGTCAATGATGGGAAGTCGGCAAGATTAAGACTCAGGATTCCGTTGGTTTCATCCAACATGCGACACTCTTCGAACAATGCAATGGTGTCATCGTCAAGTGAGTCCTTGTCCAAGTATGGAACATCGGGCGACCACGGTGGATCAGCCGCCATCGGGGTGGCGGCGGGAGTTAGGCGTAGCGTGCAGCGGCGGCGCCTGGCAGAGTATTACCGAGCACCGCTGCTGCAGGGGGTGGGTGGAGAGTGGCTTTGAAAATGGGATGGATTCTGAGTGACAGCGTTTGAACTTGTGAGGGGGCAGAAGATAAAACAGAGGAGCAAAGGCGGGAGGCAGTTTATAACCGTTTTATAAGGCAATACCGTTGGTGTCCGTTGGGATTTGATTTTGGTTAAGGAAAAGAGTGCGACTGTTGGGCTGCATTTGTCCTTTTTTTTTCTTTTTCTTTTTTCACTCTTCAAAACTCAATTTAATAAAATCTACTTTTATTGGATCGATACAAGCTTTGTGCGCCGCCTCTCACCGTGATCTGTTTATTCACCAACACGGAGGAATGTGATCCAATGGTTGTGGTCAAATGTGTGGTGGTGGTGGTGGTGGTGGTTATTATGCCCGGATAGAGTTTCTACCATTGGGACAGAGGAGCGAGGGGTGTTAGGGTTTGATAAAATCTACTTTTGCTTTTTTCATTTGGAGAACATCCCCTAACTAGTTAAGGAAATTAAAATACAATTAGTCGAACATAAACATAAAGTCATAATAAGGGCATAAAGGTAGGATTATGCAATAGCTGATGTAAACATAAGTATTCAAATCTCCTAGGATAAGAACATAAACAAGTTTTTTAAACAGGATGACTAATTAAATTTCTTTAGATTCGGACACCCTCCAATTATTGGCATTTTTTGCTTTTCATGTTTTACGAGATATATCATTCTCCTCACATACATGAAGCCAAAAACATAGTGGAACGGCCCCTAAATTATCGGTCTATTTAAAACATGTGGAAAGGAAGGAAAGAAAAAAGGAATTTGTTAAGAATTGAAAGAGATTGTGAGGAAAATAGAAAGGGAAATTGTCTGCAATAATAATTTGTTATGTTAGTATTTTCTTTTCACTTGATTTTCTTTGGACCATTTGTTTTTCCCCAGTTGAGCATAAAATAGTTAACTAAAAACGAAATAAGCTAACTAAGAAAAATAAATTAGACAGTCTAAACTCAACCTTCGCATGGTCTCGCTTCTACCGCCAGCAGCCTTATAAATCAAATTTCTCTCCTTTTATGAAAAAAAACTTAAATCAATAATACATATAAATGAATATTATTATGTCATTTTTTTTCCCCTCAAATTCAAGAAAAACTTAATGGCCCGTATGTTTGGGCTAGCCCACTTTATAGATTCATTCGGCTAATTATTAGTTCATCTTATTTTGGTCTTATCTCAAATGGAATGACCCCATAAATACGGTGGACCATATTCATTTCAAGGCTATGTCCACCTCAGACTTTAATTAATTAAGATTATTTATTTATCTCATTTAACTAATTGGATACAATTAAGTTCCGTCAAATTTTTAGTGTGATGACAGTTGGCAATGATTCCAAATCTACTGGCTACGTGATCAAAATCCTATATCATAATTTGATAGGGCTCATCGAGAAGATTTTGTTGGAATAAAATTAAGTAAATGTGATACCGGAAAACGTGAATTAAACCAATTCAGTCAAATTCTTGCAAATCAGAGTTAGCTTTGGGCTAAAGCTTGTAAAAGCAACCGCTTTAAGCCCTTAAATTTTGACTAATTTTTGGAGCCCCCAATTTTTTATGTTCTGTGTAGTAGTTATGCTTTCAAATGACTTATTTATGAAAGTTTTTTTGTTTTCCTTAGTAGTTTTAAGTTTTAACTAAGATATATTGAGAGTTGAGGGCCCAATTTCGAAAAAAAAAATTGGTTTAGGCCCACTAAATCTCAGAGCCGACCCTGTTGTAAACACAACACATTGGAAAACATATGCATTTAAACAGTAAAGATACGAATTGTAGTCTGGTCAAATGATAAAGATCATTGAAATAGCAGAAGCTTATTAGTCTCAACTAGGGTGAGCAAAATAATCGTCAAACCGCAAGATCTGTCCAGAACAAATCAATTGGTTTGGTTCAGTTCGGTTTTTTATTAAAGTGGTTTGGTTCCAATTTTAAAAAATTAGAGCCATCTTAAATTGTTTGATTTGTGGACATTAATAGTTCTTGTTCCATACCAATCCGAAACATAATATATACATGTGTTACCTTTTTTCAATAGTCAATTAATTTCTTAACCTAATGTTTCATTCCGCTACCATATTCCTTCACTTCGAAGACTAATTTCCTAAACTTCTATATATATTAACTAATTCCTGCAATTTCAATGCACTGAACATTCACGGATCGTGTAGTGATCAATTGATTTCCTAATCTTTTTGCTCAGTAACTAATTTCCTTATCCAATACTATATTCCATGGCCCTATTCCTTCACTAATTACTAGTATTCTATACTATTATTTAGTTGATTGATGATAGTGAGTTTTGCTGATTTTAAGAGAATTTGTTTTGATATAAGTTTTGGTTTATTTTTATCTACGAAATTTTAAGTACTTTAAATAGTTTATAAAAATCACACCTCAATTTCAAGTGAACTATGGTCCAAAATTGAAACTAAACCATATTTTAATGGTTTGGATTGGTTTGGTTCTCCAAATTCATAATCCGTAGATTGTGGTTTGGTTCTTGGTTTTAGGGATGGCCATCTCGGCTGACCTACCCCTATCCAACCCGTCCCCTACCCATTCGGGGAGGGGATTTGGAGATTTTTTTAGGGATCGGGTAGGGGATGGGGATTATTTTTAAAAAAATTCGGGGATCAGGTAGGGTATGGTATTGTTAGTCCCCTACTCGATCCCCTCCCTGATCCCCGCCCTTCCCCGTTCATATATATATACTCGATCCCCTCCCTGATCCCCGCCTCATATATATATATATATATATATATATATATATATATATATATATATATATATATATATATATATATATATATATATATATATATATAAAGTTTTTAAAATTTCTTTTCCACCACTGTACTTCAAAGCCCCCGGCCCATTTGTCCATAACCCATTAACCCAACTCTCACGGTCAGTGGTCATAACTTAGAAATTTAGTACTTCACAGCCCCGGCCCCCAACTCTCACAAATTGAATTTAATGGGTAATGACAACCAAATTGCATAGATGGAATGGAATTGTGGGCATTGGGGTTGAATTTAATGGATAATGGCATGGACTAGTGCATGGATTTTTGGATCACCGATTCCCCGTGGGGATTCCTCTTCCCCGCATTAGAGCGGGGATGGAGGTTAAAATAAAATCCTCGGTGGGGATCGGAGAGGGGATGGAGATTGATATAGGTTTGGGGATGGAGGTAGTGGTATACACCCCCTACCCTCCCCATGCCCATCCTTACTTGGTCTAGTACAAAACCAAATCAATCCCATTATACCAAGAACCAATCCGGTCCATGATTACCCATAGTCTCAATACAGTAAAAGTTTAATTTTACCAATCATCGTATGTAACTTGATAGGTAAAATAAACTAGCTTCTATGGCAACATATGTGAATTGGTCCAACGTTATGAATCCACCATCCATGATCTAAAGAACACGGGTGTAAAAATATCAAAATTTGCATTCACGTAGGTCATTATAACCTTTTAATGAGAACTACTTTTGTAATTATACTCGACATTGACAACTTCATATTTGGTTCCTTTAGAATTAATGGAATTTTTCTTTGTTGTTCTAAAAAATAATATTCACAACTTCATGGACCTATCATAAAATTCATGGACGGACTTCTCCTTCTCTCTCTAGAAAAGTAAACTGCCGCATACCCTTTCATCTTCTAGGTTTTCTACTGCTTTTTTTTTTTTTTTTGGGGGATGTGTTGCCTCCCTCAGCATCCCTCCTCCTCCCTCCCTCTCATCTAATCTCCTCATCCCTATACAAGTCTCTCTATCCAATATCTACCCCTTCCACCCTTCACTCTGATCTTTTCTCCTCCTTTTATTCACATATTCGATCGGCATCAAGAAGGCGATGAATGGTAGCAATGGTTTAGTGTTTAGCATCAAAGTCCTGGATCTCAACGTCCAGGGGTTTTTGGTCTGTTTTATCGATTGATAAACAACCCTACGTGGGACACTTGGATGGCGACAAGGTCGGCTTTCGATATGGTTTCTCTCTCTCTCTCTCTCTCTCTCTCTCTCTCTCTCTCTCTCTCTCTAACCCCCGCCGCCAACGACGATATTGGTTGTGTTTCCTCTTCCCCTCTCATGCTCTCTGGTTGGTTCTCTCCTAGGTTTTCCGATCATGGCCTAACGATGTGGGATTCTGATTGAGGTTGGGTGGCATGGTTGGCATTGGCTCCCACCGTGGCCATTGTTGGATTGCGTGGTTCTTGCTTAATATCTCGGTGAGCATCTGTGGCAGGTGGTTTTGTTTGGGCTCTTTGATGTACCTTCGTTCAGGTGTCCAGTGGTGGAATGGTGGTGTCCGTAGGTGTCTGCCCAGTGGCGGTGGTGGTGGTTCGCTTTTGGTCGGATCTAGTGGTTAGCAACTGATGTTGTTGCTCTTGGGTTAGGTTTCAGGTATTCTTTGGGTCGGACTTTCATTGTAACATTTGGGCGTTTTAGGCCTATTTGGGTGTTTAATCTGCATTGTTTTATTTGGGTTATTGAGGCCCTCAGGTATTATGAGTTTTGCCCATTGGTGTATTGTCCAACTGTTGGTTGGATCCCCGTCCCCCTCCCCTGACTTGATGTACCCCTATCAAGTTTTAACAAAACTCTTATTGTCGATCAAAAAAATAACAACAAGTGATTTTAGTAAAATTAGGTTTTATCTCATAAAAATATTTGTACAACACTCCTCAGTGGAGTTTATCAAAATTAGTAAATTTTACTCCATTTGATTTTATCACAGCTCTAACGCCCTGTTTGTTAGAGGGATATGTATATAAGGGAGGAAGTGGGATATAATAAGAGGGGGATATAGAGGTGGATATAGTTTGAGGGGTATTATTTTAGAAGGGAAGATTAAAATTTACTGTGTTTGTTTTGGTGTTGTGGAAGAGGGATATAAGGAGTTGAATAATGTAAAATGTCATTTTTGCCCTAAATAAACAAAGTAAAAAAAAATAAACTAGTGGTGGGGTCATATCAGCTTTTTCCTTTGGCTTCATTTGTTTACACACTCACTCGGTCTCTCCTCTGGCGCCTGACATTGATGGGAAGTCAGAATTGGAAGGGCAACTGGGTAAAGAGAGCCCGGATATAATTTAGATGGGGGAGGGGGTGTCTAAATTTTATCCCCTTGCAAGGGGATATATATATATATCCTAGCTAAAAAATATCCGGCCTCTCAAAACTAAACAAACAAGGGATATAAAATACCCGGATATGTATATCCGGCCATATCCTATATCCCTCCCTTATATACTGCAAACAAATAGGGCGTAAGCAAAATTAAATTTTATCTGGGCCAGTGCGTACGTCACTGTATCGGGGACTACCACAGGCCCACAATAGCGTCGGCGGGAATATCTTGTCCATTTCATTGACGTATGCTCCCTCTGTCTTGTGCTTAACAGCAGGCCCACTCCAGCTCATCCAACCAAAATTTCTCTCTCTCTCTCTCTCTCTCTCTCTCCACGTGGAACCGCAGTCCTACATATACTATACATTATACTCCGCTGCAGACTGCAGAAATTCTTCTCTGATCCATTCACATTCTCTCTCCACAAAATCCCCTCTCAGTGAAGGTAGGCGTTGGATTTCGAACCAATGCAGTTCAATGTTCCTAATTTTCGACAATTTTGTATGCGTGAAATGAAGATAGAGTTACGATTTGTGTTTTTTTTGTTGGTGGATTTTGTAGGGTGAATAATCAGAGAATGTGGAAGCTGAAGATCGGAGGAGGTGAGAGTCCGTGGCTTCGGACGGTGAACGGTCACGTTGGGAGGCAGTACTGGGAGTTCGATCCCAATCTCGGATCGCCAGAGGAGCTGGAGGAGGTCGAGAACGCTCGGGAGGAGTTCCGAAAGAATCGGTTCGTCAAGAAACACAGCGCCGATCTACTTATGCGTTTTCAGGTTTGGATAACAAAAATGATCGAGTCTCTCTCTCTCTCTCTCTCTCCGGCGTGAAATTCTGTGCATAATTTTTAAAATTTATTGACACAAAATTAAAGAACTGATGGAGATTCTTAATTAGATGTCAAGAAATTTAAAACAATTGCACAAAAGTACTCTATTTTTTATCCGGAAATTGCACGTCTCTGTGCAAGAATCTTTTTACAGTGGACTGCCATTCAGGAATGGAGGGAGTATCTTACAATGGGACCAGATGCCTATGGTGACATTCTCCCTGGAGGAAGTATCTTATGATGGACCGGACGCAGGACGCCTATGGTGGCATCTTCCCTGGGTGCATTATCTTTAGCAGAAAAGTTTGGTACCCGTAGACGTAGTATGTCATGTATTAGTACATTTTATAGCTCGGTAACTTCAGACCGGTCCCATTTATAACTGGGACAAAAGTCCGTATAGACTGGATGTAAAGAAATATATTAGAACGCTCCAAGTAACACAAAAACAAATTCCTCTGTTATCCACGTGCTGCACCGATTCGTTCTCTACTGCAGTCCACACATTAGTATAAGTATGAACTATGGAGCCCGCACACTTGTTATTGAGCTCCACGTCAACTTGTAGTGGAAAATAAACCTAAGGCACTACGTGACGGTACCCTAGTGGCGCTGAATATTTTTTCGGTTTACTTGTAGCAAAAATTATAATCAGACACACAAGTCCGCATGAGCTCACCCCAAAATGCTAGTGCCACATACACTCACACGCACTGTCAGCACCCAAATGTGTGTGAATTTGTGGGGAAATGCTAAGTTACTCCCAACCTTGGTCGGGATGTCATACCCCTTTACTTTCACCATAAAAATACAGATCGTCAACCACATGAATGCAGAGCAAAAAAAACTAAAATGGAGTAAAGAAATTCATAATATAATATGCAAAACAATTACCAAAAGAAGACATAACATTTTAACCATACGATGCATAAAAATTTTCAAATTGCACAACATTTTCACAACCACTTGTTTTATGATGCATAAAAATTTTCAAAATGGCAAAACGGAAATAACATTCGCCATGTATAACGTTTATGATTGAGCATACCACAAAGTGGCGGTTACTTTAGCATTTCCTGAATTTTGTGTTCATTAATGTTGTTGCAACTGTAGCATGTTTTTATTATGTTGTCTTGAAAAAAAAGAAGAAGAAGAAGAAGAAATGTGATGACATTTTTCAGCTATAATTACCAGATCAAACAGTTTCTTTTTCATATATGTGATGTTCACATGGGGCCTGCAAGAGGAATGTTTCAGATCATCAAAATGAGGCAAAAGTTTCTTCTAATTTGACAAACATAATGGTATAAACGTCAATATGAATTTGAAAGTTTTGTGCATGCATATGTATCAAAAGAACAAAAAAAAACACCAATTATCAGATCTTTTGACTGAAGAATTATTCCCCAAAATGCATGATTGTTGATTAGAGTAAATCAACAACTGAAAAAAGTATCAGATGAAAGGAGTATTATGTATTGAAGTTATTTTCTTTCTGAAGCTTATCAACTAACTTGCACTTACTTTATTGTCCTTTCTGAACATGTAGTTTAACAAGGATAATCCATCCAGGATACTCTTACCACAAGTCAAAGTAACAGCTACTGAAGATATTACTGAGGATCAAGTAACAACTACATTAAGAAGAGCCCTCACTTTTCACTCAACTCTCCAGGCGCATGATGGACATTGGCCCGGAGATTATGGAGGTCCTATGTTTCTAATGCCTGGTTTGGTAAGGGGTGATTTACCTTGATAACATTCTTGCCATGCCATCAATTGAAATTGGATTGCAACAGCAGTTTTTTTCTTGAAATATTAGTAGTTTTAGTTCCAGAAAAGTATAAAATGTAATCTTGACACCGTTGCTCTTTGATGCGCAGGTTATTACGCTCTCTGTTACGGGGGCACTGAATGCAGTCCTATCTAAAGAGCATAAGTACGAGATGAGCCGTTATCTTTACAATCATCAGGCAAGGAAAGTTTGATATTAACCGGTTTTGATTTGAGATATTCAATAACACTTTGCTGCAGTTTTTCCTACTATAAGTTTCTTGTCATTATTAGGAGCTAAAATTTTTAAATGTTAAAACATGTAATTATAGAACGAAGATGGTGGTTGGGGCTTACACATAGAAGGGCCCAGTACCATGTTTGGTACTGTGTTGAGCTATATTACTTTGAGGTTGCTCGGCAAAGGTGTTAATGATGGGCAAGGGGCAATGGAGAAAGGGCGTAAGTGGATTCTGGACCATGGTGGTGCCACTGGAATAACTTCATGGGGAAAAATGTGGCTATCAGTTGAGTCCTGAATTCACTTTGAAGTGCTTTAGTGACAGTTTTTGCAGTACTCCTCAGCATCTGCTTTATTCTTGCTGCATTACTTGATGGTAACAGGTACTTGGAGTTTTTGAATGGTCTGGAAATAATCCCTTGCCCCCTGAGTTATGGCTGTTACCTTATGCTCTTCCCCTTCATCCAGGTTAGGAACCATTTGTGTACTCGTATAATGTAAATCTTCCAAAAAAAATCTTTCTTGAGAAAGATAGCCTTTAAAACGTCCTCGTGGATCAAAAGAATGAATGAACAAGGATCAAAATTTAATTTTGGTAATCGAAGTGCGTGGAAGCAAGAATGCAAATCTAAGTAAATGTTATCTACGAAGCTGGGATATAATACGTGATACACATTCAATACGATATTGATATGTTGAGACAGAAAGTCTAGAATATTAGGATATGGATACGGATATGAGTCACCAAGGGATGTTTGTAAATGTTCTTTTTCTCTAATTTTCAGAGTCGTATTACAAGAAGTTCAACATTGATGAGATTCTAATTTTGGATTTAGAGGTCAGTCTAAGATTTATTAACTGGTCTATGAAGTATGGTTGCACAGATATGCTCATTTCCACACGAGACACATTTATGAGTAGTCCTGGTTTGTCTGTTCGAAAAATACTGCAAAGTAGGATTTTGCCTTAAAGCAGTAGCCAAAGTATTAGGAAAGTATTTTTTTTAACCATCCAAAGTTTATACTCTAATTCCCAATTTTGTAAGAGTATCCGGAGAGTAATAGATATGTCATAAAGTAAAAGGAAAATTTAAGTTCAACGTATGGATACGTTTAGGAAGTGTCAGATCATTATCTGCTAGTATCCAATAAACGAGAGTGGAGGCACATTAGGGAAGGTGGGTCAATTCACCCCACTTGCGTTTGGAAAGTTGCACTTTGATTATGTAATTGTAAAATCGTTGGGGATAGAGTTTTGAGGAATTTGGAAAGGTCTTTAAGGGCTAAGGTGGGCTTTATCATTGATCAAGGTCGCTGGAAAATGGCCTTGGCGTCATAATAGTGTTGTCATGGATATTATTAGTCATACCCCCAGTACCTTCATACCCTATCCTGAGTGGAAGTCTGAGGCTCTCTGGCTCCCCTCTCCCACCGGTGTTCTCTGGTAGGTCTGCATGGGAGGAATGAATGAGAAAGGCAGTATTCAGTCTTGGGCTTCCCTTTTCTCTTTAGAAATTAAGCCTTTAGATTTTGGGAAACATTAACTTTGTCTAAATGAACATTTCCACACTGCTATTGGTGGGTTCGAACATGGCACAGGGGTAGCTGTTCGGACCATTTCAACTATACCTCAATCGGATATCCAAAAGATGGCTTGTAAACCTTTCTTACCACAAACAAGGTATAGAAACTAGTAAATGACACCCATGAATCACAACTGTTATAGAGCCTAGGCCCTATGATTGTTTTTCAGAGAAGTAGTGCTTCATGTTCAAGGGAATGAAATTTGTAGAATGAATTTTAAGTTGATTTGGTGAATTAAAATAGTTCTAGGGTTATGTTAATTTGTGCATGCTGCTTAAAATAACTTACTTATCCTATTGTTGTCCTTTTGTGCAATGTCAATGCTCTGGATGCTGAATGAAAGAAGCATGGTAATGTGCACATAAATCAAAATGATTCTTGGATCTGCCCTCTCTGATGCCTTTTGGCTTTGATTTGAGGGCATGATTCTTCAGCAAACGCGGCGGTACAGGGGGACCACTGTTTCAGTGGTATTCTGTGAGCAGCCACTTTGTACATTCATTGCCAAAGGTTAGGTCTGTCTCCAATCCATCTGTTTCAGTGGTATTCTAGGAGCAACCACTTTGTGCATTTATTGCCAAAGGTTAGGTCTGTCTCCTATCCATCCCCCGCCCATACCCCCAATTATTGGGGACTTAATGGGTTTTGTTATTGTTGTTGTTGTTGTATCCTATTGCTGTCCTGTTTCTTACTACAAACAAGGTATAGAAACTAGTAAATGGTACCCATGGATGACTAATGTTATAGAGCCCCGGCCCTATGATTGTTTTTCAGAGAAGTAGTGCTTCATGTTTAACAGAATGAAATATTTTGGAGTGAATTGTAAGTTGATTGATTTGGTGAATTCAGATAGTTCTTGGGTTATGTTAATTTGGGCCTGCTGCTTAAAATATCTTACTTATCCTTTTGTTGTCCTGTACAAGGAAATGAATCCTTTTCGTAATCATGCAGGACGGTTGTGGTGTCACTGTCGGATGGTTTATTTACCCATGTCTTACCTATATGGGAAGAGATTTGTTGGTCCAATCACGCCAGCTATTATGGACTTGAGAAGGGAGCTCTACACTGTCCCTTATCATGAAATAGATTGGAATCAAGCGCGCAACCTATGTGCAAAGGTTTGTAAGTGCGGTATTCATCTTTATCAGAAGCTATCATCTTATAAAACCCTTACTTGTTGAATAAAAAGAGAGCATCTTATACATTTTTTAAGTTGCCGATGTTAGTAAATATATAGTACTATATATTTTGTTTGGTGGATAGATTTTGTAGAATAGCAAACAAATAATGCAGAAGACTAAAGCCCTTGAAACGAAGCCTAAATGACAAGGCCTATATGCAAGAAAGAGATAAAATATTGTAGGCGAACACCAAGGTTTTAGAATCTATATGGTGTGTGTTTACATGCATACAGGTTTTCAAAATTCTTGGTAGCGCTTTATTTGTGTTCTCCGAAAACTTAAGCCACCGCCAAAAAAGTGGTCACAAAATGGTTTTCAAATATGAGCCGCTGGAATTAGTTTGTCTAACTCTTATTTGCCATGAAAGATGCTATTTAGATGTCTGATGCAAGAATGCAAACATTGAGAATGGTTTGAAAGACAAGTAGAGTGCTGGCAATGAATAAAAGGAAGTGACAGTAAGTGATCCTAGCCGAACAGATTATACTCGAGGTCTAACCATTGTAAAAGGTTGGAATGGATGACACCATCGAATTTACTTTCTGATTGCTTTCTCTGTTTTATTGTCATAGTCAATGGCCATGTTTTCTTTTCTTATACTTTCCTGAGTACCTTCGTAATGAAATTGTGTGTGCATAAATTCTGATTCAATTGAGGTTCTAAATAATACTATCAAATTGGTTATCTCCTGTTTTTTGGTGGCCAACATTGCTATCCCTATTTCAATGGCTGCATTGTGAATACATTGCATATTGGTTCCAAACGGTTCGCCCTCCATACTTGAGAAATTTAGGAGTTCGAACATTGACTCATAAGTGGTAGATGTCAGAAGCACAAGGGAAGGGTTGTCTCCACAGCTGAAACTGATGGATCATATGATGTTGACTTGTTAGATGGGTCCTATTACGGTGGAGGTCGCTAGCCGTATCGTTCCAAGTTGGTGTCATTGAATGGCTTTCCCTTTTAGTGAGCCTTTCAAAGCACCAATAGTTGTAGCTGTGGGTTGAGATTTTGTTGCTATTACCATATGATGACACGGAATGTGGTCCACCTTTGTGTTGATTAGGCATTTTTAAGGAGATACGATCCAACATTGTTGACTAGACAATCTGAAACCTTCTCAGATTATCCAGATTGATACCAGAGCCTGACAAGAAGTGGAACATAAATACCCTTTCTTCTCAGTGTTTTCTCTTTTCTTCTAGGTTTGTTCCTTCCTGGGTGACCAGAATTTACTTTTTCTTGCAGGAAGATTTGTACTATCCTCATCCTCTGGTACAAGATGTACTTTGGGCATCTCTTGATAAGGTTGTGGAACCAATTTTAATGCGTTGGCCGGGAAAAAAGTTGAGAGAGAAAGCTGTTCGTATGGTGATGGAGCACATACACTATGAAGATGAGAATACTCGCTACATATGCATTGGACCTGTAAACAAGGTTTTTATTCCTTCTCAATATCGGTCTTTCCCTTATCCAGATTTCCATTTGTTAAGAAGTCTTACCAAAATATTGAAAATTTGGTCTCCAATCGAATATCTTAAACTTCCTCTATCATAGGTGGCTCCACACTGTTGTAAGGGTGTCCAAATGAACACCCTAAGTGTCTGTATTGATAATCAATATTTACGTGTACCCCTTTAAAGCCAAAAAAAAAAAAGAAAAGAAAAAGAAATCCATCATTGCCACAGTTCCCCCCTCTCTTGTGCACACATTATTTTTACCTATAGTCAGTGTTTATCACTATATAGAATAATTTGTCAATTCAGATACAAGATCACAGCAAAGTACATAAATTTAATGTATGCAAAAACTTATGAAAACTTATAATGGGCTGTGTTACATTTTTATATTTCCTCAATTCTTTTGTCAAAACGGTGCTATCAATATTTTTGTAACTATCTTCTATACGTAGATATATGCTGGAAAAATTCAAAATGTAAGTTTCTTATTGAATCCCAGACCAAAATTCCTGGAGCCTCCACTGTCCTCTATCTCGAATTTGGTGGTCCATGTTCGATTCCAACTTATTCAGGAGAACCATCTTGCAGGTTCACAATCAGCAACATGTAGATTTGGAAAAATTGATCCTTCAAGTGCAATTGGTTAATGCTTTCATGTCTTCCTAAAATTTCAGATTATATGCTCCGTAATATTTTCTGCACAATATTGCACTGCCATTCTCGTCCTTTTTTTCTTTCTAGGAAATACATAATTATCTCTAGTTTCGTGTTTTGTGTACTTTCCGACATCTGAAATTTCTCTCTAGTTTTGCATTATAAAATGAGAAGAAAGACTGAAATTGCCACCCTTATCTAGTTGCTACATTTTATTCTCTAATCTGAAATTTAAAATTCAGGTACTAAATATGCTTTGCTGTTGGGTGGAAGATCCAAATTCAGAGGCCTTCAAGTTACATATTCCACGATTGTATGATTATCTGTGGCTTGCTGAAGATGGCATGAAAATGCAGGTCTTGAAATAGTGCTACACCGCATTCAATTAAATGTTCACAGCTAACTGACCCATCTTTCTATTATATGACGTTGAAGTAGTTTCACTTTCCATTGAAGTTTACTATTAGTGAAGGGGTTGAGGGTCAAGCTTTACTAATATGTGGTAGTTCTCATTTCTTTTACCTAGTGGTAACTTTATTCACTCTCTAGAATGTGTGAATCCATTCTAGGGTTATAATGGCAGTCAGTTATGGGACACTGCTTTCGCTACTCAAGCAATTATTTCAACAAACCTTGCTGAAGAATATGGTCCAACTCTTAAGAAAGCACATGGCTACATGAAAGACACTCAGGTTCTTCTCTTGTTTTAATAATTGCTATTGTCTAATGCCACAGTGTTTACTATTTAGATTCTTCATGCTCAAATCAACCCTTTTTTTTTTGACTCCTTCTCTTTGCTTTAAAGGTTTTAGATGATTGCCCAGGAAATCTTGACTTATGGTACCGCCACATTTCAAAAGGGGCTTGGCCTTTCTCAACCGCAGATCATGGATGGCCCATCTCTGATTGCACAGCTGAAGGGTTGAAAGTAATAATCCATAACATGAAAAAACATTTGTTTGCTCATTCTCGTTGTTGCAAATTGATTTTTATTCCGTATTCAGGCTGCTCTCCTACTATCAAAACTTCCATCAGCTATTGTTGGCGAGCCACTTGATACAAAGCAATTATACGATGCTGTAAATGTCACTCTTTCTCTACAGGTAACTAAGTTTTTTATCTTATCGATATTTGGAATCTCAGTAGTTTGGTGTTTTTCATCTCAGACAGTGTATATGGACCTTTCAGTTTGGTGAATTTATGAATAGCTTTAAAATAATTTCATTGTCTTGTAATTAAAACACAATTTATGAATCTCTAATAAGCTCTTCTTGCACATGTACAGAACAGTGATGGTGGCTTTGCAACGTATGAACTCACAAGATCTTACAGTTGGTTGGAGGTAGCCTTTATTATTTCTCTGTGAACTGTCATGAACCATCTACCTTCCTAGAAAGTTGAATATCATGATATCCATAACGTCATCTTTTTCTTCGGTCCAAATTTGTTTATCTATTGTCAACTGACCGTTCTTCCACCCAAATTGGTGCTCATCCTACAAAAAAGAACTGTTACTTTTTAATTGATGGTGCTAGGTTCTGTACAGTATAAGGCATAAAAAGAAAGACAAAAAATGCATGTCAGGATCAGGACGAAGTCATAAAATTGCTTTTCTCGATACTGTTTGGGGTTTTATTGCGACCAGTTGAGATAGAATAATATTGCCTATATTGCCTCTCAATTTCTCTCACTTTTGCTGCTTTTCCATAAAGGGTAATATAATAGATTTTGGTTTATGGTTTTCAGTTGTTCAACCCAGCTGAAACATTTGGTGACATTGTTATTGATTACCCGTAAGATATCAGCTCCTTTATAGTTACCATTTCCATATCCGAAATTGTATTGATCTTTGTGATTAATATCCATTTACAAGTACTTGCAGTTATGTTGAATGCACCTCAGCTGCAATTCAAGCTCTGGCATCGTTTAAGAAATTATACCCTAGGCATCGGAGAGAAGAAATTGAAAGTTGTATTGAAAGAGCTGCTATGTTCATTGAAAAGATACAAACACCAGATGGCTCATGGTTGTAGTCTGTTTGCTTGTTAATCAGTACTTTACTTTTTTGTAGGAAACATCAATGAGTTTGTCTACAATCTATAATCATCTACAGAATAAAGATAAGTTAAAGTATGTTGTTTTGAAATAGGTATGGCTCTTGGGGAATTTGCTTCACCTATGGTGCCTGGTTTGGGATAAAAGGGTTGGTGGCTGCTGGAAAGAACTACCATAGCTGTTCTAGCATTCGTAAGGCTTGCGATTTCCTATTGTCCAAAGAGCTTGTTTCTGGTGGTTGGGGAGAGAGTTACCTTTCATGTCAAAACAAGGTTAGTTCCTTAAGATTTGTGTCTTGATATTTGTTTTTAATACCTAGCAAGTACAGTAGGACTCTACTGAATATGTACTGGCGTTAGATTGTAACAAAAGAATTCTAATCCTTTTAAACTTCTCTGTTTTTCGTGTGTTGATTGAAATTAGCAAAAGATAAGGCTAAAAATTATGAGTGGAGATAAGTATGTTGATTTGTCGATATTCAATGAAGGTGACTTCCCCAGTGAGACGAAGTGATGAGTTCTTTTGTGGAGCTACTAAAATTACAACTGTAGAGCTAAAGAAATAAATTGACAAATAAAATAAAAGGTGACTAGAGCAAGGAATGCAGGGTTCGAAAATATGGCTCTTGAAAGAACATATACGGAATGCGAAAGTGGGTTCATATGATGGATATATATACTTGGACATGCTTTCTTGAAGTTTTGCAGTTATTATATCAGTGCATCTCAATGAGTTTTTCCTTGTAAATTTTGACCATTGAAAATCATGAATAATGTACATTTATTCCTATTTCCCACTCCATGGGTGCAAATATTATAAACTTATAATAAAAGACGCGAACGATGCTCCGTGTAGACTCCATTCACCAACACCACCAGAGAGAGGGGGAAAGGAAGTGTGAAACTGCTATGAAGCACGGAAACGGATACGGACACGGATACGGAAATTTTGAAAAAAGGGACACAGATACGGCTTATTAAAAAATTTAAAAATTTAAAGATTGATAATTACAGTTTGACCCCCAAATTTTTTTAAAAAAATTACAATTTGACCCCTGAAAATTTGAAAAATTACAAATTGACCCCAAATTTTTTAAAAAAATACAATTTCCCCCTTGCTGTGTCCCCCCATGTGTCCCCACCTTGTCCCCTTAAAAAAATTCAAAAAAATTGGGGGACACGCCACGTGGCGTGTCCCATACGTACTCTGCCGTGTCCCATACGGCAATACGGCGCCTCCTAAGAGTGTCGATGCTTCATAGTGTGAAAGTAATTTTGTTTATTTTCTTGCTCTTGGATGGTACACACTTGTCCAATTCTACGAACTTTGGGCATTACAGTCATGAGAGTATGATTTGAAATGCAATTTGTGTTCGAGATGATATGGACTGGTTTATTATGGTTTAATGTCAATACAATGGTGGCTCAGAGTGCTAACTAAGATGGTACATCAATTGCTGAGAAGTCAGGGCTATAGTTTAATACAAGCACTTTGGGTGAAACACTGGGTTACCGTTGGCCGAGACTGAGTTAATTTGTGCTTTCTTTGCAGGTGTATTCGAATCTAGAGGGAAACAGGTCTCATACAGTGCATACTGCATGGGCTATGCTGGCTCTCATTGGTGCTGGCCAGGTACGCAGCGTCTCTGCAGTACTTTCACTAACGTTAAAATAGGGTTGCATTTTGACCAGGAAAGTCGCAAGCTGAATTTGGGAAGTATCCTAATACCCTTACATAGTAGTACAATTTTCAGTGGACCTTCGTAAAATTTGTTAAGTGTCCTCACAATAAACAAGATCCCATGTATGTTGATACTTGATAGGTTTTGTGTAGAGTGCTAATTTTTACTTTCTTTTTTTGTCCAAATAAGATGGCCCCCTTACATGATAGTGCCACCATAAAATTACACATGATTATGCCCATGTGTATTGATATTTATTAGCCTTTCTTTGGAGTGATAATAGTCACTCTTTTTGTCCAGATACGCTCCCTTCTACTTAACTTAAGGTTATGTTTGCAGAAATTTAATACTCGTTTTGTTATGACGAAAAATGCTATTATGGTTGTGCGCCCCTGCTCTATTAAATTTTTGGTTCTGCCACTGCCCGTGAGGGCTTCATCACTTGGTAGTGGGCTCTGGTTCCATCGCCATCGGTTGGTTGTGTGATTAAAGAAGTGTTTATGATGGGCTGTCTTAGATCCCTATCGGTTATCTTTATCGTCGTGATTCCAACTTTCCAAGTCTTTATATTACCCCATAGTTTTAACACTTTTATCAGGATTAATGTATCCTTGTTTTCTGGCGAATAATCCCAGGATGACTATATATTTCAGACCAATGTAGAATTGTGGACTTAGGAACTATGATCCATGTCAATCTATCCTATTCCTCCACCTTTATTATGTTGCTGGACATGTTCACGTGATAGGTTCAATCAAATTGCTTTGATGATCAATCTTATTTTTTGGTGCCTAAATAGGTCTTTGTACATGTATTTGCTTTCCCAATCTCAAATTGCTAATTCTTTTTACTTTGGTGCAGGCTGAGAGAGACCCAGCACCACTGCACCGTGCTGCAAGGTTTCTAATTAATTCTCAAATGGAGAATGGAGATTTCCCGCAGGAGGTAACTTGCAATGCTTTCCGCCTAACCTACTTTATTTGAAGGCATTTTATGATCGCTTTGTTTGCGGCAGTGGATTATGGTTTCTGAAGTTTCTGTACTTGGTACAGTATAAACAGAAGTTGACATTAATGCTTTTTGTAGTTAGCTGGTAATAAGCTTGAAGTCAGTCAGACCCTAAGTCACATAAACCATGTGCAGAAGCATGAGTGAAAGCATAAGCAAGAATGTGAAAGCATCTTGAAAATACCTATACTGCTAAAATTAGTGAGAGAAAGGTTGAGAGTGGAATTGGATCCTACTAGAGGATTTGGTGACCTTGGTCAGGCCTAGCCATTATGTGATCCTACTAGAGGATTATGTGCCCTGGGTTCAGACCTATTCGACGTAATGGCAGAAAGGGAAGTTAAAATTTGAGATCTCACCTCTACGAACCCATATGATGGAGTCACTTCATTGTGTTACCTATTCTTTCTCAGTTTGGATCTTGTACTCTTTAGGAAATGTTCTTCCTATTCATTTTTAGCTTAACAACATACAATGAAGAAAGCATATTCATGTAGCCAACCCCAGTTGATTGGTATTCATGGTGGTTTGGTTTAGTTTGGTAACCTATAATTGGTTTCTGGCAATTTTAGAGTCAATACTCCAATTTTGGGGAAATGAATGTTGTTTAGGTTCAAGAAACGAAATTTTGATTGTTTTAATTCGGATTTTCAGCTCACACTTTTTATGGTGGCAGGAAATCACGGGGGTCTTCAACAAGAATTGCATGATAACTTATGCTGCATACAGAAACATTTTTCCAATTTGGGCTTTGGGGGAGTACCGATGTAGGGTACTTCAGTCGCAATGAAAATTTCTAGTGAAGGAATTCTGAGTACCGTTAGCATGTTTTAGTGTTTCCTGTTGCTTGTCAATTATTTCCTATTTCAGCTGAAATTTAGTTTGAATGCTTTAAAGCACATATGAGATTAATGTAAATGTTGTGGAGTATCATTTACAACAGATAGTGTACAATCATTAGCTTGCGGGTCTTTGTATCGTTCCAATTATATCGTGTATCGTGTCCTGATATTGCAGTGGTTGATGCATATAGAGTGAGTACTTTGCTAATTCTGCACCTTCCTTTGTTTTCAGCACACTAATGAACATCCATTATATGTTTTGGGGTGATTCTATATGCGGATTAGGGTTTGCGCAAAAAAAAAAAAAAAATCGATCAAAGCAATCTCAATTTATTCTCGCAAAATAATTTTGTAGAGTTTACATGTGTCAACAATGGCGTGGTGTTATTGTTGCCCAGTGACGGGTGGAAGAGGCACGGGCTTCATCTTTTTTTTCAGAATATTGATATGTATAATGAGAATTTATTACTCCTATTTTGGAAAATGGTTACGTGTGCCTATTTAAAAAGTGTATTGAAATATGTGAAAAGTGTATAGGAATGTGTGAAAGTGTATTGGAGTGTGCTTGTTTTGCTTGTTTGTGTGCTTATTGTATGCCCGTTGTGCACACGTTAGTAAAAATCATTATTTTGACCCTTCAAACTTTTGATAATTTAATTCATTTCAATTTAAAATTATTCTGTACTTAGTATTTGGTTTTCTTATTTAAGTTCTGTATCAACCCCTAGTCGTTTCGGTGAAATTATCCTCAGTTGTTGCATTAAAAATTTAAAAAAAATTAGAAAAAAATCAACCACAAACTCATTTGGTGTTGTTGAAGACGATGAGTTTTGAGTGGATGATAATCACCGAAGGAATCGCACAAAATGGATAAAATTACCCTTCATATGCAATACAGTAGTAGTTTTTGAGAAGATGAAATTCGAGTGATTGATTATTTAGATTAATGACTCAAGTAATACGATACCGCAATATAGGATTTCCAAATTCATATAATATTTTCCATCTCAAAATGTTTGTCCATTCGCAAACTTAAAAATAATACATTTTCTTCAAGAAAAACTTTAAACTTCTTTGCAGATATTAAAAAGAACTCATTATTGGTTTTTAATAAATTATTGAAATTTTTATAAACATTGCATTATTTATAAATTCTTATTTTTCAGACCAAACAAATATTTTAACTTTAATTTTCTTTTTAGAAATTAAAAGAACTCATTATTGGTTTTTAATAAATTGTTAAAAATTCTATTGGTATTTTTAAATTCTTCTTTTGCAAATAGAACAAACTCTCTCCGTCCCAAAATGATAGTCGTTTTTGGGATTGCATGCTAATATGAATCTCAAAAAATATGTATTATAAATTTTGTTTAATGAATCTTAATTCTTAATTAATTCAATTATATAAAAAAATTAAATCATAAAAATTATTATAAATTAAAAGATATAAATCGTTAAAAATAAAATCTAAGTAATGACTATCATTCATTTTGGGACATAAGGACTATAAAAGCCTATAGATCGATGAATTTGCATTTGATAGTTTTTCAATGGCATCTCCGTCGATTACTGCTGGCAGCACAATATCACTGATAAATACTACTGGGTATAACCCAAAAACAATAACCAAACACTCCTTAAGGTTTCACCCCCGGTTGTCAACAGGAAGGGCTTCTTCGTCGGGAGTCACCAGAATCAGAGCGGCGGCGGCAGAAAGCATGGCAACAACAGTCACTGAGAAATCTGGAATCAAGGTTCATCGCAACCCTCCCGAGTCCAAGCTCGCCCAACTCGGCGTAAAAAAATGGCCCAAGTTAGTACCTCTCTCTCTCTCTCTCTCTCTCTCTCTCTCTCTCTCTCTCTCCATGATTTGTTTAACGAGGGTGTCCGAAACTTTTTCCTTGACTAATACCTCGAGTACATGCAGTCCTCCGTCAACATGGGTACCGGGAAATTACCGGGCCTAATGTCCTGGGGTAACCTTAAGGGGGTGAGTTATGGAATGTGCATTGAGTTTTCATTTTTAGCTAAAAAATCCTAAAACTCTTGAAAGGAAATTGACCCGTCACGAAATCCGTATTTAGGAGTTTTAGGGAATGAGATTTTTAGCTAAAAAGTCCTAAAACTCTTGAAAGGAGGGACGCGTCACGAAATCCCTGTCTTAGAGTTTTAGGAAATGAGAAACTAACACGGCAATCTGTCCTTTAGTAGTAACTTTGTTTACGCTTTCGCTCTAGCGAATTTTAATACTCCCTCCGTCCCAATTCAATTTTCCCAATTCAATCTTATAGTCCCTCGTTTTATAGATATTTTATCCTAATCAGATAAAAAAATATTATATCTTTCAATCGATAATACATTTTATGTAATATGAATTTTGTTTGCAAGATCTTGATTTAATCTAATAAACAAAGTGTTCGAAATTACCTGAAACATTTTAGATTATAAGATATAATACTTTGAAAAGTGGCACGAACTCCCAAAAGGGACTATAAAATTGGGATGGAGTGAGTAGTTTAGAATATTTTTAAAATATGGGAAGTTACTAAGCAAACAACTATGAAGTAAAACAAGAATTTGCTAACCCAACCAAGAAAACCTAGAAATTGATTTTACTGTGAGTTGTCGTAGATGATGGTTCGATAACACTTTGATTAGCGAATTGTTTTGATTTGGATGCTCCTGACACATATCAAGGATATCATGATGGAGGGTCACAGTTTGGAAGTTGAGTTGGTTTCCTAGGTTTCTCCTTTATTTTGAAGAATTGGTACATTGGGCAATGGGAGTGTCCTGTTCAAGTCATTTACGGGCCTTTTCTGGGCTCACTTTGATGATCGGGATTGTTTACTTCTAAGAATTCCGAGAGGCAGGCAATATTATGTCCATCGGGTATTGAGTGATATGTTTTAGTTCCAATTTAGTGTTTTCAAGTTTGGGCTTTTGACCTAAATGTGTTCCAAAACACATTAGATATATGAATACGGCTGACATAACGTCCTCTGCAAATTTTAAGAAGTGAACGATTCCGATCATTGAAGTGGGCTAGGGGTCACAAATGCCTTGAACAAGACCTCCAGTCCTTTGGGAAACTGGTGAGGATCCTGACCTATTTGAAATTGCTTGTTCTTTAACTTCTTGTGGCTACAACCCCAGTTGTCCACCACATAACCCCTAATGTTGCTTCTAATTTCGTGACGGACAATGTTTTGTAAGCTTGACCCTGATCAACAGTGTTTGGTTGTTGTATGGGGTGATTAGTGGCAAAGGGAGGGGTGTGGCAGGTCTACATGGGTTTAGGTCTGGTATGTAGTGGTTAGTTGCAAGGGGATGGGAAGAGATGTGGTGAAATGGTGTTTGGTGATTTTTTAAAGAGTGTATGGTTACTGTTAAAGGGAGGAAAGACATGTAATCTTAGAGTTACAATTTTAGACCAGGTTACAAGAGTAAAACTACATGTGTCTGTTACTCACCGATAACCGACAACTTTGACAAGGGAGAGTTGTGGAATTGCAAAAGCTGGAAGGGCTTGTATTTGTCAAGAACCTCAGGGGGAGGTAATTTGTTTATAAAAACTTGACCAACTTAACTTAGAGAATTGAACCCACAGAGGAAGAATTGATGATCTTGCGAAAAAGTATATAATTGGCAGAGACAGAGAATGTAAAAAGGTCAAAAGGCTAAATCATAAAGAATAGAAAAGTCAAAGTCAATAAGAAACTATAATATTTTGGCATTTGAAGGGTGAGAAGTAGAAACTTGAAGTGTGAGACTGTTTGCAAGTGACTATTGCACGTAGGTACTAGGCTCTTCAAATTTTTTGGTATTTGACATTTGATGTATCTGTGATGCTCTAAGAGCATCTTGAGCAGATCCCTCAAACAGAAAATGTCAGAAAATTTAAGGGATTAGGCATGAAATATGTGCTCCAGCAAATTCCTCCAACTTCAAATAATTTGAAGTCACCCTTCAAAGTAGAAAACTTTCTAGGGCATAACAGAAGTTAATGTACTTAATCAATTTTAGCATTAGTTGATAATCTTTACACAAGCTGGTCCTTTCTTTGGTTCTTCCCCTTTTATTGGGTTTGCTCTTCCTTTGAATTGTGAAAGACCTAAGAAGCATGGACATTGTTAAAAGGTAGCATGTCCTGTGAACTGCGACATGACAAGGCAGTCATCAACTACTTTTAGTCACATGTTCAGAAACACATGCAAACATATCCTACTATGTATTTTGTATTTTCAGAACTCAAATACGCTTCAAACACTTGGAGAGCACATGTCCATGTTTTAGGTTCAGAAACACGTGATAAGTTGGCATCCAATGATAAACGGACGACTCAGTGTCAAATGGTAACATTTCAAAAAAAAAAGTGTCAAATGGTAATTCCACTTGAGATGATTTATTTTCCTCGTTGAGTTGCATCTAGCCATGGTTGCATATAAAATGGCGATTCATTGTCTCTTCTTTTTTTTTTTTTTTCTGTGAGATAATGAATAGGTGGGGATGCCCTCCAAGCAAATTCCCATGGACATACGATAGCAAAGAGACATGCTATCTACTCAAGGGTAAGGTGAAGGTCTACCCAGCTGGATCTGATAAAGAAGATGAGGCTGTTGAGATCGGTGCAGGTGACTTGGTTGAGTTCCCAAAAGGTATGAGCTGCACTTGGGATGTGTCCGAGACTGTGGACAAACACTATAACTTTGAGTAGTTATATCATGTGAAAGAAAAATAAATCGCTTAGCAAATATTATGGCACTGGCAGATATGTGGACTAGTCTATTTGAATGTCCATTTATGTAACAAACAACGATGGTAGGGCACTTCCTTGTACTGTGGATCGAAGCCCCTGCTATTCGGGTCTCTGTGGTGCACTATGTATGGCACTTCTGTGAATGTTTAGCTTAATGAAAAATAACTCAAACTGTATCCCGATATATTTGGCATTTTCTCGTATTTTGCTCTCTCTCTCTCTCTCTCTCTCTCTCTGCCTGCTTCAGTCTCTATGTCTTTCGGTGCTGGCGTAGTTGTATCATCACTCAAGCTAGCAAATGGTTTGGATTGCTAACATAACCAGACACCATATGTCTGCAATGAAGTTCTTGAGTTTTTTTTAAAGAACTGACCTGACCAAATCCGATCGAGTGGATCTTGTTATGAGGTACCAATCAATCGACTTTTCTCAGCTTCTTACAAGTAAGACCCACCACTTATTGTTAAGACCTGACCTTCAATTTTTGTCTTGACAACCTCTGATTCTGAGTCCTATTTGGACCCAGCTCGTACGGTTAAGAGCAACACTGCCATACTTTGATGCTTGATAGAGCTGAAACTGAGATCCTTGAATAAGATTAACGACAACTCTATTGAATTTCTCTATTGCAGCCAAAATACGACTTGATGAGGGAAATGCTGTAGAACTATGTGTTTTGCGTATGGTGTTGCCGATGTATATAGTTGGGAGCAACTTAGTCCCCTCAAAACCTTTATTTGACACTACCACCTTGTTCGGTTTGGGTTTTGGGTTTTGAGTAAAGAGAAATGAAAGTAATAATTAAAAATTAGGATTAATGATTAGAGAGAGAGAAAAAAAAAAGAGAATAATAATTAAAAATATAGGTAATGATGGGAAAGAAATATGAATAATGATTGAGTAATCATTTAGAAATCTGATTTTGAGACCCAAATCGAACAAGATGATTAGTGTCTATGTCATGCCAACCACGCTATAGCCGTTCCATGCCATGCCTGTGCTGGTTTCATGTTGCTTTCCAACAATAAAATGTTTCGCAAGTTCAATCACCAGAGCAGTTGACACTTCTCCACCATACGCACTAACAACAATTGCTTGCCAAAAGAAAAACAATACTGCCAAAATTTATCATAAAGAAAAATAAAAATCTATGGCTGTGTTTGGATAGATTTTGAAAAGAAATTTTTGAGAAAAAACAAAACGTTGTCGCTTTGGGTGCCTTTGGACAAACTTTTAGGGGCTTGTTGATTATTTTGCAAAACTCGTCGAGAAAAAGACAAGTTTTGGACTAAATTTACTGTCTAGGTTAAAGAAAAGGTGTTTGGGCAATGTGTAGAACCGTAGGTGTCCAGAAAAGGCACTTTACATGTAACCCAAACACTTGGGCTTTTCACTTACTCAAGTAGTCCAAAAAGTCTTGGTAGAAGTTTGTCCAAAGGTGCATGTACTAACTCATTAACATCCTACCGCTTACCAAAAGAAAAACACCAGGACTAAATTTCACATAAAAGAGAATTAATTAGTTCAAGGGGTCAAAACGATTTTACATAGGGAAAAACTGAAGAAAAAGAAACTGATACACAGGTGGATAGTTCTCCAACAATACAACTTCCAGTCATGTTTTCATTGAATTCTCTGTACAGCCAGATTCCTCTTCCTGTTCAAGATCCGGAGAATGGTTGTAAAGATTCCACTCCTTTGGAGGCTCACTCTTGCTCCTTCCATTTGCCAGATTGTTCATTGCAGGCACCCCAGCCGGTTCCCGTTCACTTTCACTTCTCACCGAGTGTCTCTCGGATGTGGCCTTTGGAACTTCATAGAGTGTTATACTGCCACCACCTCCACTTCTAAATAGTGCCTCTTCTTGGTTTTCCTCTTGTGTCTGAAGGGTCTCCAGTATTTCAACCACCTGGCTCATAACAGGCCTCCCTTTAGGATTTTGGCTAAGGCATTGGTACGCTAAGTGGGCCACCTTTAGGGCAGTTCTAGTAGAATATTGTCCTTCCATTCTAGGGTCCAAAATCCTCAGAAACTTCTTGTTATGGATCAAGAGTGGGCGGGCCCACTCGACCAAGTTGTGTTCTCGGCTAGGCCTACTCTTGTCCATTGCTCTCCTTCCAATCAGCATCTCAAGTAACACTACCCCAAAACCATAAACATCACTTCGAGCTGTCAAATGCCCTGTGTCCAGAAACAAATAGAGAGAGATTAATTATGAAGCTGCCTTTGGTTGTAGTTGTGCAAGCATACAGTTGTGTAGAGAAATTATTTTCATACTCCCCTTTCGTACATAAGCATATTACGTTCAACAAAAGTTCGTCTATTTATGAACTCACAATCCACTTTTTCACAGATGAAACGGTAAAATTGCAAAATCACATCGATAATGACAAACAGGAAATGCCAACATACAGAAGGGTAGGGAAAATCATGTGTGTATACAATGCAAGTAAGCCACTCAAGAGAGTTGGTACCAAGGGAAGGAGCTACATAACATGACATAAACCGTAGATTATAGCACGGATTACCCTTTCTCATTATAAGAAATTACAGATGATGTAGATGTATAAAAAAAATTAGGGAAAAAAAATTTCTCACTACTTTCTTCAGGTGTTAGGTGATATTTTAGATCGAGTAACAAAAAAATTGGGGATGCAAGTACTTTCAAGTTCCAAATGATACTACTACTTGGAGCAATCAAACTTGCCTCTCACTGAACAATGATTATCATGTCAGTTCGACTTCGGGCCGCGTATGTTTGTTCAATTGATTATTCTGGAATAGTATTAGTGGATGGAAGCTCGATCTTTTGTAAGTTGATTTGTTCAATGAAAGAGGGGTTTGTTCATAAACTTAGAGGGTGTAAAATGAGGATCAATTTGTCCATCATTACACAGAATTTGCATCAAAATTCTACAATATTTTTGTGAGCTAGGGAGCTGTAGTGAGGTTCTCAATGGCTTTTCAATCTTTTTTCTAAGTATGACTTCTCCTTTCTTCCTCATTCTTAGCTAACTTCCACAAGCACTGTTAATTTGCTTGATCTATTGACGGATTTGTCGTTTTTCAGGCATATGACAAGTAAATAATCACATGCATATATCTGTGTTTTCATATATTGATAGGTGCATGCTGTTTAGATATATACGGCAGTTACAGAGAAGAGGACATGCAAAAACTATTTTGAAGTAAGAGACTTCCAAAAGTTGGGTAGTCACAGAAGTAAGGTTTCCACGTGGGAATTTGAGAGCTTTTGCTGTATGAAACAACTGCTTTCAAAACAATGCAAATCAAATGTCGCCAACAAAAGGGTAGCTTCTTAGCTTCCAGCTTATTAAAACTTGTGCTAGGGAGCCACTCTCTAGTTTCCCTCTATTCTACATACTCTTATGGAAGTATAAAAGAGTGGATTTAGTACAAACCACATGGAGGTGAACCAACTACATTCAACAATCATACCAATTAAGTTCTACAAAGCTAAACCATAAGGGGGTAAAGACAAAATTTGCCCAAAGATTTCTTAGCTGCTCACTACATTTATGTAGTTCTAAGGTGAGTTTTGTTGTTTAGTTCAGTGTAGATTGTACTATTACTGTTTTTTCTACTAAGATAATTAACAGGTGAAAGTTAAGCGCACAATTATGGGCTTTTTTTCTATCTTATGTTCCATTTATTGATCTTTTTTTTTTTTGAATCGAGAACGCTGTAATGAGATGTCATTTGGGATACGCAAGTATCAATGAATGAACTGTGATGCATTCCTACTTGCTATGGATGACTCACCAGTCATAACATACTCGGGGGCTGCATACCCATATGTGCCCATGACTCGTGTTGATACATGGGTCTGGTCTCCCATAGGCCCATCCTTTGCAAGCCCAAAGTCGGATAGTTTTGCATTAAAATCCTGCCATCATTATTAATAGAAACAAAAAGAAAATTATTCCAGAGAAGAAATCACAGAATTCACAAATAACTTCACTAATCGCACCAACTTTCGTTTTTCAAAAGGAGTTGGTTATAGTTATGTGCAAACTCTATTTGAATAGAGCATCGAAAATCAAGACTCTGGATGCCTAATATAATCTTTTAAGAATTTTCAGTCAATAAGTCAAATCGTATGCTATTCTAACAGGGAAATGAAATTTCCAAAGAAGAACTACACAATTAAAAACGATTTCACTGCTGTGTCATTCTCCAAAAGAAGTTGGTTAGAGCATCTCGAGCCCTTACTCAACTTTAGACTCAAGAGTAAAAATACCCAAAACACTACTCCACTCCTTCACCAAATCAAGAACCAAATTGAGTTTTACTCAAAATTTTCACCAAATTTGGTGACACCCAAACCCAATACCAAATTTCCAACGGCTATATTTTGGTGGCAGGCTGTGGTGTTGTTGGTGGACTCGTCAAGGGAACACATCTGGGGTTTTGAGTTGCTCCTGATCTATGTACTATAGCAACTGAAGCTCCTTCTTCTTCTTCAAACTATCAAGACTCAATCCGCAACCTATTCCCACCGATGTGGCGGTTGCCGCCACTGATAAGTGAGTTTCAGAGGGGTTGGTGGAGTGGCGATGGAGCTGGGTTTGATGGATCTGGTGGATTTGGGGAGAGAGAACATGAAGGGAGGAGGGAGTGGATTAGTGGGTCTGGTGGAGAGAGAAGCAGTCCATGGGTTTGATGAACTGTGGTGCAGGAAGGATTGCAGTGGGGGTAGGGAGGAGAGGTTTCCCTGTTTTCGGTCTGGTGAAGGGAAGAGAGGGAGGAATAAGACTGTTTTTTGATTTTTTTAAAAAACAGAATTTGAGTTTTAAAAAATGGGCTCCCGTTGGATTGAGCCATACCAAGTGGAGCTTTTGCCCAAATTTTTAATCAAATTTGAGTAACAACTTGGGCAAGGGCTGGAGATGCTCTTTCAGTTTCATAAATCATTTCCTTGTATAGAAACTCTAAATTCCATATCGTGCATGCCTAATATCTTATTTTCCCAAGTTTCTCAAAAGATTTTATCAAAATTTGATAAAATCACCCATTGATTTTATCAACCCTCCTCATTTGATAAAATCAAGGGTGATTTTATCAAATCTTGATTTTAGCTTTGATAAAGATAAAATCAAACAATAAACTCAGCCTAAAACTGGCTATGATGGTATAACACATATTTCTGCAGGGATTTCATTAGTTAAAAACAGACATTGAGGAACAAAAGTTTGAAATCATGACACTGAGAGAACTAACTGCGTCTAGCAAGATGTTTGATGTCTTGAAGTCCCGATAAATGATAGGCCTTTCTGAAACATGAAGAAACGCAAGCCCTCTTGCAGCATCTAAAGCAATCTTCATTCTTCTTGACCATGTTAGCGTAGTACAAACTCCTACAAGCACAAGCCCATGTAGTAAGTAGTCACAATCAATATTGTAACTCAACAGACGATCTTGTCAGTGTGGCAGCTGTGGTCTAAACTACTTGAAAAGGTCAGCATTCATTTCCAGCATTTCCTGCAAAACTCTTTTATTTCTCTGAGGCCCACATGTTTTGTTCTTGTTTTCCATATCGAAGAGAAGTGAAGAGAAGAATACGGTAAGGAACCTTGATTGTGGAAATAAATAGAAGTCCTTTCAACAAGACGACTTGAGCACTCTTTTGTTTGTAAAAAAGGTTTCACTCTAACAAGAAGAAGAAGTAATGAGACATCCATCAACAGAATAGATTTACTGGAGCAGTCGAGTGAGTTCTGTCTCTAATAGTGTCATTTGATCTGAAGTACTTCATTTCAATGCCAATATCTGAACAAGCTGAACTAATTCCTTGTGATTCGAAATATTAACCTTTTTGCAGTTCAGAAATATCTGAAATATGTAATGCTCTCCATTATTTCTGGAGGGCAAAAGGTGCTTAATCCCAGAAGTATTCTCGCGATTTTATATTACTTAAGAAAAGCACATGCGTGATGCATCAGCTAAATGTTCCACCTATATCCAAACTCAATCTTTTCTCTTGGGAAATAACTTCAAATCAACAAAGGTAAAAGCAAACAAACTTCAGTTCACAGGAAACACCATGTAGAATCAGAAGCTAGGGGAAATACTTGATTCTGTTAGGCTTTTCCTGCCAGTAGGGGAATTTTCTTTTCCCGCCGTGCACATTGTAGTTTGTTTACTACTTTTATTTTCATTCTGCATTGTAGTCATGAATAGGTGTGGAGGAAACTGGAGAGTGCTCAACTGCCGCAGTGTCCTGTCGCATGGAAAAGTGGGGCCTAGCTGTTTCATGAGAACTTTTATACACCTTTGATGTTTTATGCACTGCAATATGATTCTATGAATGATGAGAACTGCTAAAGAAGTCCTATGCCTTGTATTATGAATGATGCTGAAGAAGTTAATTAAAAAAAAAAATCTATGGGAGAAAATCAAAGAAAGAAGTGTGTGCCAATAAGGCGAGTTTTGGAGGGATAACATCAGAAATTGAATCTAGTTTGCTTGTCAAGTAGCATCTTTTAATCATGGATCAAGTATCCAAGTGGAGATTCCTCCACAGATTCTACTATTAGAAAACATCTAATAGTCAACTTAGTACTCACTTCGAAAAAGGTGTTTTTCCAGGCTCCCAGATGCCATGTACTCGTAGACTAACAGCCGGTGTTCATCTTCGCAGCAGTAACCAATGAGCTTTACCAGATTTTGGTGACTGAGCTGACCCAAATAGCTCACTTCCGCCTGCACACATACAACACACAGATTAACAGAGTAAATTCTCCATTTTAAAATGCAAAATCAACCCCAAAAAAACAAGTTTCTCTCTTTCACAAGGAACGTCTGACCTAACAACAACGAACTAATATTAAGAAATGAAAATACATAAGGATTCCATATACCTTCTTTATTTCTCATACTCATAAGCCATTATCAAGAGAAAAATACTTGTCTAAGCAATACAGGTATGAGACTATTCACCCAACTTGTTAGAGTAGAGAAGGGCCATGATGTACGGCTCATATATGAAACTCAAACTTCGCAAATGTCTCAAGAATGATGGCTACAATAGCCTTGATTCTTTGGTTAATGAAATTTTCAAATCTAAGCAATCAATTCAGTACTTAATATTTAATACAATTTGTGGTTTGTCTTTTCCATGAACTCCCATTTAACAGAGCAATGAAATTCATGAGTTTTCTACTCCAAAACGAACGGGAGAGACTGACTGAGCCAATCACTAATTAATACAAATTTGAAGGCTGAATAAGAAGATAAATGAACTACCAGAAGAAAAGCGCAAAAAATGCAAGTAGAAGAATTACCAGCCACTCTTTGTCCCCTTGAAACCCTTCAGGATCAAGCTCCTTGATTGCAACATTTGTGGTCTTGTAACCTGGCCTCACAGTCTCATCTATAACTCCTTTATACACTACCCCAAAACCACCCTCACCTAGTACTTTGTCAGGCCGGAAGTGCTTTGTGGCCAACCTCATCTCCTCATACGTAAAGATATCAACATTACTATATCCAGGGTTTTGTCGAAGGTCCGTCACATTCCTGGGAGTCCCTGAAGTGATTCCTGCAGTTTTAAAGTCCGGCGACTCTTTTGTACTTGATCTGGTAGGATATGTCAAAGAGCCATTGCCTGTTTCAACCGAAACAATCACAAGAAGAAAGGGAAGTGTTACAATCAGTTATCTCATCACAACTCACAATTGCTTTCTACTTCACTACATTGACAATGCCCTCAAACACAAACGTTTGCCCAATTAATTTCACATAATTGGATCCTATCTGAAAGCAAAATAAATAATTATACATTATACATATATCAATAACTAATTCTCGACCAACCAGTAGTCAAGTTGATCCAACAATTGGTCAACTTTTCGAAGAGACCGTATAAAAATCTTGCAATTTTAAATTACAAGAGATCCATAATATTTTGGATTGTTTTAATTTACCACCAACCAGGCATAGTTATTTGTAGTTGGAGAAATTCAAAATGACCCACTCCTCTCTTTTTTCTTTTTTTCTTTTTTACAATGACAGGGAGCTTTAGGCCACTTATGATTTGGATGAATTCACAATAAATCTGTCAAGCATCACATTACAACATAACCACAATTTGTATGGGAGACTTTATAGTGATATACTACACACATTGACAAAGAAACCACATTGAGGGTAAACAAAACCTTTACTTTACTGGAGAAAGATACTAACAGACAATAAAACTAAAGGCCAACAAACGAAAGAAATAACTGCAAATGAAATTGGAAAAGCGTAATACAAGAGAAAGAATAGGAAGCACTACCTGACGGGTTCTTAAGAGGGAAATGGTTTAATGGCTTCTCATTTTCACAGCTGAAACAAGTACCCATTACAAAACACCAGATTTGCATATCACTCCTCCATCTTCACAAATTACAAGAATAGCAAATCAACCTCTACTAGAAGATTCACTTGCCTTTTCTTTTCGCAGATAACAGATACAAGAAGTACAACTTCATCCAATAGGACTCATCTCAACCAATGGGGTCATCCCCAAAACTTCCATTTTCCATCCAAATCACAGTGAACACATATGGGTTTCTCAAAACCCTAAGATGGGTCGTCGGAATTCAATGGTAATTGGCCGGAATCCGATCTGGGTCACTAGAAAATAGAGCCCTTTTCAAGTTTGAACACTGTGGAGAGTTCTCTGAGAAATACAGATAATGAGAGAGAGAAAGAGAGAGATGGGAAGTTTTTGCTAGGAATAATATTGGAGTAAATCTGGCATTGTACGGTCAGTGGTTTTGGGAGAGTAAGGCCTAATTTGGCTAAAAGTAAAAACTTAGGTTATTGGTTTTTTTGTTCTCTCTTTATTCAATTTTTTTTTTCATTTGTGAGTTTCTCGTCAAGATTTTGTGGTTTATGGATTCTTCTCGACGAGACGAATCTAACGAGTATAAAATTTTGGTCAAAACTCAATTTTTTTTTAATAAAGCCAAAATAGGTGGATTATTGGCGAATAATCCACATATTTTGGCTTTATTCAAAAAAAATTGAGTTTTGACCAAAATTTTATACTCGTTAGATTGCCTCACCGTCAGTAAAATTCATAAACCACAAAAATCTCGAATAAACTAACAAAAAAAAAAAAAAATCGGAGCAAAACAAAAAAAACTAATAATCCAATTTTTACTTTTAGGCCAAATTAGGCCTAAACAAACAAAAGAGTCTGAACGGTGAAGTGTCTTAAAGCATGAGCGCCAATTCCTGGTGGGCCACATATCCAATGTTCATATCGAGAGTACCTTTTTTGAAAATAAATTTCAAATTTGACCCCGAGGTTTGGGTCACTGCGACTACACCCCTACCTCTCCACCTTTTATTCATATTTTTACTTAAATTTTAGTAAATGCTTCATTTGATATTGTGTACTCCAATGGGTAACCTAAAATTTAAGTGCAAATTTTAGTAAACGGTTCATTAACAGCAAAAATTTAAATATGAGAGTCTCAAATTTGTCTTCAAAATTTGAGTAAGGGTTTGGGTCTAACTTTATTTAAGTTTAAGTTTGAATAAAAACTCAATTTTATATAGGTATGGGTAAGGAGTGGATGAGTGTTTTAAGGGTTTTTATTCAAATTTTGAGTTTAAGTAAAAAAAAGAGTTAACGGGTTGAGTTGCTCTTAGTAGAACTAGTAAAAGGTAAAGGTGCACACAGTCTGGATTGAATCAGTTCCCTCAAAATCCAATAATTCGACTAAAATTAAGAACCAAAACCTAACCAATAAATGTGTAGAACTTGTCCAATCCAAACCGCAAGATCGAACCGGCTTTGATTCGGCTTCGGTTCTACCCGATTAGCATTGGAACACTTTTTTCACAACACATGAATTCAAAAGATTATTTCAAATTTGGAGCACCAAACAACTCATAAAATAATTATGGTCATGTTCGGTTAACAGTTTTGGGTCTGTTTTGGTTTTGCTTATATCATCATTTCTCTCTCTCTCTCTACCTCTCTACTTATTACATCTACTTACATCATCAAAACTAAACAGTACAAAACTAAATTTGTTAACCGAACAAGCTCTATAATATTTTATGAGATTCAAAACCAAATATGGTCCACATGATACATAAAGTACTTGACAATCCACCATCAATAAAATGACTCCTAAAATTGATGAAAACAACCAATAAAGTAGCTAAAACAAATAATGAAATAGTCTACAAACAAGAAAAATAAATTCAGCAGGACGTCTTAGTAGGGAATTAAAATTAAAAATTATGCATTAATAGGGTAACATAGTTATAGTAATATATTAAAGACTTGCTAACAAAATAAATTTCCACTCTAAATAGACAAAAAAAAAAAAAACATTACTAAGGGAAAAAAATACTTTTATAACCGAACTATAATTACATGTTCTTATTTTTTCCAAACAATAACCAGTCCAGTGAACTACATAACCTAACTAAATAGAATGATTCAGTCCGTTTCGGATTGATTTAATGGTTATATATGATTTCTTGTGCACCCCTAGTAAAAGAATTCTAATGCCCTTGTCCTCTTCATCATCCCTCCACTCTATTACAACTCTTCTCTCTCTCGCCCCTCCAAAAGTCAACAATACTAACTTAGAGATCTTAATTCACCAGAAGCTTATCCATATCTCGGAAATAGGAATTGGACACATCTCTGTACTTGAACTTCATCTTTGAGTTATTGCCAAATCGATTATGGAAAAAAAAGAAATCTACGAGAGAAAACAAAAATAACTAGACCCAATTCATAAACTCTTCTCCCTCTATATATATGCTCCCTCCGTTGCAAAATGATAGATAGTCTATTTTGGGACTGCGTGTCATTTTTAACTGCTTATATCTTTTAGTTTGTAATATTTTTTGTTATTTTAATTTTTTTTATAATAGAACTAATTAAGATCTATCAAACAAAATTTGTAATGCATATTATTTTAGGTTGACATTAAAATATATAAGCCGTTGAAAATAGCTGTGTGAAAAAACAGAAACTAGAGGAGTACATACATCCATGTAATTCAAAGGATATATACTTTAGTGTATAACAATACATGATAAACCCTGTGTTCCTAGTAAACATGATTAGCTCAAAACTGATTTAGATCAGCTTCCATTCATCAAAAAGCCAACTGATAAACCCAGAAAAGTCAGGCAAAGAGGGCCAGAAGAACCTGAAAATGCAAACAAAGTGTCAAGGAGGCTCATAATGATGTCATGCTCTAGGTGTCTGCAAAATAGGCATAATTTGAGATTATGCAAGAATGTCATCCACCCTAATTCTAAGCTACTGAAGAAAAAAAGGGACACCTTCATTTCAGGTATAAGGATAATACCACCAAATATTATAAGCTTATTCAAATATTATGCATTGTTTTAAGCATTTAGATGTTGCTAATCTTTGGCACCAAATGGAAAGAATAAAGGTCAAAGTGTACCAGGCAAACAAAAGAGAGCTACAAGTGTTCCGCCCAAAGCCACTCATGTATATTATGCTACAAGCTTATTCAAATTTAACATTAATGTCTTGTACTACGATCTTAAGTTAATGTGTTATATATATTATGCGTGTAGGATTCTGTCCATACTACCAATCCTAGATTTTACACAAGACATGCACAACAATTTTCTCAAAATTGAGAATGAGAGTTTTGTACTCAAACAAGCCAAAGTACTTCATCTACGACCAACTTAGTTTTTCAGGTAAAACACTTTCGGATTTTATGGTCATAACTCGTCTATGTAATGGTTTTCATTGTTATACCTGATGGGGCTTTGGTTGTGCAGGGAAGGGAAAAGCTTACTTGCGTTGGTGGAAAAAGATCAGCAATTGCTTCTGCTGCTAGGGGAAGGATAGGGTGGTGTGGGCAGCCGCCACCCAAGTTGAGGTTCTCCACTCGAGAAGCCATTAAAATTAAATGACTTCCGTGCCTTATTTTGGGAAAGATTTTTATTACCGGTTTTTCATAACCATAATATCTTAGGTTAATTTCGTAGCCATATGCGAGGGGAAGGGTTTTATAACGCCCCTCTCACCCAACATAGAGTCGGCCTCTACTTGGTGTTTGTGGAATTTTGAAAACATTTTTGTTTCCAACTCTGATCAAATAAAAGAGGGGGAGAATAATACAGAAAAGAGCTTTAAACTACAAACACATTACGTGCACATGTGTGAACTGTGAACACTTTATAATGTGCATGAGATGGCATGGAATGATTAAATACACAACAAAACAGAACTTGTTCTCTACGACTAGATCTGAGCGCTCAAGAAATAGTTCTGAGCGCTTAGATGCCGCATCCTTGCAAACAAAATGGACTGTTAAAATGGAAAACAGATAGGAAAAACATCGTGGACGTTGCTCCTCCGGTTGGAAAAAGTTTGTTTTGAAAATAGGAGTCACCACCTGGGTTTTAGAAAATGGTTTAGGACTCGAGAAACCGTTTTGAAAATGATTTTGAAAATAATGTGACTCTCACGGTTAAAAAAATAGTTTGAAAACTAGATATCATTTTGGATTCAAGAGCCAGATTACGAACGGGGAAGGGTTTTATGGCACTCCGCTCGCCCGATTAAAAATCAGTCTTTACTACATATTTGTGGGATCTTTAGAAAACATTTTAATGCAAAACTTTAATAAAATAATCAGTTTATCATGCAAAACAAATAATTAAACATTGAAATGAACAACACATAATATAAATAAAGAAATAACAGTAAGTAATTAAAAGGAAAATCAAATTTCCAAACTGTTTTTGAAGGAAAATGATTTAAAAAATTCTAGTTTTTAAAAGAATGTCGTGCGGCACTCCAAGTGTACCGTGCGGTACAAGTGGTGTGTCGTGCGGCACTGTTTATTCTGCAAACAGTTTGAAAACTTGATTTTTCAACAGAAAACAAAATGGAAGCATGTTTGTGATAAAAACTAATGAAAAACTAAGATCATGTGGAACCGGAAAACTCTATTTTTGTATAAAAATGTTCCTCCTCAATCAACACAATAATTTCATTATACGGCGTAATCACGGAGGCTTTTGATTTAATTGTTCCTACTGAAACATTATTCTATCAAGCACAAAAATGGTATATAGGAATTACCTTGTGCTTAGTTTCACCCCTCAGAGTACCAAAGCCATGGGCTTTGGCGCTAAAACAAAATTTTCACCTTCGAACGAAAACTCCGGGAACGAACACCCTCCTTGAGCTTCTAGCTTTGGCTTCCAGCTCCTTCGTGCTTCTGGCCTTGCTCCCATACGCCAATGAGGTTGCTTGGTTTCTGGGGCTAACGGAATAAGGAATGGCTAGGACGCGATTTCGGGCCGGAATAGAGTATTGGGGATTTCGGGATTTGAACTGGGTTTTCTTTGAGAGAGTAATTTGGTTATGCCAGTCAAAATGCTTCAGGGCGAAGTAAACTTGGTGACCAAGGTTGCCAAACAATGCCCCACAACACTGAAACTATACCGTGCAGTACACAAATTGTGTCATGCGGCACTCTTCCACTGCCATTGTAAGAAAAGGACGTCATACGTGACTGAGGGATCGAGCATCGTGCGTGAGAGTTGAGTGTCATGCGGCACTATTGACCATGTCGACTTCCTTTTGACTTGGAGGGTATCGTTCCAAGAGGCTTTCCGAGCTTTTTTTTCATCATTAAGGATTAAAAACGTGTACAAGAATTCAATTTTAGGGTGTCTACAAAATTGTGGGACACCCCACAGAATGAAATGTGGGATTCACAGATATGGGAATGACCAAAAATCCCAACTTATAGATTTGAGCGCTTAGAAACTGGTGTTGAGCGCTCAATACCATTTTAGGGCATTGAGGTTTCGAACCTCGTTTTTATTTGCAATAAAGGCCAGCTGGACTTGAAATCAGTATGGAAGGCTGAATGAGCCCTGTGGCCACCCTCAGTTTTGATCAAAACAATGATTTACTTAAGGTTTTCTACCTTTTTGTAGCTTGAACAATGCTCTTTGACACTTTGGAGGTTGAAAAAAAATGGTTGAAAGGGGTTTTCTAATTGAGAGACTTTGTATGAGAGTATATACCAAGATTTTAGTAGAGGTTTTGAAGGTTTTTTTTAAAAATTTTTTGGGAGTTTTCTTGGAGATTTTTGGTGATTTTTAGCCACTTAAAAACTAAAAAACTAAAAATCAGGATTTAAGGGAGTGTGCGGGAATAAATGGCTAATATGTGGTGTCTGAGGTGGTGAAGTGTATCCGGTGACTTTAGAGAGTGGAAGGGGGGGTTTTATAGGGAGTTTTTAAAGGAATCTCATCATGGGTCAATGTTAGGAGAAGGGAGGATAATCATGATGATTTTGGGTGGAGGGAAAGCGTTTGCCCAATCAAAATTTGCACAGTACGCCGCTTGACAGATGCTCTGCACAGTTAGGTGCTCGCAAAGGACTTGAGCACTCATGAGTGGGACTTGAATGCTCAAGAGTCACTCCTGAGCATTCAAGAATGGACAACATTCAGGTTTGACTGGTCAACACTTAAGTTTGACTGGACAGTGCGTTTAAACACTTAGGTAGTGGTTTTGAACGCGGGTTTTTTGTTTTGAAAATATTTTTCTTTTGATTTAAAAACAAAAAGAGCATTGTACCTTGCTTTCCAATGCGTGTTTCGATCTATTTTTATTGGAGAGCCAACCGGCCATTGCTTAAAGACATCTTTAGAGGGTACATATTGTGGTGTCTATAGGTGGATCCTACGCAAACTAAAACTTTATTAAGTGGTAGTGGTTCAACACTTTTTTTGGGAATTATGGTAGTAGTTCCATGCAAACTTGTTTTAATTTGCGGTAGTGATACTACTGAAACTTGTTTTAATAATGACATTATGCTAGTAGGTTTGCTCTGTCTTTTGGCATAGTCTTACAAATCTGAGCAGTTTGCATGTTACATGTTTTGGAAAATTCTAGGATTTTCATTGTCTTTGTATTGAATGTTGGTGTAGCGGCCGGGTTAGGGGTGCAGAGGGACCCTCTATTCCCGGGCGGTTCAGAGAGACCGGGACCTCCATGGGAGGGCCGCCTCCGCCGAGGAGGATTTGCTTCGGTGGCGTTGACCGAGTCTGGAGCACCTCGCCTCGGGAACGCGAGTCCCCCGGGTTCTCCGGCTCGTTAACTTGGTCCGTGGGGGCCCTCGGCGAAGACCTCGGCAACCCGGATCCGAACGCTCCTTAAGGGGACGAGTCGATTGACCTCGATGCCCGGGGGTCACGCCAGCTGGCGGGGGGCTCGATCGAGGCACATCTGACAGTTTGGGCAACACATTAATGAGTTCAACCACCCCACTTGCATCGCATTTATGGCGAGCCACCAATCCTGCAGCCTACACCTGCAGGGAGGAAGGTGGGAGATTTGATTGATGGGAATATCTCTCAGGGGACGGCTCTGGAAGGCGGCCGAGGATCCATTTGATAGATGGGTGTCAGCCCGTGCATTCAATGCGGCGATAAGGATGGGGCGCGTGAGGCCCCCGAGGGGCGTGCGGGACACGCGCCCCCGTGCCTATAAATATGCTCCTCGCCCACATCATACGGGGATCGGGTCTTTGACACTTTTCTCTCTACGAAAAGCATAGAGTTGCATTTTTCTTAGTCTCGACTAAACTTCTTTCCCCGTCGCTGACTTAGCCATCAGAGTGCCTCCCTGAACTACCTTCGTCCGGGCTAGACACTAACGTGGTTGTTCCCTTGTGTAGGTTCACCCCCGGCATTCACCAAGGATCCCTACCACTTCCTCCGGTGAGCTCCCAAGGATTCCATCAAGGTCCATATGAGCTCCTCCCCCACAGTACAGTACCAGGTGACCAAAGAGGTCATTCTGGAGAAGCGTTCCCCACAGCTGGGTACTTCTGGATTTGTACTCAGTCTTTTGTATTGAATGAGGATACTTATATGGAACATTTAAAATTGTAATTAATGAATTCAGGGCATTATGTTTTAATACTAATGGTTGCAAGTATGTTGTTATTGGTTCCATTATGAGCATATTGAAATCTGGGCAGTTTGTTGCTAATAACAAAACATTTCATTAAAGTTGAAAATCACCTATTACAGTTCATCTCTTGCTCACATTGCATATGCATTTCATTCACATCACATGCACAAAAAATTACCCAATACCTAAAACCCTTACAACTCCTTAGCTGAGTACAAAAACCATAATGGGGATAGCAAACAACGTAGTCCACAACATTCCTCATTGCCTTGTCTCTTTTGTCGCACTCTTCTCAAGCTTCCTATATAGCCAACCAACATTTTGAAGAAGCTTATCTCTTCCACAATTACAAATTGAGGGTCAATCCATTAAAAAAAAGTCACATTTCTTCCTTTTCTTCAGATACACATTCATAAACTATCAATACCATGGTTTTTACTGATTCATAATTAACCTATGTTTTAGTTGGCATAACCATATAACCTCTTTCCCTGAGGTTTGCAAATATGTTAGATGTCTACACTGGGCAATTGGACTGCAAAGGCAACATTGGTGCATCCTTCGGCTTGCACTTGATGGGCTCCTTGAAGTTTGAGAATATGGCATTTTTAGAGGGAAGAGAGAGTGTGTTAAGGATTGAGGAGTTTGTATGCTTTGTTTTTGTGAAATCGAGGTCCATAAGCCTTGTAAATAATTACTAAGGGTATTTAGGCATTATAAAAGTCGTTTTGGAGGGAAAAGTCTCTCCTTTCACTTTTAGTATAATTTTTAGTAAAAGATTTCTTAACAATTGCACTTTATTCAAAAGTACAAGGGGTGCAAGTGCCGCAAAATGGAGTTCAGGGAGTCTCTGCAAATAGGACAAAGTCCAAGGGTTGTAAGTGCAAATTCCGCAACTTTTTTTAAAGTTAACCATAGTTAATTTGCCGGCTACCTTTCTATTAATCCAACTCTTCAACGTGTTAACTTTGTTAAAAGTGAAATCGATTATTCGTTTCCCCGAATAACAACATTGATTAAAAGAAAATTAAAATTTTTTACTCCGTTTCTCATTAGCTCTATCACTGGATAAAACTGTGTACAGAATTACGTGTACAAATTTTGTAAAACTTGGTTGTTTTGGGCACACTTCGAGTTTTACACGGATGATCGAAACCGTTTATGTTTTTCAAAATAATGTTTACTAGTCCATTGTAAAAAATTAGCTCAATCGGTTCATCCAGTTTTTAACGTTGAATCAAAAACTGGACCAATATCCGATTAAGCTTATTTCTAGCGGGGTGCTTATAAATATTATCGGAAAAAAAATATGAACAACTTTGATCATCCTTTTTGAATCCAGAGTGAACCCCAACACAACATATTTTTACGAATCTATACATCGAGTCTGTACGAGTCGTTCTCATTTTTATTTATTTTCAAAGACAATGTTTATCTACACGATATGGTAATGTACTCACGGAAAGTTTCACAAATAGTAAAGTCAAATAAAATTGACATTTGTTAAATTTTTTTTTTTTAAAAAAAAGAAGCCATCTGCTAAGTCTTTTATTTAATTTTAACAGTGTATAAATCTTTGACTTTTAGAAAATGGATTCCGCATTCACTAAAATCAATTATTGAAAAACTCTACCTCAGTTGACTCGAAATTTCAAATCTATTACGCCACTGCCCACGTCATTGCCTAAGGCAGAGATTAAATAAAATACAATATTAAACACGTGGAACCATAATTAACAAATCAGGGCTGGCTCCATCTTTCGTCGAAATCTCTCATGCAGTTGCTAATTAACATTGATTTTTTTAGAATTTATTTGTCAACCCATTCAGCCCTAATATTAAGCTCGTTGCCTTTCTCTGAATTTTTAATATTTTGATTCACCATGAGTACTACTTGATAGAGATGTAAATTCAACGCTTCCAATTTCAAATCAGAGTGTATTTAATTTATTAATAGTAGAATCATGATTCGTTTTCGAGCGAACCTAATATAATCTCAATTGATATTTTATTTGATGAATCCAATTTAGCTCCATTAGATTTTCCTTTTAAGCTATATATGAAAAATATAAATACAAATAACTTGTAAAATGTTTCTAGATTTTTTAAAAATATGACCTGAAAAGAGTAAAAAGAAAAAAGAAAAAAAAGAGAGAGCATAAAGGCTTCCTTGGCAATAATTTATGTATATAAAATACGTGGAAAAGCTAAAAAAAATCAGATAAAATCAACGTTTGCTTATCAAACCTGCAAAGAGTACAAAAAAAGAGGGTAAAGGTTGACTTGAAAATAATTTATAAAACATGTGAAAAAGTTTTTTTTAAAAAAATCAGATAAAATCAATGTTTAATTTGCTAAAATCAACAGTTGATTTTAACAAATGAGGAAGTCATTTTCTAATAATCAAAGATTTTTGGGAAAACTCCCCCAACGTATAGTTTTTCTATTTTCCCAAACATAAGCTCAGCCGTAGGATTTATGTATTGATAAACAATTGGATTTATAAGTTTGAAAACCATCCATCTCAGACGTAAGATTTTTGTGGACAATTGTAGACCATTGGATTTTTGCATAATTTTTTTAATTGAGTTGTTTTACTATATAGATTGGTCGACTCTGGTATTTAGGCCAAGTTTTGCTAAAGGACTAAAGCCAACAAAATATGTTTTTGGGATATGTCATTTTCATCACATGCATCAACTAAAAGGCTAAATAGTGGATTTAACTTGTCTAAAGTCCATAAATTATAGAGACTTTTTGTGGAAAACTTGCTGAAGCTTTGAAAGGAGAAGAGAGGAGAAAATAAGAAAAAAAAATGTATTGATAGAAATTATAAAAAGTCTTTTCATTCCCTTCGTGTTATTCTAAAGAAGAAAAAAGTGAAATAAAAATTTAAAAAAAAAAAACCCAAGGAAAACAGTTGCCCTGTTCCATTAGGTGGATTATTGATCTTTTGGTTTTTCATATTTTATGAGATATGTCATTCTCTTCACATATATTAACAAAATATCAAAAAAAAATTAGAAAATCAAAAAGTCAGCATAGTATTTGACTCGTGACAGCTTTTTTGTGTATTATTTTTATTTTTATTTTTAGGAGTATTTAATAAGATCAAAACAAATATATGCCCACTAGCACATAATTTGATCCAGGCCGATCATTTTGTGACATAAAATTTGGGATGCTGACCATTGAGAGAAATATGTATAAATTGACTATAGTTTGTTTGTAAATATTTGTTGGTATTTATGATTCTCTGTTTGACTAAAGTTATGATTTTGACATTTTCTCCACGCGTTTGGGAATCGCTGAATGGATTACACCGTGTGGGCCTGGGGTTAGACACGACAATTAAACGTAGAATGTCGGGGCAAGAATAGGAGTAGGTTTTAGGAAAAATTATAGTCCTAGTGGTCTTATTTGTTTATCTGTTTAATTTTAATTTTAGTTTAAACAAAATTATATAACCAAACACAGCTAATATATTCTTAAAACTTTAGAGTTTGACGATTCCTAAATGGAAAATTATGGCTATCGTTAAAATTTAAAAAGTGCACTAATATGTGTAAAAATTTGTTGTTTTTAAAATGTGTAAAAAATACAGTGAAATACGTGTTGTTTTGTCTTTTTCTTTGTTATTGTCAGCGTAAGGAACTGACAATAAAAGGAACCCTCATAAAATAAGGACTAAAGTTATAAATTTATCAATGTAATAAACGTTTAAGAGAATCTAGTACTAAATGGGATGTGATCAAGAATGGAACCAGAATTTGTGAATGGGGGTCGAATTAAGAAGAGTAAGCACAAGTACCACCATTAATATGTATACAACTAAGTAGATTGTTGATCTTCTAGTTTCAATCAACCATTTAAATAGTCGTAATTGTTCAAATTCTAGATGCCAAACGATATTATATTCAAAATGATTAAACTTCATTCTTGAAAATGTTGATTGAACTTTCAAATTCCTAAACGTACTTCCCAATTGGTTATGTAAACTTGAAGTATTTGTAATAAAATAAAAATAAAAAAATGGGGAAACTACAGGGGACCTTGTCCCCCATAGCTCTTTACTGGTTCCGTCTTTGGATGCGATGTAAGGTTTTTCTTACTTTTTTTTCCCTTTGAATCCTTCCCCCGGGGAAAAAATCCTAGAGAGTCCTATATATCTAAATGTAAAACTACCTTGTTTTGGGTGGAGGGGAAATCAAAGTTGTGGCAACCCTATCATTATAATCCTCACGAGGATACAAGAATATTGATACCCCCTGGGCTTAATCGGACAAGACAACGATGATATTTTTAGCAGTCCGAAAAGTACTTTTGAGGTAATTGCAATCCATCGACAGCCAAGATTTTAGCATTCAAAGCATGGGAATCCGAGTCTCTTAAAATGTGTGTCTAGGATCATGTTGCATCTATGGATGTAACAGTTGTTATGTGTTGCACCTATAGACGCTATGCATTGTTGGTCTATAAATAGGACCATCAACCTCAAGGAAAGGATGACCTAGAAGATACGTGTGAGGAAAATATATGACAAAACTTTAGAGGAAATTTGAAAAGGTAGGAAACTTTAAAAAATTATGAAGGATTAAGGGGAATCTCTAGGAAAAATTTAAAGAGAGTGCTAGTATTGCCACTATTTTGTGTTTTTCTCCTTGAGCATTGAGGCTTATTGTGATGACCATCCCCAAGGTATATGACACTAACACTGCAATATTAGAGGTAGAGCCTCGCTCTTAATGGGTCCATAGTCCCTAATGATATACACTTCTTACAATACCATGCACCTGTAAGGTTGGCTCACAAATCAAAAGACGCGACCTTATCTTCTAGAAGTTGAATGTTAGAGACAATTGTTGTAGCTCAAGGATTAGAGAAGAATAAAATATTCAAGGGGCTTGTTTTGGAGCGCCTCATCACTTCAAAGCCATCGAAGCCTCTACGCCCTATATATAACTATTGTAAGTGTGAGTTGAGCTCTAGTTGAGGGTGCTCCTCTTTCGATGTATATTAGTTGTTCAACATAATCGAAAATTTCCTCTTTTTTTGATTCATGATTTGGGTGTGATTGGAGTATGATCCGTGAGCGTGCACAACAGTACCTATATGAGTGTGATTTATGCTACCTTTATAAGACTTTGAGCATGTCTCAGAGCTCTTACTTATACCCAGACAAGCATGACATGACAATACTATAGTGCCAACTTGTTGTGAGATTAACCAATGAGACAAAGTCGTGTGGATTAACATGAATCGGTTAAATCACATAAATGCAATTTGGTTCAAAGAGTTTTAACTCTACCATCATTCTTATGAGATCCAATTCATAAATCTTGAGGTGAGGTTAAAACCTACAACTACTACACTAATGTATGCTTTTTCGTGCTCCTCTTATTTTTGAGTATGTCCGTGGGTGGACACCAGTTGATTCCACATTTAAAAACATTTGGGTAAAAAAAGAAAAAAAAAAATGCAGGGAGCTTTTTCATGCTCCTCTTATTTTTTTAGTGTGTCCGTGGGTGGACGCCGGTCGGTTCCACATTTAAAAACATCCGGGTCAAAAAAAGAAAGAAGAAAATTACGGGGAGTATTGGAAATAGTGTTTCAAATCATGCATCCCACATTGTCTATCTAATAATCGTTTTATGGTTTTATGCATATAATTAATTGGACCTAAGAAATATGAGTTTGGGCCAAATGTTGGGCCAATTGATTCTTGAGAATGGGCTTATTGTTTCTCTTGTAGCCACTTTATAAAGGAGTCGAAGACCCCAATCGATCAACAAGATGTTATAGCTCATTAGAATTCAGCTGTTGGTCCATGACCGTAGCATTCCTACATCTAAAATTTTGAATTGATTTCGACACACTACTGTGGAAAATTAGCAAATTACAATCCAGTGAATCCACCCTCTTAGTTTGTCTAACTACATATTACTTGGGCCAAGCCATTTAACCCCAACTACATCTACTTGGAGTAATTAGACCCAAACATAGGTCAGCATTGTGCAAGTAGATGTAAATTACAGGGCAGTTTACCAACAATAACTAGTCTGCATGTTTTTTTCCCGGGTCGTAAATTACAGGGGCTGTGTTTGGTTTATAGTTTAGTTTAGTTTTGATGATATAAGCTGGTGTAATGAGTGGAGAGAGATAGATAAAGAAATGAGGGATATGATGATGTCAACAAAACTAAAACCTCAAACCGAACAGGGTCAGGCTAATTTACCAACAATAACTAGTGTACGTGTTTTTTTCCCGGATCCGGGGGTGGTGGAGAGCACTCTTGGTGTGCGGCATCATGGCCGTCAGATGTGTTTTCAATAGCTCAAAATTCACCTTGGCAACCCTTCCTTTTTTCCCTTTGGTCACAAGCAAAATGGTAATAGTTTACTATGTATGGTTGGAAGTTCTATTAGTTCGAATTCAAGACCTCACAATTAGAAGCCAATACAAGTAATTGAAGTAACTTTATTCGCGCAGTTCAAAAAGAAAAAAGAAAAGAAGTAATAGCCTAATTCGCTGGTTTGAATAGGTACTCCTAATTTGAAAATACTTAAATGATGTGGGTTTCCAACTCCCACATTAAGAATCGATTGTTTAGAAAATGACTATTAAGGCTAGGAAAATTCTTTAAAAAAAATTACTTTACTCATCCTAACTTTCTTGTCCATTTTTGGCATGCGTGACTTTTTCAATTACTTGTAAATTTCAATCTATAATATTTTTTTATGATTATGAAAACTTTGTTTAATAGATTTAATCAAAATTTATCAAATAAGATCCATATTGCATATTTAAAAAATTTTATACATTTGAAAATATAAGCAATTTTTTGAGGTGTTCAAAATAATAAAAGTGAGCAGGAAATTTGGGACGGTGGAAGTAACAATTTGTAGAAAATTGTGCATAATATGATAACATGGCATTGTTTTATTGGTATTTTAATAGACTGTACATTTCAATACCCAATGAAACAATGCAACATTGACATGTTTGTATTGACAATAATTTATAAAACACGTGAACAAGCTAGCAAATCAGATAAAATCAACTTTTGTTAAAATCAACAGTTGATTTTAGCAAATAAGGAAACCATTTGCTGAAATCAAAGATTTTTGGGAAACTCCCCCTCCATATATATTTTTTCTATTTCCCCAAACATAATCTTAGCCATAGGATTTATTTATTGATAATCAGTTGGATTTATAAGCTTGAAGCCCATCCATCTCAGCCGAAGGATTTGTGTGTACAATTATAGACCATTGAACTGTTGTATAATTTTGAACATTGAGATGTTTTATTATATGGATTGTTCGATTGGGGTACTTAGGCCAAATTTCCCTAAAGGGACTAAAGCCAACAAAATATATTTTTGGGACATGTCATTTTTCTCACATACATCAACCTAAAGTCCATAAATTATATAGAGACTTTTTGTGGAAAACTTGCCGAAGCTTTGAAAGGAGAAGAGAGGAGAAAATAAGGAAAAAAATGTATTGATAGAAATTATAAAAGTCTTTTCATTTCCTTCTTTTTATTCTACATAAGAAAAAAGTGAAAAAAAAAAAAAAAAAACCCGAAGGAAAACATTGGCCCCGTTCCACTAGGTGGATTATTGATCTTTTGGTTTTTCATATTTTATGAGACATTTCATTCTCCTCACATATATTAACAAAATATTAAAAAAAATAGAAAATCAAAAAGTTAGCATAGTATTTGACTCGTGACAGCTTTTTTGTGTATTATTTTTATTTTTATTTTTAGGACTATTTAACCAGATCAAAACAAATATATGCCCACTAGCACATAATTTGATCCAGGCCGATCATTCTGTGACATTAAATTTGGGATGCTGACCATTGAGAAAAACTAGTTGCAGACCCTCGTGCCAAGCACGAGTTTTATGCCCGTTTTTGGGTGTTCATAAAATTGCCTACATCAAGGAGATGTGTTAAAAAAACTCGGTTTCTGATTCAAGCATAGGAAACAGAAGTGGGTAAATTCCAGCATAGGAATGGAAACTGGTATTCAAGGTATTGGGCATAGGAGACCACTATGATGCCATTAACAAATTAATTTCAATCCACCATGGTGCTATTAACCAAGATGAATCAGTATTTAAGCTAAATGTGATGATAAAGCGGAATTAAAGTTTTTTATCCTCCCAACTGTTTCATGCAGGGGCGGAGCCATCCTAGGGTTGGGTAGGCCCTGGCCCCCGCAGTTTAAAAAATACACTAAAAAAAATTAAAATTTAGACATAAATTAAATTTTTTTGCTATTTTCAGCGTATGGTTACTCGTTTGAAATTAAAATAAATGTTTCCAACAAAATTTGGACCAAATTATTAAAGCCCTAACAAAACAAAACAAAACAAACATCTCCCGCTTATGAAAGCCTATATATAAAATATATAAGGGTAATAGTTGTTTGACATTAGGCTTAATGTGGAAACACTAAAAAATTGAAAAGAATTAGACGATTTCTTTGCATACAGCTTTCATTATAAATACGTTGTGCATTTTTTTCAGCACTAGATGAAAATCTTAGAGCTGCCCTTGAACTCGGCCCCCCGGATTCTTAATCCTAGCTCTACCACTGGTTTCATGTAGAAATTTTGAAGAGAAAGTCAAAACAAAAAAAGTTAAGAGGATGCAAGTTAAATCCTTTTCAAAAAGAAAAGCCAAATGCACCATTAAAATCAATGATTTGCAACAAGGATCTAAATTTTGTTTTCCATTTCAGATTTTGAATTACCAATAAAGATTCAATCTTTTGTAAATTCCAATAATTTCACCATATGAATATCTCCCCCAATAATAGACATCCACAAACACAAAGTTTTGCTTGTCATAACACTTTACCTAAAATTGAAGAAAACTATGGAAAAACGAAGTCATAATAGATTGAAGCTGTGTCAAACCATTCCAATACCCGACTGTGACTCCGCTTCCCTATATTTTTCCCTGCCATCTTGAGAAGCCGACCCCGCGGATGGATCTAGAACAGCCCAAAACCTTATAGAGGACTAAACCACAACATAGCAAAACCTCAAGGGTGTAATTGCAGTAAACAGAAACTTCATGGGGAAAACAGTGATTAACTTTTGCTTCTTCTTCCTCCTCCTGATTATCATCCAACCCCTAAAAAACGGATCTGACGCACTATCCCGTTCACACATCCCTCCTCTAAAACCGTGCGCGTATCCCACCCAAGGGTTCAATGAAGATTGGTAAGACGGAAGCATCAGCTTTTTATTGCAGACAAGATTTGCAGTCTAGGTCACCAATAACGATGACCAGATCGGATTTCTCGCAGAACTATATACATATATATATATATATATATATTGAGAGATAGGGTTCAAGAGACATAAAATTTGTCACAGAATATGATATTTTCAATCTCATTTTCTTAAATCCACTTAATCTATGTAAATTTAGTACATACTTGTTGTATTTGACGTTTGGTAGTGATAGAAGTTGAGCCTACGTCATGGCTTCTTTTTTAAAAAACATCACTTGTTTTTTATAATCTTTCAAATGTTAAATCATAGTTTTTTTGAGCCATAATCATACCAAATTAGAAAAAATGTGTAACTACAATGTTGTAGATCTTGAAATTCTCTTAAATTTTGATATATAACTTGCCTTGATCGGAGTTAGAATTAAAAGTTATGGTAGAAATCGGTGTGAGTTTTATTCTGTCCATGAATTCTTGCTGGTATTTTAGAGTCTTAAGCGGTATTAAAATGTTTATTACTAAAAATGCAGGCAGTCTTGGCGTATTGAAGCAGTGCGGTATTGAGGGCCGCAGACCGTTTTTATAGAAAATCGATGCGTCTGCGTAGGTACGGTACGGTATTGATAACCTTGATCCCACCCTGTGGTCGGACAACGACCCGAAAATTATCACTCCGATCGTTTTTTCAATTCTGACGATCCATCGCTCAAATCACTTTCTCGAGCAACCCTCATCTTCGCTTAATAGATCTACGTATAGATTCATCCGACAACAATTGGTGACTGGAAACAATCACCATTGTGATTGACTTCGAGACAGCAACAAACCCAACCTTTCGTCTGAGAGAGAGAGAGAGAGAGAGAGAGAGTAGGAGAAGGCGTAAAGGTAGAGAGAGAAGGAGGGAGCAACTCACACCTGCAAAATGACCCGGTGCACAACAACCCCTACGCTGCCAAACGCAAAAAGACCGAGACGCCCTTCCAGAAACAAACAAAATGACACGCAAAAAGGAGACACCAATGGAAATTTTCGTATGACTGGAAAACCCAACAAAAGTAATTTGCAAATGAATAATGATGCATACATAAATTTTGTGTTAAATTCTATGTGGGACTCACACTTATGTGAGTGGAGTTGTGGTTGGTTGCGGCACAAAATTTGTGTCACAATCATTTTTGTTTACAAATTGGCAAAAATCTCCTAAAAAGACCAAACTGTCTATACTGACCCAGCAACCAAGATTTTTAATTCAGGGATAAATCTGTCCAAATTGGACCAAAATTGCCCAACATGAAATTGAAAGGCCCACTCTATCATAGCCTTCAGATTTTGGAGATATGTATAAACTGACTATAGTTTGTTTGTAGTAAATATTTGTCGGTATTTATGATTCTCTGTTTGACTAAAAAGATGATTTTGACATTTTCTCCACGCGTTTGGGAATCACGGAATGGATTACACCGTGTGGGCCTGTGGTGGGGTAAGAGACGACAATTAAACGTACAATCTAAGGGGGTGTTCCAATAAAAAAAACTAGTTTTTGTTTAAATGAAAAATTATTTTATTCCACTGAACAAAACTCCACAAAAAATTAACAAAAAATCACTTTATTCCACTAACTTAAAAAAAATCAAATCATTACACAATCTAGTACATGTACTTTAATCATGTAAAATTACGAATTTGCCCTCCCTTCAAAAAAAAAGAGCAATAGTTGTTTGGTTAGAAGGGTAGATTTGTAATTTCATAACACAACTAAAAAAACCAACAAACCAAAAACTTGTTAGTGGAACAAGTGAGTTTTTTTAAAAAACTAAAGATCACAAAAAACCAAAAAACTAAAAAACTACTTATTGGAACACCCCCTAAGTCGTCGAGGGTAGTTTTTGGGGAAAATTATAGATTGGAATATGTGAATTTTTTGTTTTTCTCTTTATTTATTGTTAACTTAGCGAACTGATAATAGAAAAATCTTTCATAAAATAAGGCTTTAAGTTATAAATTTTATCAACGTAATAAACCCTTATGGCCCTTTTGTCTGCTAGTTTCGTTTAAGAGAATCTAGTAATGAATAGGATGTGATATAAAGTTTTCCTTACTTTTTTTCCCTTCGAATCCTACCCTGGGGGAAAAAATCCTAGAGAGTCCTACCTAAATGTAAAACTACCTTGTTTTGGGAGGAGGGGGAAATCAAGTTGTCGCAAACCCTATCATTATAATCCTCACGGGGATATGAGAATATTGACACTCTCTGGACTGAATCAAACAAGATAACGTTGATATTTTTAGTAGTCTGAAAGTACTTCAAACTTTAAAGTAATTGCAATGCATCGGCAACCAAGATTTTAGCATTCAAAGCATTGGAATATGAGTCACTTGAAATGTGTGTCTACGATCATGCTGCATCTAGTTGTTATGTGTCGCACCTATAGATGCTACACATTGCTGGTCCATAAATAGGACCATCAACCTCAAGAATAGGACTCTCTAGGATTTTTTCCCTCAAGGTAGGATTCGAAGGGAAAAAAAACTAAGAAAAACCTTATATCACATCCCATTCAATACTAGATTCTCTTAAACGAAACTGGCAGACAAAGGGGCCATAAGGATTTATTAAATTGATAAATTTATAACTTATTGCCTTATTTTATGAAGGGTTCTTCTATTGTCCGTTTGTTGAGTTGACAACAAGAAAGAGAAAAGCAAAACAAACATATATTTCAGTGTATGTTTTGCACATTTTTAAAACATTCAAAAAAATTTATACATTTTTATACGTTTCAGTACACTTTTTAAATTTTAACGAAAGCCATAATTTTCCATTTAGGAATCGCCAAACTCTAAAGTTTGTATATTTTTAAAACTTTAGAGTTTGGCGATTCCTAAATGGAAAATTATGACTTTCGTTAAAATTTAAAAAGTGTACTGAAACCTATAAAAATGTATAAAAATTTGTGAATATTTTTAAAATGTGCGAAACATACACTGGAATATGTGTTTTTTAAAGAGAGTGCTAGTATTGCCACTATTTTGTGTTTTTTCTGCCTAAGCATTGAGGCCTATGGTGATGACCACGTCCATCCCTAAGGTATATGAAACTCACGCTACAGTATTAGAGGTAGAGCCTTGCTCTTTTGTGCAAGCCCTACATATAACTATTGTAATATCTCGTATTTGTGTGCTGGAATGTGGTGCGAGAGCGAGGCTGAGACAAAGATCTATGAGAGAGTAGTTGTGAGCCAAGCTCAAGTTAAGGGTTCTTCTCTTTCGAGAGAGGTTTTTTGTATGATGCATCTTAGTTGTTCAATATAATTGAAAATTTCCTCTTTTTTTGATTCATGATTTGGGTGTGATTGGAGTATGATCCGTGAAAGTACACAATAGTACCTATATGGGTGTGATTTATGCCACCTTCACGAGACTTGAGCATGTCTTGGAGCTCTTATTTATACCCAGACAAACATGACATGACAATACTATAGTGCCAACCCGTTGTGAGATTAACCGATGTGACAGTCGTGTGGATTAACATGAATCGATTAACTCACATAAATGCAATTTGGTTCAAAGAGTTTTATCTCTACCATCATTCTTATGAGATCCAATTCATAAATCTTTGAGGTGAGGTTAAAACGTACAACTACTACACTAATGTATGCTTTTTCGTACTCCTCTTATTTTTTAGTGTTTAGAAGCATCTGGGTTTAAAAAAGAAAAAAGAAAAAGAAAAAGAAGAAAGAAAAATGCGGGGAGTATTGGAAATAGTGTTTCAAATCATCCATCCCACATTGTCTATCTAATTAGGGCATCCTTATCAGCATTACCAAATTAGCTTTTTAGCTAAAATAGAGAGCCAATTCTTTAAAAACCCATCAAAAACAGACTCTCTACTTTCCCTCACTAAATTTGGCGCAGCAATATTCATGCACCAAACCTTTTTTTTATTGTTTCTTCCGATTACTTTTTCTCCGGTTGGGGCGTCCTGATGAGAGAGCGGGAGGGGAACAGGAGTGGGGTGGGGGTCATTGCCACGTGGCTGGCTAGGTGTGGGGGAAAGAGAATAAAATAGTAAATGTGTAGGGAATAGGACGGTGGATGATGGGTGTTGGTTTTCGGATTTGGCATTGTGGTGGCTGGTGGGTCTGAGTTTCGCGTATTCGACGGTGTTTGGGTGGTCTTTCGTGAGCTTGGAGTTGCAGTTGGTTCATATCTGGTTTTGATGTAGTGGAGAAGCAAAGGTCTGTGTCTATGGGTTGTGGGGCAGCGGTGACGTTGAGGTGGTCGGTGAATGTGGAACTGGTGCGGTGACGGTGAGGTGGTCAGAGGATGGGGGACGGCTATTGTAGGGTTTGGAGTTGAAGTATTGAGGTGGACCGGCCCATTGGGTGTTTTGAGGTGTGGTTTTAGCAATAGATGTTTGTTTTTTGGGCCTAGCCCATTGGGTGTGTTGTTAGCATCTTGCCAATAGCTTAAAAAATTTGAGAGGCGGAAAAGTAGGTTAAGATCTTGCGAGAAGAAATTGTTCAATGCATTTTTTTTCCTACTGTTGTATGTTGATTTCATTTTGTATTCTAATTCTTTTGTGATGAATGAAGTCATTTTTGCCGATAAAAATAAAACGATTAAAAAAATCGTTTTATGGTTTTATACAACTTATTAACTGGACCTAAGAAATATGAGTTTGGGCTAAATGTTGGGCCTATTGATTCTTGAGAATGGGCTTATTGTTTCTGTTGTAGCCACTTTATAAAGGAGTCGAAGACCCCAATTGATCAACAACATGTTATAGCTCATTAGAATTCAGCTGTTGGTCCATGACTGTTGCATTATTACATCCAAAATTTTGAATTAATTTCGACACATTCCTCTGGAAAATTAGCAAATTACAATCCAGTGAATCCACTTAGTTTGTGTAATCACATATTACTTGGGCCAAGCCATTTAACACCTACTACATCCACTTGGAATAATTAGACGTAAACATAGGTCAGCATTGCGAAAGTAGATGTAAATTACAGGCCAATTTACCAACAATAACCAGTGTACGTGTTTTTTTCCCGGACCCGGAGGTGGTGGAAAGCACCCTTAGTGTGCGGCATCAGAGTCGTCAGATGGTTTTCAACGGCTCGGATTTCTCCTCGGCACCCCTCCTTTTTTTACCTTTTGGTCACAAGCAAAATGGTAATAGTTTACTAATTATCGTTGAAGTTCTGTCGGTTTGAATTCAAGACCTAACATGGAGAAGCCAATATGAGTAATTGAAGTAACCTTATTCACTGGCTTGAATAGGCACCCGTGATTTGAAAGTACTTAAATGTTGTGGGTTTCCAACTTCAACTTTATGAATCGATTGTTTAGAGAATGACCATTATGGCTAGGAAAATTCTAAAAAAATACTTCATCCGTCCCAAATTTTTTGTCCATTTTCAGCATGTGTGCCTTTTTTCAATTACTTGTAAATTTTGATCTATAATATGTTTTATATATGATTATGATAAACAAATAACATCCATATTGCATATTTAGAAACCTTATACATTTGAAAATATAAGCAATTTTTTGAAGTGTTCAAAATAATAACATGAACAAGAAATTTGGGACGGAGAAAGTAACAATCTGTACAACATTGGGCATAATATGACAACGTGACATTGTTTTATTGGTATTTTAATAGATTGTGCTTTTCAATACGCAATGAAGCGATGCAACACTGACAGGTTGCATGTGTAGATCATTGTGTTTGCAACATGACTCTTTTGGCTTAGTCCATTTAATTGTGGGTTGAATTTCGGTGATGTCTAAAGGATTTTTTTAAATATAAAAAATATAACTTAAAAAATTTGTCTTTGTTTTTTTTTTTTCCCCTCTTTTTTTGTAAAAGAAATGGGGCTTTGAGTATCTCCAACCTGACCCATTTTCCAAACCCAAATTTCGGAAAAAATTTCGGTCAAAGCTCCAGAATGCTAAAATTCTTATTATGACACATTTGTAAATGATAAGAAAGCTGATAGAGGGGTGACAAAAAGGGTTCGGATTTGAGTTTCCCCTTATTTGGACAAGGAAAAAGGTAAACTAAAAAAGAGTAGGCAAAAGGGTATGCCATTGGACATAAGTTTTTTTGGTTTTAATCAAATTTTGAGTTAAACCTCATTCTACCAACTCAAAAAAGTAAAAAATCAATTTATTGCAGTTTTTGGACATGTCATTATCTCTCCGGTACATACCATAAAAAATTGTGAAAAGTAAAAGCTAATTAACAAAAATACCTTTAGTGGAACAATATTGTTCTGCTGTCTAGAAAACCCTATCCCGACTCTGTGTCCTGTTTATCCGAGTTGTCAATCTGAGTACTCGACTGTGAAGATTCGTAGATGAATGTGTATGACTCAGATTTATTTAGGATGAGATGGAATCTGAGCTGTTGATTGCTCGAATAAATGGTTTGGATGGACGAAATAGAGAATTAGAACAAGAAGTTTGGGACAGCGGATCGGCTTCCCCTTTTTTATGCTTTTTCGCCGAAAACTTAGGAACCCAAACACAGCCCCCTTTGGGCCCGATTGGCTGGGTCTAAAACACCCTTCAAAATTATACCGGGTAAAAACATGGATCCCACTGCTTTGGCTGGGTTTGGCAATCCAAAAACTGTCCGGGCTTCGTTTTCACCCCTGATGTGTTTTCACCCCCGAGGGGGCTTTGTCCTAGATAAAATTTGGGCAACCCTAACCCTACCCAAAAATTATCCGGGGGAAGGGGGCTGAATTTTTTACAATTTCACCCCTCCTTATCCCCTTCCCCAACCTCCACCCTTCATGTTTGCACCAGAAATTCCAACAAACAAATACAAAAAACAAAAATAAAAATAAAAATAAAATTCATTTGAGAACAAAAACCAGGTAGCAGAGGGAGAAAACATAAATCATTCAACTACATAAATTCATTTAAAAAAAATAAAATGGAAACCCAGAAATCTGGTACCAGAGGGAGATGGCCGAAAATCTAAGGTGCTCCGATGGTGGTTTGGTTCGGATGGATTTGAAGGTCTCGCCGAGTAGAACAACATTCCCTTCTGGCTCTTAAATCGAATCTCACGTTATAGACTTCGATTTTTAGTTTGAAGATGAGATTGGATATGGAGGAGAAGAAAGAGAGAGGCTGTTCACAGGAAAAAAAAAAGAAAGAAAGAAGAAGAAGAATAGACAATGCCGTCTCTGACTCTCTGGGGAATAGGATCATAAAAGGGTAAGTAACTACACTATACCCCCTCCAACTATTTAGTAATACCTCCACCAATTTAACATATTTATTGTATACTACAATTAAAAACAAATTTTGGATAAAAACCACAATTTAAAAAAAACTTTTTTAGAATATAATTATTACAATAAAGTAAATTTCCAATTTAATAAATTTTTATAGCTTCGAATTGTCCAAAATTTATAAAATAGATTAACTTTTGTAATTATATAATTAATTTAATGCATAATCAAAATTTGTTATACCACAAGGGCAAAATAGACATTTGACACATTTTTCCATCATTTACCCTCTTATTTATAAAACATCCAAACCAAGTAAAAAGTTATCTTCCTGTTTAATCCACCATCTAAACTATTTACTTTTTTTCACCCCTTCATAAACATCACATCAATGTGAGTCAATTCTCCAAAATAATACCCCTCTTATCATATACCCACTCTAAAACTTATCCCTGGAATTTTAACACCATCTAATCGGGCTTTGCGTCTTGCCAATCGGGGCTTTGCGTCTTGCCCATTGTTTTTTTGGGGGTAAAAACGTCTTGCCCATTGTTACGAAAGGTCTTTATAGGTTTCCCAAGAACTTCCAGTCGCGCTGAACTAGAAGAGAAAATGGCGGACGAAGCAAACAGAGCGGTACCTAATTCTATCTAAATCTATACATTCATGAGAAATATGTTTATAATTCTTGAAATCTTTTGGGTGCTGAATTTGTGAACAGGCGTTTATGGAGATTCAAGGTCGCTTGATTGAAACCACTGGAAAGTTGAAGCAGGTAATGATCTTACTTGAAACCTGTGAGTCTAGTTCTTAATGCTGTAAACTTCCCATTTATGATTCAGTGGCGGATCTATGAACATGTAGCCATATGAAACTGTACAGATGTCTTTCTTTCTCACATACTCAAGTGAACATCTCATCCATTGTATAAAGATTAGTGCTTTGGGCAGATAATTGGCACCCTATGGGGCCTTTATACCAAAGGTTTGGTGATTCTGTGGTGGTTAGTAGAGGCAATGCTCTGAGAGCTAAAGTATCCTCCATCATTGATCATGGGTCTTGGAAATGGCCTAGGCAGCGAAATAGGAGGTCTTGTGGACTTTAACTTCGGATGGTAAATTCACAACTAAATCTGCTTGGGAGGTTTGTAGGTATTGGAATCCCTTTGGAGTTTCATTGAATGGTTGGTCGTGTTAGGAAGACTATCCACAAAGGATAGGCTAATTAGTTGGGGTATGGTGGTGTCCCCTCAATGTCCTTTATGTTTTACTAGTTTGGAATCTCATAGTCATCTTTTCTTTGATTGCCATTTTTCTTCATTGATTTGGAGACAAATGCTGGTTAGGAATGGAATCTCTCGGCCTATTTTACCTTTTGCCCAAGAATTGGAGTAGGCAGTACATAACAGGAAAGGGAAAAGCTTTTGTGATGCTCCTTACAAGCTGTCAATGGCAGCTTCCATTTACACACTATGGGAGGAATGTAACATGCGAATTTTTCAAGGAAAAGTGCGGGATGTGGATGGGGTATCTCTAGCCATTTTCAATTCCATTAGAGCCAAGGTCAACTCTTGGTCGGCCATCAAATTTTCAGCCCCGAATAGAAGGCTGTGTGAAGATTGGCTTTTAGACTCTACGATTTTTGCTGTTAACCACTGCCCGTAGAGTCTGCTTTTGATGTATATCAGTATATGGTTTGAGTTTTGGTCTTTTATAGTTTGTTTTTGATGTATTTGTTCCAGGGGTACGCCCCTGCTGATTCTTTGTAGCTTTTTGCTCGTTATAAAATTTTACTTACCAAAAAAAGATTAGTGCTTTAGTGGCATAATGCCACTGGCTGATTGCTGACTATGAACGAACCAAAATTTTGACTTCTGGTTCTGGCCCAGTTCGAGTGTGGGGATAGCAAAACCATTCCCTCCCTATATAGGATTGGCTTGCTATAGTATTGCCTCCTTATCCACTTGTAACGGCTAAATAGATTGGGTAATATCCACTTCCAATCACAAGATTGGATTCAGTATCTATGGGTATGGTTATAATTGTCATTCCTGCTCGAAGGTCAGCTAATTTATCTTATGTGGCCCCAATAAAACAGAGTACTAGAGTACCACTTTAAATGTGTTTATGGACAAAACCCATTTTGCATCACTAAATGTTTGTAGTTGATATTGTAACTTCTGAAATGGTTTGCAAATTCTTGCTCCCATTGGATTCGTGTGACCTTTTTGCTCTTTTTTAGTTGTTTCTCGCGTGGTTCCAAATCATTCTTCTTCCCTTGCAAGGCGGGAAGATGGCCAAGGGTAGAATTTTTTCTCACCAATTTCTTATCTCTAGGACAATTTTGATCAGTCTTTTCTTATTCTTCTTCGTCTTCTCTTCTTCTTGTGAATCGAGACCCCCAATATTCTGTACGCTTCCAAATATTATGTCAAAATCAGAAATTCTTACAGTGGAAGACCAAATAATGATCGGTAAACTCGATGTAGATAGCTCCGGTGGCCCCTGCTTCTGCCCTTCTTGTATTGTGCTTTCCCTTGATTCGTCCGAGAAAGGATTTGAACATTACAAAGCAGAACAAGATTCTATGGGAGGTTGTGTGCACCATAGTGTAGTTGTGTTATAGGACGAGCGCTGAGCAAGTGGGAAAACCTGGTTAACATATGGAAGGTTTACACGTGTACATCTGTTTCTCTATATCAACTATACCCGTTGATGGCTAGGTACATATTTATTCCTCTTTTTTCGTAGGCATTAGTTTTTCTATATGGATTATAATATTCTTATTCAATCTTCTCAATCAACATAGAACTAGGTATGGATTTTTGAATATTGACTGTCACATGTCTTTTGAATTCTGTTCATGGCTATATCCTTTTGATTTCTGAGACTTTTTCACAACTGGTATGGTTATAAACTTATACAAAACTATACCTTAATGATAGGAACATTTTTACGTTGGAATCAAGTCATTTGGATAAATATGCAATTTTTAGTGAATTATTGAAGAAGAATTGTTTGACTGAAACAGGAACGGTAAATGATCTGTGTTGTTTTGATTTCTGGGAAAAACTCTTTTCAATTATGGCTTTGAATTTTTTTTCCTGACAATAGTGCATTAAGTTATGCAAATTTTGGCGTTGGTTTCAACGTATTTGAATGCAGTATGAGTATGTTATGATTTTTCTAAGAAAGTGCGACAGATTTGCCCAAGTAGTCAAATAATAGCTTTATACCTTAGCTATTTTATATGCATGAGTTTATATGAGCTCTCATGTTGACTTATGTTCTGGTCACTTAGGTATGAGTTAGTTTAGGGGCTTTTCATCTAATTACTTATGCCCCGGGTGCATCATTTGGCGATCAAATGACGTACGGTGCCAAGAATAGGACCCCGGCACCTTTTATTGACCAAACTAGCTTGTTTACACCCAAACCATTCCATGCACGAAATGTTGAGTCTGTACACATGATTTTAGAGTTTTGGTCCAGAATGTTTATGTTGGAAAAGTGTGAGTTAGTGTGACCATTTTTTCCCCTCAAGAGTCTGTTTATGCTAAAACCGTGACTTAAGAGATTTGTTAACTTCTACGTTCCATACAAATGGCTCACCTTTTTGAGTCAGTTCCTTCAACGCTATTCCAATTTTTGAGAAATCCTGCACAAATCTGCGGTAGTATCCGACCAATCCTAGAAGATTTTGAACTTTCGTTGCTGTAGTCAGTCTTGGCCAATTTGGCACTGCTTCAATCTTTGCTGGATTAGCAGATATCCCGTTCCCACTAACTATATGTCCCCAAAATACAAAACTTTCAACCAAAACTTGTACTTAAACTTAGCAAAAAACTTCTCCTCCTGCAATCTTTGAAGAACCGTATACAGGTGTTGAGCATGTTGTTCCTCGTCCTTCGAACAAATTAGAATATCATGAATAAAAACTATGACGAAATCATCAAGATACTTTGAAAAGACATGATTCATCAAATCCGTAAAAGCTGTGGGCCCATTTGTCACTCCCAAAGGGTATAACCAAAAATTTGTGGTGTCCATATTGTTTGCGAAAAGCTGTCCTCTTCCCAACTTCCTTCTTTACTTTTAATTGATGATATACCGAGTGTTAGTGGATTTTTGAGAAAACACGAGCACCCTGCAGTTGATCAACTAAGTCGTCAATCCTTGGTAATGGGTACTTGTTCTTGATTGTTAACTTGTTGAGATCCCAATAGTCAATGCACAACCTCATTGTTCCTTCCTTCTTCTTTACAACTAGAACAAGTGCCCACCCCATGGCGAAGTACTTGGTCAAATGAATTCCTTATCCAAAAGTTCTTGCAGTTGCATCCTTAATTCTATAGATGTGTGGCTTTGGACCATATTTGGAGTATCATCTATTGATATATAATTTCTTCCCATTAGTGACTAGAAAGACGGCGTAATTCAAATAATATGTGTCGGCATGATAATTATGCGTGAGATACTACCCACATAGACATGCATGTTGTGCAAAATGTTGTACATGTTATTGTGTTCTTAGACTTCCTCATCCATAAAAGAGATGATATCTTAAAATACCCCCATTCTGAGCGTGGATTTCACGTGTTAAGGCTATCGCGGCTTTGGATATTCTTCGATCAAGTACTTTTGGCCTCGTCTCGTCAAGGCAAGCCTACTTATTGGATCAAAATTGATTTTTGTAGACTTTGATTTCTGAACCGTGTTGGGGTCGACTGTGGTTTTTGGCCCATCGCTTCTCTTGCCATTGTTTCTCATCGGAAATTGCACTGGGTTTGTCACCAGTGCTCTAGAAACATAGGAGGCACAGATTTGCACACAATCTCAAATGCAATTTTATTGCAAATGCACACAAACAATTACATATTCTCTCACTCGTCTATATCTTCCTTTGTCTCTCAGTCACTCTTATTTCTTGCACACTTTACAGCGCACTACACATGTACATATATATAGATATAGATGGGGGAAGAAGACAAAGTATTTTGGATAACTTGTAATTTCTTGGCGTTGTGCAAGACCATCCGGTGAAATGAGCCTCTGGTATGAGCAAAGGGTTGTTGTGTTGACAAGATGACGAGTATTGACCTGCCAAGGGGTTCAAGCCATGTACGGATTGATGTTTGACAGGTGGAACAAGGAGCAACATACTCCTTTTGTGACGAGATCAATCACCAAAGTGGTTGAAGAGGCTAGAGGAAAAGGAGCCAAGATGAACAATAGACTGTTGTTCCTAGAGATGGAGAAAATGACTATAGATGGTTGTCTAGCGAGACGTGATGACGAGAGATGGATGTGTTGACAAGAGGAATTGAGCTTAAGGGGGATGTTGAACAATAAGCTTGATGTATTTCCCACATGGGAATTTCAGAGTCAAAGATTGGATATGTAAACGGGAAGATTTTGAATAGCTATGGTGCAAGGAAGTTTTCAAAGGATGCTACTGCGAAAGAAGAGAGTCAAGTTTGGAGGCTGGGAAGGTGTATTATGGACTGGTAATGTGTGGCTTTGGGTAGTATAAGTATGTGCTTGTATTTGCTTAGTAAAGTGTTGGCAAAAGGAGAAGAAAAGAAAGGCAGAGAGTGAGATAAGAGACGTGGTGCCCCTTTGGGGCTTCCCCACCACAAGTGGGAGGAAAAATATCTAGTGTGAGAATCCAAGTGTTGTGTAACTTTGTCACACATTAATAAAATAGAGTAGTGTTTGAGTTTGTGCTATAGTTCTCTTTTTTTCCAACATTGGTATCCGAGCACGGGGTGCAAAGAGTTTGGACTGTGGTGAGATGTATGCTTCTACTATGATCGAGGGCCAGATGGGCTCAGAATCTGGTGACGATCCGTGCAAAATCAACGGAGAGCTACACAGGTTGATTTTTCAAAGTGATCAAAAATCACTTTTGAGAGTTGAAGAAGATAGAATTTGACGAGACGAGTTCATTGGTGGAGATGGTGTCAAAATTGGAGTTAAAATGAGCTCCCATGAGCTATTTGAAGAGTGGTAGTTTTCGTATGTTTTTCAGAGGAGAAGGCTGAAGAAAAGAGAAGAAAGAGAAGAGAGAAACATGGTGGCGGAATATAGTTGGTGATGATTTCTAGTTTTTCTTAAAGTCACCATGCTTTAAAAAAGGAAAAGAAAAAGAGGTTGTTGGATGATTGATTAAAGGCTAAGGTCAAAATTACAGCCTGCTCCCTGCACTCTCAAGTTTCCAGTTGAAGACAAGACGTTTCAAAGGTTTCATTTTGATGCCCACCAGATAAGACTAATGTTGAGGAGAGATGAAGACGAGCAATGGGGGACGTTCCAAAGGGGACGAGAATGTGGTAGAGGCTTTGATATGAGCCAGAAAGGCGAAGTTTTTTGGCTACTTATAAACCAAAAGTGATGAGAAGTTGATGGAGTAGACGAGACAGGACAAAGCAAATTTGAAAGTGATTCTACAAATATATTTTTCTTGATTGACAATTTTTTTTTTTTTAGATGCAGGATTTGGGTGCTTTGTGCCTAAAATTAAATAGGACGGACGAGATGTGAAGATGGAGGAAGAAACGAGATGTTATGTATGTTATTGGCCAAACAAAATTGGCGAGATGTGATTGATCAGACGAGAAACACCAAACCAGACGGGTTTGTGACAAAATATTGACGTGAGACATGTTACCATGACATGGGAGACAAGATATTGACGAGAGGTGCCCACCAGGCTCGAAAGATGGGGGAGAAATACCAAAAGAAGATGAGATTTTGGTAAGATGAATGAGAGAATCACGACCAATACATGATTGGAATCTAGACGAGATTTGTTTCATCAAGAGATGGGAATCGACTTTTCCCAAGCGGTGTGTGAGACCATTTGGTGAAATTAGCCTTTGGCATGAGTAAATGGTTGCTGTGTTGATAAGATGACAAGGATTGACCCTCCAAGCGTTTCAAGCCATGTTCGAACTGATGTTCGACATGTGGAACAAAGAGTGACGTACTCCTTGTGTGGCGAGATCAACCACCAGAATGGTTGAAGAGGCTCGAGAAAAAGGTGCCAAGACAAACAATAGATGGTTGTTACTAGAGACAAAGAAAATGACAACAAACGGTTGTCTAGCGAGACGTGATGATGAGAGACGGAAATGTTGATTTGAGGAATCAAGCTTAGGGGGGCTGTTGAATGGTAAGCTTGATTGTTGTATTTCTCACATGGGAATTTGAGAGTCAAAGATTGGATATGCAAGTGGGAAGATTTTGGTTAAGTATGGTGCAAGAAAATCTTTAAAGCCTGCTACTTTTTCTGTTGGGGAAAAAAGAGAACTATAGCACATACTCAAAACACTACTTTATTTTATTAATCTGTAACAAAGTTATATGACATTGATACTCTTACACACTAGATATTTTCCTCCCGCCTACGGTGGGGAAGCCCCAAAGGGGCACCATATCTCTTCTCTCACTCTCTGACTTTCTTTTCTTTTCTCCTTTCCCAACACTTTAATAAGCAAATACAAACACATATTTATACTACCCATAGCCACACATTACCAGTCCATAATAAACCTTCTCAACCTCCAAATTTGACTTACTTTTCTTTTGTAGCAACAACATTTGAAGACTTCCTTGCACCATAGCTATCCAAAATCTTCCCGTTTACATATCCAATCTTTGATTTTGAAATTCCCATGCGGGAATTACATCAAGCTTATTGTTCAACATCCCCCTTAAGTTTGATTCCTCTCGTCAACATGTCTGTCTCTCGTCATCATGTCTCGCTGGACAAGTGTCTGTTGTCATTTTCTCTGTCTCTAGGAACAACTGTTTGTTGTTCGTCTTGGCTCTTTTTCCTCGAGCCTCTTCAACCACTTTGATGGTTGATCTCGTCGCACAAGGAGTACGTTGCTCCTTGTTCCACACGTCGAACATCAGTCTAAACATGGATTGAACCACTTGGCGGGTCAATCCTCATCATCTTGTCAACACAACAATGGTTTGCTCATGCCAGAGGCTCATTCCACCACCAGATTGTCTCAGACACTGCCTAAGAAGAGGTTGATTCCTGTCTTTGATGACACAAATCTGGTCTAGATTCCACTTATGTATTGGTTGTGATTCTCTCATCCATCTTACCAAAATCTCATTTTGTTTTGGTATTTGTCCTTCGTCTGTCGAGCTTGGTGGGCTCCTCTCGTCAATGTCTTGTCTTCCGTGTCATGGTAACGCATCTCACGTCAATATTCTGTTGCAAACCAATCTAGTTTGGTGCTTCTCGTCTAATCGATCACATCTAACTTACGTCACGTCTCGTTTGCTCCGTCAACTTCTCGTCACCTTTGGAACTTCGTCTTCATCTGACTCATATTGAAGCCTTACTTGGGAAAACTTGATTTTTTCTATTTTTAAATTAATAGCTAAGTGGGTCCCACATGTCCATGTGGACGGACCGACATACGTCTTGGATAGGAGATTAAGATCGAACCATTGGTTGGCTAAAATCAAGTTAAGGTGAATGAGAAATTGACCTTGAAAGTGCGTACATAAACATTGGTAGAAGGGGGAAAAGTTGTTAGTCCCATATTGGTGAGGGATAACGAATTCATTGGGTATATTTAACCCATTTTGAGCATAAAAGGTTTGGCCCTTTTGGTCATACAACTTTTGTAGGGGAAGAAGGCGTGGACAAAGTGGGCTTTGGCCCATATACCATACGTGCACTGTCCGTACGTCTGAACCAACTGAGCCAGGCTGGGCTGGGTCAAAAGATAAGATTGGGCTTGGCCCAAGAGCTTCTAATCTTTTTACTGAAATGTTATATTTGGACTGGGTCAGGTCGAATCGGGTCCGTCTTATTTTAATTTTATTTCCTTCTCCATGCCGAAACAATTTCATCCGGAACGTTTTCCCCTTTCCTATGCATCTGTTTGTGAACCAGCAACAATCGTGTCCGATGACTGTTTGCTTCCGACAAGTTGCGTCCGTTCGGTTCCGAACTACCATGTCTTTCCATTTCGTATCTTTCCATTCGGGGGCCTATTTATCTATAATAGGACCCTTCTTCTCTCAGGCATTTCATGAAATTTTTTGCATTGCATATCGCATTCATACATCAAACATTCTGAGAGTTTTGCGTATTTTTCTAGTTTGCCGACCAATTAGATTGGAGTGCTACTTCTGTTCGGTGAAAATCGGGTAGTCCTCGGAAGCGGACGTCCTTGTATCCCATCAACACTGTAGTGGAGGGAGAATTTGCTTTAAGGACAGAGTATTAAATACTTGCCTCGATTCGAATCGTCTTTTGCCAATTTCCGGTGTACTAAAATTGGTTTGGTATGATTTCTTGTTGCTAACAGTTTCTGATTTCTTTTACTGTTTTATTTGTTAATTTCCAGTATTTATGAAACCGGGTTTCTAACAGCCTATACCACGTTCTTGTCCTCATTCACGTCCTTGTCCACGTCCTCTTCCTCTTTGGAACGTCCCCCTTTGCTCTTCTTCATCTCTCCTCAACATTAGTCTTGTCTGGTGGGGATCAAAGTGAAACCTTTGAAACTTCTGGGCTTTGACTCGATAAATTAGTAGTGCAGGGAGGTAGACTGCAATTTGAACTTTTGTTTGCCTTAAATCAGATCTGAAGACAGAGAAAAAGGGACAGTTGTCTTCTTTTCTTTTCAATGATGGAACCAAAGTCGAAAGGGCTCTGTATCGTCGTCTATCACCGCTAAAGCTTTGAGCTGCACGTTGCAGCGTGTATTGTTGATTTAGTTCATCATAATTCTTCATGTGTTTTTCTCATTGTTACTAGTAAGTTGAATCTCCATTTATACAAGATTGTTGGTTAAAGATACCATGCTATGTTAATACTTTTTTTGACTTGGTAAATACTATGTGAATACTTGAAACAATATTGTTCATGTTTGCAATATGATCAACTACCGTTGATTACTCCAGCCAACTTGAGTTGCAGTGAGGGCATTATTGGCCAGAAAGCACTACATGATGCTGACTGCACCAGCAGAACTTTCCTGTTTGTACTTATTTTGAGGATGCACGCATTTTTTGTCGATTGTTTGACGAAACCTAGTATGGGACATTAAATGTTTAGACTTTGCTTCCTCATAGTACTTATCTTTGCTTTTTGAATATTATTTTTGGTATCTAGCTCATTGTGTAGAAGGTTAAAAGGCTTATGTTTAAGTTGAGGGAAAACCTTGCAAACATCTCAGTTACCTGTATACGAATTGTTTGAACTTAGGGTATAGTAATTTGTATATGATAGTTGTTCAACATCTCACGATGTGAAAAGAAGTTCCATCCATTGGACTATTTGAATGTAAGTGCTAACAATTAGGTTTGAGTAAAGGTTTGTAAAATTCCATATCATTTTGTATTTCCCTGCTGTAGAAAATTATTGGAATAGGACCAGTAGATTAGTCATCTGTGGGGGTTTTTGGTATATGTGTCTTATTTTGTTTCGTGGCTCGGTGGTTTTGCATTTATATTAAAAAAGGTCGGAATTATCCTTGTTGTCTTCAACTGAGATGTGGAATCCATGAAATTCAGGTTCAGAACCAGATAAGAAACAAAGAAGGAGAAAAGAAGCGTGCTTATTTAACCTTGGAGGAGCTACGACAGTTATCTGATGATACCAATACATACAAATCTATAGGTATGGACACAGAACCATTACCTAACTTAAGAGTTGCTTGCTTGTATTTTCATAGTAGTATGTCCACAGCGGCAACCTTTTTAAACAAAAAATATATAAAGCTTCTTCATAGTCCGTTTATAATGGCCAATCCATTGTCCTCAACTATTGTCAATTACTCTACCATTCCTGGCTGCTGATTTATTGAATGCAAATTTTGGCCAGGATTGACCCAACTCTAGTTCATATGTTTTGTATTTCCGCATCCATTTTTGCGATGTTTGTGAACTTTAGTTGACATCGACATTCTTGTTTTGCAGGGAGAACGTGAGTTTCAGCCAACCTATATAAAGATTAATAAACTGCTGCTAATCCTGATTCATGATTTGCTGGGACTCGATATCATATACTTTAATGATTTTGTTTGTTCTCCTCGTAATTTCCTTCTAATTTCTTTCTATTGCTTTACATTACTCTGTTTAATGCTGGCCAGGTTTGTTTTAGAACCCAAATCAGTTTTAATGGAGGAACAGGAACAGAAGCTCAAGGATAGTGAAACAGCAATTGCTTCCTTACAGGTCTGAGGTCTCTTCTTTTGTTCCGTTGTTTATTGTACTTATTCATGTCTTCAGTTACATATTACTCCGCACTATAAAGGAAAATCGAAGTTATGACTGCAGTCAGTTATGCACATGTGTACTTTGTAGAGGTTTTTGTATGTAGTTCTGCAATTCCACAATTTGAATTGCACAACGGTTTACTATGCTGTCCCATCTAAAAAGAGAACTGCTTAATACTATATAGCTTTGGGCTTTGTTTATCCATGCGCTGGATTACATGAAATCCACCTTGTTAAGTACCCAACTCAAAACCAATTGACTTTGAGTAGAGAGGCCGCCCAAGCTTATATACTAATTTTGGAGGTCATAATTAACCATTGTGGGACAAGCTCTAACACTCCCCTGCATGTGCGATCCTGACCCGCACATGGAGATTTAAACAACAGATCATAACGAAACAGGTGCCCTTAAGGCATAAACAATGGGGCAACCAACCAAGAGGGTCTTGTCCAAAAACCTCTGAAGCCCGAGCTCTGATATCATGTTAAAACATCCAACTCAAAACCAATTGGCTATGAGTGGATAGGCTGCCCATAATCATATGCTAATTTTGGAGGTCAAAATTAACCAATGTGGAATAAGCTCCAACACTCACCCAGTTGTGTGACCTTTGATCCACATTGGAGAGTTAAACAGAGGATTCTTAACATTGGGATCATAACGAAACAAGGCGCTTTGATACCATATTAGATTGTTAACCACCAACTCATCTAAAAGCTTAAACTATTAGAGAGAGGGGTAAGTTCTATTATATATTTATGTATTCAACACAACCCCCTCCCTTGTAGTCATGTCTCCTCCATGAGTGGGCTAAACACGTGCAAGTATTTAATTATCGGGTAGACGGTGAGGTTCGAATGCATGCTCTATTGCTTGCTCTGATCCATAATAAAGCATCCAACTCAAAACCAATTGACTGTGAGTAGAGAGGCTACCCTGGATCACATACTAGTTTTGGATGTCATAATTAACAATGTGGGACAAGATCTAACACACCTTTTTTCCCCTCATGCATATTAATGGATTTCAAATCTGGATTGTGTGGGATAAAGATAATAGAAATCTGTTGGCTGGACTTGATTTATTTTGAAAAGCCAACTAGTTTCTTAAGGATATGTTGATGGCGTCTGAACATTTTATCACTTGATCTGTGAAAGGGTTCAGCGTCTGTCAGTCAAGGGACTTGTGAACAAAATATGACTAAATATCAGTATAGGCGTGTCTCTGTAATTTCAAAAGTCACCATTAGTATAAATCACTTTTCCGTTTTCCCCTTTTCTTCCATCTTTATCTTAAATGTGGGCGTGTGTGTATATTACAAGTTGTTTAATGATATTGGGAGAGTTCATATGTGTTGAAAAGGAAAGAAATATTATAACACATGTTGTAATTAGATTAGGCAATTAAGCAATTAGGAAGATTGTAATTAGTCTAATTAGGTAGGTAGCATAATTTCCTTATTATTTTGTTTCCTTATTTGTCTTGTACACAGTCTATATATTGTGCCTCCTAGTGAGAAGAATAATATATCGTTCGAATATTTCGACAATATGTTTGGTATGCCAACATTGTATGACAATAGATCGTCTTATGTCTGCACAGACATAGGAAGAGACTCATGTGCATGTGAAACTTTTCTTTTGTGGTGTGAGTGGTTAGTTTAGGGGGATGGGGAGAAGGGTGGTTGATGATTAGCTTTAACTGACTGTTTCTGCATCATCCTGTAGTTACAAATAATAACTAGAAACTGGATATCTCTTGAGTTCCTCAAATTTTTGCAGTAAAACTTTGAGGGCAGCCACTTTGTGCTTATGTTGCCAAAATTAGGATCATCTCTAGTCCTCCACTGCCCATACCCCCATTGATCGGGTAATTTACATTTGGTACTGTTATTTTTGTAAACCGGATCTCCTGAGAAGGTGTGATCTTGGTCGACCTCTCAGTGCAAGCTTAGTTTTTGTTGATTCATAGGCATCTCTGTCCATCAATATTCCAGTACCTAAAGGCTGAGCTCGAACCCCCAAGTGTGGCAGTTTGTAAAGCTTATGGGTGTGTTTTTGGAACTTGTAGAGGAAAGAGAAGTGAAAGGGAAGTAGTTGAGAAAGAAATTGAAGTGAAAGTTAGTTATTATTTTTCCCCCCTTTTTTTGGTTTTACAAGGAATAGAGGAAAAGAAAAGAAGAAACATCTTTTTTTTTTTTTGATTCATTTTAGATAGAAGATAGAAAGAAAATAAATGGAGAAGGGGAAAGAGTAAAGAAAATTGAGTTTAAATGTGAAGAAAAATAAGTACTCCCTCCGTCCCAATTTAAATACTCCCTACGGTTATGCGTGCCTTTTTAAAACTCTTGTAGTTTTTATTCTATAATATATTAAATATGCAATGTGGAGCTTATTTGATATATCTCAATTAGTTCCATCAGACAAATTTTCTAAAAACTTTGAAAACATTACCAATAAAAAGATATAGACCTTTGAAAATGGCACGGATATTCGTAGGGAGTATTTAAAATGGGACGGAGGGAGTATCACGTTTCTCCTTAGTATTTTTTTCCGTCTTTCCCTCCCAAAGTAGGAATCAAATGTAAAGAAGAGAAGAGTGAAGATAATGTTATTCTCATATCTTCTCTCTCTCTCCTTAGCCGCCAAACACCCCCTAAATCTTGCATAAAATTCAACTGCTCTGAGCATTGAGCTATGTGGTGCACACTCGAACTCTGCCTCGAGTCTGTCAAGCCAATTGTGTATTGCTTGCACTTGAACTTGAATCACAAGGTAGTGTAAAAAACAAGTGTTTAATTAGTAGGTTCGTATAAATAAGCTGTTTTTTTTTTTTTTTTGGGACCTATGTACAGATCTCAAAAGAGTACTTAGAGAAACAGATTGCAGAAGTGGAGAACAACCTGAAGGAGTTGTTGCAGCAAGATCCCGGTCTTGCTCGCCAGATAATGTCTATGTCTGTAATGTAGTAAGCTTACTTTCTGTAAGTTTCCATATCTCTTTCTTAACTTACAGGTAATACAAGAATCCTTGTTGGTTGTCCTACACACATTTCATGCCCTTCAAATTGTTGTCCTTAAGTTTAGCAACTCATTTTTACTTCACATTTAAGGGGTCAGTTTCCTGTAACTTTGTTTTCCTGTTACTTATTTCGGGGAACATGGGAATTTCCTCATTTTTTCATAGTTTACTTGAAGAACGAATGCTGATGTTTATCCTTTGTTTTGACATCGAGTACTTGAATTCTTGTGGGAGTCGGTTTCTTTCAGCAGTCCCCATCCTAGCTCAGACAAGAAAGAAAGAAATTTAGCCCAGTTGGCTGGTTGGACAGAGAAGGCTACCGAAACAATAACATGACACACCAAGCTCAGACAAGAAAGAAAGTTATTTAGCCCAGCTGCCAGGTTGGACATGGAAGCAATGTTCTAAAACTCGCTAGATGCTAGTTAGGCGGAGAAGGCGCGTAGGACCTAGGTGCTAACTATGGGCTGCCTGGTGCCCTGGGCGGGGACTAGAAGCCCACTAGTCGGCTTTCTAATCTAGGCGTTGTACCACCGCCTAGCGCCTAAATGGGGACTAACCGGCCTAGGCCGCCAACTTTTAGAATAGTGCCTAGAAGGCTACCGAAACAAGAACATGGTGCACCACATGCCCCAAATTATTGCACGTAAGCTTCTATATATAGTTCAATAAGAAAACTTCTTGTTTCAAGAAGTAAACAAATGATGAAATGGACCACTAGGTTTCTAATTATGCTGCCTTGTTGAAATTCGACACCCTCTCTCGATTTGTAGTTCTCTGTAGTTTACCCCTTTCTAGCAGGAAAAAAAAAATTCTGGGACTGCTTTTGATTGCTAAAATCACGGTTTTGTAACCTGCATGGCCATATTCCGGATTGTGGATAATTGCTTTTAGGCAGAGCCGGCTCAAGACTTTTGGGGGCCGGAAACGCACTCCGAAGATGGGCTCTTCTACATTTTTTTCTATTAGAAGAATCAATATAGCAAATAATCAAAACGAATAATAGTATGTAATTGTTATGAGGTCGCACCAAAAAGTATTGTTGGGTGGGATATACATCATTTCAATTAATTAGAAAGAGGGTTTTGTTCACCCTTCTTTTAAGGAGGTTGAACAAAATTGCTCTCAACTAAGCAAATAAGAAAGACGAGACTCTTTTAGCTGCCATAAATGTCCATTTGGTTCAAATGATGTACTCCCTTTGTCCCTTTCTGTATGTGTTACTTCGTAAATTTAACTTATTAAAGAAACATCATCATTTCACCTCTTACATCAACTTTTTCCTTTACTTTACACTTTTATATCAACTTTTACCTTTAATTTTCAAAATTATCCTTCACTTTTATCCATTAATTTTTCAAAAGGCAAAATGATAATTGTACAAATTTTTATCCATTAACTTTTCAAATAATACACTTATTTAGGGACAATCTAAAATCTAAAATGGAAAGTTAAATACTTAAAAGGTACGGAGGGAGTATCTTGTTCACTGAAGTTGGACTTTACCTTTGGTGGGCTTACAATCACGGTAGACCTACAATCATGTGTTGAATATCTATTAATCCGCACCTAACATATTATGAATTTTACCAAAAATCAGGGGCCTTTGTTGGCTTTAAAGGGGCCCCGGAATCCTCGGCTTAGCCCATGACCCGGTTCTGATTTTAATTTTAATAGACTGGTAAGCTAGCAGAGTGTGAGAGTCCTCTTAATAACTTGAGACCACAGACTTAATGGTTTAATGTGATACTAAAGCATAGATCCATTTTTTTAAACTTAATGCCACGGTCTCGATATTTTTGGTTTGACGGTCAGAGATGTTTGTGTCAACTTACAAGCATCTCGGCTAATCTCCTACCCGGTCCTGTCAAAAGAAGGTCATGGATGCGGGGACTCGGTAACAAAGGATTAATAAGAAATTATTCTTTTGCGGCTTGATCCCAAAAATCAAACTTTAATCAAATGTATGGGGATCAAACCCACCAACAAACGGGACTAACCTCGGGCTCATGCCATGGTCCTGTTTGCTCGCGAAGGTGTGCTTTCAATGAAGAAGATGACATGTCATGCTGTTTTTGTCATCTCTCTCTCTCTCGATGGGGTCATTTCGTCGTGGTGTGAACTAGGAAGAGTGACATGTAGACTTTCTCCATTCAGACTTCTGTCATTTTGGTTACATGGTGGCCTTTGAAGATTGCTTTTTTGTAATTTATGTAGAACCCCATTAGATTGTTGGGCATGTACTTGTTTGTCCTTCTATTTCATTTGTCAGCGTAAGTAGGTTAGCTATATTTGTATTCACACGCATTAGAAGTTAGAACCCCTTATTGGAATGCTTAGCAGGGACGGACACAAGATTTTCTATCAGTAGGGTCAAGAATTTACAAAAGTTGCATATATTTCATGTCTTGGGGCAAGATCTAGTGAATCGAGTGTAAGATCTTGAGGCAAAATTACTAAAATATTCAGAAAAATATGTACACATCTATAGGAAATTTTAATTCAGTGGAGTCAATTGACCCCATTGCCTCTTCTTGGGTCCACCCCTGAGGCTTACCGACCTTGTTAGGATTCATGTGTACTTTATTCTGAGTTTGGATGCCCGTGGCCGTAATCTTCGATGGATATATGGATTTGATTCCTGATTCCAGTACGCTGATGTTCGGATTAACTTCAATAATCTTTTTCAGGAATCGTTTATTTTAGAAATTTACTAAAGTCAAGCATTTCCTATTTGTATGGATTGGACCGGAAATCTAGGATTCCCATGGAGTTCGAGGAATCAGATTCCTACTTAGTTTGGGGACGTGATTCTTGATTGAATATATCATGAGGAATCACATTCCTGTCCCGGTCAATTCCAAATGTAGGAAATACTACAAAAATAGGGACGCAGGGTTGTTCTTTGTATAGCCTCTGCCTTGGCAATTTCTTTGCTGCTTGTAATCTAGGTCGCCATTCGTTCTTTGGATGAATGGCGCAGATTTCAAATAAAAAAGAAGAATTGTTGGCCAAACAATTTGTTTTCAATCCGAGCAGATTAAAAATCTTTGTGGGCCAATTTTGTGATTGTAATTTCAAAGAACCCCCGCATCTATGAAAATAAGGCATCATATTCCTATTCCTTCTCAAAATATCTCTCTTGGGTTAGTGTTTTCTCTTTTTATCCAACCAAACAATGGTATGGGTACAATGTTTTTTGAGGAAAAAATCATTTTGCGTCAGACAAACGGAGCCTTCACTTTATGAAGAAGAAGGGAAAATGGACATGGAGATTTAGACAAACTTGAGGTCGTTATTGCCAGCCGCACATATGATGTGTGTGAGAATTTGGATAAATATCATTCCATTGACAAAAATGGCTGAGGACAGATGTACAATAATCAAAATGAGTTCATTACAAAAAAGCAATCTTCAAAGGGGCTAGCAGCTAACCCAAATAATAAGACTTTTGAGGATCGGGGACTCTCTCACCCCTCAGAGATGACGAGGCCTGCCAACCGATCTCGGTATAAATTTGAGAGATGATATCCAAAATATTCTTAGACATTTCTTAAATTTGGGCCGTTCAAAACATATTTGGAATCTAGAATTATTTGCGTCTTAATTGCCACTTGAGCTAGACTCGAGATTCATTGGAATCTAGAATTATTAGCGTCTTTAATTTTTCTTTACAGGCAATTTTTTAAAGATTCTACTACATTGTTTTGGCATGGTATTTCTTTGGTCTTTTCGGAAAATAAAGGAAGAAATACTATAGTAATTATACATGTAAATCAAAATTTGGTGTAAATACATGAGGCATAAGTGTTATTGTGTGATTATCATATAGTTTGTTTAGGTTCATATCTACTGAATAAAATAAAACATTCACTATGAAAAGATAACTTATTGCAACATCAATAGCCAAAGTAAAAACTTTTGACTATAGTATTACAAGACATTTTGATGGTTGTCGACTTGTAATCAATGGAGTAAAGGCAGAGAAACTTTGAGATGATAATTTTGTTTCCCAAGTATAACTATAAGTAAATAAGAAAAAAATCGACATTAAAGTAGAAAACATAATATATGCAAGTGTCTCGATCCTATATAAATATCGGGTAATTGAAGCGGATATCGATATATTTATGTTATCCGAACCTATTTGTCTTTAAAGAAAAAATAGAACGATTTAAAATATAACGATAAGATAAATGTGCTATGATTATTTGTGTTTCGCCTCGATTTTTCGGAATTATTATTTAAATTATTTGTTGTAAAAAAATTTGTTAGACAAAATGATTATCTTTGATTGCAGCAGAAATAATAAGTCGAACATTCAAATTACTTAGTTTGGTTACATCATTAGAAAATACTTAGTGCCATAGTTATGATAACATGTCATCAAAATACAAAATGAAGGGATAGATCATATTCTAGAGGTTTGAATTCAGATTACGGTCTTCATTTGGCACTTGGTTGACAGCAAGTCTCTCTTCCTAATAGCGCCGCTCCTCTCCTCCATCTTCGATAACTTGGTGTGAAATGCCAGAGCTAACAATCAGGGCCGACCCTGACATTTGGGTTGCCCTAGCCGATCTCAAAGCTTGGTTGCCCTTATTCTAGTAAGTCATAAAACCAAAAAAAAAAAAAAAAAACAAGTAAAGGAACATAGCAAAATAGAGGTTATATAAGCTATGTTTGGTTAGATAATTTAGTTTAGTTTAGTTTTGATGATATCAGCAGGTGTAATAAGTGGAGAGAAATAGAGAGATAAATGAGAGAAATGATGATGTCATCAAAACTAAAACTAAAATTAAAACTAAATTTGAAAACGAACAGGGCCATAATGTTTTTAGCTTGAATAAAATAAAAATAAAATAAAATTCAAAATCACAATGAAAATGAAAATGAAAATGAAAGAAGCCTATAAAAGAGAATGGAAGAATGGGTCTTGTACTTCTGTCATTTTTGGAAATGCTGTGTTCAGTCACTATATAGAAAGGAAAAAAAAAATGGCTTAACAAAATGGGGAAGAGAGAAAAATTGGAACGTATGGGGTGGGATTTGATCCCAAGTCGGCGGCAGCACGATACTTCAAGGAGGCAGCAGTACGATACATATTGGAACTTTTTAAAATTTATATATAACTTACAAGTTTTTTTTTTTTGGGTTGCCCTGCTTAGAGGGGTTGCCGTAGCCCAAAGTCTTGTCAGACTTGGGTCTAGGCCGGCCCTGCCAACAATATAGCACCATGAGTGTATCATTCAATATAGCTAACTCATATACCCACTGACCTGTACATCGACTACCATAGTGCATCTATTATTCTATATATCTCACACGTATCATAGTGCAACTATAATACTGTCTATCGAGTATCATAAAGCAAATGCGACTACAACTTTGTACATTAATTACCACAGTGCAACTATTTTTCATTACTTCAAGAACAATAGTGCATGTGAATATTAAGCATCAATCATCATTTCAACAAAGATCGCAACGTTCTTTTACACTTGACTCTTATTCCTCTTTCCATTTATCTATTAATGTCTATGTACATATGCCAACCAAACTTGCTGATCCTAATGTTCGTTCAAGCAACTCTCATCTCTATGATAATAGAAGCAGAATATAGCAGAACACAGCGATAATAATTTTTACATATACACATGCTTCACATAATTCCTATATGAATTGTCTCTAAAAACTTTTAGGGTAAATTTGACTTACACCCCTTGTACTTTGGATTTTGAAATACACCCCGTCAACTTGATTTTGGGATGCTCACACCCCGTCAACTTTGGCCAACCGTTAGCTTTTTTGTTAAAACTAACACCTATGCGCACTAAAGTGATTTGGCGACAAAGTTCCCTCCAAAAATTATTATTTTTTGACTCAAGAGCCCTTAGAATACCTTATAAAGGTTCCAGAGGGCATTAGGTCACTTTAGGCTAAAAAAAATCAACATACCCACTCTCCATATTTGATAGATTGTTTTGAAATTTCAATAAGTGTAGATATGTTTCGTGCAACTTTTAATTGCTAAAATGCAATTCAAACTACTTGGTTAAAGACTGATAAAAAAAAACTACTTGGTTAAACAAGTTGTATAGTAGCATATTTTAAATGATTTTCACACACCCTATTATCCCTTTGCATTTCCTTTTTTTTTTTTTTTTGTCTTTATTCACCTTGAAATTACTGAATTACGCTTACTTCTTGAGTCATTTTTTCAATATAAGGGGCAATATGACACTTTTAATTGAATAAAGACAAAAAAAAGAAGAGTGCATAGTGATAATAGCAGTGTGTGAAAATCATTTCCGAAATTAAATATCTAAATTGACCTCCATAATTTATTGCACATGTTAGGTCTCAAGTTCAAAAATATCCGAGGTGCTATCAATTCTAAGGAAGCCAATCAATCAGAGGTCCTTCTCAAAAGGGAAAAAAAAAATTCAATCAGTGGTCATCAGTCATACAAAATTTCCTTTGCCAACCAAATTTATAGGAGTACTATAGTTTTCCTTTTACCTCGGGGCAAGTTCATTTCAGTTGGTAATGGTGGTCATGATCTGAAAGATTTTCTGTACTTCATATCACGACCTCTCAATTTGGACTACTTTAATGATACATTAAGATGATCACGCAAACCATACGCGACAGATTTTTATTCTATCCGTTCCAAAATAATAGTTCATTACGACAAGTCATGTCATTTTTTAAATAAAAAATTAAGTACTTCCATAAATCATTTTTTGAATTTTTTCGCACCAAGTTAAATCGAAAAAAAGATACACGAAAGCACTTAATTTTTTGATTTGAAAATTGATAAAAGAGAGAAAGTGAAATTTTTATTTAGGAACGGAGGAAGTAGTAATTTGCAACCCTTGTCAACATTTAATACAATATTGTCGGTCTATTTTTTCACTATCTCTCATAAAACCAATTAGTGTTAATAAATTTTTCAATGAAGTCTTTTATGACATTCGACATCCATGCGTAAGTTTGTTTTTAGAGCTATCGTAGATAGTGATATTGAGTAACTAAATCCATGAGAACACTCTGGGCCCAACAATCTCTATCTCACGATGACACTCTTGTGATTCGAACCTTTTACCTCTTGGTTCTGATACCACTTGTTGGACTGCTTTTTCATCATCTCTCCCAAAACCAATTGGCGTTACAAAGAGTTTCAATTAAGTATTTGATGACACTCAATATTGCACTCACAACTCTATTTTTAAAGTGATCGCAGGTGGTAGCATTGTGTAACCAAATCCATGGGACATTCCGGGCCCAACAAATAGTAGTAATTGGCAAAGAAAGTCTCATCATCAAAATCTTCATTTTTTGTCGATCCGACCCAGCTAAAAAAGTGCTTGACCGACCGGGTGATTAGAAATAAAGACGCGTCCCAAGCGTAAGACTCTTAACCAGTGCAGCACAATATCCGGAAGTACCGGAATCGAACCACAAAGACGACTAACGGTGTTTGACTCAAAAGTGTGGAATTATGGTTTAACCTGGCTCTTAAGTAGCCACCCATTGATTGATTAGATTAATTAACTAAGTTACTGGACTAATTCACTTAATGCAAATTAATAATGAGAGTACAGTCGAGGGAACCCAGCGTCCGCAACTAGCCTAACCAGTGTTTACTCGGGCCACAATTACTCTTTTCACTAATTTTAGAATAAGAAAAAGGTTCCCTAACAAATCCACACCACCTGTCACCAGATTCTGTGCGCATTCGAATTCTGGCGATACCTGGGTTTTGTTTGTTAGAAGAATTTTTGTTTCCTAAAATTGCTCAAAATTCACGTTAATTCGTCCTGAGGTAGAACATCAATTAGTCTAGTGGCGAAACACCTTTGCCCACAGCCGCACTCTATACGACTACTCACTCATGATTCTAACAGTTGCAGAAATTATAGCAAACCTAGATCTAGACATGCTTTGAGAATTAAAATAAAAATAGAAGATAATACCACGGATTGCAAGAAGAAAACGCACTTAATTAATTATCAACACTAAAACGCCATTCGAAGGCTGGAAATCCGAAAATCTGAAGTAAACTGGAATGCTGAAAACCATAGCCGAAACTTAGAACAATAAAACATAAGTAAAATTTCTAAACCCTAATTCGAGTTAAAAACGAGTATTTATACGAGAATGAATGAAAGTCTGAAAATATGCCACGCGAGGACCAAACGATGACGTTCCATAGCCTTATTAGCCTCTTGGTAGTGCTACCATGAACCTGGGGTAGCGCTACCGACCTCTTAAGCTTCACGTTGACCGGCTAATGCTTCGTTGACCGTTGATTCTTAACAAATCGGTAGCGCTACACCAAAGTGGACTCTCTGTTCATTTTGTGTGCCATTATGTACCCTTCTTGAGTGCTCCAGAGAAATTGTGTAGCGCTCCCAATGGGTTTCGAGCATTTCCACGCGAAATCAACTTCAATACTTAGCCTCTTCAGCCTTGCCCACTCCTGATCATTCTGATTAGCGCCAAAACACCTCAATTTCCTGCAAAATAAACACAAACACCAATTCCAACCACGTGCACGTATCAAATGGAAAATGAGGGTTAAATTGCATGACAAACGTGCTAACTCTACCCTACTTAGGCGCTCAAATGTATGGATTTCACGCACCTATCAAAAAGCAAAACAGAGTGCCAAATTTCAAGAAAAGACGAATTATTCTTCTGTATTGATACACATGTTAATTTCAATTAAGTGGAGACTAAAAGGGATTGAAAGCACATTGATTTGTGTACAATTACTAATTGGTCAATTTCAGCAATTATTAGGGGTGTTCCACTAAGGTGGTTTTTTGAAAAAAATTAGCTTTTTACGTTTTTTTTAATGTAATGTATTGTGAGAGAACGACCTGTCTCGGTTTTTGGAAAAAATAATTTTTTGTTAGTGGAACACCCTACTAGTTTCCTAACTTCGTGACCAAGTAATTATGATCATCGGAGATGTAGACACACAATTGAGACAAATTTGTTACAGTATATTCTCCAAATGATGTTAGTCATCCATATAAATGATATCCGACCATATGACTACCAGTATCCAGTTAATTTGATTTTTTATACGAATGATCTACTCAATATTCCCCGACTTATTTTCCGGTTCGATCCCAAATACAATATGTAGAGAGCCCATAATTAAAGTCAATATAGAGATATATTGACTTAGATCAGTACAGGTACCTCAAATCCAATAATTATACCAATTCAGAAGATCAACTATAGCCAAGATAATTTAGATAATTGAGAAACGGATATCACTTGTTTGAAATTGGCATGAATCATGATCTTTGATGTTCTAATCTATACCTAAACACTTGCTTATCTCAGTTCTCAATTCCAATGCACCAAGAAGATAATTATATACCATTTGTATTTGTAATCACAAGAAACAGCTCATCAGTAAATTGGGAAAATAATATATTGTTTTTTTCAGTTGATTGGCAAAAATAAATTTTTATTTAAAGCTTGACAAAGGGTACATCGAGACTAAATCTCTCAATGTTATACAACTATCATTTTGATAACCCAAAACCTGAATCAATAAAAAAAAATATATATGATTTGTACTTGCTATGAAAGGAAGATTAGCTTCTCTCTCTCTCTCTCTCTCGGCGAAAGAGAGAGAATTTCATATCATAATAAGGCTATTACAAGTTTACAACCTACCGCATACGAACGACAACAAAAGATTAGCTGCTCTTGGTGATGTGGGAATTCAAGTTCATGACAATCTCAAAGATTCAACCCCCCACAAAATGTTGGGGATTTATCATACAAATATCATAAAACACTAACAATTAGAAAAAAATCATGAAATAATAAATTCAAGCAAATATGATACTCACTTCGTCCTTTTTTAATGTATGAGCGCTACATGGTGTAGCGTGCCAAACAAGCTAAGCTTTTTGGTGTCTTACGGGTAGAAATTGCACTCAGACTAATAACTTCAATAAATTAACAGATGGACCCATAAACTTTCTTAACTTTCACATTAACCCCAAGCTGACTTGGATCTTGGAAATTGATCCTGAAGTTCCACAAACAACACTAATGACATGAAAACACAAAATTTTAAATGTTCAAGATATATGACTAGCAAATATAGTTTAGAGGGTCTCAATATACATATTCCGATACTTCTCAATCCCATTAAAATTACTTAACTATGTGTAAACTAATTCGAAGAATCCCAACACTCTCAGTTATAATAAGGCAAATGAGCAGGACCATTTCATCCGCTGTCTTATTGAAGAGTCTAATCACTTTATTATACATCATACGCATGTATTCGTCATTCTTTTCCTTTTACCCAATGCATCCCTCGGCCGTTGGATCGAGTTTTGGACAGCTCGGATGCATTCGGCAAATTTTCTACAATTTTTATTTTTTATTACAGGTAAAAAATCAAAACACATCCGAGCCGTCCAAAACTCGATCCAATGGCCGAGAGGTGCACAACACCCCCCAGTTTTCCTTTTCCCTCGGGGCATCAATGCATTCTATAGTTCATTTCAGTTGGGAATGGCGGTTATCCGAAAGACTTTCTGTATTTTTCAAGTCGCCTTTCAATTTGGACAACTTTTATGATACAATAAGAGGATTGCACGCAACCATATATCTACAGAGTTGTGTAATTTGCAGCCTTGTCAACACTATTAAATGCAAGATTAATTAGCAAAGAAAGTCCCATCATTTTTGTCAAGCCGACCCATCAGAAGAGCAAAGCAGAATGCTAAAATTTCCAAAAACGTACTCTCCACTTATTAGTCTCGTATATTTTCACGCCAGTACAGTTTCAATAAATTTTCTCTCCACTTATTAGTCTCGTATATTTATTTCTCTCTCTCTCCACTTATCTCCCTTTCTCTCTCTCTCTCTCTACCCCAAAAACTTTCCTAACAATCTTTACCAAACAAACCCTTAAGTCGACACTAAAAGGAAAGCAACATTAGAAATGATTTTGGCACTTAATATATTGATAATTACATTTCAATATTTGTCTTTTAGTGTTCAAAAAGTGGTGTGCCCAAATTATTTTTTGGACCGTTTTTTCATCATCTCTCCTAAAACCAAATGATGTTAGGAAGGACTTCAGTTAAATCTTTTATGACATTCGACATTGTACCCGCAAATCTGTTTTTAGAGCGTTCGTAAGGAGTGACGTTGTGCAATCCAAGCCCATGGCGGTACTCTGGGCCTAAAAATCCTTCCTTCACGATGATGCTCCCACAACTTGAACCCATGACCTCTTGGCTTTGATACCATTTGTCGGACAGCTTTTCTACCATTTTTCCTAAAACCAATTGGTGTTAGAAGGGCTTCACTTAAGTCTTTTATGACTTTCAACATCACACCCACAATTCTATTTTTAGTGCAGTCGCAAGGCGTGACACTATGTAACCATACCATAGGGGCAGTATAGGCCCACCAATTTATCTTTTGCTTATTCGAGTTAGGCTGAGTTTCCATTACAGTGTTTACGGTATTTTCGTTATCTTGGACTACAAATTGTCAAATCAACAAGTTATTCTCCTAACATACATCAAATGATTTGATAACTTGTAGTCCAAAAATACCGAAAATACCATAGTGGATGAGATGTGGTTATGCATAATGTCTGTCAAGATCTTGAGTACAATAATTCATTGGCCAATTTCAGCAAATAAATGCCAGTTCCATGGGATCATTTTCAGTTTCTCTATGTCAATGCATACAGATACTCGTAATGAGGGCTTTATTACTGCTCACCAAATCTCTTCGTGACCTATTACAGGTTGGTTTAGGTGAATTGGAAAAATTGATTTTTTGGTTTTTTTAGTTTTGTCTTTATTCAAAAAAAAATGTGTATTTGTTAGTTTTCGGTTGATTTTTTGTGGTAAACCTCTGGATTATTTTTCGTCTTTATTTACAAAACTTTCAGTCTGGCTTATAATTTTATACTTTTTAGATTTCTCTCGTCGAGACAAACCAAGAAACCACCAAAAATCGACCAAATATCAACAAATGCAAGAAAAAATTGAATAAAGACAAAACCAAAAAACTAGTTTTTTCAATTCACCCAAACCAACCCTACATGCAGGTCTATAGGTGGCATAATTGGTCTCGCTATATGGGATAGCTGAACCATATTTTAATAATTTAGGGTTGGGTGGGTTAAGAGCATTTTACGCGACTCTCTATTTTAATTTTTGAGATAAAGTAAAGAGTCAAAATCTCAAAATAAGCCAAAAAATCAAAAAACTAGTTTTTTGAATTCACCCAAACCAACCCTTACGCTCACCAAATGGTTGATCAAATTGGTTAAGCTTCTAATTTTCGTACAGTACCGCACCAAATTTGGTGCGGCAATGTTCACTCACTAGGGCACTATTCATGCACTATTCATTTTTATAATATTACTTTTGGAGAGTATGAGGAGAAAGAAATAATAATTTCCGGACTTTTTATACAAAAATTTCCGGACTTTTTATACAATTTTTTTTTAATTTCCGGACTTTTTATACAAATTTTTTTTTGACGATCCGATCCGTCCAATGTGTTCAGAAGATGTTTTCAAGGGCCCTAGCGGAAAATCTTCAAAAAAAAAAAACACCGGGAAGGGCTTGATCCAAGCAGTTTTCGCAAAAATATATAAATACAGTTTTTGTGAAAACTGCTTGGATCAAGCCCTTCCCGGTATTTTTTTTTGAAGATTTCTCGCGTAGACCCTAGAAAACACCTTCTGAACACATTGGACGGATCGAATTTTCCAAAAAAAATTGCAACACAAAAAAACCCCATTTTTTCCTTAAATCCGGGAGTGTGGACTAGTATATATTATATATATGTTAAGCTTCTAATCCGGACTTTTAATTTCCGGAATTTTAAACAAAAAATTTTTTGACGATTATTTTTGCGAAAACTGCTTGGATCAAGCCCTTCCCGGTGTTTTTTTTTTGAAGATTTTCTGCTAGGATCCTTGAAAACACCTTTTGAACACATTGGACAGATCGGATTTTCCAAAAAAAAATTGCAACACAAAAAAACCCATTTTTTTCTTATTTCCGGGAGTGTGGATAAGAAAATTTCCCCATATATATATATATAGGGTTTGCTTTTAATCCATACTTTTAATTTCCGGACCTCATGATCCAAATATTTTTTTGACGATCCGATCGGTCTAATGTGTTTAGAAGGTGTTTTCAAGGGTTCACACGAGAAATTTTAAAAAATAAAATAAAATACCGGGAAAGGCTATAATATAAATTTTTTGCAAAAACTGCTTGGATCAAGCCCTTCCCGGTATTTTTTGTGAAGATTTCTCGCGTAGACCCATGAAAACACCTTCTGAACACATGACGGATCGGATTTTCCAAAAATAATTTGCAACGCAAAACAACCATATTTTTCTTATTTTCGGGAGGTGTGGACTAGAAAATCCACACACACACACACACACACACATATAGGTGAGGGCTCCCTCACCAAAAAAATGCGGAAAAATAATTGTGGGCCGTTGGATCCTATGCCCTTCACGTGATCCAACGACTAACAACTGTTTTTCCTCACTTTTTTTTTTTTTTTGTGAGGGAGCCCTTCTAGTAAAAAATCCTTGACTAGAGGTTTATTGGTGGATTTTGCTCCTCACAAAACTGACTTAGGTTTGATATTTTGAGTCAACATGCAAGAAAGTATTTTTTTGTCAAGAAATTAGTTAAGGTGGAGGTAAATGGTTCCGGACATCCCTGACCGTCGAAAAAACAGAGCGTACAAGTTTAGCTTAATCTAGAGGCGTGAGTCCAATTGTTCTTTAATGTTAGCAAATGGGAGTTTGGTTCAAGGCAATAATTAAAAGGCCAGGGAACAAAATGTATTGAAAATTTTTTAAAATATTTTTGCAAAATCCGAACTATCCAATGTTTGTAAAAGGTGTTTTTAAGAGTTCTCGCGAGAAATCATCAAAAAAAAATTACCGGGAAGACCTTGATCCCGGTATATCTATATATATAATCTGTCATAGATAATCAATGGATGTGCATGAGATATATATTTATATATATATATATATTTATATATATATATATTTATTATAGTATTGCAGGATGACTTTTGGTGAATGGAGCTTCCTGAGCTTGCCACGTGTCCCCCAATCCTTTGCACTTTTTAAGCAATTAGTAAAGTCTTAAATGGTAGTATTTAATTCCTTACCGAGTTAAGCTTTGCGGCCGTAATGATTCTTCCCCAATACAATAACTGAATTTTTTTCAATTTTCCCGAATTTTTATATTAGTTTACCATAAAAATTATATTAACGAAATTGAATGACAAAAGGAATGGTGTGTGGTTTTCTTTTTGGGTAAAAAATAAAAGGAAAATGAATGATTCTTTACTTATATGTACATATTTTTTAACGACAAAATGAATGATTTTATTCGTTGAGAAAGGAAACAAGTACTTCTCCTTTCCTAATAAAACATGTCGTTGACAAAGGAAAAAACTTCTTAATTTCCCAAGAAAATATAATTTCCTAAGGAAAAATAGTCTTATGGTAACAAATTCCGAAAAGGAATTTGTTAATGAAATTTGCTATTTAATTTCATAGAAGAATAATAGAAAGTCCGAAAATGAGGAGAGTAATAAGGAAATTCTTCTCCAATACAATAACCGAAATTTTTCCAATTTGAAAATTTTCCAATTTTCCCGAATTTTTATATTAGGTTATCATAAAAATTATATTAATGAAATTGAATGACAAAAGGAAATTTTTCCAATTTTCCCGAATTTTTATATTAGGTTACCATAAAAATTATATTAATGAAATTGAATGACAAAAGGAATGGTGTGTGTATTTTTTTTTGGGTAAAAAGTAAAGGAAATAGAATGATTCTTTACTTATAGGTACATATTTTTTAACGACAAAAGGAATGATTTTATTCGTTGAGAAAGGAAACAAGTGTCTCCTTTCGTAATAAAACATGTTGTTGACAAAGGAAAAAACTTCTTAATTTCCTAAGAAAATATAATTTCCTAAGGAAAAATAGTCTTATGGTAACAAATTCCGAAAAGGAATTTGGAATTTGTTTACGAAATTTGCCTAACTAATTTCATAGAAGAATAATAGAAAGTCCGAAAATGGGAGAGTAATAAGGAAATGGTTCAAGAAACTATATCTCATGCTTTGTCTAACTAATCACATGCTATTATATGATCAAATTAATTGTCTAGCTTTGCATCAACCATATCCCCATTAGTGAAGGAGAATTGAGTTACGTATCAGTACCATCTCTAATCCTCCCCTTCAGTAGTTTTGCCAAAGTTGAACGATAGGCAGTCCTGGAGAAGGTAAGATCAAGTATATATCTCTCTCTGCTCTTTTTTTGTTGAAGATATAAATGATAAAGCTATCTCTTTTTCTAACATTTTAAGTTTTTTTTACATGAGTTGGTGATTTACAATCTAATATTTCTCCCAGCTATCTCTCTCCCTCTTCTCTTCTTGCTATACCATTATCTTATCTTCTTTTCTCTACTTTTATTTGTTGGTCAATAAGCTTTCTGTTGGTTGGCATTTTTTTTTTACAGATTTTTACAGCAAAGGTAATCACTTTCACTTTTTAAATACTGTACAAGATCTTCTCTCTCCGAAAATAATGAATTCCGCATAAAATTTTAATTTGATGATCCATGCAAAAAGCAAAAATATGGATAAAAAAATGAAAAAGTTATATGCATTTTTTTATCAGAGTAAAGTCATATTTTTTTTTTCCTTATCTGTTCAAAGTAAAAAACAAAAATCATTTAACAATAACCTTATCCCAATTGATGCTTAACTTTATTTGGACATAAGACACTGTCAAGTGTGGTTCATGAGTGTGATTCATTATGTAAATTTTGTTAACATCACAACATGGATCATGAGAACAATAATCCGAAAGTGAAACGGTCCCACAAAAAAGATGGATTGCGTAGTTGGTTTGGGTTTAATCAATGTAAATTTTCTTTCGTACAAAAGAAAAGGAATGATTTTGTCCACATAAAAATCAAATTTGTTTTTTTATCACTGTTGTCATTTTGCTATACCACTATCTTATCTTCTTTTCTCTACTTTTATTTGTTAGTCAATGAGCTTTCTGTTGATTGACATTTTTTTTATTTTTACAGCAAAATCAATTGTGTAGAGGGAAAAATATGCAGATTTTTACAGCAAAGGTAATCACTTTCACTTTTTAAATACTGTACAAGATTTTCTCTCTCCGAAAACAATGAATTCTGCATAAAAGTTTATAGCTTTGTTGGAGAACCAATCTCTATTGTAAAAAAGAAATGCATAGGAAGAGATCTTCTATTCAGGAAAGTATTGATAGTAACAATTTTTTTTATTCTATTCAACAAAGTGTAGATAATTTCAAAATCTATTATACAATCATGACATCACAATCTCTTCTTCAATATTCAAATATGGATATGCTGGAGATAATTAAGGTAAATTTTCGAATAACATCTAACCTATTTAAGGATAATTTTAAAGAATGGGAATAAGAGTAATGTCACATGTGTTGCTTGAAAATTCTATGACAAACCAATTAAATTATGCCACTTGTCGCAACCACAACCCTTCTCACAAAAAGTCATTCTGCTATACTATATAAGATTTGATGATCCATGCAAAAAGCCAAAATATGGATAAATAAATGGAAAAGTTATATGCATTTTTTAACGAGACTAAACAATAATATACAAAAAGTTGATGCAAAACTAAAAAATATGAAAAAAATCAAATAAAATCGAAAAAATAAGCCAACTAACTCTTCAGGCCAAAACACATCTCAATTAACTTACAGTGACTGTTTGCTATATATGATAAGTTATTGTCCCTTCAATTAGAAATGTCGAGTAATACTAAATGAGCATTGAAGTATTCCAAATGAACTTTCTTTGTAAGGTTACTTTTTAGCTATTTTGCTAAATTGCAATTTTTTTTTTTGGTATAGGCGTTGAATGATTTTGTTCACATAAAACATCAAATTTGTTTTTTTTATCACTGTTGTCATTTTGCTATACCACTATCTTATCTTCTTTTCTCTACTTTTATTTGTTGGTCAATGAGCTTTCTGTTGATTGACATTTTTTATAATTTTTACATTAAAATCAATTGTGTAGAGGGAAAAATATATAGATTTTTACAGCAAAGGTAATCACTTTCACTTTTTAAATACTATACAAGATTTTCTCTCTCCGAAAACAATGAATTCCGCATAAAAGTTTAATTTGATGATCCATGCAAAAAGCCAAAATATGGATAAATAAATGGAAAAGTTATATGCATTTTTTAATGAGACTAAACAATAATACACAAAAAGTTGATGCAAAACTAAAAAACATGAAAAAAAATCAAATAAAATCAAAAAAATAAGACAACTAACTCTTTAGGCTAAAACACATCTCAATTAACTTACAGTGACTATTTGCTATATATGATAAGTTATTGTCCCTTCAATTAAAAATGTCGAGTAATAGTAAATGAGCATTGAAGTATTCCAAATGAATTTTATTTGTAAGGTTACTATTTAGATATTTTGCTAAATTGCAATTTTTTTTTGGTATAGGTGTTGAACGATTAATGAATTTTGACAATTTAAACTAATTGCGTGTATCTAAATTCATCCTGTCAAAATTCATTAATCGTTCAACACCTACACCAAAAAAAATATATACATCCATAAAAAAGAAAAGAAAAAAAAGGCCATTATACCCTTTCAACACACGAGAACAAAAAAAAACATACCAATGTGAATTTTCTTCCCGGTATCAAACGGGTACAATGCCAGATACATTATTCGCATGTATGATTAGTATCCACCTGTTGCACCCATTGTGCCATGTATATACATTATGCATTCATGTAATCTCGCCTGTGCATAGCATGGGTTCAACGCTATTATATATATATAGGGCAAGCTTCTAGTCCGGACTCCGGACTTCTGGACCTCCATGATCCAAAATTTGTTTTGATGATCTGAACCGTCTAATGTGTTCAGAAGGTGTTTTTAAGAGTCCACGCGAGAAATTTTTAAAAAAAAATACCGGGAAGGGCTTGATCCAATCAGTTTTCGCAAAAAAAATATATATATACAGTTTTTTGCGAAAATTGCTTGGATCAAGTCCTTCCCGGTACTTTGTTTTGAAGATTTCTCGAGTGGACGGCTTGGATTTTTCAAAAATAATTTGCAACACAAAAAAATCAATTTTTCCTTATTTACGGGAGGTGTGAACTAAAAAATCCATGTATATATATAATCTGTCATAGATAATCAATGGATGTGCATGAGATTTATCTCTTGAACACTATAGCTCTCTCTACTAAAATTTGTTATGGGGAAACTTTCTAGTCTAGCTCCTTCCTTGTATAGTCTAACCACAAAATGAGCAACATGTCAGTGCCAATTGGCCGGAAGTAAACCAGAGGGTATATATATTCTGATGTTTATGTGACAATCAACAGTAATAAAAACTCTAATACTTTTCTTACTACTGTTGCGACCATAAAAAACTCTTTTAGTGAAGCAAACAGATATTAATAAAATTCTTCAAAAGATTTGACCATGGATTGTGACCAACCTACTATCATGGCCGACTTTCCCATTAGGCAAGTAAAGTGGTCAAGTAAAGTGGTCGGAGATCCTTTGTGCCGAAAAAATTGTGTGTTTCTATACCAAGAGTAGTTTCGGTCATTGGATTACACCGAAATTTTAAACCATAAAAAAACTCACACAATCAAACGGTTCAACTCACAGAGGCACACCGTTTTGTTTTTTTTTTTTAATTTTTATTTTATTTTAGCACGGTGGACTTCCCACTAAGTAAAGCATAGCCTTTTGGGCCCCAATTTGATATCTATCATATATGTTCACTAATGAAACAACTGTATGACAATGAAACATTAATTGTATGAAAAAGAATTCTCTAGACCCCAAAGCTTCACAGATGTGACCAAAACCACCTACCTACAATAGACTGTTTGCAACTTGGGGTTTGGCCTGCGGAATCGGGGATTCTGGGTGGCTGCCCTACTGGGTTGTAGGCAGTGCAGGATTTAGATCGTCCAAAGTATTTTTAAAGGTCCAGATTTAATACATTATTTTATGTGTAGTATATTTTATTTACCTGTAACAAATTTGTACCGTTAAAAATACTTTGGATGGTCCAGATCGTGCACGACAACCCTGTACGACACTTCCCGCCCTATAGGACTCCCAGGTCCTTGGCCCAATTAATGGTTGTCTAGCGCTCCTTTTGGAGCGTGAGGTCTAAGGTTAAATTCATATAGATTGAAGGTTGACCCTCATAGTAATGTAACAAAAACTAATAACATATTGTCTAGCAATAAAATAAAATAAAATAGACTATTCGGGTTTAAAAATATTTTTCCGTTCAATTATTAAAAAAAATAGTAGTAAATTTGTTCGGGTAATTATTTACACATCTGTTCAAACTAATATTTTTACATGCAAGTGGTGGTTAGTTTATGGGGTAGAACTCTTAGATGTCGTACACTACGTCCTGGGATTAAGTCTCAGTCCCCCCTCCCCAATGGAATAGATTAGGAATGACGAATGACAAAACAAAAAAACCTAAAATTTTACATAGCAAAACAGGTCCAGAGAAAGGCAGGTCCAGATTTGAAGCAAACCCCACTTAATTACGACTTTGACGGCATACCCAACATTTAAATCTGTGGAACCTTACCAACCATATATTTTCCATCCAAATAAACATGCAAACGACCGGAACCCAGTTAACCTTATCGTCAAAATATCATGATGAAAAAATTTCCTTTTTATTTTGTTTGGCTACATGGTTGGGCTCGATTGCGGTGCGAAAAATCAAAATCGGAGGGGGGCCAAATTATGAAAGAAATTTTGGTTTGTAGATTTTTTCTTGACTAAATCCAATCATTCGAGTTTTTATGGATGGTTTTGATAAATTGAAAAATAATCTCGATTATTGTTCTTACATTTCGTTATTGTCGAGATTTTACACTTTTTTTAAGACCATCTATAAAAAATAGATACAAAATATACTCCAAAATAGGTATGTAGCTCCTCCTCTGCCAGGGTTAGGCATATGCTCTAATATGGCAGTCTGTATCTATATTCGATATTCACTACTACTTTTTTTTTTTTTATTTGTCTTAATGAGAGGAGTTTAAAAATAAAATAATACGATCAAAAGTTAAAAAAATTAATTTAAGAAAAAATAAATAAAACAGGAAAGTATTTGCTTCTTATTTTGTTTTTGCGGAGTTTTTTTTTCCGTGTTTGAACTTTGATCTATATTTCTATACCACTTTTTCATCATCTGATGGAGATGGACAGAAAGTCAAATAGTGTGACCAATAATAGCTAAAAATTTATGCACTACAACATCAGTAACTGCCACAATAAGTGACTTTGCACAAACTTTTAATTTAATAGTGTTCTTTTAAGATTAAAAGTGAGAGCCTGGCCTACTTTGTAGACATAATTTTAGGGCCATTTGGAATTTGGGAGCAGCTTGGTACAAGTTGCCCAACGAACACTAGTAAGTCGAGTCTTGACTTTACTGATTGGCATGTGTTTCACCATGCCATGAGTTTCACATTTTAATCATTTCCCATAGGAAGCAAAAATTTTCAAAATTAGTCCTTTGGCTGTCGTTAAGATTTAAAAAAATTGTTGAAATGTGTAAAAAGATGTAAAAAATGTGTGAAAGCACATTAAAAAGTATAAAAAGTACACAGAAAATTTTGGTTTTTTTTAAAATCTTTTTCTTTGCTTATTGTCAGTTCAGGCACTGAATTACCCAATTTTCAAAAGTTGATAATGAAACAATAATTCATGCATGGGAATATTAGTACTTCCAGTAACTCTTTTTTTCATTTCCAAAATGAGTAGTTTTTAAAGGTTAATTAATTCAAGCCCCTCAGGAGCTGGACCCTTCCATCAGTGTCTTTTGTGGATCCTTAATTACTAGGTTCATTTAATTATCATTTTTTTTTAATAAAAATTTGTTGAGAACGTCTACCATGTCAAAAATATTGAGATAAATGTGTTCGAATCCTTTGTGCGACTCAATAGATTTCAAGATTGTGTTGTTGTATGAAATCATCATATTGATCGAAACTCGATCGTCAATTTCGACCATCATGACTTTTGATGTGATTAGTATTTTGGATGAGCTCTAAATGATGAATTAATGAAGGGAAAATTATGGAGAACACAAATAGCCAACATTTGGTCCAACTGACCTTGACCGTTATCTAGCTCCTCATGTTCCCATTTAAAAAATCCAACCTCAAATTATTGACTTCCTTTTCAAATGCTTTGAAGATCCACGATCGTGTTCCCACTACCCAGTTTGTAGTGAATGGGATAAAAAATAATGGTATGATTACCTTTTACAATTAGATGAGGAAGGAAATTAATACGGCGAGCTAGTAGTCATGTCTGATTGTCAGGTTATTTTTTGAATAGTTTGAAAAAGATGAGGTTGATGATAGAAATAACGAGGACATATATGAGATTAATTTCTGGGGTTGATGGATGTGATTGCATGTACTAGTGGTACTAGATTTGATTTGGATGAAAAAATAATTTGAGCATTTGATAAAAGGAAAATAATTCTGAAGATATTGATTAACTAATAGTACCACCTAATAAGGTATCTATAAATCCTTACAATAATAAGTGAGCAATCAACCCAGTAATCTGAATGAAAATGAGTATATCAAATTAATCAACCAGTTATAGGTATTGATTTGAGCTGATTTCTAGTGAGACCACTAAAAATTATTTTAAAATTTTTAAATCAGGTCGAAATATCATTTGTATAGAACCTCTAAGAGGACCCCACATACTAGCTGTACCCATCGGAATCCAAGTGGTCGGTACCTCTGGCAGAGTTGCAGAACTTATCCTTTCATTGTCTATTCCTCCCACCACGAATTCCCTCCTACTAGTTCTCTCAGGCCTCGTTGGATTCAGGTATTAAGTACCTGGGATTGGACTATTTGTATCCAATCCCGTACTATTCCTTGTTGGGTTTCTAAAAAATCACATGGGATTAACAATCGTAGGACTGTTTTAGACCAATACGTATGAGATTCTGTAATACCGGGGGGTGTGGGACTAAATAAGGCCGCACTATTTTTCTCGCTACTTTGTTGGCTGCTATTTACAAAATTGCCATCCAATCGTCTTCTTCCTTTTTCTTTCAACCGTTGTCTCTCTCTCTCTCTCTCCTCTCCAAACTCCAATGTCTCACAGTCCCAGCATCAATGACCACTCCACCTAACTCCTTCATGCATGACTAGCAACCCCTATGCCACCGCAGTACCGATCCTGTCAATAGTGTGAACCATGGCCGGTTGGATCTCCTCCCAAATCGAAGTCGCCGAAACCTTCGTGCAACAGGCAAGTTTTGATGATGGGTTCAATTAGTTCTTATACAACAATTTGATTTCCTATGTAATTGCCCATAAAATTTTATGGAGAAGTTCGGCATCCTTGTACAAGTGAATCAAAATGGAATGCCCATTTATTGTTGTTTACGCTACTCCTGAGATGTGGAAGTTTTGATCGGTGGATTTTTGAAATGTAGAAGTTTTGATGTTCCTACACGATTGTTCTTGCTTGAAAGAACATTGAGAGAGAGAGAGAGAGAGAGAGAGAGTGTCTTGAAGTTAATCCCGAAATGTAATTTAGGGAACTAATAATGGGATTGACCAAAATATGTGATATCCTAATGTTAATTCTGCGTGAATCAAACAGGAGATTGTGTGAAATTCAGTACTAAATTAGTCCTAGGACAAATAGTCCAGGACTATCAATCCTAGAACTATCAATCCCACCTATTTTAGTCCGCGAATCAAACGAGGCCTGATAGTACTCCACTATCTCCTCCTAATGTTATCCTCCCAACAATTCCTTTCCTTAATGCAAATTTCCTTTCTCTAATTGGATCTATTTTCACCATTCTCCACAACATCCACTGATGTTTGAAAAAAATATGGATTCAGAAAACATTTCACCTAACCCCACATTCACTGATCGATGCACCCTTTCTCGAATTTGGGGGCATGCAGTGAGGGGACTTCCTACAGGAGTATAATAAGTCTCATCCAACCGTCCATTTTGGCATTGATATCTCGAATTTAATCTAAACTCCAAATGATCCGAGCCGTCTATTGTTTAGATTCAAATCTGGGTGTTCATTATCAAGATGGATAGTCGGATGAATTCACTAGATCCCTGTAATGAGCCCCTCAGTATAGGGCCCTTTGCCCCTTCCTCTGCTCACTCTATCTTTTATTCTATCTCTATTGAGCAATATGGGAGTATATATTTACGAGGATAGTTTTCGAAAATTGCCATTAATTTTTTCAAATTTTTGACTTTTTAAGTTGGACAAACATTTTGAAACATTCCAAAATAAAATAGTGAACTACCATTATAGAATGGAGGGTGTAGCTTAGAATAAGAAGTAAATATTGTATAATTAGATGATGGAGAAAACTATGGAGAACATAGAGTGAAACATTGCAACATTTCGTAGTTTTTGGTTTATATTGCCAATTTACATTCGTATAAAAAATCAAAATTGCATATCTGAAAGAAATTTAATTTTCTAACCATATTGTTGTCCAAAAGTCTTCACGAAAAATAGAAGAGTTAAATCAACAAACGCTGTGAACAATAACATAGCCGAAGATATAAGTAAAGAATTAATTAATGATGTGTGTAGTTTGTTTCATAGGATTAGTTTATGACGAAAATAATTTGCGTTCTCCTCGATTGAATTTTATGGTTCCAATATCACAACACATAAATATGTTTTTATAGAGGTAAAAGAATAAAAACACTTCACAGAGATTTCAGATAACAAGAGGGAAAATACATAGGCATATTTTCGATTAGTATAGCTATTAAGAAATATTGTCCCACATTGCTTAGTGATCATTCCATGAGTGATCACTTAGAGCATTTCTAGTGTACTACTTAAAAAATATTTGCTAAAGTGTACACCTAAACACATGTGAGACCCTATTTTGTGTACTAAAAACTTAGTTATAGTTAAGGAGAAATGCACTTTAATGGACCTCCATAAAAATGTTTATTAACTTTAAGTCTCTCTCTCTCTCTCTCTCTCTCTCTCTCTCTCTCTCTCCTTAAGTCTCTCTCCAAATTTAGGTAGTCACTGACGGCACTTTAGGTAGTGAAGGGTGCCACCTAGGATTTTAGGGAGTCAATTTTTGTGCACTAGGGACCATTTTTTGATTTTTTGTGGAGCTCACACATCATGTGAGTGTGTTGGAGACATGTTTGAGCTGGTTTGTTGTACACTTATAATTTTTAGGAATTTTATAATACAATTAAACAAAAGATTTTGTATAATCGTACTTTTTTAGTTATACTGTTTATTTTCTATTATTTGGTTAGTTACGAGTGACGAAAGTCTTTTTTTTTTATAATAAATATTTCATTTTCCCCCGATGTAGTCGCGATAGGATTGTACCTAAAAGAGTAAAATTACGCATCTTTATGTTCAAGTTACAATTCTATGGTTAGTTACGAATTTTATGATTCAAACATTTTATATAGTATAGTATTTATTACGTATTGTTTTAGTTATTTTGTTACAATTTTTTTATAATGTTTAATTTGCATTATTTTGGTAAGTTATGTGTGATGGAAGATTTTGACTAAAATTGGTTGGAAACGTCTTATGCTATGAGCTAGCACAACAATGCAGGGACAAAGTCAACGGGACATTTCCCCATCATGATAAATCTGAAAAATAATTTTGATCAAACCTAAAATAAATTCGCCAACAACAACAGAGGAATAGGGGATCGATCTGAAAACCATCCACAGCTATTGTAGGTTTTTTAGATTTCCAGTCTCCAAGCAGCAGCATGAATTAATCTCGTAAAGAGCCAATTAATAAATCATCCAAAGCTCTGGAATTAAGAATTTTAAGGTAGATGGTTGCCTGTGCACATAGTGAACTAAAAACCAAAAAATAATTGATTTCCAAAAGTCTTTTTATACAATTTTTATTTTTGGTATAGTTATCTATTAAATTTTTAACCATCAACTTATCTAAAAACTTAAACTTTCAGAAAGAGGGGCAACTTATTACTATTTATATTCGCAACACGCCCCCACACATGTAGCCAAGTTTTCCTCCATAAGCGGGTTAAATACGTATAACTTTAATCATTTGGTAGGCGGTGATGGTTGAACACATAATATTTGCCTACTCTAATATCATATTAGATTGTTAATAACCAATTTATCTAAAAGTTTAAGCTTTTAGAAAGAGGGCAAACTTACTATTTATATTCTCAATAATTACTCGCGATGCCAGGGTAGAAAGAGTGGGGTCAGCCGACCCATGGAAAAAAAAATACTACTGTTATGTTAAATTTTTTTAAAAACTCATAAATGAACCCCATAAATTTAGTGCTGACACCACTGGCTAACTCCTGAAGTCGCTACTATCAACAATTCCTGCGATCCTATTACATGTTGATGTAGTAATTTGTGCTTTTATTTTTTTTATTTTCATATTTATGGATTATTATTTTTGCTTAGCATGTTGATTTAAAATTTTAAATACAATACAAATCAAATGACTAAAAAAAATAAGCGCAAGGGATACCAACTACATGTCTTTAGTGACAACTTGAATTTTTTTTTTCCCCAACCATCTGAGTATTTGGGCCAGCTTAATTACACACCCCTTGTTTATCCTCCTATCTGGACCAACTAAAGGCATGCCATTCATGTCGGAATTAAGTAATTTATAGAAATTCTCTCTTGTGGCCTAAGACGAAGTTATTGCCAAATTTCAAACTCACGATATCTGAATTTACGACTCATCCATATTGCCACTTGAACTACGCATGAGTTTTGGCAACTAGTTCTATAATAGTATTCGTAGCCACCTTATTAGAATTTACCAAACTTGAACTCAACAACCACTAATTATAGACCTGGAAAGTAAAATTAATGGAACAGATGTTCCATTCTTCGTCTTCACATTGAAAAAGTAAACGGGTGTTTTAGTCTTCCTTCTTTGAGAAATTAAAAAAATAAAATAAAATAAAAATCAGAACTATTATTTTTATAGTTATTGAATTCCTGCGAAGTTGACTAGAACACCCACCGACTCATTCTGAGTTGGACCTGGTTCTGTCTGACTCACCAGCTTAGATACAACGATTCATGACTCCCTTGGGTGAGTCGACTCAGATCCACTTCATTAATATTTTTATCGGCAAAATAAATTTAACTCATCACAAGGATTTAAAAAAAAGAAGAAAGTAGTACATTAAGAAAAGAATCATCTTAATTTTTTCCTTTTTTTGCCCTGCAAAAGAAATTTATTAACCTCCGAAGAGGGAAAAAAAAAGCCACGAGACCCGAGAAAGAAGTTGACAAGATACAAACAAAAAAGAAAAGAAAAGAAAAGAAAAGAAACTGCTAAAAAAACAAGGGATTATTATCTCTAGGTCTAGAAAAAAGATGTTTAATTACAACTAAGGTAAGTCATTTTTTAAAATTATCACTAAGGTAAGTTATTTTTTTAAATTACTACTAAGGTAAGTCACTATTTCTTAGACTTTAGCTTTATGGTGCAATTTCCTATTATAAGATTTTAGTGGTTTACACTTTTTCATAGAGTACCCTAAGATTTTAGGCACCTACACAAGGTACCCTAGTCGTAGGGTACCCCAGTCATAGGGATACCCTAGAGTTTAGGTTAGGGCACACTTTTCTATTATAGGGTTTTAGTAGTTTAAACACTTTAGTAGAGTACCCTAAAATTTTAGACACTTTCACAGGGTACCCTAGTCATACGGTACCTAGGATACTCTATTATAGAGTTTTAGTGGCTTAGACACTTTCATATGGTATTTCTTTGACCGAATGAAAAATTTTCAGAGTTGGACTTGACTTAATGGTAATTATGGGATCCAATAGTGACCTGATAGTAAATGACCCAAAAAACAACACCCGAAAAGAAATGCCGCAAAAATAAGGCCTAACACAAAACCAACGCCCCCAAAATAAAAGTACCCAAGCACCAAAACCGGGGAGGGAACCACAATACCATCCAAAACTAAAAACTACGCACTAACACCACACAAAAGATTCAATCCACTAGATTAATAATGCAAGCTTTTTTTTTAGTTTTCTTTTCTTTTTATGTTAGGGCCGGTAAACTCAATCTCGTATTTTTTTTGGGAAGTTTTAACTTGATGAATAAAAACATTGTTATTCGAGAGCTCATTATTTTCGTTTATTGGATATCGGTTTTACTCAACCAAAAAAAAAAAACCTTGCTTTACTCAACTTTAACCTTTCATGTATTTTAATGATATTCTGGAATCAATTGTATTAACTGGATAGTAATACCGTCTTCTCACTGTAGTGAAAAGTGCATATTGTTTTCGTTAAATATCAAATCAGTTAACGCATATGAGAAAAATGACTTGTAAAATAATATCAAAAATACTATAGTAGAAACTTAGCCTGAGTTTAAACCGTCTTCCACTGGAGAGTTGGTTGGCTCTCCTTGCTATTTGGCTACTTGCGTTTTTTTTTTTCCCAGTCTTTTTTACTTTAGTGAACTTTTCTCAAATTTACTTTCAATTAATTTTCATCTCAACTACATCAACGAAAAACACGAAAAAAAAAACTTTAGGAATTAAAAGGAAAAGTCAATTACCTACAAATAAGCTAAATAGATAAGCAAATTTCTCTAAAAAAAAAAAAATTACATTAATATTATAAAAAAAATACCAAAGAATAAAAAGAAAGATTCAGAAAAATAAATAAGCAAGGGAAAGTGAATGGGCTACCTTGTCGGCAATTATTTTACAGATACAGCCTTAATCCCAGATAAGTGTTGCATCATTAAGTGCACCCCTATCAATTGATAATCAGACGGCCACAGATTAATTAGACGAACAATGATAGATACATACTCTCTTAACCACTCCCTACCACACTCTTTCTCACATGTGTGGTAGGGTCCATTGGGACCCACCGGGTGAGCCCCACCACACATGTGAGAGAGGGTGTGGTGGGGAGTGATTGAGAGGGTGTGTACCTATCATTTTTGTAATTAGACGGCTCCCTATTATTTTGTTGAAAGTTTTTTCCCTAATTACCTATGGTTAGGCTACGCCGCACTAACAAACGCAGTTATCAGGATGTCTGGACCTTCACATGTACCTTAATTAATCCCAAAATATCAATATCAATGTCTTCATTTAATATCAATATCACCGTTTTCCACAAGCAAGGGGTTCATTTAAGGTCGGCAAAGCTGGCTTAGAGTATAAGCCAATGAAGCCGCGACTTCGGGTCTCCAAAAATTATTTAAAATCGACTCTCTAATTGTTTTTTGTTTAAGCTTCCTACACATGAAAATAAGCCCAATCAAACTTTAGAGGGCCCAAAAGACTGGTTATGGATTTAAGATTATTAGTATCTTGAGGCTTAATTTTAGAACATTATTAAATAGATGCTCCAGCTTTCATGGATCACATGGTTCAATGGATTTTGAAGTAGTGTAAGGTTGTTTATTTTTGTATGACTATACACTTAAATTTTCATAATGGAAATTTTTTTTAATGGTTTTTTCTATGAAAACTCCATGTTGATCAATTTTTGTATGTAAAATACATATTTAAAAAATTTACTTCGGGCCCCATAAACGTTTGTGCTGGTAATGAAGGTCAGATGAATTTATGAATGATTTAGTCTCACAGGAGTTGATAGCACTTACGAGATTTCGAACCTGAGACCTGTAAGAAAGAAAATCCCCTAAGTCTTGAAGTCTTTGATTACTAGACCAATGGCCTCTCGAGTTAGGAAGCCCTTGAGCTTCCAGGAGATTTATCCCACCGATCGGTAAATTCAGAATTTACCCAATATAGTTTAAAAAACAAGGGGGAGCAGTTTATTTTCATAAACCACTGGGGAGGCTAGTGAATTTACCCAATATATGAGAATTCTGTATCCTCATAAAATCCAAAAAAAAAGAAAAAAAGAAAAAAAAGAGAAGAAGATGAACAAGAAGTAGATGATTGAGTCTGTGTTACAAAGTGCAAATAAAGATTTCAAAATTTCTACGCCCACGCAAATTCGCATATGTATGACGGTGCATCTTGACCGTCTTAAAGTATTTTCGACCGTCTGAATTTTATTTACTTTTTAACCAGTTAGAAAGCTATTTGACTGGTCATACACTATTTAAGATCCAAACCATTGATTTGTTGAAATGGATGGTTAACATGCGTGCATGCGCGTTGCAACGTGTGCGTTTGTATGTATAATCGAGCTGAATTTCAAAAATTCTACGCGCACGCAAGTCCGTGTACATATGCAAAATGCAGTTGTGTATGGAAGTACCATACGCAGTGGTCTTTGGTTGATTTGGGGTCCAGTTGGGCCAACTTCTCACCTCTGTTCCCACTGCAATGAGTAGCATCCCCTTAGGACCAAGTCCTGTAATTTTAGCCTTTTTATTTGTTTGACCAAGTAGAGTAAAGTAATTTTTGGTCGGTACTAGTCCACAAAGCACAACAATTATAGTATTTTATTATTACTAACGACCCCAAATAAATAGAGAAAAATACTTCCTTCCTATTTAGAAAAACGTGCAGTTGGACAAAAACCTGTTGACCTCTTTTGATTGGTGCGAAAATAAATCCGTATTTCTTTAAGTTTTTTTACATAAAATTCATTATAGATTAAAAGATATTAACAAGTTAAAATTTGCATTAGAGATCGATCTGAACCATCTAAAAGTGACAAAGGGAGTAATTCTTTGAGTATTTTGCACAGATCATTTCGATTTCATTTTTATTGGTTCCAAAAATAAATTAAAATTATTAACGGTGCTCCGCCCATGTCGTATGCTCCTATTTAGAAATAAACACACACTGTTGCACAAAAACATGTGGAGCTCTTTTGATTGGTGTAAAAATAGAACAATATTTCTTTGAATTTTTTGATTGGTGCAAAAAATATTAAAATAATTCCACGAAAAATATGATCTTTTTTTTTTTTCTTCCCGAAAATACAGACTTTTAAAAGAGAAAAAATAAAAGGGACGGAGGGAGTACTATATTACGAAAAACATTTGACGAGTGAGGTTGTCAATTTTATTCCACAGTGACGAAAGACATAGGAAAAATCCGAAAGACTGCTTCACACCCATTATTCCACCTTTCAGTTTGTTTTCCAAATTTTCAAATTCGGCACAATTTGACTTTTTATATTGGCAATTTTTCCCACCCACATTGCGAAGCTGCCTTTCGCCTATAAATTTGCTTCTCTCTCTCTCATTTCCCAACTCAACCCAAACCAAAAAAACCACACACACAACAAAACTTTTTAAGAACAAAAGAAATAGCAATCGATCATGGAGCTATTCTATACTTCACTTCTTGGCTTCTTCGTTCTCTTTGTCACCCTCTCTCTCCACTTCCTTTTCTACCACCGGCAGAAATCCGGTCCTAGTACGGGTAACCTTCCACCCGGTAGGACCGGATTCCCAATTGTGGGCGAGAGCCTCGAGTTCCTCTCCACCGGGTGGAAAGGTCACCCCGAGAAATTCATATTCGACCGCATAGCCAAGTACCGGTCCTATGTCTTCAGGACGAGTCTCTTGGGCTCCCCCGCAGTTGTCTTCTGTGGGGCAGCTGGTAACAAGTTCTTGTTCTCCAACGAGAACAAGCTCGTCCAGACCTGGTGGCCTAGCTCCGTCTACAAAATCTTCCCGTCCTCGAACCAAACCTCGTCAAAAGAAGAGGCCATCCGGTTGAGAAAAATGCTCCCGAACTTCCTCAAGGCCGAGGCGTTGCAGAGGTACGTAGGGATCATGGACGGCATCGCTCAGCGACACTTCGCAACCGACTGGGAGAACAAGGACCAAGTCACGGTTTTCCCACTAACCAAGCGTTACACGTTCTGGCTCGCCTGTCGATTGTTCGTCAGCGTGGAAGATCCTAGTCACGTGGCCAAGTTTGAAGACCCCTTCGGTGTCTTGGCTGCAGGACTATTATCTATCCCCATAGACTTACCCGGAACCCCGTTTCACCGGGCGATCAAGGCGTCAAATTTCATACGGACGGAGTTGGTGGCGATTATTAAGCAGAGGAAGCTGGATTTGGCCGAGGGAAAGGCGTCGCCGACGCAAGATATATTGTCACACATGCTGTTGACGAGCGATGAAAATGGAAAATTCATGCAGGAGACCGATATTGCTGATAAAATCTTGGGCTTGTTGGTTGGTGGCCATGACACTGCTAGCTCCTCTTGTGCTTCCATTGTTAAGTTTCTTGCTGAGTTGCCTGAAGTTTACGAAGGAGTTTACAAAGGTAATTTTCATTCCTATCTGCCATTAAGGCCCCGTATAGTTGCACGGAAACGATTAAAAAAAATTAACTTTTCTGTAACTTTCTACGTGTTTAGTTACTACAGTTACTATTATGTTGAAAACTTTCCTGCAAAATTCATTTTCTAAAAAGGAGGAATTCGAATTTTCCTGCAAACTTTTATCAATAGAACAAATACCCGAAAACAAGTTTCATTTTCCTTTAATTCACTTCACTTATGAAACAAAAGGAACAATCGTTGAAATCAAGATCTCCAGTTCGCATTGATACCTTCATGTCGAAAAAAATATCTTAAATACTCCCTCTGTCCTATTTTAAGAGTACACTACGGAAATCTATTCATTTTCAAACCTAAAAATATATGTTTCTCCTTTTAAGTTTTTTATATTCTTTACATCGATGAAAAATTAATTTGGTGCATGCAAAAATTTTAAAAAAAATGTATGGAAATAAATATTTTTATGTCCAAGAAAATACAAGTTTTCCCAAGAAACACTTAAATTGGGACGGAGGGAGTATTTTTTATTATGTTATTTTGTTTTAATAGCTTCTGGGGGATAATGAAGGGAAAAACAACTTGCTAATTGCTTCAATATATATTTTGTTTACTTTGTGAACAGAGCAAATGGAAATTGCGAAATCAAAAGCACCAGGTGAATCGTTGAACTTTAATGATCTCCAGAAGATGAAGTACTCATGGAACGTGGCATGTGAAGTTATGAGGCTTGCTCCACCTCTCCAAGGTGCTTTCAGAGAAGCCATTAGCGATTTCATGTACAACGGTTTCTCAATTCCAAAGGGTTGGAAGGTAATTAAGCACATTTAATACATATAGTAACTTTTTTTTTTTTTGCCAGACGATAGGATGTTAATTTCGTGAGACTTAAATTTTCATTTATTTCACAAGCCGTCAGATTAAGTACTTGTAAAGTATTTCGTTAACAATCTTTGTTTCTATGTTGATCTTCAGATATATTGGAGCGCACATTCAACACATAGGAATCCTGAATTCTTTCCGGATCCGTTGAAGTTCGACCCATCAAGATTCGAAGGGTCTGGCCCGGCTCCATACACATTCGTGCCGTTTGGCGGTGGACCTAGGATGTGTCCCGGAAAAGAATACGCCCGATTGGAGATACTCGTGTTCATGCACCATCTAGTGAGGAGGTTCAAGTGGGAGATGATGATTCCAAATGAGAAGATCATTGTGGATCCCATGCCTAATCCTGAGAAAGGTCTTCCAATCCGGCTTTATCCTCACAAGGCTTAGAGAGGATATTTTGAGAGATTTTAAGCCTAAAGCTCCATTAATTCAGCTAATTTAATTTGGAGCATTTCATTTTCAAGCATTTTAATACCTGGTGGAGGAAAGAAGGCAAAATATTTTAAATAAATCGTTAGAATTTAGAAATGTTAAATTTTAAATTGGAAGCTGTTTTGCTTGTGAGTCATCTTGTGTGACACATGTAAAGTCGTCAGCAAGTGGAATATATTTTATTTTATTGTCCCTTTTGTAAAATTTAATTAAATGAAGAGAATGAAAGCTAATGATTTCTGTCTATTGTTAATTAATACTCCTTTTTGGTCAAAATTTTACTAGTCCGTACGGATGTAAGCTTACACAATATACACGAATAAATCTTAAACGTTCATTCCAACAAATTAATGGTCTATATTTTAAACACTCTTTTACTGGTAAGAGTTTATTATTACCGGTAATAGAGCCAAGACAAGTCCGAACCATCAAAAATGCTTTTGAACTATCAAAATGTACTGTTCATTCACTACACGACACGGACATATGTACACACGGCTTTTTTGAAATTTTAATAAGTTGCTGACTTTTACATTTTAGTTTCCTTAACATAAAATAAATTTTTTAAAAAGTGTGGTAGGTGAGAACTCCAACGAGGACAATTTTGATAAAGAAAACTTAAAAACACGAAGCTGGGGCAGAACCTAACATATTGAATTAAAAGATTTGGTACGTGAGTGCAACCAGACCCACTTATAATGCTTCCTTGACCATATTGGTCAATATGTGTGCGGCCAAAAACACTCCCTCCTTGCCGAATTTCTTGTCTATGTACAAGTATACATGTCATTTTTCAGTTACTTATAACTTTTAATATAAAATATTTTATACTATAATTTTGAAAACTTTTTTTAATAGTACTCATCGAGAAACTATCAAACGAGATCCATATTTAATATATATAATATTATATATTGAAATATATTACCAAAATTTTTAGGAGTAGTGAAAGTGGACGACAAATATGGGAAGGAGTGAGTACTAGTGCTTTGAGAAATTTTTTTAAAAAAAACCCTGAAGTTTCACTTCAATATCTCATAATGCCGTTCTACTTATTGGCTTATGGGGCCATTTTTTTTGGCTGGTCTTTTACACTAGTTTTCAAAGATTTCAATACAAGTAATTCTCATCACATATTGATATACATCATCTAAAAGCCCGAAAACTCCAATAAGAGAAACAATTTGACTTTTGTCAGTAGCTTAAAGAAGCAGAAAAAAAAAAAAAAAAAACTTAGAAGAATGGCGGCTAAGACCACAAAAAAGCTTTGGGGGAGTTTTCCGAAATTGCTAAAAGTGTTAAAAATAGTTGATGTATGTGAACAGAATAACCTATCTTGAAATCCGTATTTAAACCTTTTAGCACTTTTGGAAAACTAGCCCGTAAGCTAACATATAGGAAACTAAAAACAAAGCTGGGCCAGAGGCTAACATATAGAATTCGAAGTTTTCTACAAATTGAATTTACAGAATTCAATTCCCCATATTAATTTCCACATGTTGAATTCCCCATATTGATTTTCCCTTGTTCGTTCGACAGAGAGATTCAGATGCTACTAATTGATCGTTTAACGCCACCGTATCCTAGGTGGTAGATGCTGATAAAAACTTAAACGTCCGTACTGAGGCGCTAAGTGCAATAAGACCCCTTGTAATATGCTTCCTTGCCCATTTTTGTCATTTTGTGTGCAGCTAAAAATACCAATGTTTTAGGATTTTTTTTTTCTTTTTAAAAATCCCCATTCATTCTTCGCAATGTCTAATAAACACTCAAATTTTAGTACGGCTTAGTGCAACCTTTGAATTGTAATCACTCGAGAATCTGAGGGATGTTGTGCACCTCTTGGCCGTCCAATTGTATTTTGAACGGTCCGAATGTATTTTGATTTTTTACCGGTAAAAATAAATTAAAATTACCGAACATATCCAGACCGTCTAAAATATGATCGGATGGTCAAGGGGTGCACGTCACCCCTCCTCTTTCAATCAATCGGATTCCGTCCAATTCCGTCAAATTAAAGATGCAAAAGGGTGATCTTTCCTCAATAACTACACAAAACTCAAATATTTTTTATTTTTTCACCGTAAATACACTCCAATGTTAGTGTAACCGGGAAAGTGTTTGGTTCCAAAAAAAAACCGAGAAAGTGTTAGATGCATTTGTTGAGTATTTTTATGGGTTTCTTTTCTGGTACAGCTATCCACCACTATTTGTGAACATCACAAGTTCACAACCATGCACAATCCCCTACAACACTACGTACTGCTTGTTTGAAAAATGGAAGATATAATTTGTTTGAATATTTTGGGTGAGCCTAAGTATGAACAAAATTTATTTTAAAAATGAATGATAATTGTCTCATTGTGGGAATTGGCAAATTTGTAACGGGACGCGCACGCTCGCTATCATCTAATACCTGGATGAAGCCGGGGCTAGGACTCAGGATTTGTTGGCCCGCAGCCTGTGGTCTAGTTTGGGATAGTTTGGAATTTAATTGGGCTAGGGCTTCGGCCCGTTAGCCTTACCCGGTTGGCTGCTTGGTCCAGCAGCCGAAGTGCGCTATTGAATACAAAAAATCAGTTACGCTACTGATTAATGCCCACGTTTGTTGTTGCTTAATGGCATAATTTAAATGGGTTAGTTTCCCAGACCGGGGTTTTGTGCACCCCTCGGTCGTCCAATTGAGTTTTGGAAGGTCTGGATGTGTTCGGCAATTTTGATTTATTTTACTAGTAAAAAATTAAAGCACATTCAGGTCGTCCAAAACACGATCGGACAGCTAAGAGGTGCACGGCACTGTGCACAACACCCCCTGAATTTGCAGTTTTCCCTATTGATTGCTGCACTGAAGAATGTGATTTAATTTTTGCAAAATATTGATTGCCAAATTAATTACCTGGGTAATAACCCCAATTGAATGGATTGTTCATTTCTATAGCAATATACAAAGAGAGTCTCTGATTCTAATTCAATACACCGTAATTCTAGCTCCCCTTATTCTTCTAATCGTTCTTCTTTTCCAGAGAGAGCACTAACACAGTTGGTTTGATGGGCTGTTAAAGCGGTTCTTCTGCAACTAAGTTTGACCGAGTTATTGGGAGACTTACTCTGAAAAACCTCTGGTATGTACCTCTGGTGAGACGACAAATTTGTCTTAAGGACACTATGTGAAAGTTAATTTGTGGTTCTATCACTTCTCACATTCCCAATTGTGTTATCGCCGATCTAGAGACCCTTTTGAGTGGAGGCTTGTTAAAGGTATAAATAATGAAATTATCTCTCTCTAACAGCTTAAGCTTTTACACTTCCATTAATAGCTACAATATCTGCCCTTGTTTGGTGAACATTGTGTGCTTGCGTCCTTGGATTGTGTATCAAACGTTGATTTCCCCAAGCTTAGGCTTCAGGTGACGCGTGGCATAATAACCGGAAGTCTGGGTCGAGTTCACAGGGACCTAATGTGATGAGCGTGAAAATTGACTCGCAAGTGAGGGTTTTAGCCTTAAAGCGGCAAACTTGGTTTTTGTAGTTTGGGGGTGGAATTCATTTAACTTTGTGAATGACTCGGAAGATTAAAGCACTAATTAAAAACAAGGCTAAGTCAAGGGGTTCACAAAACCCATGTCTTAGGCCAATTCATTCTCCTCTAAAATGACTGGCTCGGGGCGTCGTTAAACGACCCCGAACGAAAGATTTGGTACTTAAAACTCACTTAACTAGAAATGGTGTTTCTCAAAGAATAGGATTCTTGTACCATTTATACAAACATTTTGATTGACATAGCCCGAAGCATCACACGTGCCAAGTCGTCACGCCCTTGGCTACGTGTTATCAACGGGATTGACTAATCCAAATTTTGATACATAAAATTAATTCTAACTCTTTGATTAACATGCAAAGTTTGCAATATGGTGAAGAGAGTGAATCGACCTAAGTCACGGGGTGCTAATCACCCCATGACTGAGCCTATAACGACTACTCGGTAATTACTAAGTGAACCATGACTAATTTTATAAGGAAAATAAAGAACATAACAAATGACCAAATAAACTTGATTTTAATGAAGATACTAAGTTAACCTACCCCTTTAATACTTGAGAAATTGATGAACAAGGCTTAGAACTAGGTTATTCAAAAGAAAATAGCTAGATAAACATTGAAACAAGAAACTTAGCAAGTGTGAAAATAAACTAGATAGCAAGAACAATCTACGTAAGGGCTATGACATTAATAAACAACAAATTAACGGGAGAGAAGTGCTTACATGAGAGTTCTAGAGAGAGAAAGCTTAATACTACTTCCATGGAGGAGAGAGCCAAAATATCCTAGGAAATAAAATGAAGAAAAAATTGTTGGGAAAGAGAGAGGAGAGGCCTATTTAACAACCACCCTTCTCTTTCTACAAAATATCTTCAAAAGTCCTCACAACAACTCAAAATTTCCACAAAAGGTAAGAACATAAAGCAAACAAATCTGCTTTTCAGAGGGAACTTGGATCGATCCATACCAATCCTGGATCGATCCAGATGAGACCCGGATCGATCCAGAATGAAATTGAGCTTTGACTAGAGGTAAGGGCTGGATCGATCCACCCTTGCCTTGGATCGATCCAGAGGCTGCTACTGAATTAATTGGGAGGTGGATCGATCCAGCTCTCCCATGGATCGATCCAAAATAAATTTGGGACGTAAAGGCAGTGGATTGATCCATCACTTCCCTTAGATCGATCCAGAGTGGATTGATCCACCTAAAATCTGGATCGATCCAGATGATTTTGGTGCTAAAGTTCTTGAGCATGGATCGATCCAGCAATCCCATGGATCGATCCAACTGGGTCTGATAGCTGTTTTAACATTGTGGATCAATCCAGATCCAACTTGGATCGATCCAATTGTTGTAGGTTATGCCTTGGCCTTCCTCATCCATTCCTTTACCCTCGTGGATGCTTGTTCACTCCCTAGCCTTAGCCACGTCATCGAGTCTCGGCTCTCGAGGCCCAGTGATGGCTTGCCACGGGGCACGTGGCCCTAAAACGTGGCACGGTTCTCATTGCGCTCATTATGCATTCATTTCACACGTTTAACCTGCATTTGTAAAAAACACTTCGACACGTAAATCAAATGTATAAGGCACGAAATCACGTACTTGTGTGCAATAAATGAGTACGATAAGCCCCGGCTATGTACAACATTGGGGACTTATCACACCCCCCAACTTGAACTTTTAGGATTTTTTTTTTCTTTTTAAAAATCCCCATTCATTCTTCCCAATGTCTAATAAACACTCAAATTTTAGTACGGCTTATTGCAACCTTTGAACTATAATCACTCGGGAATCTGAGGGATGTTGTGCACCTCTTAGCCGTCCAATCGTATTTTGAATGGTCTGGATGTGTTTTGATTTTTTATCAGTAAAAATAAATTAAAATTACGGAACTTATCCAGACTGTCTGAAATATGATCGGACGGTCAAGGGGTGCACCTCCCCTCCCCTCTCTCTAACAGCTTAAGCTTTTACACTTCCATTAATAGCTACAATATATGCCCTTGTTTGGTGGACACCGTGTCCCCTATAACATTAATCATTCAATAACATAATACAAGTTTGGAGGTAGGTTAAGTTACGCCATAAAATATGCGTCAACATCCTCTCATGTGATGATCCCTCGCGTGACTCAAAATGGCACCTACCGTGATTCCATTCAATTACTTAAGCCATTCGTTTTGTAGCCATCGATGTGTGAATCGCGCTCATGCTAAAAATTAAATCAATGAGATATTAGGAATGACTTGGTTTAACCATATTTTCAAGGAGAGAAATGAACGGCCAGAGCTTGCCATTCACATCTCATCTCTTGTGTTGACAATTCTCTTGTAAAACTATAATCGATCACCAATCGACCTTAGCTTTTTACAAGGAGAAATCATACTTCGAGGGCTACAAAATGAATGATCGAATTGTAGAACTATTACGCACTGATAGTTCTTCAAGCAGTGGGTAGTTGGATAAAATATCAGCAATGACTCCGTCAACTATATCTATGCGCGACGAATAGAGCGTTGATAGGTTTTTCAAGCTGGAAAAACCAAGATGAGACAGCGAGGGGAAGGCGTAATGCTCATGGTCCCGCCCAATTCCCAAATCAAACTGAAGTAGCCGAACTTGCTTTTTTATTGCAAAGTTAATCCACGAATTGATTATCTCATCGTAACTTTTGTCCAGTTTAAAGAAGACCTTCAACTCATCCAGAGCCTGCCCCTATGAGATCGCAAAACATGATTCACCCAATTCATGTAATTAGGCTGTCCACTGAAACGAGAAAGATGCGACCCACAATCGCCCTCCCAACCAAACCCATCTTTGACTGCTTTTGGAGCCAATAAATCCAAATTGCTGGTGGAATATTTCCAGAGATCTTCCCATCTATGAGAGAGGATACTAGTTCTGGTCACTTCATTAACTGTCAAGTGAGACAGAATAAGCACAAGAATTTCGTCGGGCAATTCACCAATTCGAATGTCCTACTTTCGTGCATAAGACCGATTAACACAAACCTTCATCTTCATCTGCTTCATCTTCCGTAATAAGTAAATAAATTATCGAGCAAATCTAGAAATCGCTCAATCCTTTGACTGTGTACTTAAACGTATTCAGACCAACTTATGAAGAGTCTTATTCTGATATGGATAGAATAATGAGACCCCCAAGTAATCACAAAACTTTCCACAATAAATTTTTTTCGTACATTTTATAATTATAAAAAAAGAAAGAAAGAGTTTCCTACTCCAAATAGAATAAAAGAAGGAAAGATCCAATAAATTAAGGAATACAATCAATAAATTTAAAGAAAGACAATCTAATATGCTTCTTCTAGGAAATTGCCTCTCCGCTGAACGAGAATTTTTTTTAGTGCCGAGTGGGTATTGCCCACGTGGTACCCGCTCAACAATCTCAGCCGTCCATAACGCGATCTAACGGTCCAGATTTTAGAGAGAAAACAAAGAGAGGGAGAGAGTGTGTTTGGGTGAGAGGAGAGAGAGTGAAACAATCTGAGCCGTCCAAAACACATTTGGACGGCTCAGATCATGCTTGGGTACCAAGTGGCAATACCCATTTCGCACCCAAATTTTTTTCCCACTGAACGAGGCCAATTAACAATCACATTTTTGCTCCATTTTTCTGTATCGACAAAAAAGAAAACGAAAAGAAAAAGAGTCGATGGTTCCACTACTCCGGGTCCCAAAAAAAAAGACTACTAATTTTGTATGGCAAGGACAATGTCATTTTTCAAAACGCGTGTGACAAGTGATTAATTGATGAAAATGTGTAATTTTCGGGTATTAAGTACGTTGATGGATGATTAACATATGAAAATGTCTACCCTTTTGGGTACTAGAAATAATTATCTTAGAACACTTTTACTTTTTATACCAATTACTCCCTCTACTTATAACAATACTTTACTACCAAAAAAATAAATAAAACCTCAAATTTTCGGATTAAAAAAAAAACTTCCATGCATAATTTCTTACATTTCTTGAAACAAAATTAAAGAACTAAATGAATTTTTTATTCAAAAACTGAATGTTGTTTTATTAATAGATTATCTTTGTGGGACAGAGATAGAGAATATTGTTTTTGAGTGTCACCTCCGAATTAAAATTCTGGCTCCCTAACATTAACCACAAAGACGCATAACAAAAAACCACCGATATGGAGTAACAAAAAACCACTCAATTTTTTTTATTTATTAACCACATAATGACATAAGATTAACCTTTGGAATACATAACATTTAAACTATTCCAGGACATAACATTTTACAAATTATGACTTACTTTTTTCTTGAGGGGTCCCCATCATAGCAATAACCTTAACCTTTCGGAAGGTGTATGTTACTATGGGTCTGGGGTCTGTGCGGTGCACTTGGTGCACAGTACACGTGCTCCGCGGAAACTTTTGGGCCCACCCCAAGTTTTGTTGTTTGGTTCAAGTCGTTTATTTTGTTCGTCTCGTCGAGTATTAGTTCACATAAAAATTTAGATAAATTAGACATCGGTAACTATTTGATTGTTGATCATTTCAGTTACAGTTTCTCAAAAAAAAAATTGCTACACTTCTTTGTTAGAAGGCGGCAACTCGACAGCATAATCACGCAAGTCGACAACAAAATATAACAAATGGATTACAACGGCAGTATTGGAACCCAAGGAGGTTAATGACATTTTTATTTTTTTAGTGTGGCACATGCACCCATATATTTGATAGTGTGGTGGAGTGGTGTGTCTCTAGCATTATTTGGAAAAATAAAAATCCAAAAGGCAGCATCACATCCGATATTACACCATTCAATTTAAATTAATTGCATCCAAAATTTTCAAACTTGGCACAATTTGACTTTAGACTTTGAAAACTGCATTATGCCAATAAATAGGGCCTATATTTCTCATTCAATAAATAGGGCCTATATTTCTCATTACCCAACTCAACCCAAACCAAAAAACACACACACAACAATCACATCAGAAGTAGCTAGAAATCATGGAGCTATTCTATGCTTCTCTCTTTGGCTTCTTTGTTCTCTTTGTCACCCTCTCTTTTCATTTCCTTTTCTACCAGCAAAAATCCGGTTCCAATAACGGCACCCTCCCACCCGGTAGGACTGGATTCCCGATGGTTGGCGAAACCCTCGAGTTTGTCTCAACCGGATGGAAAGGCCAGCCTGAGAAATTCATATTCGATCGCATAGCCAAATACTCATCGAACTTCTTCAGAACGAGTCTATTGGGCTATTCCACCGTTGTCTTCTGTGGGGCAGACAGTAACAAGTTCTTGTTCTCTAACGAGAACAAGCTTGTCCAGGCCTGGTGGCCTGGCACAGTTGAAAAAATATTTCCGTCCTCTGGCCAAACTTCATCGAAAGAAGAGGCCATCCGGTTGAGAAAAATGCTCCCAAACTTCCTCAAGGCCGAGGCGTTGCAGAGGTACGTAGGGATCATGGACGGGATCGCTCAGCGACACTTCGCGACCGATTGGGAGAACAAGGACCAAGTCACGGTTTTCCCACTAACCAAGCGTTACACGTTCTGGCTCGCCTGTCGATTGTTCGTCAGCGTGGAAGATCCTAGTCACGTGGCCAAGTTCGAAGACCCCTTCAGTGTCTTGGCCGCGGGACTATTATCTATCCCCATAGACTTGCCTGGAACCCCGTTTAACCGGGCAATCAAGGCGTCGAATTTCATCAGGACGGAATTGGTGGCAATTATCAAGCAGAGGAAGTTGGATTTGGCTGAGGGAAAGGCATCGCCGACGCAAGATATATTGTCACACATGCTGTTGACGAGCGATGAAAATGGAAAATTCATGCAGGAGACCGATATTGCAGATAAAATCTTGGGCTTGTTGGTTGGTGGCCATGACACTGCTAGCTCCTCTTGTGCTTCCATTGTTAAGTTTCTTGCTGAGTTGCCTGAGGTTTACGAAGGAGTTTACAAAGGTAAATTTTCATTCCTATCCTTCCTTAAAGCCCCGTTCAGCTGCACGGAAATGATGGAAAAAAATTTAATTTTCCTGTAACTTTCTACGTGTTCAGCTACTACAATTACTATTAAGTTAAACACTTTCCTGCAAAATACATTTCTAAAAAAGGAGGAATTCGAATTTTCCTGCAAACTCTTTATCAACAGAACAATTACCCGAAAACCAATTTCATTTTCCTTTAATTCACTTCTCATATGAAACAAAAGGAACAATCGTTGAAATCAAGATCTCCAGTTCATGTTCATACCTTCATGTCGAAAAAAATACTCCCTCCGTCCCAAATTGCTGGTCCTTTTTATTTTGGGATGTCCCAAAATGTTGGTCTTATTTCTAAAAACAACTATCAAAATATATCAAACTTCCAGTTTTATCCTTAAAAGTACTCTTTCCCTTCCAATTTATTACACAAAATTTGAAATTTGTGTCATTTCTTAAATCATTTATATCTTTTAGTATATAATGTTTTTCATAATTTTTAAAACATTGTATAAAACAACTAATTGAGATCTATCAAACTAGATCTATATTGAATATTTTTTTAGATCCATATTGAAATATATAAACAATTTAAAACCACTTAATAAACTTCACAGTTTTGAAGAATAAATTTGGAACTCTAAGACAATAATTTTGTCTCCTTAAATAGTTGGATTCCCCACAAGGGACGAGCAAGTTGGGACGGAGGAGTATCTTAAATTCTCCCTCTGTCCCATTTTAAGTGTGCACTACGGAGATTTGTGTATTTTCAAATCTCAAAAAATATGTTTCTCTTTATAATTTTTTTATATTCTTTACACTTACGAGGATTTTAATTTGGTACCAATTTTTTTTTTTTTTCAATTGTATTGAAATACATTTTTTACGTCAAAAAAAAAAAAAGTTCTTTAAGGGGACACTTAAATTAAGACCAGGGAGTACTTTTTATTATGTTATTTTGTTTTATTAACTTCTTGAGAATAATGAAGGGAAAAGCAACTTGCTAATTGCTACAATATATAATTTGTTTACTTTGTGCACAGAGCAAATGGAAATTGCGAAATCAAAAGCACCAGGTGAATTGTTGAACTTTAATGATCTCCAGAAGATGAAGTACTCATGGAGCGTGGCATGTGAAGTGATGAGGCTTGCTCCACCTCTCCAAGGTGCTTTCAGAGATGTATTAACTGATTTTATGTACGAGGGCTTCTCTATTCCAAAGGGTTGGAAGGTAATTAAGCACATTTAATACATATAGTAGCTTTTTTTTTTGCTAGACTATAGGATGTTAATTTCGCAAGACTTAAATTTTCATTTATTTCACAAGCCGTCCAATTAAGTACTTGTAAAGTATTTCGTTAATAATTTTTGTTTCTATGTTGATCTTCAGATATATTGGAGCGCACATTCAACGCACAGGAATCCTGAATTCTTTTCGGATCCATTGAAGTTCAATCCATCGAGATTTGAGGGGTCTGGCCCGGCTCCATACACATTCGTGCCGTTTGGTGGAGGACCCAGGATGTGTCCCGGAAAAGAATACGCCCGATTGGAGATACTCGTGTTCATGCACCATCTAGTGAGGAGGTTCAAGTGGGAGATGATGATTCCAAATGAGAAGATCATTGTGGATCCCATGCCTAATCCTGAGAAAGGTCTTCCGATCCGGCTTTATCCTCACAAGGCTTAGAGAGGATATTTTGAGAGATTTTAAGCGTAAAGCTCCATTAATTCAGCTAATTTAATTTGGAGCATTTCATTTTCAAGTGTTTTATTACATGATGGAGGAAAGAAGGCAAAATAGTTTAAATAAAAGGTCACTTAAATAATCATCCTTTTACTCCCTTGATATTAGAAAATCATCCTGAACATTTTTAGGAGTTATGTTTCCATTCCAAGATTTAAATGAACCCTAAAATGCCCTTTATCTATATATAAATATATAATTTGTAACGAATTAGGGGGTTGAGGACTAAATTAAAAGTTGCATATATGGAGCAATAGAAAGTGAACTAATTTCAAAGTTTAGGGTCCTCCATTGCAATTGCGAGATTTGGGGATAAATCCCCAATCCATATTATCTTGCCCCTTTGCCCCCCCTAAAATTCCAGAATTTAGGGGGAGGAGAAGAACTCAAGTCAAATGATGACGAGAGATATGAGTCAGAATCACTATCAGATTCTGATGATTCCGTCTTGCTATCTGAAGAAGTATCCGACTCAAATGTATAATATCTTCTTCTTCTTTTTCTTCTTGCTTGACTGACCGGGTGACTAAAATAAAGACACGTCCCAAGCGTAGGACTCTAGACCAGTGCATCACAATATCGGGAAGAACCGGAGTTGAACCACAGAGACGACTAACAGTGCTTGACTCAAAAGTGTGGAAGTGCAATTTAACCTGGCTCTTAGGTAGCCACCCCTTGATTCACTAATGATGATTTGCTAACTAAAAAAAACCCTGATTGGATTGATGAAATATGAACTTAAAAAGAGAGCATAGCCATAGGCACTACAGCACCCGCGACTAGCCTAATTGCTTGCGTCCTTGGATTGTTAATTAATGTAATTGCCCTAAGCGTAGGGTTCAGGTGACGCACGGCATAGTAACCGAAAGTCCGAGTCGAGTCCACAGGAACCGAATGAGCTGAGCGTGTAAATTGACTCGTGAGTGAGGGTTTTAGCCTTAAAGCGGCAAACTTGGCTTTTGTAATTTGGGGGTGGAATTCACTTAACTTCGTGAATGACTTGGAAGATTAAAAGACTATTTAAAAGTAAGGCTAAGTCAAGGGGTTCAAAACACCCATGCCTTAGGCCGATTCATTCTCCTCTAAAGTAACCGGCTCGGGGCGTCGTTAAACGACCCCGAACGGAAGATTTGATACTTAACTCATTCAACTAGAAACGGTGTTGCTTAAAAAGTAGGATTCTTGTGCCATTCATACAAACATTTTGATTGCCATAGCCTGAAGCATAACACGTGCCAAGTGGTCAAGCCCTTGGCGACGCGTGATCAACGGGATTAACGAATCACAATTTTGATACATAAAAATCAATCCGTACTTTTTAATTAACAAGCAATGTTTGCAATATTGGCGAGGAGAGGGAATCACCTAAGCCACGGGGTGCTAATCACCCCATGACCGAGCCTAGAACGACTACTCGGTGTTTACTAAGTAAACCATGACTAATTTTATAAGAGAAATAAAGAACATAACAAGTAACTAAATAAACTTGATTTTAATGAAGATACTACCTTGGCCTATCACTTTATACTTGGAGAAATTAACAAACAACCAACCAAACCAAGTGTTAACTAAGGAAATAGCAAGAAGAACAAGTAAACCAAATACTAAATAGAAAGGAAAATAAACTTGATTTCTAGGTAGAGCTAATCAAGAGCAACGACATTAATAAACATGAAATTTACATAAGACCAACACTTACATGGGAAAACTAGAGAGAGAAAGCTTCAAATGACATTAATGGAGATAAGGCAAAAAAACTTAAAGCTCCTAAAAATCTAGTAGTTGAGGACTGGTTGGGAGAGAGAGAAGGTAAGATATTTATACAAAATATCACCATCCTCCCTCAAACATCTAAAAGCTTTCTACTAGTAGTAAGATTTCGCAAAAAGGTGGCACCATAAAGTAACTTGTGTGCTATCAAAAGGTGGCCGGAACACCTCCTTGGATCGATCCTTCTGTTATTTTTTTGAGATTTTTCCTTCATTGGATCGATCCATTAAATATCATGGATCGATCCATGCCTCACTGGTGAGCTTCATTTCTCTGTTGGATCGATCCATTCTATCCATTGGATCGATCCTAGCTTAACTGTTGGCTTGAATTTCCTCTAATGGATCGATCCAAATACTCCGATGGATCGATCCAATACCTTTTGGGATGGGTTTGTGGACTTTCAAAATTTTCGAGCCTTGCCGAACCCTCGTTGCTTGGCCCTTTGAGGCTCGGGGATTCCATGCCATGGGGCACGCTGCCCTTGCTTATTGGGATGCTTCCCAGGGCGCTTCAAAACGCCGTTATTAGCTCAGTTTTTACCTGTAACTCGCGCGTGTGCGTGATCAAAATAAGGTAGATAAGCCCATGCATGTATACTATTAGGGGCTTATCACTAATCCATGTTCACTCAGGCCACAATTATCCATTTAACTGATTTTAAAATAGGAGAAGTAATCCCCAACAAATGCGCACCACCTGTCACCAGTCTTCGCGCGCATTCGAAATCTGGCAATGCCCGGGTTTTGTTTGTTTGAAAAGTTCTCGTATTCTAAAATTGCTCCTCAGTTAAGTTAATTTGGTCCCGAGGTGAAACATAGATTAGCCTAGCCACGGGACGCCTTTGTCCCGCGACCGCACCCTATACAACTACTCACTCATCATGCAATGGAACGAAACATTTATATTCGAAACCCTGAATCTAAACATGATTAAAGAATAAAAAATAAAAATAGAAGTTAATACCACGTTTTGCGAGAAAGGAATAAACTTGATTAATCACGCCAGAACATCAATCCAAAGCCAGAAATTTGAAAATTTGAAAATCTGAATAAACTTGCAAGTAGAATACTGAAAATCTGAATGCTGGAAATTGTAGCCACCAAATGAAGAACGATAAAACCTAGGTAAAAATTCTGGAACCCTAATACAAGTTAAAACCGAGTATTTATACTAATCCTCGTAATCCTAATAAAAACCGACGAAAATCCGGCGAGATGGGCAAAACGCTACCGTTTGATGTCCCGTGAAAGGCCCTCAGTAGCTACATAGCTTTACCTGTAGCGCTACCACTTCGCTAATTTGGTTGGTTTGTACGGCTTCGGCTGTTAACTTCGCTGACCACGTGGTAGCGCTACATCACCTTTGGTGTAGCGCTCCTAAACCTTCTGTTCAATTTTGAACCCTTTTTTGCCCAACTTGAGCACTCTAGAGAAATGGGGTAGCGCTCTCGACGGGTTATGATCACTTCCATGAAAAATCCATTCAATTTCCACTCTCGGTCTACATGCATGTACTCCCAATGTGCCAAAATTGCACCCCCATCCCTAGAATACCTGCAAATTACGCTCAACACACAAAAACACCACGCGCATATATCAAACGGAAAATAAAGCTCAAAACGCACGTCCAACATGCTAAACCACCCTACTTAGGCGCTCAAAAGCAAGCTTTCCACGCTTCTATCACATCCCCCAACTTAAGCGTTGCTGGCCCCTAGTAACGAACAAAACAAAAACAACGAAATAAATACGACGACTCAATAAGGGATACGAGGGTTATGCAACCTGTACAAAATCAAATGAGCAATTTAAATATTATCTCTTTATTACCCACAACTCGGTCACATGCATGCCCTAACAAAAATTCAAATAATTCCATTCCTCGACAAGGTTTAAGATAGAAAACTCCCACGTGCCACAATGTCACTCATACTCAACGAAACACTTTACATCCCTTGTGAGGCGCCTGACGATCAACGTGGAATGAATAGAATCACCACGTGACAGTCAAATCAACGCCTAAATATGCAATGGAAGCTCACAAATCAAGACACCACACATTCACAATTAAATATAACACATGCATGCAAGAGAGTCAAATGACGTACATCGGGTCAACTAAGGGCTTCGTTAGGCTTTTCATGACCATGGTTTCACAAAGGAAAGATACTACGCAAAGGGTGACGGCCTATAGAAGTGCATGGACAATCTACCCAGACTGGTCGCCACCAACACAGATAACACAATCACAAACATCACATAATACCAATACAAACCACCATACTAAACAAAATATCACGAATAAAGTTGAACACACCCCACCGACACCATAGTACGATCACACCACCAACATAAAACAAACACATAAAATAACAGAGTTTTTAACCTAAACAACACATGAAATGACAACTAACACTAACACCACCACCACAACCCATGTCCAACTTTGCGCTCAATCCTCCTCTCCAATTCCAGCATCCGAATGCTCCTCCTCCGGTGCATCTACGAAGTCATCACTCACCTCCAATTCTGGCCACTGTCTAGGTTGAAAGGGTCTTGGAGTCTGACCAGAAACCTGAGATTCTAAATGGCGCTGCCTGTCAAGTAAATCCATCTAATTCGTAGCCAATTGCGCTTGCTCTCTCTTCAACTTCCACTGGCCCCTTGCCAAACCCGTTACACACCCAAAATTTTTCTCAAGCCAAGTCTTGGTGCTAGCACTAGGTGGCGGCGGAGTAAGCAAAGACTCCTCAGCAACTCTCACTTGCGCCCTGCTCCAGGCGAGGACAGAAAAGTCCATGTCCTTGGGGCTCAATGGATCATTGTTGTGGTATTTTCGAGCCAGGACATTCTTACTACTCAGGATCTTACTTATCAAACACGGAAACGGCATCCTCAGTGAGGTAGGGGCATCTCTAAAATCACACATCTGCCCAAATACAAACAGGGCCCAATCACACACAATATCCTCCCCCATGAATGCAAACATCAGATTCCCCACATATTTCTTGGGCGCACCCTCCTTACCCCTAGGATATAGATTGTAACACACCACCTGGTTCATAAACCGATAATCCTCCGCCAACCGACCTAGCCAGTGGGGAGTCCTAGCATGCCTATGATCATCATACAAATAACCGTTCACCTTATCATCATTGAAAGCCGACTCCGGCCTAGGGTAGTTTGTAGGCCTTGTAGGCCTCACATATCCCCATGCAAGGGCTATCTCTGTGGCATTAATGAACACGGGGTTATTGCCTATTTTAGAGAGTATTCACGCCTTCGGAGCCATAAAGGTACTCATCTCCGGCACAGTCATATTCTTGTAAAACTCCTCAACCAAAGAAGCATTATAACCAAGATTGGGCTCAAACCAGAAACTCATACCTTGGTCCTGGATGGCTTGGAATGGTGGGAAGTTCTCAGGCCACAGACCATCATCTATGATGTGCCTCTCGTTCTTCATACCCCTTTGCTTAATTGAGGCCTCCCATTTGGCCTGATTATCTCTATTTATCTGATCACGGTCCCTACGTTTGGCCCAAACCGGTTGAGCCTCCTCCACTCCACTAGAAGACCCCATGTCACGCCCTCAATTTTAAATAGCGAAAATACAAATAAAAATCCACGTATGATTGATCAAAGTCAAATAATTTTTCATATAAAGTCAAGTCAAGTACAATAAGTTTCTGGTCAAGGGTACCCGTACCCATACAAAATAACAAAGGTTTAAAGTTATTACATAAACTGAAATAGTCAAAAGTTTGGAGAAATTAAAGTTACAGTATTTTCTTTCAAAACATGTACTTAGTATGAAGTTGAGAAAATAACTTCATGCTCATAAAGTCTTCATGGCATGCATCACACTCCACGCATCCGAGATCATGCTCCATGCTGTGTACCTGGGAAAGATAGGGTGAGCTCACTAGCTCGTAGGAAATATTTCTACCAACACTAAGGGTATATGGAATGAAAGATGCACATGAAAGTACAATACACATGAATGAGTAAACCTAGATGGACCAAGGTAAACCAACTCGATGACAAAGTGTCTAGGAGATGCCTCAAAGATCTAATGAAACCAGAATATCCATAAGTTTTCTCATAATCATCACATTACGTGTCATAGGTTCAGTCCCATCAAAACACAGTTATTCACACAAACATTATATTTCCCAACACTTCACAAATATCCAAAACGTCTAAAATAACCCAAACATCATTTACATTTATCAAATACATCTTATTCCTTTTAATCATTCACTTGTTCTCCGAGCATGCCACAAAGGCCCCGTGTCACTCAAAGAAAGCACATCATCAATTAGATTTCATTTACTCCCGTCATTCATGTCAACACTAACACAACATACCTCATATATTTTGCACAATATCCATATCCATCTCATTCATTTCCAACCATTTGATCATTTTCCGGGCATGCCATATAGGCCCCGTGTCACTCCGGGCATACCATAAAGGCCCCGTGTCACTCCGGGCATACCCTTTCGGGCCCCGTGTCACTTATTTCACATTTATATTACCATTTATCAACTCCTAAGTTCAACTTAGTGCTCAAAACCAATTCACGTATCACATTAACCTTTCACAAGTGTCCAAAGCATTCACACAATCATCTTTGTTCAAAAACTCAAAATGTGTCGGTGATAGTCAAATTAACACGTGTCCAATGTGCGTGAGAAACCAAGACAACCAAGACAAAGCATAAAATGCACCATGATAGGTTACCAAAGCTTAGAGGTCAATTCGAGAAGTTTTGAAATGGCCAATAAGGGCCCGGAGCGATGGAACTTACAAATAGAGTTATAAATCTCAAGAAAATGTGACACGCTGATAGTAAAAAGCACATTCTTCTCAAAATACAAAGTTTATGAATATGAGACCAATTGGGTTTGAAAGTAGACTCGTAGAGCTTTCTAACGGTTCAAGAATCGCCTCAATTGGAGTTCGGACGAAGTCAGGGCGTGCCCGCGAAGTTGGAAAAAAAATCTGTCTGGACAAGGGAATCTGGATCGATCCACTCAAGTGAAATCCGCGAACAGACCCTTCTGGATCGATCCACTCAAGGGGTGGATCGATCCACTCAAGTGAAATCCGTGAACAAGCTATTCTGGATCGATCCAATCAAGGAGTGGATCGATCCACTACGTACCAAAAGTGCAATAGAGCATTTTGGATCGATCCACTCTCAAGAGTGGATCGATCCACCCGGGTTTCGAGAGGAAAAATCAACAACCATGTTCAAATGGATGGGGCTTCATTCCAAGTCCAAATTGGGGTTTCAAAACACAACTAAGCAAATGAGGTAAACACATTCACAACCAATTCATAGGGTTATCAACCAAATATGCAAACCCAAACTTATTCAACTCCAAACTCAATTTCCATGGTGACAAACAAGTGAAAAATGAAAATTTTAGGAGAAACAACAAGAGTAGTGCATTAATTCATTCAACATACACTTAGAGAAGGTAGAAATTTGTTCCCTACCTTAATGTTTAGAAGCTTGAAACCCACCAATGAGCTAAACCCCAACTCTTGCTTCAAAATCCAACGAAAATTCTTCAAATACCGGTGGGAAATAAGCATATCAACGCGTGGAGCACGAAATTTGGAGAAGCTTTTGTGAAGGGACTAAGTTTGGAGCTCAAATTTCGGTTAGATTTGAAAAGAGAGAAGTGGGAGAAAGCATGGAGGAGAGAAAGGGAGAGAGACGGCTGATTATTTTGGGGGAGGAAGATGATTTCTTTCCTCTCTCCCACCAGACACACACACATAGATAACAAGTAATTACACTCCAAGTCCCAATGTGGCTTGTGTAATGCAAATAGGTCCAATCCCACTCACAACATTTATTAATTCAACATTTTAACATTTTAATTAGTTTCTCATATTTCTCAAACTTTGTTTCCGAAAAATAATATGAAAATACAGGTCTTTACACCCCACCACTGCCTTTCCCCTGCCAATGTGTTGCCTCTTAGATGCCATGCCTCGAAGGGTTCTTGGGTTAAAAAAAGTTTGAGTTTTTGGGTTTTCTGATCTGGGATATCCGGTGGGTTAGAGGAATTTTGGTTTGGGTATTATGGTAGAGGGGAGTGAGAGGAGTGTTTCTGTAAATTTTGGTGAAGATTGGTGAAGTTTTGAAGGAGTTATGGAAACTTTAGGTTTAAGGTTTTGATGGGAATGGAGGTTGAAGAAGAAGAAGAAGAAAGAAGGAAGAAGAAGAAGAAGGAGAAGATGAAAAAGTGGGGAGGAGAGAGAGAAATTGACGAGATATCTGCTGCTTTTTTTTCCCGGGCAGAACAAAGTGGTGTAACGCTACCGAGCAACTTTTTTTTTTTTTTTTTTTTTGCAACTGTAAATAACTGTAAGACCAAAAATTTCATCTCTCTCTTCAAAAAGGGATTTATTGGTGGGGAAAATTGGTTTTGAGTGGGGGTTGAGATTTGAGCTTGGATTAAGGTTAAGGGTTTTTCAAGAACATGGCATCCACAAGCAAAATTTAAATTCTTCCTAACAACAATGCTCCTCAATTCAGGCCTTTAAAACTGCACAAAGTTGGACCACCACACTGACACACCATCCGAACACCGGTTTCCTAAATTTGACACTGGAACTGACACAGATTGGTTTATCAAGGGATCAATGGAACATATTCAGTGGTTTAATCAAGCAAAAATGGTCTTGTTTGATCCCATAAACACGTCACCAACTCTCTCACATGGATGTAAAATATTTAAATTATGATATGTGGTACAAACGCCTACTATTTTATGCAAGTGCGGAAAGTGAAGAACAATGAAACATGGGATGCTTAAAGGACATATTGTGCACAACGTGGGAACCCCTACTCGAACATGCTTATGGTGCGGAAAGTACTCAAACATGGATGTCAGATATATGCATGTGAACAAGTTAAACAGGAAAACAACGAGACAAAAATCCTGCATGCTCACCTAACTCATACAAACAAGCATAACAATCGTATCCCCACATTCAAAAATTAACCAAATTTAATAAAATAAAAAAACTGACCCCTAACCTACTAACAACGCTCAAAACACAAATAACGTGTACAAAGTACACCCCTTCCCCCAACTTAAAAATTGTTCTATCCTCAGAGCATGAAGACAAACATAGAAATATAAGAATAAGGGAAAGAGATGGACCGTCGGATGGCAGCCAACCATCATGACCCCGTCCGATGTATGGGGAATTTGCCATCATTGTTGTGTTTCGTCATCAAAACTACTCCCAGGATCCGCTACTTCGGACCTAAAGAGGTCCACAACTAGTCACACAGAGCCGCGCCGAAGCTTTATTGGACTAACAATCGCCACCTTTCGTGGCACCCCTGCTCGAGGCTCTTGAATGCCTCACTCACTCTGACGGAGAGGCCCACACCACCAAGACTGGTGTGGTACATGCTCGTCATGCAAAAGACTCAAGAACCAACTACCTGCTAGGCAACAAATGACGTCAGTACTGCCCGCATGTGAAAGCCGGGCCACAACAAATTAAAGAAAATAAATAAAGAACACCCCCAGGCGTTCACGCAGTCTCACGTGTCATACTTTTCTCTCCATCCCCCGACTTGAATGGAAAAGTGGGTGGCTATACAAGACCATCAGAAGAGCACCCTTTTTTTTAACTAAAAAACAAACACGTATATATATATATATATATATATATATATATATATATATATATATATATATATATATATATATATATATATATATATATATATATATATATATATAAACTTTGCCCTTACAAACCGGGGTTGGGCACACAATCCTTCTTTTAATAGCGGCATGCGAAGCTATGAAAACTCAAGTCAATGATGGGTACCCCTATTGCTAGAGGTCGGGTCCACACTCAATGAAGAGCATGGTATGCGTGAGCTACTCGTCAAAACAAGGCTGAAAAAGCCTACTCAACTGGGTCGTCCGAATAAACAGGATCGACCAACTCCTCATCAGGTTCACCTACCTCGAACAATTCCAAATAAGGTTTGAGACGCTGCCCGTTAACTTTAAACACATGATCATTTTTAGGGTCATGGACATCGACTGAACCGTTTGGGTACACATTAATCACAACGAAGGGACCATCCCAACGGGACCTCAACTTACCTAGAAACAGATGGAGACGCGATTATAGAGTAACGCTTTTTGACCAACTCTAAAGGTCTTGCGCTGAATGTTCCTATCATGATACGCCTTCACCTTAGCCTTATAGATAGTAGCGTTCTCATACGCGTCATTCCTAAGCTCCTCAAGCTCACACAATTGAAACTTCCTATGCTCACCTGCCTCACTCAAACTAGAGTTGACTTTCTGAATGGCCCAATAGGCCTTCTTCTCTAATTCAACAGGCAGGTGGCAGGCCTTACCGCAAACAAGCCGATAGGGTGAAGCACCCAACACGATCTTATAAGCAGTGCAGTAGCCCCACAACGCATTGTTCAACCTGGACCAATCCTTCCTAGTCACACCTACGGTCTTCTCTAAAATCCGCTTGATCTCCCTATTTGCTAACTCGTCCTGCCCATTAGTCTGGGGGTGGTATGAAGTGGACACCTTATGAGTGATCCTATACTCCCCCATTAATCTTTCAAACGATCGACTCGTGAACTGTGTGCCTTGGTCTGAGATAATGGCGTGTGGCACGCCAAACCTCGACAGAATATTAGCCTTAAGAAACTCTAGCACGACTTTCGATTCCATGGACTTAGTGGGGATCGCTTCAACCCACTTCGATACATAATCCACCGCCAATAAGACGTACTCATAACCATGAGACATAGGAAATGGAACCATAAAATCGATGCCTCAACAATCAAATACCTCTAGCACAAGGATAGGCCTGAGGGGCATCTCATGACGCGCATACAACTTGCCAAACTTTTGGCAACGGTCACATGACTTGCAAAACATATGTACACCTTTAAACATATCGGGCCACCAGAACCCGCACTGCAGAATCTTGGTGGTGATCTTCTTCGCAGAGAAATGACCCCCACATGCCTCACTATGGCAAAACTCTATGACTCCCTATTGGTCAGGCTCGGGGACACTGTCATGCCCTCAAATTTGAATAAGTCAAACACAAATAAAATCCACGTAGGATCAATGAGAGTCAAACAATTTCTCATAGAAAGTCAAAGTCAAAGTACAATAAGCTTCTGCTTAAGGGTACCCGTACCCATGCAAAAACAACAAAAAAAAAGGTTTTAAGGTTGTTACATAAGTTGAAAATGTCAAAAGCTTGGGGAGATTTAAGTTACAGGATCATCTTAAAAAAAATGTACTTAGTATACAGATGAGAAATAACTTCATGATCATAAGATCTTCATGTCATGCATTCACACTCCAAGCATCCGATCTCATGCTCCATGCCGTGTACCTGAGAAAGATAGGGTGAGCTCACTGGCTCGTAGGAAACATTTTCTACCAACGCTAAGGGTATACAAGATGAAACATGCACGTGGAGATGGGATACACATGAGTGAATGAGCTAAAATAAACAAACATAGATCGAATTGATGAGAGAATATCCAATATGTGTCCCAAAGGTCAAATCAAACCCAAGTGTCCCACTAGTCTAAAGGTCAACCCTTAGATTATCACAAACATATCACGTGTCCACATTCAATTTTCCTTGCATTTAACTCTCATTAGTTCGTCATTTCAGGCTTAAGAATATTAAATTTCCCTTCCGAGTCTTGTGGGCCTCGTGGAACCCATGTCCGAGTCTTACGGGCCTCGTGGAACCCATGTCTCAAGACCCACCCAATGGTGGTCCAAGTGAACACAAAAAAATTTCTAGTCATCATGTCCATTTCAACAAACTCGTGTCCCTCAAGCATGTCCAAAACATTCACATAATTCGTTGTGTTCGAAAACTCGCAGTGTGTTAGTTGGGGCAAAATTAACAAGTGTCCATGAACATGAGAAGCCAAGACAAATCATAAAATATACCATGGCATATTACCGAAGCTTTGAAGTCAATTGGAGGAGTCTGGGAAGGGTTAATGAAGGGCCGGAGCAAAGGAACATGAAAATGGAACAATGAATCTCTAGAAAATTTGACACACCATTAGGAAAAATCATATTTCTCTCAAAATGAAAAGGATATGGATATGAGACCAATTGGGTTTGAAAGTAGACTCATAGAGCTTTCCAATGGTTCAAGAATTGCCTCAATCAGAGTTCGGACAAAGCCGGGGCGTGCCCGCGAAGTTGGAAAAAAACTCTGTCTGAATAAAGAAATTTGGATCGATCCAAATGTGTTTGGATCGATCCAAAATGGTCCGGGAGCCAACAGAAGGTTTTGGATCGATCCGAACAACTTTGGATCGATCCAAAATGGTTCAAAAGCAAACAAAAGGTTTTGGATCGATCCGAGCAACTTTGGATCGATCCAAAGAGGTTCAAAATACCATCAGATTGTTATGGATCGATCCAAAAGTGTTTGGATCGATCCAAACTGGTTCCGAGCGAAAATTTTGTAGCTTGTTCCAAATGAATGGGGCTTCAATCCAAGGAAAAAATGAGATTTCAAACAACAAATGACCATAGAAGAGGGATATATCAACAACCAATTTAGGGGTTTATCAACCAAATATGCAAAACCCAAACTCAATCAATCCAAGCTCAACTTCCATGGAGACAATCAAGTTTAACAGCAAATTTGTGAACAAGAACACAATTAATGCAATCATTCAACCAATATATACTTAAAGGAGGTAGAAGATTATTCCCTACCTCAAGGATTTGCTCCAAGTCACCCAAAAACGAATTCCTAGATCCCCAATTTGAGCAATCCTGAATTTGACCCTCTCGGTGCAAAAAGATGATACTTCGAGCTCCCAAACACACGTAGATGATGAATATGAGGTTGAATCTTGAGTTTGAGAAGTGTGGGAGGCGGATTTGTGGTGAGATTTGAAGAAAATATGGGGAGGAAGAAGAGAAGGGGTTGCTGCCCTTTTTTTGAGAGAGAGAGAGAGAGAGAGAGAGAGAGAGAGAGAGAGAGAGAGAGAGAGATGTGTTATTTTAAAAAAAAATCAGCCCCCCAAAGATAAATATATCTCTTTACTTGTGCACACACACCCCCTAAGTTTCAAATGTGCTCCAGATACACCCAAACACAATTGCTATGCTCACATCGACCCCAATTTTCATTTTAAAACATTTCTCACATTTTCCCAATATTATTTTCGAAAAATGATTAAAAATCATGGGTCCTTACAGACACATCTACGCACAATCTGGTTCGCACAGTATTTGAACAAGTAAGGGTCATCAAATATGTACTGTCGGACACTCCTCAAAAACCGCTGCTTCTCCTGAGTAGACCAATGAGAAGGAATCTGCCCAGTCACCAAATAATTGGCAATATCAGTGTGGGGCACGCTTCTCCGATGAAACGACTTGAACCGTTGAGGACCAACGTATACGAAGGATGTTGGGGTGAGGGGCTCGAATGTACGGATGATCTGCTTGAAGTATAACCTGCATAAGTAGCACTCGTGTTAGTGCCTTGCCCGGACGGTGGAGGTCCGGGAAGACACTTCGACGATCTAGTAAGTTATGGACGATAGGGTGAGTGAGGAAAGTGGAGTGAATTCTTTGTAATCAGAGGAGTTTCCGTTCTTTTACCTGATGGGGAGAGCTCCTTTTTATAGGCGAAGCGCAGCCCCTTTGCTTACGCCACTCCAGTTCCCGAGCTTAGCGTCACATCCCTAAGCACATGGAGTGCAGCCCTTGTCGCCCGGCTTCGCCGGGTAGCGTCACCCTATACCCGAGCGACATATCACCATTCCCACCACCCACGTCGACGCGGCCTGGGGAGCGCGGCCTTTCGACTCCACGACAACGCCCTGATCGGTCCTATGTCACATCACCAACTACCCAGCGTCGATTCGGCTCCGTAGATCCTCGGCAATGTAAGCCCACGTGGACACCGGGAGCGTATCAGCCCACGGTCCACGGTCCCCATCCCCTCGGCGAACAACGTAGGACTTGCATGTTGCTGGCCGGGATGGTGTGACAACGCCGTCACGACCCTTTGGCGAAGATACCCTTTGGCTAATTAAGAATTTCAAGAGATTCTCGATGGAAGCCTTGACGGACAGCCGCGGACGCCACACCGAGAGATCTTTACTTCCCATCCTGTAGAGGGAGCGAGTTAGCCGAGACCCTATTGGACCTTTCGACCCCACTGGACCTCGCCGCTACAATCAGCATACCATGGACACTCATTAGCAGCGAACAACTGCTCATCTAGGAAGGAATCTCTGATGGGAAGATTTGAGGTAGGGTCCTCAAACTCCAGACGAGACAAATGATCAGCGACTACATTCTCTACTCCTTTCTTATCCTTAATGATAAGATGGAATTCTTGCAGAAGCAGAATCCACCGAATAAGGCGAGCTTTCACATCCTGTTTGGTCAAGGTGAAACATAGATTAGCCTAGCCACGGGACACCTTCGTCCCGCGACCGCACCCTATACAACTACTCACTCATCATGCAATGGAACGTAACATTTATATTCAAAACCCTGAATCTAAACATGATTAATGAATAAAAAATAAAAACAGAAGTTAACACCACGTTTTGCGAGAAAGGAATAAACTTGATTAATAAGCCAGAACATCAATTCGAAGCTGGAAATTTGAAAATCTGAAAATCTGAATAAACTTGCAAGTAGAATGCTGAAAATTTGAATGCCGAAAATTGTAGCCACCAAACGAAGAACGATAAAACCTAGGTAAAAATTTTGGAACCCTAATACAAGTTAAAACTGAGTATTTATACTAATCCTCGTAATCCTAATAAAAACCGACGAAAATCCGGCGAGATGGGCAAAACGCTGCCGTTTGATGTCCCGTGAAAGGCCCTCGGTAGTGCTACACAGCTTTACTTGTAGCGCTACCGCTTCGCTAATTTGTCCGGTCTGTACAGTTTCGGCTGTTGACTTCGCTGACTCGTTGACCACGCGGTAGCGCTACTTCACTTTTGGTGTAGCGCTCCTAAACCTTCTGTTCAATTTTGAACCCTTTTTTGTCTAACTTGAGCGCTTTAGAGAAATGGGGTAGCGCTCCCGACGGGTTATGATCACTTCCATGCGAAATATGTTCAATTCCCATTCTCGGTCTACGTGTATGTACTCCTAATGTGCCAAAATTGCACCCAGATCCCTAGAATACCTGCAAATTACGCTCAACACACAAAAACACCACGCGCATATATCAAACGGAAAATAAAGCTCAAAACGCACGTCAAACATGCTAAACCACCCTACTTAGGCACTCAAAAGCAAGCTTTCCACGCGCCTATAACTTCTCTCTCTAGAAGATTTCTTGTCTTTCCTTTGGAGTGAGCTTCAAGACTATTAGCCTCTAAAGAGGCATCCTTTCCCATTTTCAATTTATTGGCTTTCTTTTTCTCTGTGCATTACATAATTATAAACAAGTCAAGATTGGAAGCACGGTGGTTACCGCCTCTCCCCTCGCATTGACATCAACGAGGTCCTCCGCGAGCTCACCGCCGAGGCTGGATGGGTCATCGACCTCGACGGCACCACCTATCGCAGAACTTACGTACGATTCATAAAATACTACTCTAATAACTCCGTATGACTTTTCTTTTGCAAAACATGACAAGGAAATAAGAGAGTTTAATTGTTTTTCTCTTGACGGATTATATGTTTCCATTATTAATTACTCTTTTTCAGGCTCCAAATGCCAATTGTTGTTCCTTAATTGATTTTTACTGCAATGAATGGAATATGTTGTGAGCACAATTTTTACCATGATTCAAGATATCAATTCAACAATTATTATCATATTCAAAAGCCATTAAGTGTTTTTTTACCATAAACTAGAATTTGTTTTGATATTTTTATCATGATTTTTTTATCGTTTTTTTTATTTTTACCATGAAATGCCGATTAAGTGGTTGATAAGTTTTACCATGAAATGCCGATTAAGTGGTTGATAAGTTTTACCATGATTCAAGTTCATGTGATTTTTTTTTACCATGACTCATGTTCTAAAAGAATATTATATTTACCATAATTTTTTACTAGTTAAAAGTTTACCATATTACTCGGTCATTGGTTACATTTGCCATTTTTATCATGTTTATTCAAAATTTCTCCATGTTTACTGTGGTGGTATTTATTTTTACCATAAACTTGGTGTTTGGCTTATGTATGCCATTTTTATCATATTTGCTAGTGTGAGTTTAATTTTTTTTGCTTGGTTATCTATAAACCACACATTAGTAGCAAATTTTTAAATTTGAAATTTCTTTTGTTATCTCTCTTAATGGATGTGATTGAATCTCATTAAATTAAAAAATGGTTAAATCCCACTAAATTATGAAGTTATTGAATCCCACAAAATTATGATGTTATTGAATCCACAAAATTAGGAAAAAATATAATCCTATATATGTTGATATCATAGTAAAAGGATAGAAAAAGGTATTTCACAATGGAAAAGGATGAAAACATATTTTTGTAAAATAAGGGGGATAAAAATCTAAATAGTGTCCAAAAAATGGATGATTATTTAATTGCCTCTTAAATAAATCGTTAGAATATAGAAATGTTTGCACCGTGCACAACACCACTTGAATTTGCAGTTTTCCTTGTTGATTGGTGCACTGAAAAATGTGATTTCATTTTTGCGAAATATTGATTGCCAGATTAATTACTTGTGTAATAACCCCAATTGAATGGATTGTTCATTACACCGAAATTCTAGCTCCCCTTGTTCTTCCAATCGTTCTTCTTTTCCAGATAGAGTACTAACACAGTTGGTTTGATGGGCAGTTAAAACGGTTCTTCTGCAACTGAGTTTGACCAAGTTAATGGGAGACTTACTCTGAAAAACCTTTGGTACGTACCTCCGGTGAGACGACGAATTCGTCTAAAGGACACTATGTGAAAGTTAATCTGTGGTTCTATCACTTCTCACATTCCCAATTGTTTTATCGCCGATCTAGAGAACCTTTTGAGTGGAGGCCTGTTAAAGGTATAAATAATAAAGTTATCTCTCTCTAACAACTTAAGATTTTACACCTCCATTAATAGCTACTATATCTACCCTTGTTTGGTGGACATCGTGTCCCCTATAACATTAATCACTCAATGACATAATACAAGTTTGGAGGTAGGTTAACTTACGTCATCCTCTCATGTGATGATCCCTCGCGTGACTCAAAATGGCACCTGTCGTGATTCCATTCAATGGTTCAAGCCATTCATTTTGTAGCCGTCGATGTGTGAATCGCGCTCATGCTAAAAATTAAATTAATGGGATATAAGGAATGACTTGGTTTAACCATATTTTCAAGAAGAGAAATGAACGGCCAGAGCCTGCCATTCACATCTCATCTCTTGTGTTGAATATTCTCTTGTAAAACTATCATTGATCACCAATCGACCTTAGCACGCAAAGCAGCATTCTCTACCAGTATATGGTGAGCTCAAGCTCAGTTGGATGCCCAAAAAAAGCCAACTAATTCCACCTTCTCAAGGCATTGATACAAACAATTCTGGTCATGGTGGTGTCTTGAAGGTAGTGGAAAGTTTGGGTCCATCGCCCGTGTTATATCTGCCTGTCTTGGCTTTCTTTGAGAAACCCTTTTCCACACATCCAAAAAATCTTTGGAGCAGTCATAGCGCCTCCCATAGTTAGTCACCACTAGCCTAAATATCCGCAAGCAAGGGCACGCCTCTATCATGACAATGAGGAATAAGATGTTGTGTTCATCCTGCTCCAAAAGTTTCACTCGCAATTCCAAATGCTTGACTCTGGAGAACTCGACAAATCCTCCTAAAAACGCCTTCATAGTATTCACCAATGGCACGGAGTTGAGGTCCAAAACGAGCCTCTCTAATTGGCAAGGGTGGACTAATAGAAGCCCACCAAGGTCAAAATAGAGCCAATGACAATGACCACCCCCAATCTCCAGCTAAGCAAGAAGAGGAGCATTCTTAATAGACAAGGAAATCATTGCACCTATGTACTTGAATGAGACGAGGTTTACAGCTGAGATTTCAATACTATTTATCGTAACACTTGAAAATCTCCAAGTGCTTTAAATTGAGGATGGAATTGGGTTCCACGAGAACTTTGACTTCGAGCAAAGTAGAACTATTACGCACTGATAGTTCTTCAAGCAGTGGGCAGTTGGATAAAATATCAGCAATGACTTGGTCAGCTATATCTATGCGCGACAAATAGAGGGATGATAGGTTTTTCAAGCTGGAAAAACCAAGATGTGACTGCAAGGGGAAGGTGTAATGCTCATGGTCCAGCACAAGTCCCAAATCAAGCAGAAATACCTGGACATGCTTTTTGATTGCTAAGTTAATCCATGAATTGATCATCTCCTCGTAACTTTGTCCAGCTTAAAGAAGACCCTCAACTCATCCAGAGCCTGCCCCTATGAGATCGCAATACATGATTCACCCCAGGGGCGGATTTATTTGGAGAACGCGTGGGGCACGCGTGCCCCACTCACTTTCAGATTTTTATTTATTTATTTTTTTTTAAAACAGGGAATAAAAACGAAAGAAGGAAGGAAAGAACAGAGAAGGTTAATTACTCCATTACTTACTGGGTTGGCCGGCCCTGAAACAAAAATCTGCCTCTCTCCTCTTTGGAGAACCCATTCACGCTGCAAACCAAGAACCCATTTTGCCATTCACCATTTCATCGATTCACTCCAATACAAACCATAATCAGTTAGTACTCCGGCCGATTGGTGTTTCAATGTCGCACTACAGCTAGTTCTCCGGCCATTCGATTTAATTTCGCCATTGAGTACTCCGGCCAATTGGTTCAGTCAGTACTCTGGAGTCCGGCCGATTGGTACTGGTGCACCTCCAGCCTCCAAGTTTCTCTCTCTCTCTTCTCTCTCGCCATATTTGTAAATTGCAACTTTGCAAGTATATTATATGCACCTTCTCTCTCTCCACAAACAAACACTCTGACCCCCTTTTTTTTTCGAATTTTGGTACCAGAATCAAAAACTTGGAATTGGAGGAGACTTTAAAGGCAGATTTCGAATATTATAGGAACAAAGGGAGAGGGGTTTTGGAAGCCCCATCTCTTTTCTTCTTCTTTTTTTTTTGAACTGGAAAAAACGGTGCTCTAGTGGGGGCTTCATTGGTGAAATAGAAAATGTACTTAGGTTTTTCCCTATTTTTTTCCCCCAAACTAATAGTAATTTTTATTGTAGTTATGTCATAGTTTTGGATAACTATGGTTTGCATTTTGTTACAGTAAATATTTTGTAATGGTTCTCATAAAGACTCCTTATTGACCCATTTTTATGTGCAAAACATAGGGTGGGCCTTGTTTAATGAGTTCGATTTAGGCCTCCAAAATCTATGAGTCGGCTCTAGGTACGTAATTGAATATTGATGGTTCTTGGTTTGTCATTGGTGATTGACTGAGAAATACTTAATTGTAAAGCGATGCTACTGTGTAGTTATCAATATAGATATACACATTACACACGCACTTTTAGATTAACCTGTTAATCCAATTGTTTCTTTTGATTAGCCAATGGAAAAAGTTAATTGTTCATAGTTTAATTTTTGACCCCTCAAGTCAAAAATTCTGGCTCCGCCCCTGATTATATGTGATAGTGCACGTCAACAACATTAGTGAGAAATGATTAGCTTTTGTGCTTTTGTTTAGGAACTTTTGAAAGCATACATACTGTGTTAGTTTACATTTCCCTTTTTATTTATAAATGCCGAAGTTTAATTATAAACAATTGCATTTGATTGTGAATTCCTGTTTAGCCTTGTGAATAATTATGTGGAGGATCAATGGATCATTGTGCTAAGCTCCTGCTTATATGGATTTTGCTTGTTTCCGGTAAATAAAAAAAATTTGTGCCCCCACTGTAGCAAATTCCTGGGTCCGCCACTGATTCACCCAATTCGTGTAATTAGACTATCCACTAAAACGAGAGAGATGCGACCCACAATCGCCCTCCCAACCAAACCCATCTCTGACTGCATCTGGAGCCAGTAAATCCAAACTTCCGGTGGAATATTTCCAGAGATCTTCCCATCTACGAAAGAGGATACTAGTTCTGGCCCCTTCATTAACTGTCAAGCGGGACAGAATTAGCACAAGAATTTCGTCGGGCAATTCACCAATTCAAGTGTCCTACTTTCGTGCATAAGACCGATTAACACAAACCTTCATCTTCTTCTGCTCCATCTTCCGTATTAAGTAAATAAATTACCGAGCAAATCTAGAAATTGCTTAATCCTTTGACTGTGTACTTAAACGTATTCAAACCAACTTAGGAAGAGTCTTATTCACAATAAAATAATGAGACCCCCAAGTAATCTCAAAACTTTCCACAATAAAATTTTTTCCTACATTTTATAATTATATATATAAAGAGTTTCCTACTCCAAATAGAATACAAGAAGGAAAGTCCAATAAATTAAGGACTACAATCAATCAATTTAAAGAAAGACAACCTAATATGCTTCTTCTAGGAAATTACCTCTCCGCTGAACGAGAAATTTTTTATTGCCAAATGGGTATTGTTACGTGGTATCCGCTCAACAATCTCAACCGTTCATAACGCGATCTAACGGTCCAGATTTTAGATAAGAGAGAGAGAGAGAGAGAGAGAGAGAGAGAGAGAGAGAGAGAGAGAGAGAGAGAGAGAGAGAGAGAGAGAGAGAGAGAGTTTGGGTGAGAGGAGAGAGAGTGAATCAATTTGGGCCGTCCAAAACACATTTGGACGGCTCGGATAATGCTTAGATACCAAGTGGCAATACCAACTCAGCACCCAAAAAAAATTCCCACTTAACGAGGCCAATTAAGAATCACATTTTTGCACCATTTTTTTGTACTGACGATAAAAAAAAAAAAGGTGTCCAGCTTAGTTTGTCATTAAAAAGGTAGCGACTCGGAGTCGCTGGTTCCACTACTCTGGGTCCCCCCAAAAAAATTACTATTTTTGTATTGCAAGGACAATGTCATTCTTCAAAACGCGTGTGGCAAGTGATTAATTGATGAAAATGTGTAATTTTTGGGTATTAAGTACGTTGATGGATGATTAACAAATGAAAATGTCTACCCTTTTGGGTATGAGAAATAATTATCTTAGAACACTTGTACTTTTTATACCAATTACTCCCACTACTTATAACAGTACTTTACTACAAAAAAAAAATTCCTATTTTGAGATTATAAAAAAAAATACTTTCCATGCATAATTTCTGACATTTCTTGAATCAAAATTAAAGAAGTAAATGAAATTTTTATTCATAAAGTGTGTTGTTTTATTAATATTAATAGATTATCTTTGTGGGACAGAGATAGAGAATATTGTTTTTGGTGTCACCTCCGAATTGTAATTCCGATTCCCTAACATTAACCACAAAGACGCATAACAAAAAACCACAGATGGAGTAACAAAAAAACCACTTGATTTTTTTATATTTATTAACCACGTAATGGCATAAGGTTAACCTTTGAAAGACATAACATTAAACTATTCCAGGACATAACATTTTATGACTTAATTTTCTTGAGGTGTCCCCATCATAGCAATAACCTTAACCTTTCGGAAGGTGTATGTTCCAATGGGTCTGGGGTCTGTGCGGTGCACTTGGTTTACAGCACACATGCTCTGCGAACACTTTGGGGTCCACTCTGGGTCCTATTGTTTGGTTCAAATCATTTATTTTGTTCGTCTCGTCGAGTATTAGTCCACATAAAAATTCAGATAAATCGGACATCGGTAACTATTTGATCGGCGACTATTTCGGTTACAGTTTGTTACAAAAAAAATTGCTACACTTCTTTGTTAGAAGGCTGCAACTCGACAGCATAATCACACAAGTTGACAACAAAATATAACAAAAGGATTACAACGGCGGTATCGGAACCCAAGAAGGTTAATGACATTTTTATTTTTTTAGTGTGGCACATGCACCCATGTAATTGGTAGTGTGGTGGAGTGGTGTTTTTCTAGCATTATTAAGAAAAAATAAAAATCTAAAAGGCAGCATCACATCCGATATTAAACCATTCAACTTAAATTAATTGCATCCCAAATTTTCAAACTTGGCACAATTTGACTTTAGACATTGAAAATGCCAATAAATAGGGCCTACATTTCTCATTACCCAACTCAACCCAAACAAAAAAACACACGCGCAACAATTACATCAGAAGTAGCTAGAAATCATGGAGCTATTCTATGCTTCTCTCTTTGGCTTCTTTGTTCTCTTTGTCACCCTCTCTTTGCATTTCCTTTTCTACCAGCAAAAATCCGGTTCCAATAACGGCACCCTCCCACCCGGTAGGACTGGATTCCCGATGGTTGGCGAAACCCTCGAATTTCTCTACACCGGATGGAAAGGCCACCCTGAGAAATTCATATTCGATCGCATAGCCAAGTACTCATCGAACTTCTTCAGAACGAGTCTATTGGGCTATTCCACCGTTGTCTTCTGTGGGGCAGACAGTAACAAGTTCTTGTTCTCTAACGAGAACAAGCTTGTCCAGGCCTGGTGGCCTGGCACAGTTGAAAAAATATTTCCGTCCTCTGGCCAAACTTCATCGAAAGAAGAGGCCATCCGGTTGAGAAAAATGCTCCCGAACTTCCTCAAGGCCGAGGCGTTGCAGAGGTACGTAGGGATCATGGACGGGATCGCTCAGCGACACTTTGCGACCGACTGGGAGAACAAGGACCAAGTCACGGTTTTCCCACTAACCAAGCGTTACACGTTCTGGCTCGCCTGTCGATTGTTCGTCAGCGTGGAAGATCCTAGTCATGTGGCCAAGTTCGAAGACCCCTTCAGTGTCTTGGCCGCGGGAGTGTTATCTATTCCCATAGACTTGCCCGGAACCCCATTTAACCGGGCAATCAAGGCGTCGAATTTCATTAGGACGGAATTGGTGGCGATTATCAAGCAGAGGAAGTTGGATTTGGCCGAGGGAAAGGCGTCGCCTACGCAAGATATATTGTCACACATGCTGTTGACGAGCGATGAAAATGGAAAATTCATGCAGGAGACCAATATTGCTGATAAAATCTTGGGCTTGTTGATTGGTGGCCATGACACTGCTAGCTCTTCTTGTGCTTCCATTGTTAAGTTTCTTGCTGAGTTGCCTGAGGTTTACGAAGGAGTTTACAGAGGTAAATTTTCATTCCTATCCTTCGTTAAGGCCCCGGTCAGTTGCACGGAAATGATGAAAAGGATGGAAAAAATTTAACTTTTCTGTAACTTCATACGTGTTCAGCTACTACTAAGTTAAACACTTCCCTGCAAAATACATTTTCTAAATAGGAGGAATTCAAGTTTTCCTACAAACTCTTTATCAATAGAACAAATACCCAAAAACAAATTTCATTTTCCTTTAATTCACTTCACATATGAAACAAAAGGAACAATCGTTAAAATGGAGATCTCCAGTTCGCGTTGATACCTTTATGTCGAAAAAAATATCTTAAATACTCCCTCTGTCCCATTTTAAGTGTCCACTATAGAAATTTGTGTATTTTCAAACCTCAAAAAATATGTTTCCCTTTATAATTTTTTTATATTCTTTACACCAATAAGGACTTTAATTTGGTGCAAAATTTTTTAAAAAAATTGTATGGAAATACATTTTTTGTGTCAAAAAAAAAGTTCTTTAAGTGGACACTTAAATTGGAACGGACGGACTACTTTTTATTATGTTATTTTGTTTTATTAGCTTCTGGTAAATAATGAAGGGAAAAACAACTTGCTAATTGCTATCAAAAAGAAGGAATTTGAATTTTCCTACAAACTCTTTATCAATAGAACAAGTACCCGAAAACAAATTTCATTTTCCTTTAATTCACTTCACGTATGAAACAAAAGGAACAATTGTTGAAATCAAGACCTCCAGTTTGTGTTGATACCTTCATGTTGAAAAAAATATCTTAAATACTCCCTCCGTCCCATTTTAAGTGTCCACTACAGAAATTTGTGTATTTTCAAACCTCAAAAAATACGTTTCACTTTATAATTTTTTTATATTCTTTACACCAATAAGGAATTTAATTTGGTGCAAAAAGGTTTTAAAAAAATTGAATGGAAATACATTTTTTACGTAAAAAAAAACGTTCTTTAAGGTGACACTTAAATTGGGATGGAGGGCGTACTTTTTATTATGTTATTTTTTTTTTTATTAGCTTCTGGTGAATAATGAAGGGAAAAGCAACTTGCATTGCTAATTGCTATTGAAAAGGAGGAATTCGAATTTTCCTGCAAACTCTTTATCAATAGAACAAATACTTGAAAACAAATTTCATTTTCCTTTAATTCACTTCACGTATGAAACAAAAGGAACAATCGTTGAAATTGAGATCTCCAGTTTGCATTTATACCTTCATGTCAAAAAATATATCTTAAATACTCCCTCTTTCCCATTTTAAGTGTCCACTACAGAAATTTGTATATTTTCGAACCTCAAAAAAAATGTCTCTCTTTATAATTTTTTATATTCTTTACACCAATAAGGACTTTATTTTGGTGCAAAAAAATTTTAAAAATTGTATGGAAATACATTTTTTACGTCAAAAAAAAAAAGTTCTTTAAGGGGACACTTAAATTAAGACCAAGTGAGTACTTTTTATTATGTTATTTTGTTTTATTAGCTTCTTGAGAATAATGAAGGGAAAAGCAACTTGCTAGCTAATTGCTACAATATATATTTTGTTTACTTTGTGAACAGAGCAAATGGAAATTGCGAAATCAAAAGCACCAGGTGAATTGTTGAACTTTAATGATCTCCAGAAGATGAAGTACTCATGGAACGTGGCATGTGAAGTCATGAGGCTTGCTCCACCTCTCCAAGGTGCTTTCAGAGATGTATTAACTGATTTTATGTACGAGGGCTTCTCTATTCCAAAGGGTTGGAAGGTAATTAAGCACATTTAATACATATAGCAACTTTTTTTTTTTGCTAGACTATAGGATGTTAATTTCGCAAGACTTAAATTTTCATTTATTTCACAAGCCGTCCAATTAAGTACTTGTAAAGTATTTCGTTAATAATCTTTGTTTCTATGTTGATCTTCAGATATATTGGAGCACACATTCAACGCACAGGAATCCAGAATTCTTTCCAGATCCGTTGAAGTTCGATCCATCGAGATTTGAGGGGTCTGGCCCGGCTCCATACACATTCGTGCCATTTGGTGGAGGACCCAGGATGTGTCCCGGAAAAGAATACGCCCGATTGGAGATACTCGTGTTCATGCACCATCTAGTGAGGAGGTTCAACTGGGAGATGATGATTCCAAATGAGAAGATCATTGTGAATCCCATGCCTAATCCTGAGAAAGGTCTTCCAATCCGGCTTTATCCTCACAAGGCTTAGAGAGGATATTTTGAGAGATTTTAAGCCTAAAGCTCCATTAATTCAGCTAATTTAATTTGGAGCATTTCATTTTCAAGTGTTTTATTACATGAGGGAGGAAAGAAGGCAAAATAGTTTAAATAAAGGGTCACTTAAATAATCATTCCTTTACTCCCTTGATATTAGAAAATCATTCTGAGCATTTTTAGGAGTTATGTTTCCATCCCAAGATTTAAATGAACCCTAAAATGCCCTTTATCTATATATAAATATATAATTTGTAACGAATTAGGGGATTGAGGACTAAATTAAAAGTTGCATATATGGAGCAATAGAAAGTGAACTAATTTCAAAGTTTAGGGTCCTCCACTGCAATTGCGAGATTTGGGGATAAATCTCAATCCATATTATCTTTCCCCTTTGCCCCCCCTAAAATTCCAGAATTTTAGGGGAGAGAGAGAGAGAGAGAGAGAGATCTCATCATGAAGAACTCAAGTAAAATGATGATAAGATATATGAGTCAGAATCACTATCAGATTGTGATGATTCCGTCTTGCTATCTGAAGAAGTATCCAACTTAGATGTATAATATCTTCTTCTCTTTTTTCTTCTCTCTCTAGAAGATTTCTTGAGCTTTCCTTTGCAGTGAGCTTCAAGACTATTAGCCTCTAAAGAGGCATTCTTTCCCATTTTCAATTTATTGGCTTTCTTTTTCTCTATGCATTACATAATTATAAACAAGTCAAGATTGTAAGCATAGCGGTTACCGCCTCTCCCCTCGCATAGACATCAACGAGATCCTCCGCGAGCTCGCCTCCGAGGCTGGATGGGTCATTGACCTCGACGGCACCACCTATCGCAGAACTTATGTACGATTCATAAAATACTACTCTAATAACCTCGTATGACTTTTCTTTTGCAAAATATGACAAGGAAATAAGAGAGTTTAATTGTTTTTCTCTTGACGGATTATATGTTTCCATTATTAATTACTCTTTTTCAGGCCCCAAATTCCAATTGTTGTTCCTTAATTGATTTTTACCGCAATGAATGGAATATGTTGTGAGCACAATTTTTACCATGATTCAAGATAGCAATTCAATAATTATTACCATATTCAAAAGCCATTATGTGTTTTTTTACCATGAAACTAGAATTTGTTTTGATATTTTTATCATGATTTTTTTATCGTTTTTTTTTTATTTTTACCATGAAATGCCGATTAAGTGGTTGATAAGTTTTACCCTGATTCAAGTTCATGTGATTTTTTTTTTACCTTGACTTGTGTTCTAAAAGAATATTATATTTACCATATTTTTTGACTAGTTGTAAGTTTACCATATTACTCGGTCATTGGTTACATTTGCCAATTTTATCATGTTTATTCAAAATTTCTCCATCTTTTCTGTGGTGGTATTTATTTTTACCATAAACTTGGTGTTTGGCTTATGTATTCCATTTTTATCATATTTGATGGTGTGAATTTAATTTTTTTTGTTTAGTTATCTATAATTTCACCACACATTAGTAACAAATTTTTAAATTTAAAATTTCTTTTGTTATCTCTCTTAATGGATGTGATTGAATCTCATTAAATTAAAAAATGGTTAAATCCCACTAAATTAGGAAGTTACTGAATCCCATGAAATTAGGACGTTATTGAATCCCACAAAATTATGATGTTATTGAATCCACAAAATTAGGAAAAAAATATAATCTTGTATATGTTGATATCATAGTAAAAGGGTAGAAATGGTATTTCTCAATGGAAAAGGATGAAAACATATATCTGTAAAACAAGGGGGATGAAAATCTAAATAGTGTACAAAAAATGGATGATTATTTAATTACCTCTTAAATAAATCGTTAGAATATAGAAATGATTGTTAAATTTTAAATTGGAAGCTATTTTGCTTGTGAGTCATCTAGTGTGACACATGTAAAGTCGTCAGCAAGTGGAATTATATTTTATTTTATTGTTCCTTTTGTAAAATTTAATTAAATGAAGGGAATGAAAGCTAATGATTTCTGTCTATTGCTAATTAATACTCCTTTTTGGGTCAAAATTTTAACAGTCTGGCTATGCGTATGGATGAAAACTTACGCAATATACACGAACAAATCTTAATCATTCATTCCAACAATCCGAATTTTAACCACTCTTTTACTAGTAAGAGTTAATTATTATCTGTAAAACAGCAGAGGCAAATCTGAACAGTTGAAAATGCTTTTGAAAAGTCAAGATGCACTGTCCGTGCACTATATGTATGCGGTCAAAAATTAAAGCACATCTAGGCTATGCAAAACACCATCGGACAACCGAGGGGAGCGCAACACCGTACACAACACCCCCTGAATTTGCAGTTTTCCCTATTGATTGATGCACTGAAGAATGTGATTTCATTTTTGCAAAATATTGATTGCCAGATTAATTACTTGGTTAATAACCCCAATTGAATGGATTGTTCATTTCTATAGCTATATACAAAGAGGGAAACGAGGGAGGTGTTGTGCATGGTGTTGTGCACCCCTCGGCCATTGGATCGAATTTTGGATAATTCAGATGTGTTTTGATTTTTTATCGGTAAAAAAAATCAAAATTAAAAAAATTTGCCAAATGCATCCGAGCCATCCAAAACTCGATCCAACGGCCGAGGTGTGCACAACACCTCCCCCGAGTTCTACAAAGAGAGTATCTGATTCTATTTCAATACAACGAAATTCTAGCTCCCCTTGTTCTTCCAATCGTTCTTCTTTTCCAGAGAGAGTACTAACACAATTGGTTCGATGGGCGGTTAAAGCGGTTCTTCTGCAAATGAGTTTGACCGAGTTACTGGGAGACTTACTCTTAAAATACCTCTGGTACGCAACTCAAGTGAGATGGCGAATTTGTCTTAAGGACATTATGTGAAAGTTAATATGTGGCTCTATCACTTCTCACATTCCCAATTGTGTTATCGCCACCATTCTTCATATCGAATTGTGTTATCGCCGATCTAGAGACCCTTTTGAGTGGAGGCCTGTTAAAGGTATAAATTATAAAGTTATCTCTCTCTAACAGCTTAAGCTTTTACACCTCCATTAATAGCTACTATATCCGCCCTTGTTTGGTGGACACCGTGTCCCCTATAACATTAATCACTCAATGACATAACACAAGTTTGGAGGTAGGTTAAGTTACGCCATAAAATATGCGTTAACATCCTCTCATGTGATGATCCCTTGCGTGACTCAAAATGGCACCTGTCGTGATTCCATTCAATGGTTTGAGCCATTCGTTTTGTAGACGTCAATGTGTGAATCGCGCCCACGCTAAAAATTAAATCGATGGGATATAAGGAATGACTTGGTTTAACCATATTTTCAAGAATAGAAATGAACAGCCAGAGCTTGTCATTCACATCTCATCTCTTGTGTTGACAAATATGGTTCTCTCGTAAGACTATATCATCGATCACCAATCGACCTTAGCTTTTTACAAAGAGAAATAATACATCAAGGGCTACAAAATGAATGATCAAATTGTTAAACAAATTCAGGGTCCTCAGATAAAATGATATAGAATCCATCGATGCATCCATACAATTTTCAATCTTAAATAAATACAAAGTGTACTACAATATTACTAATTTAGCTATTGAAGGAGGTAGTTCTGTTGTCAGTTGCTTCGCACTTTCTCTAGCCACTAGCACTCTCTCTGCAGGCATAAAACCACTGGCGAAACGCTGGTGGTGAGGATCAATAGTTATCCTTTTGAGGCGCAAAGCACCATTTTCTACCAAGTATATGGCGAGCTCAAGCTCAGTTGGATGCCCAGAAAAGCCAACTAATTCCACCTTCTCAAGGCATTGATACAAAGAATTCTGGTCATGGTGGTGTCTTGAAGGTAGTGGAAAGTTTGGGTCCATCACCCTTGTTATATTTTCCTGTCTTGGCTTTCTTTGAGAAACCCTTTTCCACACATCCGGCAAATCTTTGGAGCATTCATAGCGCCTCCCATAGTTAGTCACCACTAGCCTAAATATCTGCAAGCAAGGGCACGCCTCTATCATGACAATGAGGAATAAGATGTTGCGTTCATCTTGCTCCAAAAGTTTCACTCGCAATTCTAAATACTTGACTCTCGAAAACTCGACAAATCCTCTTAGAAACGCCTTCATAGTATTCACCAGTGGCACGAAGTTAAGGTCCAAAATGAGCCTCTTTAATTGGCAAGGGTGGACTAACAGAAGCCCACCAAGGTCAGAATAGAGCCAATGATAATGACCACTCGCAATCTCTAGCTGAGCAAGAAGAGGAGCATTCTTAATAGACAAGGAAATCATTGCACCTATGTACTTGAATGAGACGAGATTTACTGCTGATATTTCAATATTGTTTATCAGAACACAAATGAAAATCTCCAAGTGCTTTAAATTGAGGATGGAATTGGGTTCCATGAGAACTTTGACATCGAGCAGAGTAGAACTGTAATGCACTGATAATTCTTTAAGCAGTGGGCAGTTAGCTATATCTATGTGTGACAAATAGAGGGCTTATAGGTTTTTCAAGCTGGAAAAACCAAGATGAGACAGCGAGGGGACGGTGTAATGCTCATGGTCCAACCCAAGGATCCCAAATCAAACTGAAGTACCCGGCCTTGCTTTTTGATTGCAAAGTTAATCCACGTATTGATCATCTCCATGTAGCTTTTGTCCAGTTTGAAGAAGACCCTCAACTCATCCAGAGCCTGCCCCCTATGCAATCCCAATACATGATTCACCCAATTCGTATAATTAGACTGTCCACTGAAATGAGAAAGATGCGACCCAGAATCGCCCTCCCAACCAAACCCATCTTTGACTTCATCTGGAGCCCGTAAATCCAAACTTCCGGTGGATTACTACCAAAGATCTTCCCATCTACGAGAGAGGATACTAGTTCTGGCCACTTCATTAACTGTCAAGTGGGACAGTATTAGCACAAGAATTTCGTCGGGCAATTGACCAATTCGAGTGTCCTCCTTTCATGCATAAGACCGATTAACACAAACCTTCATAGCAAGTATAAATTACCGAGCAAATCTACAAATCGCTCAATCCTTTGACTGCACACGAATAGCAAGTATAAATACCACAAACAAAGTTTCACTACTTACTGTGTACTTAAACGTATTAAGACCAACTTAGGAAGAGTCCTATTCTGATAGGGATAGAATAATGAGACCCCAAGTAATCACAAAACTTTCCACAATAAAATTTTTTGCTACATTTTATAATTTAAAAAAAAAAAAAAAAAAAAACCTATCATGCTTCTTCTAGGAAATTGCTTCTCCGCTGAACAAGGCCAATTAACAATATCTGTATGGACGGGAAAAAAAAAAAAAAAGAGTCCAGCTTAGTTTGTCAAGGTACCGACTTGGAGTCGCTGGTTCCACTACTCCGGGTCCAAAATATAATAAATAAATAAATACAGTACTATTTTTGTATTGCAAAAACAATGTTATTCTTCAAAACACGTGTATTATTTTTGGTATTGATAAGTGATAAATTGATGAAAACATGTAATTTTTGGGTATTAAGTACGTTGATAGATGATTAACATATGAAAATGGATACCCTTTCGGGTACTAGAAATAATTATCTTAGAACACTTGTACTTTTTATACCAATTACTCCCTCTACCTATAACAATATCCTACAAAAAAAAAAACTCGAATTTTCAGATTTAAAAAAAAAAAAAGAAGAAGCACTTCTATGCATAATTTCTTACATTTCTTGAAACAAAATTAAAGAACTAAATGAATTTTTTATCCAAAAAGTGTATGTCGTTTTATAATAGATTATCTTTGTGGGACATAGAGATAGAGAGTAGTGTTCTAGTCCGGGAGTCCCGGATCCGGGACTCCATGTTCCCGATATTTTTTTGACGATCCGAGCCGTCCAATGTGTTCAAAAGGTGTTTTCCAAGGCCCTCGCGAGAAATCTTCAAAAAAAAATACCGGGAAGGGCTTGATCCAAGCAGTTTTCGCAAAAACTTTATATTTACAGTTTTTGCGAAAAACTACTTGGATCAAGCCCTTCCCGGTATTTTTTTTTGAAGATTTCTCGCGGGGGCCTTGGAAAACATCTTTTGAACACATTGGACGGCTCGGGATTTCCCAAAAACAATGTTTAAAAGCATCAAAACACCGAAAAATGCTCTAGTCCGGGAAATCCGGGATCCCGGACTGGATCACCGGTGTAGAGATAGAAAATATTATTTTTGAGTGCCACCTCCGAATTGAAATTCTGGCTCCCTAACATTAACTACAAAGACGCACAAAAAAAAAACCATGGATGGAGTAACAAAAACCACTCAATTTTTATATTTATTAACCACATAATGGCATAAGGTTAACCTTTAGAAAACATAACTTTTACACCATTCCAGGACATAACATTTTATGACTTACTTTTCTTGTGGTGTACCCATCATAGCATTAACCTTTCGGAAGGTGTATGTTACAATGGGTCTGAGGTTTGTGCGGTGCACTTGGTGCACAGTGCACGTGCTCTGCAAACACTTTGGGGTCCACCCCGGGTCTTGTTGTTTGGTCCAAATTGTTTATTTTGTTCGTCTTGTTGAGTGTTAGCCCACATATAAATTTCAGGTTCATCGAATCGGTAACTATTTGATCGGTGACCATTTTGGTTACAGTTTCTTAGAAAAAAAATCACCTACAATAGTTTCTTTGAGTGTTTCGTTTTTACTAAATATTTTGTCCGAAAACATAGTTAACGATGTCCAATCAACTTGAAATTTCACATGGACTACATACTTGACATTACGAACAAGATGAACACTTTGGATCAAATAATGGAACCCGAGGTGGGCCTCAAAGTGTCCGCACAACATTCGTGCTATGCACCATGGATCTTGTTGCAATTAATGGGTAGGGGTGAAAATCGGTCAGGTTGGTTCGGTTTTCGGGGTGTTCGGGACCGAACCGATCTGTTCGGGGTGATTTTGCTGGGAACCAATCCTGACCTAAAAAAACAATGGACCGATCGGTTCGGGGTGGTTCAGTTTTTTCGGTTTTTTCGGTCCGGCGTTAAAATTGAGATGGGCGGCTGTGATTTGTTATTTTTTGCGAGGTCAATTTCAGGAAACTGAGATAGGGATGGTTTTCAGTCCAAATAGGATTGGCTTCGGGGTAATTCGGTCCAAATTGGGATGATTTTAGGGTATTTCAATTTGGTTCGGTCTGACGAAAATTCTGGGAAACCGAAACCGAACCGAGTGTATTTCTGTTTTTTCAGTTCGGTTTTTTTCCAGGCTGGACCGACTGAACACCGAAGCGAATTTTCGGTTTTTCGGTCGGTTCGGGTCCCGTCAGTTTTTTTTCCACCCCTAATAATGGAGGAATTGGTAGGTCGTTTTTGTACCAAAAATATAATTTTAACACAAGGAATTAACTAAAATCCCAAAAATTAGTGGTTAAATCCAAGATCATTCACAGAGAGTAAAAAGCTAAGTCGCAGTACCTTCAATTAATTTCTAATATAATTCTGAAAACAAGAGAAGTTTGGGTTTCGATTGGTTAAACTAAAATTAACCAGAAAAGCTGAAAAGGTTCCAAAAGAAAGGGAGAGAAGGGGCTAAGGCTTCGATTCAATCTTCCCTCATAATATAATTTTAACGAAATCTAGGGTTCTATTCAACATATAACTAGACCACCGATAGGGTAGCAATTCCTATCGATAATCCCCAAAAATATAATCAAGACTCGTACTCCATATAGACTATCTCAACACGTCACGGATCGTCTCACCGGAATTAGCAGGCGGCCCGACCAGTCTCACGTGGTATAATCTATCACAGAAACTATCCTGAAACATTGAAAACAGTTGCACATGTTTGATATCATGAGTACAAACAGGATATGAAAATAAAAAAAATAGAAACCTTCATTGAAAACAACGGATTATTCAAAGTTGCACAACTAATGTCCAATAAAAAAACCCCGGAAATCTATACAGAGAGATATCTTTGTTACCCAAGTCGCAGCGTTAAACTCCAATTCTCAGCCGCATCCTGGTGCGGCCCTCTGTTATGCGTGCTGCTTCCCAGCTCTACTTGAACCAAAACCTTGCTGCCTTGGCCCGCATCGATTTATTAGTCTCAGTAAAATATTAGCCTAGGTTTAGAATATCCAAGTTAACACTGGTTCACTTTGAACAAATCTCCAAGGCGTTCATTAATAATTATCAACTTTCTCCTCGATTTAGCTTCATTCGCCGTTCAATTTCTCTACAAGTCCTGAAACAAGGAATACGAGTATCAAACTCCAAATAATACAATAAAATGACATAACTAGAATAAGTTAGATAGCGTAAATTGGCACATTTGCGCGCCTATCAAGAATAATGTAGCATTTTCAATTAAATAATGCAGGGGGGAAAATTGTGGTCGTTCCAACTTATGGTGGAAGATCAGCTGTTCCCAAACTCCCTATGCCTCTGTGCAGAGGGAGTTTAGGCCGTTAGATTGTATGTTTTTGTTTTTTGATTTTTTTATTTTCAAGTGATCCAACAGCCAGGGCCGACCCAGGCCCAAGGCCCAAGAGGCCTAGGCCTAGGGAATTCACAAAACCCCCCAAAAATAGGGGCACTCCCATACTTTTTAGAAATAGGCTTGAGTAGAGATCTTTTTATGGCCCAATACCAAAAATAAAATGGCCCAATCTTATTTTTAGGCCTAAATAATTGTAATGAATACTGGGCCTTGAGTGTGGCTTTAGTTCCTTTAATTGGGCCTAGCAGCAAATAGTTTTCCACGTGGATATTCAATTAAAACAGTCATTGCTGAATGCTGATTGTGGCATGCACTGGATTTGTAATTTATTGATGGTTTTGCCTGCTGTGGGCTTTTTACAAATTTCAAGTATTCATCATATCTAATTGATCAGTGTTCGTTAAAAAATCCGGAGATAATGAGGTCTAAGAAAAATTATAGAGTATATATGTTACCTATACATTATTAGAAAATAGAATGGACAGTTTGAAGTTTTGATTTTTGAATCCTCCGGTCCTTTTCTCCACATTGAATTAAGCTCTGTTTGACCATATCCCATGGCTTGTTTATCTCATTACCTAACTCAACCCAAACAAAAAGCTCTCACGCAACAATCAGATCCAACACAACAAGTAGTAATCATGGGGCTATTCTTCGCTTCACTCTTGGCTTCTTTATTCTCTTTCCATTTCCTTTTCTATCGGCAAATATCCGGTTACAGAAAGTCTAGGTACCCAGAAAGTGTCCCAAATTTGAACTTCAACAGACCATATTCTGGGACTGTTGAAGTTCAAATTATGGGCACTTTTTGGGTACCCATCTATATAATATTACACAATGGTTTTTTCAAAATGTCCTATGCGGCATTTCCAAATTTCAAAGATCTCTCATTTCTCTTCTTACAATATATATTGGAGACACTAAAATAATCATCCTTTCACTTGAAATTAGGAAATCATCCTGAACCTATTTAGGAGTAATGTTTCCATCCCGAGATTTAAAAAAATCCTAAAATGCCCATATATATATAATTGTAACATATCTATGGATTGAAGACTAAATTAAAAATTGCATATATGAGACGGTAGGAAGTGAACCATTTTTCAAAATTATGAGGTCCTCGGCTGTAATTACGGGATTGGGGATAAAATCCAATCCCTAATATCTCGTTCTCAAACTTCATCCTTCTCACTCACACAGAAATCCCAAATCTTCATCCTCAAACTTCATCGTCAATCTTCATCCTCAAATTGCAAATACCAAATACCACTCATTGTCGTCCCAACATCCTTCACTGTCATTCATTGTCGTTCTTCGACAAATTTCAAGAGTGCAGATTCCACGAGGCCGAGTTGAGCGGAGATCAATTTTTTTGAAAAGTCTATCACCACCGAAGTGTCGACACGAACCGACTACGGTCAGAGATTAAGAAAAGAGTTAAAGACTGCGGAGAAACAACTATGGAAGTGAGCAGAGGAGAGACGCTGTTGTCTTCAAATTTTAGATCAGAGGTTTTTCTTGGGATGGGAGTGGATCTCAAGTCGTGACTCAATATTAAAGAGCGCGAACTACAAAATATTGAAGACGACATCTTTTTAAGGTTTTGTAATTTGAATCTTGGATTGAACAAGCCCATCCAAATATCTTCGGTTTGATGATATAACTACTGAGCCAGAGCCTTTTGTTGTTTTCTCAAACACCACGAAACACTTCCATGGTCATGGAAGTAGCCCATCTCTGGTATTTTTGTTCTATTATGCGTTTATACATAGGTTGGTTTGTTCGAAATTTTCAAGTTGTGGGAAAATCAAATTTGTGTGTTGTGATTTGTGTATATATTTGCGTGTAAAAGTGGTTATAATTGTAGAATTATTCTTTGCATTTACGTTCTAGTAAATACCATAAGTTTGATCCATCAAATTTACAAGGTTTGGGATTGATTTGTATGAACCTTATGGTAAAAACATATGCATAATATAGAAATCACCATGATAAATTTGTGCCAATCTCTATTTTCCAAGGATCATGGTAAATATGCTAAGTTCTTCACTAATATCTTGACGACAAAGTTTCACAATGATCCTTTTTCAATTTGGTAAACACCATAAGTTCAATTCTTCAAATTTACCATGGCTTGGGATTGATTTGTATGTATACAAAAATTATGGTAAAAACAAGTGCATAAATGAAATCATGATAAATTTGTGCCAATCTCTATTTTCCAAGGATCATGGTAAATATGCTAAGTTCTTCCTTGATATCTTGACAATAAGTTCTTCTCATTAAATTTTACCTTGTTTCTTTTGATCTTTATACCATGATTTTTGATCGTTTTGTTTATGATTTGAAAATAATATAATATCTTTTCAGAACACAAATCATGGCAAAAAATACATATGTCAACATTGTTGAATGATCATGATAAAAAAAATATGTCAGCATTGTCCACTGATCATGGTAAAATATATGTCTAACATTTGTTTTTAATTTAGATATGTTATCAGTAATTTATTTTGAAATGGTATTATCTTCCACTAATTTTGGAAACAATAATTAGTTACCACTAATTAAGGAGATGTTTTGGATTGCCCCTTCATTTCAAAAAGGTAATCAGATATTAGTTACCCATAATTATTGGTAATTAGTTTCCACTAATTTATCGAGTAGTGTTAATTTCTTTTTTCTTTGTTAGTTACAGAGTTGATGTGTGTATAAAAGCCACTGTTGGCTATCATTTGTAACTAATTGGAAAACAATTTAGATCAATTCATTTTCAGTTTCTTGGTTTTACTCTCTAAAGTTCTCATGGTATCAGAGCCCAGACAAGGTGAAAGCCATTAGGGTTTCGATTGAGATTTTATTTTTTTTTAGAATTCCTCTCAATTTCTTCAGAATATCCTGTATCGATTCTTCAGAAGTTAGGAGTCAAGCATTTGCAGTGATTTGAGCAAAAGTTTAGCTGCTACTATTCTTGATTCAAAGAAGTTAGGGTTTGACCAAGGTAGGGTTTGACGACCTCTGAAGATACAAGAGTTGGCAATCTCTTAGTACGTCATTTCTAAACCATTCATCTTAGGTTCATATCTAGTCAATGTCGACCATGACTACTGAGTATTTGCCTCCTGCTCTATCGTTTCTTATTGCAAATTTTTCTTCATTTGTTACTGAAAAGCTGGATTCTACGAACTATTTCGCTTGGAAAACACAGATTGAGAATGCATTGTTGGCTAATTCCTTGTTCAATTATGCCAATGGTACTATTACGATTCCTTTGGTTGAAGTTAAGGATGAACAAGGAAATATGCGATCTAATCCTGAGTATAAACGTTGGGAAACTATTAATCGTATGCTCATGTCATGTATCATCGCTACTGTTAGCTCTTCTCTTTTACCTCATCTAGTTGGATCTAAACGAACATGTGAAGTTTGGTCTAGGTTAGAAGAGAAATTCTGTAGGTTATTGTGCAACGCCAATGCTCTAGATGCTGAATGAAAGAAGCATGGTAATGTGCACATAAATCAAAATGATTCTTGGGTCTACCCTCTCTGATGCCTTTTGGCTTTGATTTGAGGGCATGATTCCGCAGCAAACGCGACGGTATAGGGGGACAACTATTTCAGTGGTATTCTGTGAGCAGCCACTTTGTGCATTTATTGCCAAAGGTTAGGTCTATCTCCAATCCATCTGTTTCAATGGTATTATGGGAGCAGCCACTTTGTGCATTTATTGCCAAAGGTTAGGTCTGTCTCCTATCCATCTCCCGCCTATACCCCCAATTATTGGGGACTAAATGGGTTATGTTATTGTTGTTGTTGATCGATGTATCTCGTACACATATTCACAACCTCAAGTGTAGGATCTATAATTTGAAGAAAACCACAATAATGGAACAATACATTGATTCCATTAAGGTGTTAATCCAGAAGTTAAAGGCTACTCTAAAAGGCTTTTCAAATGAGCAATATCTCTCTTTTAAATAGGCTATCCAAACACGTTTTGAGGCTTCTCCCCTTACCTTTCATGGTCTAGCTTCAATGCTACTTACAAAAGATCTATATCTTGATTCAGATACAGTTGAGACTACAACTATTTTACTTGCTCAACACAATAGTGGTCCAATCTCTATTCCATCCAATATGAATTCAAGTTCTTCTACCATACCATAGACTCAACTCTCTGTTCCTGGCAGTCAGTCACAGAATCAACAATATTATTCAACTTTCAATGCTTCTATCTCTTTTTATGGTGGGAATAACTTTGGAAGTCAACGCAATAATAGGAGTGGGAATAAATTTGGAAGTAATCGAAATAACAGGACTGGGAATAGAACCAACTTTCCTCAAGGGTTTTCTTTTCCCACTGGGGCTTGTCAAATTTGTGGAAGGACTAATCATCAGGCATATAGCTGCTACTATAGACAGAACTTGAACTATAGACCTCCTTAGTTTCCTACAAATGCTCAATTTAGTACACTAGGGGTGTAAAGTCCACAGAACTCTCAATTTGCACCACAAGGGGCTCAATATGGTTATAGTGTTGGGGTTCAACACTCACATCATTCTACACCAGCACAAGCTTTTATGGTCTTTCCAGACTTTGGGGCTACCTATCAAGGTTCCTCATCTCAACAACAAGGGTTTTCTTTGACTCCACAACAACACGTTCCAACATCATCTTGGTCTAGCAGTCATGCTATGGGTTCTACTGGTGGTGTTCTTTATCCATCTACATCAGCACCTCTACCTAATTCCAATTATGGTGCCTTCTCTAGTTTATCACCAGCGAATCGTGTCATACCAACAACACCTCCTACAGCTCCTTGGTACTTTGATACTGGTGCTTCAACACATGTCACAAACAACACAAATCAGATCTCTGTGCCCACTACTCAGGGACCTACAGCAGTCACATTTGGGAATGGTCAGTCAGTGCCTGTCTCTCATTCAAGTAAAGGTCTTCTTTCTCTCCCACATCATTCTTTTCTTCTCAATAAAATTCTTCATGTTTCTAAAATCTCCCATAATCTTCTATCTGTCCATCAATTTGCTCTTGATAATAACTGTAAAATAACTTTTGACTCTCTTGGTTACACAATTCAAGACTCTCTGACCAACCAAGTGGTACATCAGGGGTCTTGTAGCCAGGGACTCTATCCCCTTCTTTTTTCTTCTAATCATCATCAAGGTGCACCTGTTATTCTTCATACTAATGCTTCTTCTGAACTTTGGCACAGACGATTAGGCCATCCTCGTAGTGCACTCCTTCATCATTTAGCTACAAGATATAATTTGCCTATTTCTTCTTCTTCACAACCTAGTTGTTATGATTGTAATAAAGGGAAAAGTCACAAAATTCCTTTTCCTGTATCCATTACTCACACCACCACACCATTTGAACTAGTTCATATGGATGTGTGGGGGCCATCCCCTATTGCTTCATTTTCTGGTTTCAAATACTATTTTTTAATGATTGATGACTTTACAAGATATTGTTGGCTCTTTCCTTTACAATATAAAAGTGATGTTCCTTCTCATGTCAAAGCATTTCAAGTATTTGTCACCAATCAATTCCACACTACCAGAAAAACTTTCAGGACAGATAGAGGGGGGAAATTCTTGAATAAACTCATGTATTACTTCTTGTCTCAATTTGGTATTACTCATCAAACTATTTGCCCACATACTCCTGAACAAAATGGGTTAGTTGAGAGGAAACATGGCCATATTATAGAGACAGCCATCACATTACTTTAACAAGCCAATTTACCTATTACCTTTTGGCTTGAGGTTATCACTATTGCTCTCTATCTTATTAATCGTTTACCTCATTTCTCTCTTAAGTTTAATGTTCCATATCAGAAATTGTATCATATCTCCCCTGATTATCACAGTCTAAAGCCCTTTGGTTGTTGTTGTTTTCCCTGGCTACGACCTTATACTCTAACAAATTAGAACCTAGGTCAACCCCATGTGTTTTCCTCGGTTATTGTGCCAATACCAAAGGTTACAGGTGTCTTGACCCTGTCACACAAAAGGTATACATCTCAAGACATGTTGTAGAGACCTGTAATTTTTGCATAATTTTCCTAAAAATAATATTGGGGAAATGTGACAAATTGAAAATTAGTTAATGTGGGGTCAATGAGAGTGTGGCAATTGCACTTGGGTTCATTTATAACACATTAGAAACACTAGGGATGTAAGTGCAATTAGTTGGGGAGTATATATGTTGTATATGGTTGTTTTTTTTTTTTGTAAAATATACACCTCTCTCTCTCTCTCTCTCTCTCTCTCTCTCTCTCTCTCTCTCCATTTTCTTGCTAAAACCCACCAAAATACACCTCTTCTTCAAGTCTCCTTCAAGATCCATGAAATCACCTCCATTGCACGTATTGGAGCTTGAACTGCGTTTGTTTCGCCTCAAGAAGCTTGGTTACGGGTTGAGCTCGTTTTTGGAAGCTAGGGTTTCAAGTTTTGTGGGTTTCAAGCTTCAATCTTGAGGTAGGGAAACAAATTCTACTCCCTCTAGTTGTATCTATCTGATATGTTGTATATATCTTGCCTTTGTTCATTAAATTGCTTAAAAACCATGATTTCTCTCCTAAGTGGGTTTTTGTCCAATTTGGATTCTTGATCTATGGATTTGATTGTTGTTTGATGTGATTGGTTGTTGTTTTACCCTCATCTCTTGTCCATTAGTTGCTTAACACTTCCAATTTTTGGCTTAAAACATCATATATGCACTTGGGGTGAAGTTTCATGCTTTGGAAAAAATTCACAGAAAATCTGGGTTTCCCCAACCAGTCGTGCAAAAACCTCCAACCGGTTAGGCTTTTCTGAAAAATTGTTCTTACCTCTGTCTTGGACCAACCAATTGGGCAAAAACCTCCGACTGGTTGGAAAATGCTAAAATGTTGTATTTTTATTTTTCATTCTTCCCATGATTAATTGACGTCCTGTTCTTTCCTCTGATATTTCTTTTCGCCATTCGCATTGTCAAACGAGGTTGTGGGTGAGACTCGTGGAGATGGTTAACCAATTTGAATAAGGACTCTTGGTTGTTTATATGTGTGAAATGAACTTGGACTTGAGGTGTGATACTAGGGTCACCAATCAGCATATGTTATCAGAAGAATCAAAAACCCACAAGACTCGGAAGAGGACTACAAAATTTACTATTAAATGAGTTGTGATAAATTAAAGGAAACGAACCGGGATTTGATAAGTGAACTAATATGGGTACTTGCGGGATACGTGAGAGAAACTTGTTGAGTACATGTGAGACATGAGAGTGTTTGTAGGACCCGATAAGGCACTTACTAAATAGTTAGTTGACACATGGGTATTTTTGAAATATGGGGACACACTAGTTGAATGTTGTGTGACATGTGGATGCATAGAGAATATACAAATTTGTGTATGTGTGTGACACGTGGGAAGTAATTGACCAGGGGGATGGAGTCAAGTATATCAAGTATACGTACACACACACCCACATATATAAATGAGATGTTGTAGATTGATTATTGACGTGCTGAGTGGGCACGTGGGTATACCGTTGACACGGTGCGGTATTGTGGTACTTATGTGAACTTGTAGTATGCCTTGACATGAATGGGACACGTTGGGACGTATGCGAGTATTAGTGAGACCCGTTGGTGCTTGTGGAATATGTTGATAAGTGTGTGGACAAGGTGGGGTATATGGACTCGCGGAAATACTTAAATTAGCATATAATGGGTGAGTATATATGTATATGTAAGTATGTGTGAAATGTTTGGGAACGCGATGAATGGTATATTATTACTAGTAGTGGTATGTATGGTTTGTTGTGTGGCTAGAATGATATTCATTGGTTAATTATTTGAAGTTTGGATGGTGGAAGTGTCCTCGGGTGATATGAGAAGTACTTTTTACTTCGAATGGTAAGTGTAGAAACCTGCTTGTAAATGTTGGTTTTGCTTTTATGCTCTTATTCGATACATGTTATTTATGCATATATTTTTTTGTGTTAAAGTCTGAAACTCAAAGGGGACACCTACTGGGCGAAGTGTGTGCTCACCTCTTTGCTGTTTCAGGTTTCGCCTAAAGTGCAAGATGGAGTGCATGGTGTGCAAAATGGAGTGCATGGCATAGTCAAATCATGGCATGAAGGATTATTTGAAACATTGTAACCCTTTTTCTTTGTAAAAGAATGTCTTCTTTAATATACAATCCGATGGGGCATTGGGTGCCAAGATTGAGGTTATTACTAAAATGTAAGGAAATGTTGTAAGGTGATTTTGCATTACTTTATGAGTTCTTTTATTAGAAATTTCTTAAGAAAATGTTCATTTATTTATGTTAAAAATCGAGGGTGTGACACATGTTAAGTTTCTTGAGAATGATTTTCCCTATCAACAGCTTCTCTCCTCTCCTCAAACATGTTCCCCTAAGCCTTCTAGAGTCTCTCCTCATTTTGTGTTTCCCCCTTTCATTCCTATTGAGCATACTTTCCCTACACAAGCTACATCTTCACTACCTATTCCATCTAATTCTACTTCATCAGCAGTACCTACTCAATCTGTTTCTCTAGCTTCTCCTCTTCCAACCAGTTCTTCTTATCATACTTCTTCTGCAGCCCCTTTACTTCAGCCTTCATCTCTTTCTCACACAACTCAAGTCCCTAGATCTAGTTATGTTTATCCCATGACCACAAGATCTAAAAATGGGATCAATATTCCTAGAGTTCCTTTGTCTTTACTTGTTCACATTCCTCCTTCTACTGAACCTACCTCCTTTAAAGAAGCCATGACTTATCCTGAATGGCGACAGGCCATGGCTGATGAATACCAAGCTTTGGTGACACAGGGTACTTGGTCCCTTGTTCCTTTACCTCCCAATGCACTTGTGGTAGGGTGTAAGTGGATTTTCAAAATCAAACGAAATCCAGATGGGTCTGTCTCCAAGCATAAAGCAGGATTAGTGGACCAAGGGTTTCAGCCAACAGAGGGGGTTGATTACACAGAGACTTTTAGTCTAGTGGTGAAGTAGCCCACAGTAATGGTTTTTCTGTCTTTGGCTTTACAGTTTGGGTGGTCCATTAAGCAGCTGGATGTGTCCAATGCTTTCTTACATGGCTCTCTTCAGGAACAAGTATTTCTCAGACAACCACAAGGTTATGTTAGTACTCAGTTTCCTACTCATGTGTGTCATTTACATAAAGCTTTGTATGGATTGAAACAGGCCCCTAGGGCATGGTATGATATGATGTCTTCTTCTCTACTATCACTTGGTTTTAAGAATAGCTTAGCAGATCCATCAATGTTTGTATTGCAGCAAGATCATGATTTGGTCTACATTTTGGTATATGTAGATGATATACTCATTACTGGTTCCAATACTTCTTTTATTACCTCCTTAATTGTAAAACTCAGCTCTACTTTTGCCCTAAAAGATCTAGGTGATCTTCATTATTTTTTGGGCATCGAGGTTATCTCTACTCCTAACGGTGGTATTCTGTCTCAAACTAAGTATGCCCTTGATATTTTAACCAAAGCAGGTATGCTAGATTGCAGACCATGTGATTCCCCTTCTTTCTTAAAACCTGTTACTCCTGATAACCCAACTCTTATGGCTAATCCAGAGATGTATAGGTCTATTGTTGGTTCCTTGCAATACCTTACATTGACCAGACCGGAACATTCCTTTGTTGTCAACTCTGTTTGTCAGCACATGCACCATCCTTCGAAGTGCCATTACACTGCTGTTAAACATATCTTGTGATATGTCAAGGGTACTTTAGCCTATGGTCTTGAATTTTCTAAGGGTTATATGACTTCATCAGCCTTCTCCGATGCTGATTGGGCTGGAAATAATTCTGACAGAAGATCCACTGGAGACTATTGTGTATTTCTTGGTTCTTGTTTGTTGTTCTGGTCTACAAAGAAACAGGCAATGGTGGCTCATTCCTCCACTGAGGCAGAGTACAAGTCTCTTGCTAAAGCTAAAGCAGAGGTTGTCTGGTTATTACAAGTATTCAAAGATCTCCATGTTCATCATTTGATTGGCATTCCTACCTTGTGGTGTGATAATATTTCTACCCTTTCACTGGCCACAAATCCAGTCTTTCATGCACGCACAAAGCATGTGGAGGTTGATTTCTATTTTGCCCTCGAAAGGATAGCTCTTAAACAGCTTTGTGTTCGTCATGTGCCTTCAGGGTTTCAAGTTGCAGACATTCCAAATAAGCCTCTCACTATAGCCAGGTTTTTTCTCCTTCGCGACAAACTAAAGCTTACATGTCTTCCAGCATCAGTTTGCAAGTGGCTAATAACAATGCAGTTGACAAAAGTTGATGCCTAATTAGTTATGTGTTGCTTTTCTGTTAAGTGTGCATTACCTTTCTCCGTTAACGATTTGTTAAGTCTGTTAAGTAAGTTGTATCAGTGTGTTCTTTTTTCTTTGTTAGTGAAAAATCATAGATCCCCTAGGTTTAATAATTTGCTAGTTTTTTTATCTAAAAAAAAACATCTATCAATTATGAACCAATGACAAACAAAAAGGCAATTAAACGATGAACACACAATATACGTGGAAAACACCGAATAGGGTAAAAACCACAGGAGGAAATCAAAACACTAAAAATAACATTGTGCAGTTACAAACGACCTTAATAAACAATCGTGAATCCTCACTAACTGACCAAAGGATGATTGCCGAATCCTCGTTCACTGCACCAAGTGTTTGATTGCCACATGCCTTGAATCCTCAAGTCCTCCAAATAATCCCAGAAATCCACTAGAAGCGCGACTCAACAACTTGAATCAAACATTGAATAATAGTTCTTAGAGTAGCTGATTGTGTGGCTCAGAAGTTCATAATGTGAGAGGTACTTCAAGACTCAAACAAATGAAAATCAAATTCTTCGTTCTTTATGGAAAAATAAGGCTGCCAAAGCACATATTACCCATGACCAAACCGCAGCCCTCGTCCAACTCTCTTTGATGCGTGATCAACTTTTCTAATGATGACTTCTCCTTTTTATAAATGATTGCCAAGAATCTTACCTTGTTGGGGAGAATTTACTTCGTGAAATAAATATTTTTCCAATTTGATTAGGACCCAAACTTTCCAATTTGCCCATACCGTGCAAATCCTTCCAAATATACCGAGCACTTTGATGCTGTGCATTTTGATGGACTACACACTCACGGACCCTCGTTACAAGACACGTTGATTTCCTTCCACTTCCTCAACATTCTAAAAATAAAAGAAAAAATAAATTACAACTTGATAATAGGGATACATCCAAATATGTGTTTTGTCGTGGAATTGCCAACAAAGAAAGACCGCGGGCTATGGACCTTACAATCACCCCCTTTGGCACTTCCATGACAAAACACACTACACAAAGAAAATCTATCCCCTAACAGAGTGTGACCACATCCTGTAAAGCTGCAAAACAAAATACTAAAAAAGCATAGTCTGTTATAAGCAAATTACTCCCCTTTTTTGTTAGGGAAGGACAAAGGTATAAAAGCCAAAAAGGTGAACGAAGCTATATCACCCATGAGCAAGAGTTTAGCAGGAGATATGAAAGGAAGGGAGTTACGAATAAGCAATATATAGAGTAGTTAGCAATAGTAAACTTGCAGAGCCGGTACCTAAAACCATAGAATGTAAACCACAATTACGCATTTAGAGGCATCTACTACCATATAAGAAAACAACTAGGATGCTGGAATGCCAACAACCATAAATCAAAAATCAAAAAATAATTTAAGGAAATAAAAATAATCCATGACAAAAACTTCAATAAAGCCGAAAACTAGGTAACTACAGCTATACGAAAGTACCCAAAAAGAACATCCAATCAAACCAAGAAAATTCCCAGATCAACAACCAATTGTGAATTGGATTTTTTTTGTATAGAAAAATATACGAGAGAGATCACAAGCTATTGAGAAAGAAAAAGAAGATACTTCAAATAAAAGGCAAAACAAGGAACACATGCCTTGTACCTGTTTGATTGTTTCCTAGAGAAAGAAAAAATAAACAAGGAAATACATGCACGAAATCCATTGAAACGAAGAAGGCACTAAATACTTTCCTTTGTGATCCACTTATGTCCCTTCTTTCTTTCTTTTTTGGTTTTTTTTTTTTTGTTAAAAATAACACTAGTAACAGAAGAATAAGCAAATTGAAGGAAAGAAAAACAGGTGAAATGACCAATTGAATGCTCGAGCAATTACCAAGCGCTTTGAGGGAAAAAAAATAGTGACAGTGGAGTTGCCCGATAACATGCTCAAGCAACTACTGAAAACAGTCCAACAACTTGCCGAAAAATTATAAATTCTATAAAATATGGTCTGACAAAGCCTCGAAACAAAAAAAAAATGAACAAAATTTCACAACACGACATCAAACCCATTGAGGTACAAGTTTTTGGTTATAAGACTTGAGTTGCAAAACATCATTAACATGTGTGGGCAAATCAAATAAGACCAATCGAGGATATATTGAAGAGGTAAATACACCATGACATATGAAACTTGTGACAAATGTGAGTGTGTGAAACACGTCATAGAAAATTAAGATCAGCATTCAAGCATCGGAAAAATTCTCATGTACCATTGGACTGTCATGCATTCTACCCCTCAAGAAGTCAAACCAAGCACTTATCGATACAAAATTTTGTGCCACCGAAAATAGATAACTCCCCCTCAACTTAATATTTAATATTTGATAGAATTTTGTAGTTGTATTTTCGATTTTACCCCATTGCTGTTTAACGTGAACATTGGGAGTAAGAGTACCTCATACCCAATCTCCAATTAGTAAGCGAATGGTCCAATCATGAATGCTTTCGCAAAATTTATCCATCTTTTGACGCGAACACTCAGAGGGAGAGTACCTCACCCCGATTGCCCGGTTACTCAATGAACGTCCGGATAAGCACAAATAGATATATTTTCTTTTTCAACTATACTCCTTTTTTTTTCAACTACACTTAATGAACCATTGTATCCAAAAAAAAAAAAAAATGGTCAATCGCCAAGAGGAAGGACAAGACATACTCAAGTGCATGAGAATCAAACTTGCCTCGTTAAGTAATCTCTCAAACTCTGACGTGTAGAGGTGGTAGTCACAAAAACTTGTGGCGTGATACATTTAACTCCCAAATACATCGCAAGGAAGAACCAAATAGTTAGGATGCTCATACACTATCAAGACGTTAAGATGCTCAAATCTCATAGCATCAGACTCAAACCTCAAGGCATCATCCACAGTGCAGGAAAAAAAATATTTTTTGGAGAATTTTAAAAAAATCAAATATTTTTTAATGAGAACTTATAAAATCAAAAACAATAAAGAAATAAACATAGTGTTCCAAACTACAGAAAATATAAATGAGTAAACCCATAGAACAAGGACCAAGATAAGCAATTGAGATCAACCTAGACTATGGAACCAAGATCAAGCTTCAAAAAACAAGGTCAACTCCTCCAAATGATCCAATGTCATCTAGAGGGTTCATAGAAATATTCGCTCGAGGTCTCAAGTCTGACCTCCTCACCCAAATAGCTCTGGTTTTAATGGGGACTACTTTACTCTGATTGTTAGGCATAGGTTTACGTGTCATATCCCTGAATGTCGTATTCCTAACATTAATATAATTAGTATAATTTGCTTGAGATTTTTTAATGTTGTCATGTTTTATAGCTCTGTTAAAACGTTCAATTTTATTATGACTAACAAAACTACGAGTCGTAGAAGGATATCCATGCAATTGGAAGCAATTTGGTCTAATGTGTCCTTCAACATTACAGTAATAACATGTAGGAATAAACTTGGCATTATCATGCGAATAGGATACATGTATGTTTGAAGTACGTGATGCATACAATTTCCTACATTGAGGTTTGATGTGACCATGAACACCACAATGATGACAAGTAGGCACAAACTTAGAAAAATTTACCTCAATGCACTTGGTGGTGGTATTTTCAACCATTACACTTTGTGTCCCTTCGGAGGCTTTGTGTGAGCATGTTTGACATTGTTCTCTTTGATGGGCTGCCTGACTTTATTAGCCACAGGTGTAGTGGGTGCACTGCTGTCAGGCTTGACAAATATCATTTTTCCTCCTACTTTTGACTTTGAAGATCCGTTTATTTTATACCCAAGTCCACCTCTATCCTATGACACCTTTTAAGATGACAAAACTTCATTTAAAGCTTGTGAACCTGTGTTCAATTTCTTAAAAGTAGCATTGGCCTTGTCAAGTTCAACTTGCAATTTTGCTACTCTCAATTCAAGAAGCTTGTTAGTCTCAAAAATATTATGCATGTCATTTTTTGGATTTATATTTTTTCGTTTAAGTAAATCAAGTTCATAAAAAGCATCATTTTTCTCTTTCTTGCAATCAAGAAGCTTGGCTGTCAAATCTACAAACTTCTTTCCATCTCTGACACTGGTGTTTTTTTTATTAGTCTCATTAAAGCTATGCAAATTACTTTAAGAATGGTATGATCGTGTTTAAGCGCATGAATTTCACGCAAGGCTTCAATTTTCTTTTTCTCACGCTCCTTTAACTTGGTGGCTAATCCTTCATGCACTAGGTCTTGTATTGAAAGAACGTTTAAAGGTTTTTGCAAACAAAGTCATAGCTTCCACATCATATTTATCCTCATTGTCTGAAATGTCACTTATATCACAGTTAGGTTTAGCATTATTTGCACCAGGAAACATAGATGTAGCACATGCAACATATTTAGACTTATCAAAAATCGGAGGTTTAATAATAAAATTGCTTTCTTTTAGTGAATCCATACTAGCAAATAAAAAAATAAGGATCCGCTCGTGAAAAAAAAAAATCGCAAAATAAATATGAGCAACCCGCTCTAATACCAATTGTCGGACCGCTTTTCCACCAACTCTCCCAAAACCAATTGGTGGTAGGAAGGGCTTCAATTAAGTCTTTTATGGCATTCGACATCGCACCCGCAAGTCAGTTTTTAGAGTGGTCGCAGTGAGTGGCATTGTGTAACCAAATCCATGGGGGCTCTCCGGGCCAAACAATGTCGGACCGCTTTTCCACCAACTCTCCTAAAACCAATTGGTGGTAGGAAGGGCTTCAATTAAGTCTTTTATGGCATTCGACATCGCACCCGCAAGTCTGTTTTTAGAGTGGTCGCAGAGAGTGGCATTATGTAACCAAATTCATGGGGGCACTCTGGGCCCAACGATCCCTCCCTCACGATGACACTTCCGCGACTCGAACCCATGACCTCCTGGCTCTGATACCACTTGTCAGACCACCAACTGGTGTTAGGAAGGGTTTCAATTAAGTTTTTTATGACATTCGATATCGCACCCACAAGTCTATTTTTAGAGCGGTCGAGGGAGTGGCATTGTGTAACCAAATCCATGGGGGCACTCCAGGCCCAACAATCCCTCCTTCACGATGACGCTCCCGCGACTCGAACCCATGACCTCTTGGCTCTGATACCAATTGAAAAATCCTAGATCCCCTAGGTTTAATAATTTGCTAGTTTTTAAGTATCTAAAAAAAAACATCAATCAATTATGAACCAATCACAAACAAAAAGCAATTAAATGATGAACACACGATATACGTGGAAAACCCTGAATAGGGTAAAAACCACGGGAGGAAACTAAAACACTAAAAATAACATTGTGCAGTTACAAACGACCTTAATAAACAATCGTGAATCCTCACCGACTAACCAAAGGACGATTGCCGAATCCTCGTTCACATCACCAAGTGTTTGATTGCCGCACGCCTTGAATCTTCAAGTCCTCTAAATAATTCCAAAAATCCATTGGAAGCGCGACTCAACAACTTGAATCAAACATTGAATAATAGTTCTTAGAGTTGCTGATTGCGTGGCTCAGAAGTTCATAATGTGAGAGGTACTCCAAGACTCAAACAAATGAAAATCAAATTCTTCGTTCCTTACGGAAAAATAAGGTTGCCGAAGCGCATATTACCCATGACCAAACCGCAGCTCTTGTCCAACTCTCTTTGATGCGTGATCAACTTTTCTAAAGATGACTTCTCCTTTTTATAAATGATTGCCAAGAATCTTACCTTGTTGAGGAGAATTTACTTCTTGAAATAAATATTCTTCCAATTTGATTAGGACCATAAATATTCTTCCAATTTGATTAGGACCCAAACTTTCCAATTTGCCCATACCGTGCAAATCCTTCCAAATATACCGAGCACTTTGATGCCGTGCATTTTGATGGACTACACACTCACGAACCCTCGTTACAAGACACATTGATTTCCTTCCACTTCCAAAACATTCTAAAAATAAATTACAACTCGATAATAGGGATACATCCAAATATGTGTTTTGTCGTGGAATTGCCAACAAAGAGAGACTGCAGGCTATGGACCTTACAGTTAGTTACGGAGCTGATGTGTGTATAAAAGCCACTGCTTGGCTATCATTTGTAACTAATTGGAAAACAGTTTAGATAAATTCATTTTCAGTTTCTTGGTTTTACTCTCCAAAGTTCTCAATTTCTACTTTATGAACAGCGCAAATGGAAATTGCGAAATCAAAAGCAGCAGATGAATTGTTGAACTGGGATGATATCCAGAAGATGAAGTATTCATGGAACGCTGCATGTGAAGTGATGAGGCTTGCTCCACCCGTCCAAGGTGCTTTCAGAGAAGCCATCAATGATTTCATGCAAGTACAACTGTTTCTCAATACCAAAGGGTTGGAAGGTAAGCAAATTAAATTAGTTACATATTTAGAAAATAACACATTCATTAAATTATACTGCTCCCACCGTCCCATATTGTTTGCCCCTTTTGGAAAGAGTGCATTTTGCACGCAAAAAATGATGTGTTTATGAAAAATATTTTAATAAAAAAATATACACCAGTTTTTCAACTCAATGAGATCTTTAAATTGGTGTAAATTTTTTTGAAAAAGTATGAATGCTAATACATTAGATTTTGAGTGCAACATGCACCGAAACCAAAAAAGAACAAGCAATTTGGGACGAAGGGAGTAGTAGAGAAGGCTCGAAGCACGTGGAAGGCATTTTTGAAACCAATTAAAACCAATGTCACGGGCCTATTAACACTCATCCAATTCCATCGTGTTTAGCAATTAAATTTTTGCATTGATCAATTCTAAGTCCACAACGCTCTATCCCTCTGAATTAATAGATAGGGAGTAGCTAGAAAATAACACTGGCAGTTGCAAATTAATACAATACTTGGGGTGGCCTAAGATATGAACTAAAAACGAGTATTAAATGCATGCAAGTACGATGAAAACAAATGATATAGACACTCAAATATGCAATGTTGTCTGGGCATATAACTGGCGGATAGCGAATATGTTATCGTTGTGTAAAAAGTGGATCTAGACTTTCTGATGAATCAATTCATGGCCACTTTCTGTGATTTAATGTAGAATTAATCTATCAAGTAATTCACAAACCGTCTACGCCACTACAAGAAATGCACAAATAGCAATAAGATTGTCAACGCAAGGGTATTATTTGTCAGTGAATTTAAGCTTTTGGCAATGAAAAACTTGTAGGTGCCGGCAAATGTGCCTTTTAGCGACGAAAAAGAAAGATTTGTGTCGCGAATGGTGTTGAGAAAAGTAAGGCACGCACGAGATATTTTCCCTTTCCAAGGGAAATTTTGCATCGGCACTGAGTAGTTAAATCTTTCAGCGACCACTTCACTATATGTCAGCATATTCCGACTATTGCCGACAAATTTTTCTTTGTCGGCATGTTTTCTTGTAAGTTAGAACTTCAAAAGGATAGTTTCAATTTTTTCCCGGTTTCTTTGTTCCTATATTGATATTCAGATATATGTGGAGTACACATTCAACGCATAGGAATCCTGAATTCTTTCTGGAGCCATTGAAATTCGATCCATTGAGATTTGAAGGTTCTGGACCAGCTCCATAGACATTTGTGCCCTTTGGCGGAAGACCCAGAATGTGCCCTGGAAAAGAATATGCCCGATTAGAAATACTCGTGTTCATGCACCATTTGGTGAGGAGGTTCAAGTGGAAGAAGAAGTTTCATGACGAAAAGATCATTGTCGATCCCATGCCTAAGCCTGAAAAGGGTCTGTCAATCCTCCTTTACCCTCGCAAGGCTTAGACAGCCTAACACTAATAAGTTTGGCACTTGTGGAGCATTTCATTTTCAAGTGCTTTGTTCCATGATGAAGGAAAGAAGCTAAGTTGCAATAAATTTATAAAACGTATATTTGTCAACTCATTGGGGGAAGCTGTTTTGCTTGTGGAGTCATCTGTTTCTTAATCGTGCTCCCGGAGCACAGTCACGTGGTACTTTAAAACATTCAAACACTACACATTCTCGTGGGTTCACGACCAGGTGTATAGGCCCCACATAAATAGTATTTGGTACTGCAATAATCCGGAGCACCACCTTGCCGTGCTCCTAGACTATTGAATAATTACTCATGCTAGTGTGACTCGTGCGTGTAAATTCGTGAGCAAGTGAAAATGTATTTTTATTTTTCCATTTCTGTAAAATTAAAGTGAAAAGAATGAAAGAAAATAATTGCTATGTATGCTTAATACCCTTTTTTTTTTTTTGTCAATTTTCTAGGGTACTCACTTTTGGTTTTCAAGTTCATCAATAGAAAACAAAATTTTAAAAACCAAGAACTGAATTCTAGTAGATCAAAATTTAAAACTGAATGAATCGAGCCATTACCGATTTTTGAATGAGTTGAGTTTTTACAAAAACCGTTAGAAACATGTTTTAAAAAAATTAAACGGCTCTGATTATTTTTGTACCAAAATTTGTATCTCTGGAACCGGCCTCACACACACAGATCTATATTTACACAAGTATAGAGAGAGGGAGGGTTTCCAAGTGAAATTATTGTTTTGGTATTGGGATTGTATGAACTTTGGTGGTTTGATTCACAATTGGGTTGTGAGTAATTGAGTGTTAATTTTGCATTGCTGATTTTTTATGTGGATTTGGATTTCTTATCTCTATTTAATGTTAGGTGTCTAATGATTCTATTTTGAGGGGTTGCGAAAGTTTGGAAGAAGATGCTGGTGTCGGTATCTAGCAAGTAATTAATGGATAAAGTTACTTAATTAACGTTTTAAGTTTGGTTATTGAGAAAAGAAAAGGAATTACAAGAAAACAAAGAGAAAGAAAGGGTATAAATTGAATTTTCTCAAAATAAGGGGGCTCAAATATAATTTTTCCTAGCTCTGATCACCAGAAACGTGACAACGGAATCAGACGGTAGTGGGGCTGGTTAATAAATCTATGCAAAGTACAGTGATCACTATAACTTTTATTGAAGTTTGGGTATATATGGGATGTTTGCGATAAAAATTCAAGGATTTTTTTTTTTTTAACCTGCTTTAATTTGCAAATGACTGAGTTACAAGGTGTCGATGACATTTTTTTGTATTTGCTGCATTATTTTCCCCTTTAATAGAATTAGGTTGAGCTTATAGTGATGGTAGATTTTGTTTTCAATTTGTTGGATTATTTATCTCTTTAATTGGGCTATTAGTTGGGTTGCACTTATAGTAATTGTGGACTAATTGTTTCGATTATGACTTGTATTCTCCTACCGTTTGACATAAACAAAAGTCAATGGTTTGAGTTTACTTTTTCATGTGTATAATCTTCTTATTTTCATCAAGCATTTTAAGGTATTTGTATTTAGATGGAGCTTTGGGCTCACACACTGGTGCGGAGTTTGTAGAATTTTGGTAATAGACCCAATCCCACCTGTAACGAAAGTGTAATAAAAGTAAACAAGAACAAACACAAGGAACACACAATATTTATGTGGTTCGGTCTCAGTGCCTATTCCAAAGGAGATAGAGAGAGATTGATCCACTATCTCAAAAATAAGAGCTTACAATGTCAGATGAAAAAACCACCCTCGAGCTCTTGACAACATGACTCTACACAAAGTTTTTCACCACCCCTACATCTCTATTTTTCCTTCACATCTAGTCTCCTCTCACCTCACAATTTGGTGTACCCTGCAACATCCGAAGGGGCTGCCGTTACACATGCAAAGCCCAACAGTCCCCGTGACAACAGTCCCCATTAAAGGGAGAAATAATTCAGTGTTGTGCGGGCATCGTCCTACGTGATGTCCGAGCGCACATCACAGTTGTCCATTTCCTCAATCAATGATCTGAATTTTAAATAAACTCTTCCCGTCCAATACATTTCGACAGCTAAAATGTGTACCTTGTACACCACATGATACTCGCTCGGCACTGAAAAAAATTCCCATTAAAGGACACTTTGGCTCTTAATGAACCAACAACCTATTCTTGATACCGTGCAAACTGTCAACCATGAAATCAATAGCCGTAACATCTACTCACACTTTCAAATACTCGACCATATCAATTTGCCTTGATATTTTCAAATAGCATTTAACGGGGGGAAACCCCAACAAGAATTAAACAACGCGATCTGTTTTTGAGGCTTTGCATTGTAGAGTTTATACTCCCTTCGTCTTATTTTAAGTGGTCTTGTTACTGTTCCAGCCAAGGATGAAGCCAGGGAGGGCTAGTAGGGGTAGTCCCCCCAAGTCTTAAAAAATTTGAACAATTACATTAGAAAAAAATATTTATCATCAAACTATATAGTCTCATCCCCCTCCGTTTTTTGTTAAAAACATAATTATAATAGCTTTAATATATATCAAGCTATGAAACAACTTTGTACTAAAATTGGTTTTAATGAGGTTTAATTACAATTCTTTTAATCAAAACAACGCCCAAATGTTATCACATCTAGTCTCCGTTTTAATTAATGAGGTTTAATCACATCTAGTCTCCGTTTTTTTTTCTTTTGAAGATTTCCCACTCAAACCTCGGAAAACACATTTTAAAAACATTGAGCAGTTCAGATCGTCAAAATTTGATCCGAAAAGTTAAAAAAAGGTGAGGTCTGCACCAAATTTTAAATAAAAAATCCCATAGGAGATCATGATCCCTCTTGTTAATCTTGGATCTCATCTACTCCATTACCTTGTCCACTTATACTTACGGTGACATTTTAAATTGAGAATCTTCGTAGAGCTGCTTTTTTTTGTTCCCGTCTAACGAAATTTATCTCCAAAAAATTTCACTTTATTGGCATTTTTTGTGTTTAATGATTTTTTTTTATCAAATTTTGATTTATTTTTTACTTTTTGAACTTATATTGTGATTATCAAAAAAAAAAAAAAAAACTTGTATTGCGTACGTCTATTCAAAAAAAAATATTTAAAATATTTAAATAAATAAATTACGTAACCCTATATAACTTTACCTCAAAACTATCAACCAAACAAATCAGATCCCTGGTTTTGCTGTCAAACCCATGTATTATCTTTACTTTGGATGCATATTCAAAAATTCTATATGCATTCAAACCTAGAGGGGGTGAATAGGTTTGAATCCTAAAATGCTCAATTTTTCTTTTGCAAGCAGATGAATTAGAAAATCAAACAGATAATTAAAATGATAAAGTACTAAAAGCAAAAAAGAAATGAGACAGAGAATTTTTATATTGGTTCAACTAATTGTTTAATCCACTCTTTAGTGATGTTCACCCACACACTCACCAGTATTTACTATATTTTCAATACTTACAACAGGGTAGGATTTCACAAGAGTCAACACTCATTTACACCAACTCCTTTGGTACGAGTAGATCAGATCACAACCTCCTCAATTTGGAACACACAGACCAGTTCACAAACTCTGTATACGCAAGCTAGTTTACAAACTCCAGTCGAACTCTACCCAGCAAACAGAGGTACAAAATCCTAACTGACAACACAATGGATCGGGTTCCCTCTCTCATGAAGTGGGTTTATATGTAGTGTGATTCAATCCCTCTAATGGTAATTTTACAAGTGTAGGCTCACATACAGAGAGTATAACAAATTTACAGTGAAAAATTCTATTTCTAAAGTCTAAAAATAATAATCTACATTGTATGTTTCAAACTTTATTCTTTGAGGAAAAATTAGCTTGTACACTTAAGTTGAAAGTTCAGGGATTTTATGTAATCCAATAATAAAGTAGATGGTGTTTTATGTTAAAAATGGTCTAAATGTAAGAGGTGTAAGCAAAAATTGTTAGAAATTTGTCTATTATAGAATAGTGTAAAACTGGCTTGCGATATTGTGAGGTATTTTATTTTTTGCCAACCATGTGAAAGTGTACTGTTACTGTCCGAAGGTCACTATTGCTTCTCCACATAAAGGTTTTACCGGGCACCAATGACTTCGAGATCAAGCCTAATGCCCGTCGCCATTAAATTCTCATCTAGAGTTTACGTCCTTTTGTATAATGGCTAATATACTTATTCCATCCGTCTCTTTTGAAGTGTCCCATACGAGAAGACGTACCTGTATTTTCGGATTAAAAAATACTGTACATGCGTACATATTTCCCCAAAAATTTTGCACCAGATTATATGGTGATGAATAACGGGCCCCCGTTTTGGGAAGGTCGGTGACCTACACTTTCGGTCTATCAAATGAAAAAGGTTCCCGCGGTTTGGAAGACCCATAAAGAAGACTCATGTCACCACCAGAATTTGCCTCTCCTCCATAAATTGCCATAACTTTCACTTTGCCAAACCAAACTGGGGCCCATTAGTGCCCCCTCCGCGCTACACGCCTACACTGTGCAGCACGTCTATCTAAGCCGTTCATCTCAACAATCAATCTCCACAATCAATGATCCAAATTCACAGAAACACTCTTACTGGTAAGAGTTAGCAAATATATCCAAACATTAATTACCGAGATAGACAGCTGAAATGGACGAACTACACTATGTAGCGTGAAATGGGCATTACAGAGTATTACTCCTATTGATTAAATCGGTACTATTCCAAAAAGTGGATAATAAGCGTCGTATTGTAAATGAAGTAAACCATTGTAATTGAAGCAAACCGACACGGACACTTAAGTTATACATTGTAATTAATATGTAGTACAATACATTGTAATTGTATTGTACTACATATTAATATCGGTTTGAATGACCGTCTTTGTTACTGTCATGGACCCAAAAAACCCAGTTCTTAAAGGGACTGGAGACAGGCAAAAAAAAATTCTTTTCTTAATACTGGAAAAATACAACAAAAAAAAAAAAGTTTAAATAATTCAAAGATTCAGATTTAAAGAGAAATTAATCAAAATTTTAAAAAGTTAGTAATATAAAAAGTGGACCGTAATACCATGTCGATTTCATCTACAAAAAATAATAAATAATAAATGTTCTAGAATTGATGAAGAAGATGGTTAAAATTGGGTGGTGCTAAATGCTAATGCCTAAACTATTTTTAATTGTGTCAAAATTCTAGTGCATAAAAGGCTTCTATATTGTACATAAGTATAACCATTTTTGCATTAGAGTTTTGCCACGATCAAAAACAGTTTTGACATTATCAGAATGAATGAATATGCATAGTCTGATTAAGTGCACGGCAGAAGTCACCCTTCAAATTTTACTAATAGAGGGAGAACTTCATTCATAAATGAAAGAACAAGTTTGTGCTTCACCATCCGATTAGAGACTGCCGATTACGAGCGAAGCCACCAAAGGCCTAAGCAACAGAGCACAGAGTACTAAATCAGAAAAAAAAAATTAAAAAAACCACAAAAATGCGTTATCGCTCTCAGAATTAGAGGCACATGCAATGAGCGAAAAGCCCAAAATGGCCTAAGGAACTAAGCACATTGTGAGCATGCAAAAAAAAAATCACATTTCAAATGCACATAACAAAAATAAAATCTAAACAATACATGCATCTAAAGAAAGAACTGCATCCGTAAGGATCACAACCACATTTCACATGCATCATCCCTTTGTATTGCGATGCAGGGATGGAGCCAGAGGAGGGTCAGTAGGGACGGTCGCCCCTACAAAATATTTTAGAAAAAAAATTCGCCCATATGTAGTGAAATTTCTGGCTCCATCCCTGCTGCCATGGATTTGAGAAAGGGAAGCAGATTGGATCAGTTGGGAAAGGGTAGATCGGAGAGGGGGACTTTACCCAATCGAATGAGAGAAACAGAAAAACCAGATAGACGGGGAGGGGTAGGTTTGAAAGGAGGGTTGATCGGGTTTTTCTTTTCGAGGAAGCTGATCGATCAGACTAGGTTGGGAGAGAAACAGAGGGGGGGGGAGTTGATCGGCTTGGAAAAAACAAAGAGTAGCCCAGGTGCTCGAGCCCCGATCCAATTCCCCCCTCCGCGCTCAAGATGCTCTTAGATATTAGAAATTATCAACTATAACGACATTGCATAATTGGTTAATGAATGCTTTAAAGATTAATATATTTGATGGATTTTTTTTTTTTTATGAAAATAAGGAGTATTTTCATAGAGTTGCGTCTATCCATTGATACTTGTTTACATGAGCAGTTGTAACAGTGGTACTTTCAATCAAATTCACGAAATAAAATAGATAGAGAAAGGATTAGAAAAGCATGTGGGGTGGCCGAGGCATGCGAAATGCGCTCTCCTCAAGAAAGATACACCCCCTTCTTTACGAGATTGATCGAATGACGCTCCTTCTCCAAGATACAATGACCTACGAGTTTCCTTCTGTGCAGCGAAGTAAATTCACTAACCAAATTATTTCCCAAAATCAGAATAAAAGCTATACCAAACATATGAGAAAGACTAGTCCAAAAGAAATGTAATCGGAACAAGAGGCAATTAGTGTAAAAATATGATAAGCACTTGATTGTGATTGTATGGCAGAAGTAAGAGATGGAAATATAGCACTGTAGTATCTTTATAACCAACGGAAATATAAGTTACAGTAGTTTGTTAAAGGATGTTCTAATTTGTAGAGAGAAAATAGGAACAAAATACTACCAAATCAAAAATGATACATGTGCAACACTCTAAATAGGCATAGAAGGCAACCATTAATTTTTGTTCATTTATCATTCTTGATCTATTACGTAGGGGAAGGCAACGTTAGTCGATTGAGTTTTATTCGGCTATCCTCTGAAATTGTGGAGATAAAATTGGAAAACTAAGTCAAAGTAGTTTTCAACTTACTCTCAAAGTATCAAAACTTGGGGACGACTCACTGTAACGGATCGTTTTTATTTATTTATTTATTTCAATATGTTTATATTTATAAATATAAATATAAATATAAATAGTTATAGGGTTTATTATCTTAACAATAAGATAACTATAGATATGTATTTACATGCATATATATTAGTTGCATAAATATATATATTTTTTAAAACTCATCCTAATTATCCCAACCTACCCTATCCCTTATCTTTTATTTATTTATTTATTTATTTTTCTCTTATCATTATAGTCTCCTATTACTTCTTGAACTCTTCCATATCACTAATCCTCTTAGTTTTAAACTAAGTAGAACTCCTAATCCCTCCCTCACTCTCTCTTGGAAATTTCCTCTTCCACAGGTAATCCATTCTTCTTCTTTTTCTTCTTTCTTCATTCTTTTTCCTTTGGTTCTCTTTCATTTTCTCTCAACAAAGGAAAAAAAAATATAATCCTTTGGATTATATCTCCTCCACCATTGGTGAATTCCTCTCTTTTTCTTGCGGAGTATTTTTTTTCACGCGGATATTTAATTGCCTTTGTACAGATTTCTCCACGAAGTTGTGATTTTTCGATCCTATCGTTTCGCTAGCGTGCTAAGTTTGTCAGAGGAGAGGTAGGACATCTTTAACCTAGCTTTTACTTTAGTATATTATTTTTGTATAATTGTGTGTACGTGGAAAAATAATAATAATTTAAATTGTTGGAAGTCGGATCATTATCGTATGGGTAGTATAAGCAAACAAGTGATGATGTCGGAAAATAGAGATTTTGCGCACAGTTTCGTTTCTGCTATTTTTCAATTATTTCTGTTCAGTGACAGAGAAAACTCAAAACAGTAAGATTGTAGCTCTCGAAAAATTAATTAGAGTTCATGTAGAACTCGTCTTAATCTGAGTTACGTAGAATTTAGTGTGATTTTTCGAAGTTTCTGCTGTAGTGGAAAAACGAGACAGAACACGATTTACTTTTAAAACCCCATTTTCAACATCTTAATGAAGGAATTGGAACTCGAGTAAAACACATTATCTGTTCGTATTGGGAAGCATAATATCCCTGTAAAAATTCGTGATTTTTAGAGTTAACTTACTATTTTTAACAAATCGAGGAAGTTGCCCATTTTACATGCCGTATTAAGTTTTTCTTTAACCTTGTGATTATTTTATTGTTATGTGAGACTTATGTGAACAATGACCCACGTGATGCATGAACCCAATTGTTAAGTACTTATTGATCAAAGTGTTAAAGTTTAAGAATGATTGGATTTAATTGCAATATTGGGGTTGGGACGTGTCCGGTATGGGTCTTGAGCCATGCGCAGTCTATACATTTAGGTAGCTTTGCTGTGTGATCGGGCGCCGGAAGTATACTCTGGGTGGGAATCGATACCGGACAGAGATTGATCGATGGGTGATAAATCGTGAGCCTTGCACAGTATACCCCGAGGTGGCTTTGTTGTGTGATTGAGCACCTAAGGTATATTGTGAACGGAGGCCAATGATGAAAAGTATTTATCGGAAATGAGAATGAGAAAAGTGGAATTTTGAGAATCGATGTGCTGAGTAATGATGATAAAAAATCTGAGTATTTTATTCAAATAAAATTTCAGTTATGTGTGTATTTGTTGCATGAATATCTTTAGTAAAAGGGTGGTTTAGGGTGCCTTATTGAGTGTAATTTTATCACTCACTGTGCTACTTTTGTGGCTCTGGCGTCCCTAACGCCAGGTACAAAAGGAGATGAGGAGCCGCCTGCTGATTATGAAGCGATGGAGCAGCTAGATGGGAATCAAGTGGCGGACCCATGGCTTTATCAGTAGACTTAGCTAGGTGGCTCTGTTATTTTACTTCCCTTGGGTTTTCTTTGAATAAATGTTTAAGTTTTTCAGACAATGTTTTGATTCAATTTATTTCAGTTGTAATAAGCTAGTTATTCTTAATTTTCGTAAAAAAAGAAATTATTAAGTATTCTTTGGATTTTTTTTAAGTTGGAATTTTATTTAAATAATTTTACAATTTATTTATTAACGTACCCAATTTTCGGGGCTTACACTCACTATCACAAAAAAAACACCAAATTTAATCTTAAAAACACTTTTTTATAATTCAGAAAGTCATTTTTCAAAAAACTGACAAAATTAGACTGTTTATTGTAACTTTACTATATTAAACTATTCTTTCATTCTACTCCCACACCACAAAAGTAATTTTAAAAAAAGTGAACAGTGCATGAACAGTATCTTTGGTGAGTGAACAATGTCACACCAAATTTGTTCAGTTACTTTAGCAAAGTTAAAAAATCTATAAATTAGTGAGGCTGATTTTTTGAGATTTTTTTGAAAGTTTGTTCTCTACTTTAACTCAAAAGTTAAATTGTTAAGCCACATATTGATGCTCTAACACAACCTAAAGGTGATAATAATATCATCAAAGACAAATCAAATAAAAATATATTAATGTAAAATATATAAATTAAAACAACAGTTTCTTAGATTGACTTTTCACAGTTTCTTAGAGTACAAAACTCGAGTCGGGATAAATCACCATAATTTTCATTATGTTATTTACACCGCGGCCCCACCACACCCATACACAAAATAAAATAAAAAGAAAAATGAAGAGTAATTTATATGTGCCTATAAATATTCCTTCAATATCCTCATTTGCCAAAACTCACTCACTGCAGCATTTTTCCTTCATGCAATTAGCCATGGACCTCTTCTATGCCTCTCTTCTCTGCCTCTTCCTCCTCCTAGTCTTTCTTTCCCTCCACTTCCTAATCTCCTCCACCCCTAAAAAACTCAAAAACCTTCCACCCGGACGGACAGGACTCCCCATTATCGGGGAGACCATCCAGTACTTGGCAGCCGGGTGGAAGGGCCACCCGGAGAAATTCGTATTTGACCGCATATCCAAGTACTCATCCTACATTTACAAAACTAACCTCATGCGCGAACCAACCGTGGTCTTCTGTGGTGCCGCGGCCCACAAGTTCGTATTCTCCAATGAGAATAAGCTCGTCCAGTCGTGGTGGCCGAGCTCCGTCGACAAAATCTTTCCGTCCTCGAACCAAACGTCGTCCAAAGAAGAGGCCATCAAAATGAGAAAAATGCTACCGAATTTCTTCAAGCCCGAGGCTTTGCAGCGGTACATTGGGATCATGGATACGATAGCGCAGCGGCATTTCGCCGCAGAGTGGGAGAATAAGGACCAGGTTGTTGTGTTTCCGCTCTCCAAGCGCTTCACGTTTTGGCTCGCCTGCAGGTTTTTTTCTTTTCCATTTTTTGGGTTTTTCTTTTTCTTTTTCTTTTTCTTTTTCTATTGATATAATGTAATATATAAATCAGGAGACAACTCATTTACCAGCAATCAAGCTTAAGTCTAAATGAGAAAATTTTGAGTGTCAGTTAGGTATCACATGGTGGTACCTAATGAGCAGCTCAGCCATCTAAAAGTATTTTGGATGGTTCGGATTTTAGAGAAAGAGAGTGGAGAGAGTGAGGAAGAAATCTAAACTATCCAAAATACTTTTGGATGGCCAAAATGTGCGCTCGGACTCCACTGTGCGGTATCCTATTTCCACCCAATTTTCTCTTATTTAGACATATGGTTTCAGATTCATTTACTTCATAAGCTATAAAAGTTACTTCCTCTGTCTCAAAAAATTAGGCGTTTACGATAAGACGTGGGATTTTCGGATGAAACAATGAACTAGTTTCGTACACAATTTTCAAATTTCTCTACACCGAATTTAAAGATTTCAATCCACTCTTTAATTTGGTGCGTGAAAAATTAAAAAAATATGAGCAAAAATATTTTATTTTTTATATATCTAAAAATTTCACAGTCTTTCATGGTGGACTAACTTTGAGACGGATAGAGTACTTAAATCAATTTTTTAGCGATTTGAGAGGAAAAAATTACTTATTATAGACTTTTAATAATCTAGCTAGGTTCTTTTATCATCATCTTTTTATTGGTATGCTTTCAATCTTTTTGGCAATCATAACTGTGAATATATTAAATAACTATAATTTCAAAAACTTATATTTCACTAAAAGTAGTTCTAGCTAAATTGTTGTATTTTCGAAATTTTCAGTTTCCTTTTGCAATTTTAGTTCTTCTCTGGTAGTTTCCTTTTGAGATTTGGTAGGTTATATTATTAAAGTTCGTAAACATAAACATATTTTTGCCACAAAAAAAAAAAAAAAAAAGTTCGTAAACACAGTGCATATGTACTCCTAAATTTAGTAAGTCAACATTTACAACGTGTCACTTGTCAATTTGTGGCTAGCAAGATTAACCCATTATATTTCATTTGGAGCAACATGTGACAGTGCCTCCATTAGGACCGGTTTAAAAAGAATGTGACTTGCTCCAATAGGACTAAAAAAAACCGAATCGGACAGTACAAAATTTCAAGTTGGATTTTAAAAAAGACCTAACCTGTGCCTTGGACGTGCAGGATATTTATAAGCATGGACGACACAAAAGACGTGGACAAATTCCTAGAGCGATTCAACTTACTAGCCGAGGGGCTACTATCACTGCCCGTGGACTTACCCGGGACGCCGTTCAACCGGGCGATAAAGGCGTCGAATTACATTCGGAAGGATCTCGCGGGGGTAATAAAGCGGAGGAAGGTGGATTTGGCGGAGAAAAAGGCGTCGCCGACGCAGGATATATTGTCACACATGCTTTTAACGGCAGACGAGGACGGGAAGTACATGAAGGAGAGTGATATTGCTGATAAGATATTAGGGTTGTTGGTTGGTGGCCATGACACTGCTAGCTCTGCTTGTGCTTTCATTGTCAAGTATCTTGCTGAGTTGCCTGAGATCTACCATGGTGTTTATCAAGGTAATTGACAGTCTATGGCTGAGTTCGGCGTAAATGAATTTTACTTAATCGTTGGCAAAAATAATCCATTTGGATTACGGAGTATTTTTTGTCTTTATTTAAAAAAAATTGCATTTGTTAGTTTTGATTCGATTTTTTATGGATTATTGGGCCGTCTCGACGAAGGGAATCTAAAGAGTAAAAAAATATGAAGTAGACTAAATTTTTTGTGAACAAAGACAAGATAATCCTATAATCCACAAAAATTTGAATTATTTTTGTGTTTAGTAAAAATTTTAAATTTTTTTATAATCAATAATCTTTGGGAGTTGTTGACCAACCACCACTGAATTACTTCTGCTTTTTATGACCGGTGTCTGAATCACCTTACGCGCACCTTGGTTAATTCTAAAATCTTGAAGTTAACGAATGGGTAATTAAACCTCAAGCAAAGGATGAAGTCAGGGGGTGACTAGTAAAGGCTGTCACCCCTATTACAATTTGAAAAAACTCTACTATTACATTAAATGCTATTCTTCTATGTATCATCAAATTATATAACCTGCTACTCTTCTATGTATATCATGTCTCCACTATATAAAAATTTTGACTTCATCCCTGCCTCCGGCAACTCCGAGGTTTTTGAAGTGTTCTACCTTCATGGGGTTCGACACCAATTAATTATTTACTTCGACAAGTGCAGTATTCCTTGCGTTAAATAAGACAGTAGATAAATGTTTAAATTTACTTTATTTATTTCTTTTTCATGTCAACTTCATGAACAGAGCAAATGGAGATTAGCAAATCAAAAGCTCCAGGAGAGTTATTGAATTGGGATGATATTCAAAAGATGAAGTATTCATGGAACGTGGCATGTGAAGTGTTGAGACTTGCACCACCTCTCCAAGGAGCTTTCAGAGATGTATTAACTGATTTTATGTACGAGGGCTTCTCTATTCCAAAGGGTTGGAAGGTAATTAATTAACTTAATGAATTTTCCACAAAATTTTTAAAAAAAATTCAGAACATTTTGTTTTTATGTTTATAATTATGATAACTCCTTTCCATCCCAATACGATAGTCCCTTACACAAAAGACGTGCAAATTTTTTAATCTCAAAAAATAAAGTGTTTCCGTTCATAATGGTTTGAATTTTTTCGCACTGAATTAAAGATTTAACCGAAATCCTTTAATTTGATGCAAAGATACTTGAAAAATCACGTACAAAAGTATTTTATTGTTGTCCGATAAATAAGAATCAATTGGGAATTGGTGATAGTATACTTGACGTTTGCGTATTGTGTGCAGATATATTGGAGTGCACACTCGACGCATAAAAACGCTGCGTATTTTCCAGAACCTTACAAGTTCAAACCATCAAGATTCGAGGGGACAGGACCCGCTCCTTACACGTTTGTGCCATTCGGTGGAGGACCTAGGATGTGCCCCGGAAAAGAGTATGCCCGTTTGGAAATACTCGTGTTCATGCACCACCTTGTGAAGAGGTTTAGGTGGGAGAAACTGATTGCGGATGAGAAGATTGTTGTCAATCCTATGCCAGTTCCTGAAAAGGGTCTTCCGATTCGCCTATTTCCTTACGACAAAGCGTAAATTAGTCGCGCGTAAGAAGAGCCATAATTATCCTAAATTTCAATTCTTTTTTTGTTTCTTTTTCTTTCTTCATATTTGGAAATTTGTGAGAAATATGTGTTAAACTTGTTGCTCGCGTCTATTGCTTGAACAGTACCGGAAGTTATGTTCAAATCATAAATTTATTCTTAAAAAGAAAATAAAATCTAAGTTAAATTTTGAAAGTAATTTTTTCTTATTATTTCATGCTCGTCTTACGTATCATTTTGTATCGTTTCTTCGATCTCTCTTTTTTTTTTTTTTTGGACTCTTATTCCAATTTTCCTTTTTGTCTATTAATTGGCATAGACATAGGAGTAGAGGAAAATAATGGAGTACTTGTTAACCTTCATTAAATTCTCATAATATCTCTCAGTATAGAGTAGACTGGAGGGCCCGAGCTGCCCCCAAACTTATATACGTGTAGCAAATGTATGTATATTTGAATATAAATTATAAATTCCAAAAATAGATTTAGTTCAGTCTTCAAGTCTAATATTGCTCTTTCAAAATCTCTCTTTTATAGCCTTATGTCTTCACACTTCATAAAGCAGGACTGATTATGAGTACATGAAAAGTATCCTAAAAAATGTTTAGAAAAGTAGAATGAATGGCTCAGATTTTCATTCCCATTTTAGTTAATAGGATACATGAAAAGTATTTACTAAATGATAGGAACATAGGTTAGAGTCAGGGGGACAAGTGGTGGCAGTCGTCACCACAAGGTTTTTAAAAAATGGATCCGTGTTTGTGAGGTGTTTTTTCGAAGAAAATTGATACGCCCCCTAACATGCTCCCCCCATGGCCTCACCCACTGACACCTTCTTAATGACTATTTTACCCTTCCTCCCATCCTTTAATTACACAAAAAGATTTATTCAATTGTAAATGTGCTAAATGTACATTGGTTTAAATTTCCATTTCACCACAAAAAAAATGATTATTTTCGGTGCAAATTTGTGGTGGCATGCACTGACTTTTTTTTTCATTGGGTGGTTTAAATTTCCGTTTCACCACAAAAAAAAAAAGATTATTTTCGGTGCAAATTTGTGGTGGCATGTACTGACTTTTTTTTATTTTAATTCATTTATTTATATGAATTCATTTAATTTTTTAATTTATTTCTTTAAATCAATTCATTTAATTATTTAATTCAGTTCTGAATTTATTTATTTATTTATTTCAATTTTTTATTTAATTATTGTTGATACCCACCATCTAATTTTATTTAATTCTCGTTGCTCAGGATTAATAAAAAAAAAAAGCCTACTATTTTTAAGTCCAACGAAGCGAGAAGCGTGAAAAAACATCAACAAATATAATTAAATAAAATCCCCTCTTTTTTTGCACTTTCCTCTGCTCCACCCAAAACAGATTTCAATTACAAATTAGATCTGATTCTGGGGAAACAAATTTAGGGAGAAGGAAAAAAAAACCAAGAATTCTTTTTTCGGCCAAACTCCTTTTCTTTTTTTTCAATAGGAGCATTCCAAACGGTGTACACCATCTCTTAGAATTCCACTGTACAAGGCCACCCAATTCGCAGGCTCAAAGAATTGGCTTCGTGGGTGGGGAATCTTGAGTCGCGGGAAAATGGGTAGGTGGGAAATTCCTTTCACTACGGAGGGCTTAAGAAAACGACGGCCAGGAGGAGCGGCCATGGCCATTGCTAAGACCAACCCAGGTGAGTTGATAATGGAAGACATGTTCAAAATCCTGATGAAGAAGAAGACAGGGAATGTGTTGGTTTCTTGGGTTTTTTTATAGTAATTATATAAATAAAGTTAAAAGAAAAAAAGATAAAAGATAAAAAAAAATAAAAAATAAAAAGAAAAAGAAAAGGAGTTTGTCACAATAACTTGAACTATTCGTACACAGAATCTGAAGTATCTATTAGTGATTTAAATTGAACCAAGTTAAAGAGCTTGGGTGAGCTCTATATTAAGATTTGAGGCGGCAATGATTAATAGGGGTGTGAAAGCCTCACAATTTGACAAAGAATCATATGTCCCGGGAGGCTGGGAAGAAGGTTTTAATTAGTTCAACTTGTTTATGATTTGGTGGTTGGGTTTTTTTTTTTATAGTAATTATATAAATAAAGTTAAAAGAAAAAAAGATAAAAGATAAAATAAAATAAAAAAAAGAAAAGGAGTTTGGCCGAAAAAGAATTGTGGGCTAGTGTGAAGGGAGCTGTTAGGCACCCCCCTTGAAAATCCCCCCCGACACCGGCCCCACCCCACTGTCGGTGTCAAGGGGGATTTTCAAGGGTGGGGCCGGTGTTTGGGTTAGGTGCCTTTGGGTCTCGAGAGGCAATTGAATTATTGCTTCCCTCTTGCCCCATTTAATCTTGTATCTTGGATATTTGATTAATAAAATCTTTTTTTTAAAAAAACAGGTTTTCAAAAAATGCAATTATTATATAGAAAATATATTTTTATTCCCAAATTATATAGACTCGCAACCACTAGATTTTTATGTTATTATAGTTTTTCATAGAATATATGGATGAATATTCGTAATGCAGTTTGTCTTTTTATTTTTTAAGTTCATATTTTCGTCACCACAAAGGTAAAATCCTAACTCCGTCCCTGAACATAATACTAGGTTTTTTGTTTGTTTGTTTTTTAAGTTCGGCTCCCTCCCATACAAATCTTGAATCAAATACGAAACTAAATACTCCATGGTAATAATCATAGCCTACTTAACCCCAAGTTAATTGACAGGTTTGCTCTCCACAAAATTAATCAGCATTCAATTCTTGGAGTTAGACTGCAACAAGAGTAATTTCTTGTGAAATCCTTTAGTCCCACCGTGGACGGCTTGCTTTGACACGACCAGAATTCAATGGGATTATTCGAAATGTGAACAAACTGACCCGAACATTTCAAACTGCCAAAACAATTATAAAAAAAAAAAAAAAAACCTTAGCTGGCCTGCTACTGAGAAATTCGGTGCGGTTTTAGTTCTCCAGGTAATATATAGGGACACTAGAATGGTGTTTATAAGTCATAGACAACTGCATGGGTTGATTTTTTTGAAGATGGTCAAGATCACATGCAATTAATTAATGGACCTCCTTTCTTGATGAGTTCAACCCCACTATATTTATTATGTGAAAATGAAGTTTTAAATAAAAGTCAATGCAAAATAGTACCCACAAAAGAAATCAACAAGACAAAGGGAAGGAAAAAAATGTGCTAAATATCACCTTTGCTCTAGCCACGGTCACATAAGTCTGCGAATCAAATTCAGTCAAGAGGGAAAAAAAAATATCAACAACTTTCGGTTGTATTCCATCAGCAAAGCAACAAAGAAATTTTTTAATGTAAAGTAGATACCCCACGCTGCTTCTCAGGATCGAGTCTCATTTTCCCTTCCTGTGCTAACAAATTAAGAATGACAAATGACAAAAAAAATTGTAAACCAGATACCAAGGGACGGTACCCGACAAAATAATCATATTGGAATTTTTTTTTTATCGGCAAAAAAAAATTATTAGGGGGAAAGGGATCCAATAAAAGCGTAAATCCTATGGGCCGAAATTGTCCAAATAAATAAATGAAGCACGCACCCTGTGGCCAACAAAGCCCAAATAAAACAGTTACAGCACAAACAAAACTAGCCCAAAAGGCTAAAGCAAGCCCAAGAAATATATTCAATATTGAGAGTATGTACATTTTCTTTGCCAAATTTAATATGATCATATTGGTCAAATATATTTACTATTGATGGTATGTACATTTCTTTAGAGTGTCATAGTTTGTTTTTTTTTTAATGTCTACAGAGCCACATTCATAATTTAACACTATAGTAAGGGTATTATGGCCAAACGTTCTCTCATAATCTAGTAACCTGATCGTACCCCAAAAACTTTCAAGATCCATAACTTAATTTTCATACATTTACCAGACAAATTCACTGATTATGAGTTCTTTTAAATTGAGTATCCAGGATCTATAATCCAACAAAATAATCAACATCACACCACAAAACCAATTCCCCCCTTAACCTATTCACTAGTATCGAAAGGAAAAATACTACTGAATAATTTGTGATTTTTTTGTTTTCTAGTACTCCCTCCGTTCTAAAATAAGTGTCATTTTCAACGGCTTATACCATTTAATGTGAACCTCAAGAGATATACATTATGGATCTTGTTTGATAGATCTTAATTAATTCTATTATAGTACAAAATTTTCAAAATCATAAAAACTATTATAATTAGAAGATATAAGCCATCGAAAATGACACGCAGTCCCAAAAATGACACTTAAAGAAGCAATATTCGCAATTAATTACGGAGTATGATTTAGACTCAATTAGGGGGCCAATATGGTGTTCTCTTTTTTCCCCAAAAAATTAAATGGAATCTACAATGAGACCACCACGAGGAGGTCAACGGACCTTTTCATTGTTTTCAATCTCTTTAGGGTAATTTGGATTGATGATAAACGACTCGTTTGGATTGAATTGATGATTTTTATTTTTTTTTTAAAGGAGCATATTCATTGAACAAACTAACGATCTTTACAAATAACTGAAGCAAGACCGAGCGGAATACAACCCGTTTGATTCAAAAGAGATTTACGAAAACAACTAAAAGCTATCCAGTGAGCCGCGCTATTACAATCTTTACTGCACCAAACAAAATTCCAATTTCTGTCCAAAGCCCAAGCTTTGATGTCTTCAACCAGTGCTCTAATTTCCCAAGGACACTGATGAGCCCCTAAAGCATGAGATAAGGTTAAGGCAATCAAACTCGAAAACGACAGAGTGCAGATTCATCTGACGAGCAGTGGCACACGCAATTCTCAATGCCCAAGCCTCAATGAGGATAGCTGATGAAACACGTACTCTACCACAACGCCAAAATAGAGCAGATCCACTATTGTCTCGGGCAATTACACCAAAGACGGCCAAGTTGCTAGGGGATTTGAAAGCTCCATCTATGTTAATCTTAATAGCACGCAATTCTCAATGCCCAAGCCTCAATGAGGATAGCTGATGAAACACGTACTCTACCACAATGCCAAAATAGAGCAGATCCACTATTGTCTCACGCCAAAATAGAGCAGATCCACTATTGTCTCGGGCAATTACACCAAAGACAGACAAGCTGCTAGGGGATTTGAAAGCTCCATCTATGCTAATCTTAATAGCAGAGACCGGTGGGGGGATCCACCTTGTCCCTCTCTCAGGGGTCATATTATCCTCCTTCACACCAACAAACATAGCAGAAAGTTAATCAGTATTAGCCCAAGAAGCACCAGTGATTACCATACTGGAGTTAGGCTTCATACCGTTAAAAACCCACTCATTCCAAGCTTTCCAAATAGCCCAGCACAGCTGGAAAACTTCCCCAACCTCCTCTTTGGTAGACAAAGTCGCTAGATCGCCACAAAGCAAACTCTCCATCCACTAGTCCGCAGTAACAATAGGTTGCTTAAGAGCCAAAAACGACTTACCACTCCCAAACCAAACCGCTCTCGTCCAAGGGCATCCAAACAAGACGTGCTCAACGGATTCAACCTCATTCTCACAGATTGGGCATATGGAGGATTGAGCACATTTTCTACAAAAAAAGATCTTCTTTCCACGCTACCCAATTCTTAACAACTTTCCACATAAAGAACTTCATATTTGTGAAGGAAAATGATACAATACACACCCTTTTTTTGGATGTGTGATACACAACCCTATAAAAGTTACGAATTTTTTTTATAATAGTTACGATTTTTTTTTAAATAAAAGTTACGAAAAACACCAAAATGCTACGAATCATATTGCTGAAAAGTTGCGAAAAAATAAAAAAATGTTACGATTGCCGATGAGGTGTCACAATCTGGACCATACAATAGATGCATATGGTACACACCTTTAGTGGGTGTGTATTGTAGCTATTTCCGTTAAGGAAAATGGTTGATTGTAGGGTTGTCGGCTTAGGTCAATTTTTGAGTCGATGTATTCTGGAAAAATAACCCCTCATAAAGCGTAGCAAGTCAATTTTGAGTTTAATCCAGGAATTGGAGGCTCCTTCCAACGCAGTTGTGAGACTTACGCGGATCCAATATAGTGAATTAGCAAGTTGCAATATTTACATATCACCATCCGTCTTATGAACTCCTACAACCTAGCACAACAAAACATTTCAAATACATAGATACACGATTCGAGAATGGTCACTAGCCATACCAGGCCCCAAAACTTATGAGTCAAAATCCTACCCGAAACAAGGCAGATGATAAATCATTTCATGAAACCAACCATCTGATCATCAAGAACTGGTTTTACCACAGGACACCTCTCAAGATGTCCAAATCGATCCATTATGCGCATCGACATCCATGTCTAACAAAGAATTCAGGAATATCTTAATCGAATGACAACATTGAAGATATCCAAACTTGCTTTAATTACAAAGGGCAAAGGCAAACTCAAAATCTCGAAAACTAGTTCCTCGTCGGGAAAATCGGGTATGTCAAAATTACAACACCGCCAATAGCTATAGGACACAACCGCATCAAATGGCATATTACAAATGATAATCATAAACAACAGGAGGAATTCACTGAATAATTCTCTCCTCTCTGAACCCCAAGTGAAAATGGATAAAGGAATATCAAGAAACCCAAGGACTGGAACGTGGGGTCTATCCGACCAAATGGACATCCCTCATCTCGTCTGTTTCTATACACGGTATGGGCCAAATCATAATGCTACAAACAAAAATTCAAAGAAGACTGCATTTTCAAATGTATGATAATGATGATTGAGATTTGCTAAACTCGAACCTTGTATTGATGAGTATTTGCATTAAGACTGCTTGACGTATAGGACAGGAACAAGCCCAGCCATTTTTCCGTCCCTCCCAGGTCTCTTTTTCTTCACCTGCAACAAGATAATTGCATGCCATGGTATCAGCTCAGCATTTGTGTTAAAGTTGTTAGCCCGTTGTCACTATGTTACATTGACTCCCCAATGTAGGACGCAGCACCCATTTCAAACAACTTAACACCAACACATAATTTGTATTACATGACGCAATTTATGGTCAGACCAGACAAAATTCAGGGGCGGTTGTTTGATGTGCTGGCTAGAAGAAGAAGAAGAAGAAGTAGGAATGGGCTGGCCAAAATTCACAAAAAAACACATTATTTGTTGACCCAATCAAAGGACACAACTATCAGAAAAGGACAAAGTGAGGACGGAGGGAGTGCATGGGAGGATAATAATAGATAATTAACAGAAGACGACGACCAGACACCAAACATTTACTAAATTACGAATGAAAACTAACCAATAGATAATTAACAGCATATTGGAACAACTAACATCATAAAATAGACTAGTTATGGAACCTAAAATACTTTCTCGCACTACAGGAATGTGTCATATGATTCATATTCCATAGTCCATACCAATCCAATTATTCTAGCCAAGTCATGCATCCTACAATTTTTTGGGAATTAATGAGTTTTCCGTCTAGAAGGATGTTGAGTCAGACACCCAAACTCAAGTGAGGGTAACATAGCACACTGACCAGAGGAGAACTCAGAAAATGACTTATCCCACTAGCAAAGAAGCTGACTACTAATATTGACGGTCGGATCCACCAAGGTTTCGACATGACCTTTTTCTGTCTATTTTTTTCCCATATATCACTCTGCAGACAGTATACTTACATAAAACCAGCCGTCCACTTCGTAATCAATTTCAACATCCTCTCCTGCTGTCAGGCTCAGCTGCAAGTTGGGGTAGAACAATAGTTAATAACTAATTAGCAAACGAAGTCATTTGTCAGCCAAACCAGTTCAAATGCCTAGAATGACTAAAAGACGACATTACCATTACATTTCACGACACACATCAATTGAAAAATAGAGACTCTACAAATTCTTTTTTCTTCTTAAAAAGTTGGTAATGGTATGGTAACATTCAATCTCTTTTTTAAAATTCTCATCATTCCTCCATTTCCCCCAAAAAAACAATCCATGGTCCAAAAAATTTGAGCATTTTACTGCTTTTACCTCTTAATCTTAATCATAATTTTTAAAGAACTTCATGAACTTGGACGTGTTTTGAAGGCATCGTCAATGTCTGTTCATTGTTCTAACCTTTTAAAACTTAATTTTATAATATCAAGTTGAATATGTCTAGAAAAAATAGCGACAGAGAGATTTATCTCCATTTGCCGAGGACTCTCTATAAGTGGAAACTTCTAATGGAGAGACCTGAGATGAAGTATGGTGGGAGGTTTTGATCTCTACAGAGCTGGTTGGAGATTCTGTGAAGAAGACTTTACAGCTCAGCTCAATGCAAGTCCCTAACTTAAATGATAAAACAAAGCGACCAAAGAAAAAATGAAATACTACACTATTCTACACGAATCAAATAAACAGCAGCATATTGTTTTCATAACTTACCTCGTCATCACCTCCGGCACTGAAGTCATAAAGTGCTGTTCCAAATTGAGAATTCCCTGAAGAAACTCGTTCCTCATCCCCAGATTCAAAACTTGTTGAACCATTCCCAGACAAGGGGTTCTCAAATGACTCGTATCTTTGGCGAACAGGAGATGAGTAAGGTGGAGGGTCTTCTCTAATCTGAATATGCATAAGGAATTAGGACTTGGAATCAAGTAATAGTGAAAGTAAATTGGATGGCAGGCTAAGATGGCTCACCGGAGAATTAAAACCCTCATACATTGAGGAACTTCCTACGGAAGAATTGCTAAATCTGTTCGTAGCTGGCCTCTCCTGTTACAGAACATTAACGTTGTCAGTAGATCTGTTGGCAACTTGGCATACAACGTATAATATTCACACCAATGCCACAACAATAACAGGTCATAAACCTTATACTGCTTTTTAAAAAATGCTTTGAAGCAGTAAGTAAACATTAAAACTATCTACTTCGACGTATCCCGTGGCAACACCACAAAGCCACTGAATACTCTATCTGTGACAAAAAGCTATTGAAAAAGAGAGAGGGGTAGCGATTGATATTGGAATGGTGTCAATTCTTAGTCATATTTGTATATTTCCAAGCGCAGAACTAGAATGATTAAGAAAGTCAGTATCAGGCTAAAGGGAGGCAATTGCACGGACACGGAAACGGACACGAACACGGGGACACGGCAATTCTAAAAAAATGGGGACACAGACACGGCAGGGGACACGCCACGTGTATATTTATTTATTTATATATTTATTTACACACACACACACACACACACACACATATATATATATTGATAATATATTTTAAAACTTTTAGGGGTCAAATTGATTTTTTTAAAACTTTCAGGGATAAAATTGAAATTTTTTAAAACTTTCAGGGGTAAAATTGAATTTTTTTAAACTTTCAGGTGTAAATTTATTATTACTCAAAAACTAAGGGTAAAAACTGTAATTTATCTTATATATATCAGATCTTCTTCCTCAGCCGACATTACACAACTTCAGCCCTAAAAAATCAGATCTCAGATCTTCTTCCTCAGCCGACACTACTGCTGGAAGCTTAGGCACGTGACTACATCGTCTCTCTCTCTCTCTCTCTCTCCAAAAAAGCACATTAGCCGTGTCCCATGCCACGTGGCGTGTCAGGACACGTTTCCCGCCATGTCGGGACACTGCGATACGGCATCCCCGAGGCGTGTCGGTGCTTTGTAGGAGGCAAAGATAGAAATGAGTAGGCCGAGGGGTTAATATCATCATATCAAAGTCTAACTGAATGAATCCTTAAATGTCTTTAACCCGAAGACCAAGGAAGAATACTGGCCAGAAAGAATATAGGACCGATCTCGGAGTCCTGGCTTTCCTTAGCTGGAAGGATTAGGTAGGCTGCTTTCGGGGCGGCTTGCCTCAAGTTAGAAAAAGTGGCTTAGGCTTAAATCGCGTGTTTGCGGCCTTAGGGCGTTTTACTTAAATGTTAGTACCTGTTCAAGTTCAGACGCAAGCTCAGTCAGCACTCCTCTCACTTTATCAGACGTCCTCCTTCTAAAGATCGGTAAAATAGAAGAAACAGTCTATCTTCCTTTTTTGTGTTTAGCTTTGGTTGGGTAACCCTTTTGGAGAGGATTTTTCTTTTGCTATATCAGGTATGCCCCTGTTGTTTATTCAACAAGAATTGAGCTTACAAACGGAAGAAAGACACTGGCAACAACTAAGTAACTAGACGTAAGATTGAGTGAGGAGAAAATAAATTATATCTTGGGGCAGAACGAAGCGAGTTAGAAAAATGATGTTCAAAAAGCATTGGCTGAATGAAGGAAAACTAATATTGTACTTTTGCTTGATGAAACCACCCAAGCAGCAAAATGAATACGATTTTGGAGGTTATATGCTACCTTCTGAAAGCCAATATGGGAGTTTTAACCACACTTGCAGTATTAAACAGATAAACCTAAGGAAATTGTATATTATCTCTCCTAATCACCATCGCTAAAAGAAACATAATAGAGCAAAAATAATATGATACAGGGATGCTATTGTTCCAATGCCTGCAAAAACTTATTTAAAAAGCAGATACATGGTATACGCAATCTATTTATGTTGTCCAAACACTATGCCTACATATTTTTACTTCCCAAATCAAGAAAAGCTTATGAAAGAACATCATTTTTTTTTTTTAATATTAAGCTAACAGCAGTGTTCTAAGAGCGGCCGGCAAGTCCCCGCCTAGTACGCTAGCTGGTGATCCAACTCCTAGATTAGGCAGCCGACTAGTCGGCGTCTAGTCCCAGCACTAGGTGGCCGACTAGTCAACCGTCTAGGCACTACGTGCCCCTTTTCCGCCCGACTAGCACTTAGCGATTTTTAGAACAATGGCTAACAGCTTCAAATAACGAGGAAGGCTACATATGTAACACGATTATATACTGAATTAAATAATTTGCAGTGGTTAAATACCGTGGGCTGAGAAGATCCATGGCTGGACGGCTTGGAACTGAACAACGACGGGTAGTTCATCCCACCAAAATGGGAAGAGATAGATGTCTCAATTGATCCTGCTGATCCTGGAGAATCACTACCAGATGACCTCCCATCATCCTCCTAAATAAATACAGTTGATTAGCAAGAAATATTTTTCTGGTCAGGACTTTCTAGGAATGTCTAAAGTGAACAATCTCAGGTGTGTACCTCCACTTCCGCAGTCTCTAAAAGGGTCTTTGCCCAAATATCGTCGTAACTAACTGAAGATCTGGAGATAATGTTCTCTTCAACATCAGGAGCATCAGTACCAGCACCAGCAAGGAACTCATTCACCTAACACAAATGACATATTAAAACAATGAGTAAAATGATAAAATGAAAAATTAAATAATAAAAAAAAGGGCTGAAGATAAAGTAAAAAGTAAACAAGTACTATCATGCGTACAGTATTCCTACGGAAAATTGAAGCTCAATGGTTAATCTGCTGAGTAGCAATTCATTGTCCACTATCTCATCAAACATTAACCTCAATGGCTAGCCACAATGGAAGAACCAAGTTACAAAGTGAATTATTCCCTTCATAAAGCAAGGGGAAAGATCATTTTAGCTCGCACCAAAGCAGGGACAAAACCATATAGAAGAGCATATATCAGAGAAGGATACCACATGGGACGGCAACTTCACAAAAATAAAACAGCTGAGACACGTTGATCATGAATATTTTATATGCATGATACCTACTTCATGCTTTAAGTGGCAACTTCCATCGCAGTTAAATTGACCCTTACATCTTAATCTATACCCAGAAAAAAGTAACAATGGTATTCATTTTCTACATTCTAGAAAAGAAGGGTGAACAATAAACCCAATACCGAACTTGGAAATCTGTTCCATAGTGAAATTGAAGTTTTGAGACCTAGAAATCGTAAAATCAGAAAAACTTGAAGGAGAAGGGTTTAGTAACTAAAAACAAATTGTTTCATTTTCTCATTGAATGTCAAGTAATGCTTTTGCGAACCTCATAATGTGATTCATGTTGTGTTAAGTGATGGAACACATTTGTTTCTCACGTGTCTGAAGCGTGTTGTGTTTGGGGGGTGGAAATGATAATAGGATAGCTTTAGACTAATATAAAACCAAATGCCACAGAACTTCACATAGACAAGAGTTTCAGTGTTCGACACAAACTCGCCAACTCCATTTTAGTGTCAGTGCTTCTTATCTTCCAATCCATACCTATGTCAGTTTGGCCATGAGGGTACACCGTACATACCAATGACCATTGGCCACTGACATAGGATGAGTGCGGGAAACATCTCCCATACAAATAGTGAGGCTAACTTTAGTAAAGCTAAAATGAGTAATGAGATGCTAACATTAATAGCAAGGCTGAATGGGGGGCTCTATTTCAGGGCTAAACTGACGTCTCTGTGGCAGAAAAGAGTGGTAAAAATATGTTGAAGGATTAAATGGGTAACAAAAGGACACGGCTTCCAGAAGGAAAAGAGAACTTGGTGGATTGTTTTCAAAGGCTGTAAACGATACCCAGGAATAGTAAATAATTTTATTTTTTTTTTCATGCACTGTTATACTATTGGATGAGGATGGATTAGACTTTAATCAATAAGGTAGTAACAGGAAGGTTAATAGAATTTGGTTCCAGAGTTGTACCAGCTAAAAAGTCAAGAAAAATAAGGACAAGAATGGGAACGCTCCAAGACATCACAAGTAGATACCATAGACATCACGCCTTCCCAAAGAAAGCTTCGAAAATTCTATCAAACTTATCCACTGAAATTGTAGTATGTCTACAGTTTTAACTTCCTATTTGTAAATCAAGACTTTTAACCATAAAACATTTTCCCAAATCAAATATGACCAATGAATAGAAAGTTAGAAACCCAATACCTCTACCAGAGCTGCTAGAAAGTCCCTAGCAATGTAAAAGTCACCTAACTTCTCCCAAACGACAAAACACGAGAAAATGGGCCAGCAGCAAACCAGATTAAAATCTGACCTAAACAATCTAACCTAAGAGGCTAGGATAACACTATGAACACTAACACGCAACAACCATGAATTCACATGGTGAGCAGGCCAAACCTTGAAAACATGCCAATTTCCAATATTTGTAGCTCCCTTGGATGTACTTTTCTTATTCTCCTTTTGGACAGCATCATTCAACCAGAAAATTTAACCCTGAGTTTTGAAGCGTTCAATTATGAGAGTTGAACTTAGATTTTGATCATTTACCTTGTAGAGACAAGTTTGGGGATGATATTAGCACTTCCTCAGTGAAATAATAATGCTAGTATGAGTAATTTACCTTGAAATGGGTGATGGGATTTGCTACGAACAATTTAACTAATTATTTATAAAATGGCGTATAAGTTGCATCTCTGACTTGATTTGAAGTCGGCAGCCATAAGACGCTAATTCACACATTCTCCACCAAATCACGGTGTAATCTCAACCGCTTCAGATCCCTCATTGAATAATGTCCATGTCCAGTGTACCTCCCTTACAACAGTCGCCATAACTCATACAGCAAGAACAGGCAGCGTTTTAGATTTTCCAAGCTCATTTCAACACATGATCAGACAATTGAGAGCTAAAATAATACATGTTTCTAACTATTTATTCCACTCCAACCCCTTCTTGGAGAAGACATAAAGCTCC